>OZ022501.1:73015569-73655986 GCA_963989385.1 Ctena decussata | reverse complement strand
GATGGCTTTAAAAAGGAGGTTCTCTCAAGGATTGCACAAGCCACTGCAGCTCTAACAAAACTGAAGCCCATTTGGAGAGATAACAACATATCTCTTGGATCAAAGGTGAAACTTATTCACCCCTTTGTCATTTCCATATTTCTGTATATCTGTGAATCGTAGACCTTGACAAAAGAGTTAGAGAAAAGAACGCAGGCCTCTGACATGAGATGCTACCGAAGGTTACTGAACATTTCGTACAAGGACCATATAACCCATGAGGAGGTTCGCAGAAAGATCCAAACAGCCATTGCAGAGTCCGATGAACTCCTGAACCTGGTAAAAAAAAAACGGACACTTAGGTGGTTTGGCCACGTCTCACGTCTTCTGGTTTAGCAAAGACGATTCTAATGGGCACAGTGAAAGGAAAAAAGAATAAGAGGTAGATAGAAAAAGAGGTGTAGAGCCAATATTAAAGAGTGGAAAGGAATGGACTCTGCCAGCTCAACTAGGGCAGCTGAAAGTTGACAAGGTGGAAAGGGAATGTTTCGAAGTCATCTGTGGTGCCCCAATAACCTTGTAAGGTTATGGGATAGAATAGAATAAAATTTGTCCACAGTTTACTAAATGTTTACTGTGCACTGTTTACCACGACATTAACTTGGCGCATTCAAAATCAGTGTTGAAGTAAACAGGGCACAGTAATCAGAAAAATGTCGTTTATGGTGTTCAACAGGTAGAACCCGGATATGTGAAAAAAGAGAAAAAACGAAACGTAATATATACTCCGAAATATACACTATTTAAACCAAAGCAAAGGAGAACAGAGTTGGGGGAGGTGTGGGGGAGCTATCGATGGGTGGTATTTATATTTGAATGTGATTATTATGTTTGCCTCTGAAGGTTTACTTGAGTAGCTTAGGGTGCGTCCCCTCTTAAACATGTTAAAAAGGGTGGGGCTTTTGCAGCTGACCATCTCTGAAAAAAAAAAGATTTTTGAACTAAAACCTACTAATAAAATACATTCTTGTGAAAGATGGGCCTTTCGGGTGGCAGACTACCGAAACAAATGTACACATGTACATCTATGATATTTTCATCTGTCGGCTGCATTTAAACCATGTATGTAACATCAACAAATGGTGTTCTAGTCTCCCTCAGGCTGATGCATTATAAAATGCATAGTTTCCATGAAAATTTTGAAAATATTTTTTTGCAAAGTTTGATTACAAAAAATTTTGCAACCTTAAATTTATGACTGTGGCAGGTCTCTGATTGCTACTGAATGTTTTAGACAAATGTTTCCCTCACAACCCCTTCAGAATTGTCCTGGTAGAAACCGTTGTTCTCTGCAGGAAGCCAAATATAGCGTTCAGGCTGGGCGGAAGCAATATACGATGGACAGTCTCTGCAGGAAGCGAAAATTAGCGGAATGGATTATACCCTATGTTTATGGTAGAACCGAAATAACAGGGGAATAAATATGAGGCAATGGCCGGCTGTGCTTGCAGGAGGTGCAGAACGGGGTTTGTCTTTTTAATGGTCTCTATCCTCTGTATACATATTCTTTCCTTTCTCTCTCTGACTGGATGACGGCTCGATGTAGACTGAAATTCTCATACAGCCGTTAAATCTAACACAACCAACCAACCAGCCGTTCAAGGGAATTACCTTCAACATAACTAAACCTGTCAGTTTTTTTAGATTTTGTGATGGTTTTCAACTTAAACAGTAAAAGTATGTAGAAGTATATTTATTATATATTTTTGTCATGGTGTGTGTGCGGGATGGGACAATAGCGGGGTTTGGGGAGAGAACCGTGATCGTTTTTACTAATCCAAATATTTTATAGCCCTATAGGTTATTTAGCTGGTATAATGGTTTGCATGCCCCGACAATATAGTCCAGGGGCATATGAAGCCCAAAAGCCCCCCCCCCCCCCCTGGATCCGGGGTTGAATATCACGATGGAACTTCACAAAAATGATCAAAGTAACAACAGCTTTGCTTTACCGTCGAAATTTTGTTATCAGCGGTTACTTGCTTTTCCCTGGCACTATATGTACATGCATAAAATCATAAAAAATGTATATAAAAACAGAATAAGAAAGTTTTTTTTTGTCTCAAACTTTCAGCAAACAATCAGGGTAATTAAAGCATCCTATGGTGCTCAAAATTTTCCATATGTGTTTTTGTCGCCCTCTACCCTGAGACTTTATTCTTGCATAATATGATGATAAAAGCTATGTAAATTCATATTAGATTTTTCTAAAACTAGCAACAAATGATAGAAGTAGTAAAAGCTTCTTCTTGTGATCAAGATTTGGTCCTAGGCTTTATCTGCCCCTACCCTGTGGCCAAACATGTATAAAATCATTCAAATGGATATTTTCTGACTGCAAAGGTACCTTTCCTGAAGGTAAATTCTTTGAAGTAAGAGAAACACGTGAAGGGAACAGCCTTTATTTTTTTTCTTATTGTTTTATTTTTTTTATTTATCATTAGGAAGGGACTCCACCTCGGGTGATGCAAATAGGAAGTCGCGAAAGCAGTTTTCCTTTGCTAAAATGTCTGAAAACATGAGAGGTGTTCTCATATTCGAGCAGCGAAGGCGCATGAAAAGTCACATTGCCGTGTACGCACAGCAAGTAAGCATCTGCACAAGACAATCAGAATCATACCGTTGCACTTCAAATACCAAATGATCATAACGTTGCACTTCAAATAGCAAACGCGGAAGACTCTAACTTAATACACGAATGCGCAGTCTGGGCTGAGTCTTCACTGTTTGCACGTTGTGTAATGTGTGTAATAAGGTATATTCGGAAATGGTCTAGTGCATCCCATACGCTTGCAAGTACAGCTAACTGATGACTTTATAACAATATCCTCTGCGGAGTCCTATCTTTGCGTCCCCTAGCTGAGCTGGCAAAGTCTATCCTGGTCCACTCTTTAATATTGTCTTCCCATTTCTTCTTTTGCCTTCGGAAAGAAAAAAAACAGAACTCAGAGACTAGGACGCATTCGAGAACTCTATGCTGGCCAGCAGTTGTAGAAAGCCAAGGAAGAAGGTGAGCTGCCAGTACAAGTGAATCCGCGAAAACAGGTCTTCGTCCGCGACCGTGATGGTATGCTAACATTTAGTTCGAATATGGCTTGCCTGTAGCCCATTTTGCCATAAATATCAAATATTTGGTTAAATCCCGAAGGACCATATTTCGAAACGGATTATATTCCCCAAACTGCTCCAACACAGAAAGCAGGATTACTGTCTTGGACAACTCTTCGCGTCCGTTCTTTAAAGTACACCTGTAACTGCATTGCTTTTCATATATTAAACAAACTTATTGAATCAGCCATCTTAAAACCAGGCACTATGTCAGAACTCAGATGAAGATACTATTCTGTATATCATGTCCTCTTGTAAACGGGAGAAATAGGAGCTGTAGTAAGCAGAAGAAAATGGCAAATTGTAAAATTTTTCGCCTTGTACAGATATTTCTACAAACGAGGTGAAAACCCTCTAACGCACAGGATCTTAACGCACATTAATACGTGATAGCTCGTAGTACTGTTAAAAAACAACAACAATAGATATAGCAAATACATGCAAAGAAGGTTGCAGCAAATGCTCACCAACGCTCTGGATAAAAAAGAGTCTCATTTGTGATAGTTAACATTTTTATCTGTTAAATCGGCATAAAATCATATTGAGTCTCCTTAGCTGAACCGCACTGACAAGGCGATTCGGACGAGAAGCCAGTTGGGCGTAATGTCCTCAAGGATGCTTAAATGCCCAACTCAGTTTTAAACCTCATCAGCTATAATAATTCCTAGATAATATTTTTCACTTCTGCCTTCAGTATTTACCTCATGTTTTTTCCGGTGTCCGCTTTGCTCATCTTAATTACATGCATAAGGCACCGTCAATAGGATAAATATGGTATAGTTAAGATAAAAAATAATAAATTAGATGTAATCCTTTCTAAAACACAATTGCACAAAATTTGTCAAATGGAAACAATATTTGAAAAATCCAAATTGATTTTTCCCACGGGAAAAGTGGGAAAAATTTCCTGCGGGAAAAAATTCCTGTGGGAAAAATTAAGAAACTATTTAGTCGAAAATGGATTATTATGACACTTAAACATAATCACCGACATCATTTTTATACAGTACTGGTGTCAAATAAGTGTCAGGTAAAAAAATATATTTTTCCCGTGGGAATTTTTTCCCATTTCCTAAAATGGGAATAAAATCCCACGGGAAAAATTTCTTACGGGAAAATGTAATATTAAAATATAGGCATTATGTCAGCATTATAATACAGATATATGTATATTGATTTGTTCAGAAGACTTTTTTTCATAAATAAACTATTTTTAAAAAATTGGAAAATCCCATGGGATTTTTTTCCCACATGGCAAAATGGGAAAAAAATCCCACGGGAAAAATTAAACTTTTGAATTAAGCCGTGATATTTTTTTTTCGACAATATTTATGACTTAATATGAAGATTAAAGACATAAAACAAACATTTTATTTTTTCTCATTTTTCCCGTGGAAAAATATTCCCATTTGATAATATGGGAAAATTTTCCCATGGGAATTTTCAAAAATCCCACGGGAAAAAATTTTTCCCATGGGATTTTCAAAATTCCCATGGGATTTTTAAGTTCGAGTCGTTATTTCAACCCCAAGACTAAATATTTTTTTGGCTCAAAACATATAGAAATTAATGTCTATGACCTATATTTATGTATTTAAGTGGTTTTAAGTGTCTAGGAAGACAAGAAAGACAAGTGAAGTTTGCAAAAAACCGGTGTTGCAAAAAAAAACCGGTGGCTGTTTATTATGTTTTCGACATACATTAAACATGGGAAATTTCCTCTCGTCGAATGGTATATTATACAGAATTTCAGATTCGACCCAATCGAACATGGGAATTTTCCCACGTTTGGAAGCACAGTATGGTCGCTTTTGAAATATGACATGATTTTGTCTGTTTGAAATCAACGGCACTGAAATAATTACATACATGTACTCTGACATTATCCGAACATGGGAATTTTCCCATGTTAGAAGCAAAATATGGTCAGATATGAAAATTGAGATGGCAGAAAATTAATGCATGCGTAGTGGAGATTGTATCATACATTCTGAACAGTTCTGAAAATATGAAGGCTGAATGGATGTGCAAAGAACAAATTTGCACGTCGTTTCATTTCTGCCGATATTGAACATGGGAATTTTCCCATGTTTCTAAAAGGGTTTGAACCATAGAATAACATTGAAAAACATTCAACAAATTCTTCTTCTGCAGAACCACACATGAATATGGGAAATTTCCCATGTTTGCAACAAAGATGAATCGGACATAGTAATATTATGTACATATTGTATTTACACATTCAAATGACAGCATTAAAAATTTGGCAAAAGTTCGGTTTGCCAATATCATCTACGTATTATTTGGATGAGTAAAATACTATATGTAGATAATGTCCTATTTCATCCTTCTTCCACACATGGGAAAATTCCCATGTTCAATACTGGCAAAATCGAAATTTGCGAAGAGGTTTAAGCGCCATTATTTGAATGGGTAAAATACAATATTTAGATAATGTCCCAGTTCATCTTTTTTGTCCAAACATGGGAAAATTCTCGTGTTCAGAAATTTGCAAAGAAGTTTCAATGCTATTATTTCAACGTGTAAAATATAATATGTACATGATATTACTATGTCCTATTCTAGGTTCATTCCACCATGTTCAGGTGTTGACGGACCAGATTTTTTTATTTTTAAGGGTAAAATCTACAGGCAAGGAAAAGTTCCCTGATTAAATATTTTTAAAGAAAATTAATGCATGCGTAGTGGAGATTGTATCATACATTATGAGCAGTTCTGAAAATATAAAGGATGAATCGATGTGCAAAGAACAAATTTCCACGTCATTTCATTTCTGCCAATATTGAACATGGGAATTTTGCTATGTTTGTAAAAGGATAAAATAGGGCATTATGTACGTATTATGATGTATGATACAATCCTCAATACACATGCGTTTCTTTAAAAAAAATGGAACAGGGTATGTTTTCTCTTGTCTGTAGATTTTTCCCTTTCTGAAATCTGGTGTTGCGATACCTGAACATGGAAATTTTCCCATGTTCGAAACAAGGCTGAAATAGACATAGTTATAATATGTACATATCAGATTTTACACTTTCAAATATAAGCATTGACATTGCTTTGGAAAATTTCAGTTCTGCCAATCTGGAAGATGGGAATTTTCCCATCTTTGAAACAAGGTTGAAATAAGAATGCTAAACATATTGTATTATATCCATTCAAATAAAGGTGTGGAAACCTCTCAGTTTTACATAATTTTATTTTTACATAATTCCTCATTTTGATTATTTACTCTGCAAAATTTCATTTCTGCAAATTTGAATATGGGAATTTTCCCACATTTGGAAAAGGATGAAATAGGACTTATATGAACGTATTATGATAGATGACACAATCTCAAATACGCATGCGTTTGTTGACATAAATGAATAAAGAAATTCTAATATCTGTAGCTTTTACCTTTAAAAGTCTAAAATAATGCTTCGACTCCTGAACATGGGAATATTCCCTTGTTTTGAACACGGCTTAAGTAGGACATAGTAATATTATAGACATAAAGAGTTTTACACACTCAAATAACAGCACTGAAACTTCTTTGCAAAATTTCAGTTCTACCAGTCTCGAACATGGGAATTTCCCCATGTTAGGAACAAGGATGAAATAGGAATTATATATATATTTATTGTATTTTACCCATTCAAATAACGGCGTGGAAACTTCACAATTTTACAGTATTTTAACATGGGAACTTTCCCATCTTTAAATGATATACCGTGCAAAATTCCATTTCTGCCGATTTTGAACATGGGAATTTTCCCCTGTTTGGAAGCATGATACGGTCATATATGAAATATAACACGGTCATATTTAGCTTTTACAGTGCAAAAAGGGGAATTGACTTTGAAAAATCCCTTTTTGTTTTGGAAGGGATTATATGAGCCGCGACATGACAAAACCAACAATGTGGTTGTGCGCCCAGCGCAGACTCAGATCAGCCTGGGCATCCGCCCAGTCTGATCAGAGTATTCGCTTTCCGCATGGAGGTAGCTTAGACTCTTAGCTACGCTGTGAGCGCTTAGCAAAGAGTCAGATCGGACTGGTTTGATGCCAAGGCTGATCTGAGTCTGCACTGGGCGCACAACCACATTGTTGGTTTTCACGTGTCGCGGCTCATATGTAAATGACAAAAAAATATCAGTATCTCCATAGGTATACTATTTTGAATGACATTAATGTGCAACATCTAGAAAAAATATAAAAGTATTTTAATAAATATTATACTTACGTGATAAACACTCAATTGGATGGAATTTCAATCTAAGACTTTCAGACGAAAAAGTCTGTGGATCTGTTATTTCAAATTCCTTTATTTCGTCTTCGTCTTGATTAATTTGTAACAAACCAGAGGCCAAGTCTATCCCATGTTTGACGTAATACGTTTCAGTTTGTGTTTCATGGCAGTGAGTACGTTTACTATAAAGCAAAATGCACAAGTATCCAACCCGATGACCAGCTTTCGGTAAGAAAACTTACGAGCAAGTTTTAATAATAATAATAAAATGTAGAAGAATACAGCTGTTTGGTTTTGAACGATAAAACTCTCCCGTGATAAGCACAGTCACTCTAAGAAAAAATTATCAGATTTACCCTAGCAACTAGCTTTGATGTTGGGTAAGTCTGGTTTTATATTTATTGCATTTCCAGATGTGATCTCGGTTATTTCTTGCGATTACATTTTGGGATGCTAGTATTTGATGTCATAACCAGATGTGCTCTTTAACTATCATTTATTACAAAAGTTGAAAACAAAACAAAAACAATATAAGTATTAAAAGTAGTTTTGAAGTTAGGAATATTTATAAGCCAAAACAACAATAGGCGTCATTTTTGAATCACTTCTGCTTGTTGAGAAATACGACATTTGCTAATAATAGCAATTGAAATCCACTTAAAGACGTTCAGTATAATTAATTTAGTCATAACTAGCTGCTAGAGGACGGAGCCTTTAATTAATACCATATAACTCCCCAGATGCAAACTAATTGCTGATAAAGAAAGTCAGTGGTTAGTTAGGGCATAAGAAATGTGTTATCATAAGAAATGGGCTCCTTATAGAAAAAAAAATCCTCCAAGATTTGAACCATTGAGCTGGTTGGTAAAAATGGAATTCATTCAACATAGCTGACACAATATGGTATACGCAACGAGAAAGAATTAAAGAAGGCAATTTCCTGCACTGTGATCCGAGTTTGTCGTGTCTGTACCTGAAACATCTTTGTAACGAAAAGTTGCGATGATTATTATTACAAACAAATGAGCAGCCTGATCTAAAAATTAGCTCTCGGAATATCCCTCATGTGACATCAGTCAGTGATTTTCATTTTTGTAAAATGCCCTTTATGAATGTCTGTACTCTTCTCAATATCCTCAAAGCCTCAAATGCAATAGCCTCAAAATCAATGCATATAATTTAGGCGTGTCATCATAATTAACTGATTGCATTTCATCATAGTATTTTCAAGTGAGTAAAATAATAAAAAAGAATGCTAGTGAAAAATTGAATATAACCCATCATATAAATAAATAAATAATTAAATAAATAAAAAACGAACAAACAAGGACCATGAATGACATACCCATGAAGTGGTAACTGAGTCTAAGACCCATTTTTTACAAACTAAACTCAAACTTCACCTCGATTCGTACTCCTATAAGGTCAGTTGAAGTAAGGCTCTAGGGCGCCTCGAGTGAGTGAAGTTCAATTATAGATTCGGTGTTCCCGTTCTCCACTCTACCTCAACTTTGTGGAGGAGACTCCAGCTTCACTCCAGCTAGACTCACACCATGTAAAAAAATCGTGGACCCTGACCAGACCTCCTAAATGTATAAACTGTAATGATGTCAAATTGTAAACATGGTTGACTTAATAAACAGTGTAGGACTAGAACGTACTAACTGAAAAATTTGTAAAATTATAATTAAATATACTGCAGGAACTATGAATTTCCGCTTGACGTCCGAGCGTTCGACCGGTTTACGTTCCTGTGTTTGCAGAAGCGTCTGTGGCGTAGTGGTAAACTTACCTGCCTGTTAACCATCGGTCATGGATTCGATTCCGTCATTCTCCAGTATTTTGCTGAAACTTTAATCGAATTCCTATTCTCGTATCGATAATTTATTCTTTTGACCCTACCTCCTGGCAGTATTATGTAGTTTATTATTTGGGTATTCTGCGCAGACTCGGCCGTCCCCGCCCCCATCCCCACGCTCCCACCACCCCTCGCCTTAACACGCTGTATTCGCTTCCTTAAGTTGTTTCTCTATAATAACGGATTTTATTAAAACTTGGCATATATACATGTAGTGAGAAGGGGCCGATGTTGTTGCTTGTAATGAACAGATTTCGATAACAAAATAAATAATTATTATGGGCGTGTTTATTATGCGTAGTTTCTATATCATTTTACCCCCAACATATGACGTATGCCACGGGGCGGTATATAGTTTACGGTTGGTCTGTCTCTCCATTCGTTTGTCCGCATGTCAGTCTGTCTTTATACAAGTCTTTGGCTTCGGCCATTGATCTTTCGATTACATATTTTCATCGAAGGCATTTCGTTAACAATAAGTGAAAATTTTCTTGTATTTGATGTACGATGGATGGGTAGATGACTTGCACTTTTACGTGCTTTTCAACAGTATTGCATTTATATCAGGACAATGGGACGGTGATAATGAAAAGCTATGTGCAATGGAACCCCGTTTACGGTAGGAAAGATTCTCGCCTCAAGCGGGACTCGAACCCGGCCCGCTATATCAGTAGACCAGCGCTTAACCCACTGAACTACCGTGGCTCCTATTAGGTGTATGACACTTGCATACAATTACCTTTGATCCTTAGAGCACTAAAGATAAAAAAAAATAAAATGAAAATTAGGACGTAACCATTTTAAGAAACTACTTTTTTGTATTAAAATATTTACTTCTTTTTCTTCTTCTTCTTTTGCTTCGTCTTCTTCTTCTTCTTCTTCTTATTCTTCTCCGGTGTAAAACTAATACTATGTAGCAGAACTTGATTCAAGATCAGCTAGGGGTATGTAGCTAGGGTCGATGTAGAACGTTTATGAGGAGCACCCGCATTTAAAAGTGTATAAAAACTAGAAAATTGTAACCGTAAGACACAGGTGAGGCACCCGTGCTATGCCTCTACCTTACTTTCCCCACCCCCACGTCCACACCTACACTATGTCAGTAATACTATACAAAGTTTCAAATTGACGGCTCAAAAACTGTGGAACGGGTTGATTATACAAACTTGTCATCCTGTGGTAGCCATGTCTAGAAATATTTCTAATTTTGAAAAAAAAGAACTCCTTCAAACATAGTTTTTTTTTCTTTACCTAAAGGCCGGTGCACATCTACAATATGTTTGTAATACCTACATAAAGTTTCAAATTGACTGCTTAAAGACTGTGGAAGGAGTTAGTTATACAAACTTGTCATCTTTCGAAAATTTTCTAAATTGAAAAGGCCTTAATTTTGTCAAAAATATATTTTTCCTTTCCAAAAAGAGAGATATATATTTACAGTATATCTGAAATATCTGTGATAAATTTCTAACTGATTACTCAAAAAATGAGGGAGAAGTTGATTATACAAACTTGTTATTCCCGCAGTAGCCATTCCTCGAAACATTTCTATGTTCGAAAACCCGTTATTATGTCAAATAAATGATATTTTACTTTTCAAAATAGGGAGGTGCACAGCTACAGTATGTCTGTAACAACTGTGCTAAATTTCAAATTGATTGCTCAAAAACTGTGGGAGGAATTGATTATACAAACTTTAATTTTTAGAGGGGATGGACGGATAGACAGACGGACAAGGGTAAAACATATTGCCCCCTGACTATCGTCACGAGGGCATAATGAATATAAAAATGTGTATGTTCAAGCCTAGTACTTTTAAATATTTTTATTCGTTTGAATACACCCATCCAACCCCTTCCCCCAATCCCACCACTAATACCTTCATCGCAGAATAAGTTTAGTGGTGGGGTATTTTGGTTTTTGATCTATCCGCCAGTCTGCTGTCCGCATTTTAGGTTTCTACTTTTACAGCATTTGTCGGAACTCAGTGACATTTAGAACATACATGTATGATGACTTGAGACAAGGGAGCCTCAAAAACAGGGACCCCATAAGTTTTTTGAACGAGTTACGCCTCTTTGTAGTTCTTGATTTTTTAGATACTGTAGCTTTCCGCTAAAATGTATAAATAATGTCAAGAGTTTCCTTATCAAAAGGACCTGGTATGATGAGGCCCATATTCGGCCCCCAGAAAATTCATTTTTCAAAAGTGCTATTTCGATTATAAAATTGTATATGTTGGAAAGTTTCAACCTAGAATGTAACAGCAAACACAAAATTAACCAGTTCTTGCATAGACATATGTGTGTTTTATCTTTAACATACCCATATCCCCAGCGGATTTTGACGAAAATGACGAATTTTGTAGCATTTGTGTCTTTCAAAATATATGAGCCCGGCCTCCAGCACATTTAATATTTTGAATACAGAAAAATAGGTTTTGCTGTATAAACATGCCATAAGAAGAAGAAATGTGCTGGAGGCCGGGCCCTATGTTTATTTTAAACGTTTTGTTACAAAACTGGCAGCGTTTGGAACATTTAACCACTTTTCTCCACATAGAAACGCCCATATCTCCGCTCAAAGACAAAATGAACATATGTTGTGGGTATTCAGTTTCTTAGGTGGAACACAAGGAATAATGTGGTACACATTTTATTTCGATCTGTTGCAATTGTTGTTTAGCGTCTCTGGACGTGCAAACTTCAGTGGGTGGGGTACCTGTACAGACCATCTGAAGTGTATCTGATGTTAGCAGTGCTATCCAACGTATAAGCATTTCATCAAAAACCTATTATCAAGAGTGCTGAAAAGCTATTGTAACTGTCATATTTCTGTAAAGGAAAAGCTATCAAACCCAGTTTTTCCTGCAATTTTCCTCGTTATTTTTTAAACAAAATAGGCATGTTCGAAATCATATTATTCTGAAAATTCACAAAGACGAAACATATTATTTCTGTTTGTTCTTATCAATGCAAATGATAAGCAATAGAAACCATGCATTTTAAGAGAATTTGAATGGGGGCCAAAACTGGCCCTTATCATACCAGGTCTTTTATACTGAAGGATATCAATCAAGCTAATAATTCAACTTATTTTTGACAGATTTGGGGGTAGCTTTTTTTAGGTTTTTTTTGTGGGGGAGCATAGGAATGGGGTGGCGGGGTGTGGGGGAGATATTAACGGATATTTTAGACAGTATTCCAGTCTATATCGAGCGCGGCCTCACATAGAGAGGGAGAAGGAACGGAGGATAGAACAGACGTAAGTAAAAAAATCCGAAACCCATCCAACACCTGCTGCAAGCACAGCCGGCCATGTCCTATTATTAACCAAATTTATGGTATGGTCCTCAAATGCCCAATCTTGAGAATGAGATACCTCTTAACGTACAATATCTACAATGGATATCGGGCTATAAGTGAGATAGAATGTGGTATGTCCGACGGTACAAAGTCGATATTACATTCGCTACAGTACGTGAACTATTTCTCCGCACAGGCGGACTAACAATGCTCTTGCTAGCACTTGGAGAACGCGCCGACACTGCAAGTTTCCAAACACCGTCACCGATCCGACCCCGTCTAAATGTGTATAGGAGGGGGTTTCCTCTCTCTCTCTCTCTCTCTCTCTCTCTCTCTCTCTCTCTCTATGTCTGAGTATAAACTTAATATTTCTTAACATCATGGCTGAAAGGAGATACAAATTATATATTATGACATAAGCCAAACCCCTGTCTGTCTGTGAAACGCAGCACTTTTGCTGCTAAGTATGAATTTGTCACAAACAAACAAACAAAAAAAAAAACAGAAAAAAACTACAGGTTGATAGTGTAATACATAGAAACCCTCTGGTCAATAACAACATTTTTGGTAGTCATGCTGCTTCGAATTGACATAGCATAGCCATAAAAACGCTGAAATATTAATAAAAGGTAAGTCGAGTCGCCGTCGAGTGAGCTTCACCGTTCCTCGACCAAACATTACTTATTGGAGAAGACTCCAGCTGCACTCATGTCTGTGAATATGACTAGACCTCACCTCGAGATAATCTTGGACCGTTAGACATTTATAGCTACTTACCGGTAGGCTCGAGTCGAGGTGGAGTTTAGTTTGTGAATATGGGCCTAAAACAGTCTACCGAAGATAGGCTGGTTTGCGAGAGTAAACGTTAATTTTTTTTTGCTTTCTACTGAAGAAAAATCAACAATATTAATACTCATTATAACTCTTTTAGACCTGACTCTATGAGTGAGACGACTCAAATGACTATAAAAAATCATTAATCTAGTAATTTCACATTGCTAACCTAAAAAAGGCAATGACCATCATCTTAATGTATCACCATGACTTACCATTAATTGGAACACATAAGGGCAGAAAATCGACTTCTCAGCATTTGTCGTCAAGTTAACAGTTCGGTTGTGTCATTTTCCCGTTTACTGTATGCTTACGCTATTTGGCACAGATTCATTATAAGAAGCCAGGTATCGTCTGATGTTAGAGTATTTGAACATTGTCATTGGTTGAAATGTGGATCAGTCCACATATTTAAAATGCACGCAAGGTTCAGAAAAATAACTAGCTGATATAAATCGTCACTTGTATGAATCAAAATCTTAAAGAAATTGAAATAAAATATGTTTGCACCAAATCGAGTGAGTGTACCTAACATATGCACAAGTATTTATTCGCCGCCAAAGCTCAGTTGGTAAAACGTCTATTTTATCATGAGGCGAACTGTAGGTTGGACTTTATGCCAAACCTTAACAAAATGGTACTCAGTGATCTTTCGATTCCTGCTGATCATGAAGCGGTAGAGAAATGATTGGATGTATACTTACAAATACTCGCCAAACTCCTTGAAATATCTAATACAGTGACAGCCCGGCATCTCGTTAAGAGAATACAAAAGTTGTTTGTACGGAGAACAAAGCTGATCCACACTCTGGAAACATGTATTGCTAGCAACTAATTCTCCGGGTTTTTCTTTCATTTTCTGAACCACTCGCTCGTCCTGGTAGATGATTTTATTAAATATACCAAAGCCTACTGCAACATCTAAGTTAATGGTTCTTTCATAGTCAATAGCGTGGTATTTAGTTAGAATTGTGCCGTTTGCTATCTGTGTGAAATCGCATTCGATGCTGGCCCCATCTGTAAGATAAAACAGCGGCAGAACAAAAGGTGTGAGTGGTCATCTTGAACATTTGAGCCGCGACACGAGAAAACCAACAATGTGGGTATGCGCCCAGCGCAGACTCAGATCAGACTGCCGTTGGCGGATCAGCTGGGCATCCGCCCAGTCTGACCAGAGTCTTTGCTGTCCGAAAGGAGGTAGATTAGACCCTAAGCTATCATTTGTGCGCTTAACAAAGAGTCTGAACAAGCTGGGTGCATGACCATGCTGACCTGAGTCTGCGCTTCTTTCTAGTTCGTATTTTAAAAAGGGATATGGGATCTGATTACATTTTTTTCTGATCATTGCCTATCTTTTTTGTCTTAATCAACTAGTTAACTGCTCTTTTCCTATCCTTTTTATGCCACCGAAGGACCTTCGGGTGGCATATTAAAATCGCACCGTCCGTCCGTCCGTCTGTCCGTCCGTCTGTCTGTCCGTCCGTTCGTCCGTTACAAATCGTGTCTCAGCGATAACTTTAAAACTACTGAAGCAAAATTGATGAAAGTAAAAAGTATGCAAAGACCAGGAACTGAAACAATCAAAATCCAAATCCAGCCCTCAAACCATAGTTGGAAACAACTAAGATTACAAATAATCAAGATACAGAGAACATATGGCCAACCGAGTGAGCAGCTTGTTCCCAAAAGGTGGCCACTCAGCAACCCAAACCGAACCAAAAATAATAAGAACATACATAAGGTAAAACATCACAGAAACTCTGACACCAAAAACAGGCAACAGAGAACCACAACAGAACTACCGCCTTGGAACGGTCAGTAATGAATTACTGGGGGGCTTAAATCGATTTTACAGGCCCAACCTCACCCTCAGTTTCTGAAGTGGTACAAAACATTTAGTTGGTTGTTCGGTTCGCATGATAACCCTCTAACTCGTCAATGAATCATCACGGTAAACACATAAATCAAAGTTCAACACCATGAAGAAGCAAAGACAAGGACTCAACAGATACAACGGGCCGTCTGACAGGTGGAGATCCCTGTCCTGCCAAACAACCCCACTGGAAATCTGAAGCAAAAGAAGGTCACCAGTTGAGCCCCGGTGGACCAAGCAACAGACAAAAAGGCTCCGGTCCCAACCAACTACAATATATAGCTTTAGGTCGGGGCCATCATAGAGTCTGACGACCGATCCCCCGGTGTGCAATTAAAGAGTGCAGCAAAGTTATCAACCGTGATTGGGTTAATCACTAAGCATGCAGACTGTCGCATAACATTTAAATTATAGCCAATACGTTTGTGACGTATTATTATTTTTCGGAATTGATCAGAAAAATCAGTCCTACCCTTAATCTTTTTGAATTTGTATACTAAGTCACCATCAAATTCTGGTTCCGATAGGCCTTGCTGTAAAAGAAATTTTAATCCGACATCAAATTTTGAAACCAATTCATGGTGTCTGCGATAGAATTTAGAAAAAGCTTTTCTAAGCTTATGATACCGATAGCCCTGTTGAAGAAGTTTAGCAGTTAAACATTTATTACGAGCATTAAAGTCATCTACATGACTACACACTCTAGCAAATCTTATAAGTTGAGAAATATACACTCCATAAAATAGAAATTTCACAAAAAGATAAAACATAATCAGAAGGTGTGTCGCGCACAAGACTTAGATCCCTACGCCCAAGGTCAGGAAACAATTTGGTGAAAGTTCAAATTGTGTCTCAAAATCGTGTCTCAGCGATAATTTTAATCTACTGAAGCAAATTTGATGAAACTTCACAGAAAGATAAAACATAATGAGAAGGTGTGTCTCGCACAACACTTAGGTCCCTACGCCCAAGGTCAAGGCCCAGTCGGGTCAAAAGTCAAATTGTGACTCAAAATTGGCTCCCATTGATTACTTATAAATACTAAAGCAAATTTAATTAAACTCCACAGAAAGATGAAAGAAAATGCGAAGTTGTGTTGCACATAAGTTTTGGGTTGCCAGGTTCAAGATCAAGGTCACAATTAAGGGCCAAATGTCAAATTTTGCCTCAGTGATAACTTAAAACCTGTTAAAGCTAAGGTCATCAAACTTCACAGAAAGGTAAACCATAATACGAAGGTATGTCACACACAATATTTATGACCCCAATTCCTAGGTCAAGGTCACAAGGTCATAACCAATGGTCAGAGGTCTTGTCATTCATCCTCAATTACCTAATGAATACTTAAGCAAACTTCATTAAACTGCATGAAGAGGTATAAAACAGTGAGCAAATATGCCACAAACAAATTATGGTTTTGTTTCCCAAGGTCAGGATCACAGTCAAAGCTCAGAGGTCAAATCATGTCTCTGAACTGACTCAAAACTGCTGAAGCGAATATCATAGAGTTTCACTGAAATGTAAAGCATGATAAAATGGTAACGTAAAGAATGATATGTTATGTAAGGTGCGATATTTAGGTTCCCACACCTACTGTCAATGGCAGTGATTGAACTAAGTCCCCTTGAATCCTCTTAAACTTCCAAAGTGCATTTTAGCATTGCAGAAAGGTAAAATGAAATGAGAATGTATATCATGTGCAAGACTCAGGTTCTGTGACAAAGGTCAAGATCACAACTACTATTCACAGGCCAGTTTGAGGGGCCTTTGGGGAAATTTGTTTCACACTGTAACATTTCTTGTTTTTCTTCTTTTTTTAACAGAAGGTAGAGTCATGGATTGAAAATATAAAGTTTTAGGTTGAATGTTTCAAATAATCATAATAGACCACCAAAGAACTGACACTGTGACAATAAATATGTTCTTTAATAAAACTGTTTCTCGATACTTGATTAAAGAAATTTGGAATGTTCAGAACATTTATAATAATAATCATACAAAGGCTAGCCTTGGAGATTTAAAACGCACACTGAAGTTCATCAAAACTTGCTTCCGTCTTTTTTGACACGCCAGTTGGTCGTGCATCAGACTCAGTGATTGGCCTTAAATGAAGCTATTTATAAAGGTGGTTGGGGCCGGAGCTTATCCTGTCTGTTGCTTTGTAATTCAGGGTTCAAATGATGATTTTCTTTTTCTCTGGTATTTCAGTGGTTTAGTTAAATATTCCACGGATGTCCAGGTGTCAAGAACGCTGTTTCTGTCGAATCCTCATTTCTGAATTACCATAGGTATTAACCGTTATTTGTTTGTTTCCTGTGATGATTAATGCGGAACGAACAGCTAATTTAAACGTATTCATACCAAATTTAGGGCGACAGACGCGCGTTTTTGTATTTAACTTCTTCAGTGTCGCTAAACCCCAAAAGTTTGAAAGAAAAGATATGATGGCAGGTCTCCGCTGGCAACGAGCATCCCTCTCCGAGCCACACTTACTGTCGCATTCCGCGGGACACATTAGCTGCAGACATCAGGTAAGAGACGCCCACGTATTAATCCGCGGGCACAGGCGTCCCCCGACGAGCCACCTCAACCCCTGCGTCTCGAGAAAGGCGACAGACAAGGGCATCAGGAAAGAGATGTCCGATGCAGCAAGAACCCGCAAAAAGCCAAAACAACTCGAAAGAATGGAAGCCAAACTCCGCTAAGATTCATGTCGCTATGACAAGTCAGTCTTAGTTTTAGAATAATTTAGAAATTTTACCAGATATATATCAAAATGAATTAAGTATTTAAATCAGTATTTAAATAGTGACCCCAATGCCTGAGAACCAGAATCAATACTGAAACACTGACTTACTGGGTTGATGATATCCTCGGGGACAAATTGTCCTCCAGCAGTGATATCGGCCCAGTGGTTAAACGTATTGATACCAAATTTAATGCGACAGACGCGCGTTTCTGTATTTAACTTCTGCAGCGTCGCTAAACCGCAAAAGTTTGAAAGAAAATATAGGATGGCAGGTCTCGGCAGGCAACGAACATCCCTCTCCGAGCCACACTTACTGTCGCATTCCGCGGGACACATTAGCTGCAGACATCAGGTAAGAGACATCTACGTATTAATCCGCGGGCGCAGGCGTCCCCCAACGAGCCACCTCAACCCCTACGTCTCGAAAAAGGCGACAGACAAGGGCATCAGGAAAGAGATGTCCGATGCAGCAAGAATACACATAAAGCCAAAACAACTCGAAAGAATGGGAGGCAAACTCCGGTAAGATTCATGTCGCTATTACAAGTCAGTCTTAGTTTTAGAATAATTTAACTGAATGTTTCGATCCACCGCAGAAGCAGAGGGCGAGATTTGGATTCAGAAAAAAACTAGTTTAAGCCTCTCTCGCTCTCTCTATCTCGATCTCTCTCCCCCCCCCCCCCCCCCCTCCACCACTACCACCAAGAAATCTACTGTTGACCGTTCCAATGCGATATTTCTGTTGTGGTTCCTGAATGTTACATTTTGATATGTCCGCTTTGATATGGTCTCTATCTAGCAGTCTGCTGCCCATTTTTTTTTAAACATATACTTGTATTTTTCTGTCGCACCGGTATTTGTCTAACTCAGGACATCTTTCTAAGAGAGCTAAGAACTAAAACTATATATACTTTTGTAGTACTTATTTAGTACTTTATAAAAAAAAGTTGCTTTTGGTTTTCAAAAGGAAAGACAAAATTAATAAATGTATTTTACAAACTTAATAACTAGTGCTCAAGGCCCATAAAGGCCATACACATTTCTATTGAAAACAATCATTAGTAATTATTTTAAAATTTTTCCCATCGGCAACATTTTTTTCGGCCGCGGCTACTTTTCCGGCCATGACCCACAAAAAACATCCCATGGCCCAATATTTTGCCCATGACCATAAAAATTGCAAAAAAAAATGTTATCATGGCCCAAAAATAATGCCTTCTGTGTTTAAAACAAATGCTGTCTTGTTTACGTCATTATGTCTTCAAATAGACTTTTCTTGACAGCCTTTGTTTAAGCGATAATTGTGACCCTTCATCAGAACCGTCTTGCTGAAATGGTTCTAATGAGGGATCATAATGTATGTTTCCGTTAAGAATTGAATTTTTTTAGAGGTATCCCTGTTCCCTCTTCTTATCTTGTAAAGTTACCATATTACCAAATTAATCCTATTAAATCCCCCCGGGGAAAACATTCAGATTTGGAATTTATTGAATATAAATTGTTTCAATTTATAAAAAACAGCTGGAAAACAAGAAGGTTCATCCATACCTTATGAAACTTCGTTAACTACATGAAAAATTCTGATTTCCAGACGATGTCCATAGTTCAACTGCTCAGCTGACTTTAAGACTGAAGACTCAATGAGAAGAGATATACTTTCACAGGAAACTACTACTCATTTTTGTATTTTTCCTCGAATCACAATATTTTTAACTATTTAAGAAAAGAAATTGTTACATTTTGAGCAAACTCTTTCGTTCAAGATTAAACCCCATTTTTTATTCCAGGGAAGCAAACAGGAAGAGCGAAACTTAGTTAGTTTGCGTAAACTTCTTATTTAAGGTGGCAAAATTCTAATAGCTGTCCACAGGTGAACTCACAGGCATCCAGAAGTCAGCTAGTTTTTTTTTTCAACTGAACACACAGGGTAAAGAAATAGACTTTTTGGGGGAAGCATCTCTGGCATTTTTACTATTTTATCCAGTCTCAATGGGAATCAAAATTTATAGAACAGAATTTGCTCCTCTTTGAGCATAAGTTTGCCTGTAATGGTGGACCCCATTTTGACAGAGCTTCCTAGTATAAAAAAGAAAACAGGGAGTCACAGAAATTTTCCGCTTTGTACATAGGCTAGAAAATATGCTAGCACATCCATTCACCATAACAATGGCATTTAGTCCAGGAAAGTAATAAAGGAGCCATACAAGGTACCCCCTTTGTGAAAAGGCTAAAAAACAGGAGGTCCGTGCATTCACATTAAAATGGCATATTGTGCGGGCTTCATAGTTAATTTTAAGCAATAATTAAAGGAGTTCCAAAACACACCTCCTTTGTAAAAGGCTGAAAAACAATAAGGTGCATCCGTTCCCCAAGAAAATGGCATCATATTCAACGAAAGCAATAAAGGTTGGTTAGTTGGTTGTTTGGGGTTAACGGCCCTTAGTTCAGGAAAGCACTGAAGGAGTCGCTAAAGGTACCATCCTTGTAAAAAGGCTGAAAAACATCGACATGCATCTATTCACAATCAAAATGGCATTTTTATGCATGTAAGTGCATCCATTCACTATGAAGTGTAACAAGTTTGTCAAAACACCTTATCTGAGATGACAAGATTTGAGTGGGTATCTATACTTTAACTCCTGAACATCCAAAAGTCAGCTTGACTGTTGGACTGAAGACTCAAGGTGAAAAGATACAATTTCAGGGAAGCAACTTTTCAATTTTAAATTTTAGCTCCATTCTCAATGGAGATCAAGTATTAAAGAAAAGAATTTGCTCCCTTTGGAGCGAAATCTTTCCTTCAAGAGTAGGCCTCAGTTTTGAAGAGCTTTATAGTATAAGGATGCAATCAGAAAGGCACAGAAATGGCATTTTCTAAAAAAAAGCAGAAAAACAAGCCGGTGGTCCATCCACCATGAATTTTTAAGTTCATCAAAACACACCCTGTTTCAAGTGTGGAATTTGCGCGTGTACCCACACCTTATCTCATCACATACTAGACATATAAAAGTCCGCTTGAGTTTTGAATTGTAAACTCAAGGTGAATGGATACACTTTCAGGGCAAACAACTCTGCCGTTTGCTATTTATTCTTCAATTCTCAGCAGCGATGAAGTTTTAAAGAAAATAGTTTGCTCCCCTTGGAGCAGAATCTTTCCTTCAAGGTAGACTCTGTTTAATAAGGGCTTCATAGTCCAAAGAAGCAAGCAGGAAGGTACAAAATGTTCCTGTTGGTAAGACGGCAGAAAAATTGTGGTGCAGCCATTCACCATGATTTTTAATAAAAAATTCTTAATAAATTCAGCTGGACTTTATAGTCCAGGGCGGGAAACAGGAAGACAGAAATTATTTCCTTCGTAAAACTGAAATCCGAAGTCGACTCTTGGACTGATGACTCATGGTGATGAAAAACTCATTAAGTTGAAGCAACACATCAATTTTCAATTTTTGCTCCATTTTCAACATGGCTGCTATGCCCATGTATGGTTAAAACCTTCAAACATCTATTTTTCCAGATCCAATTGACCGATGGCTTTGAAACGCTGTATTTAGTATCCGGTACTCAAGTGTTACCAAGATTGTTTAAATTGTGGCCTTGGGTTGACCTTGATCTTTTTTACAACTAGGTCAAATATGGGAAAATGCAAGCATATAAGATTTGATGGAAAGTTTTGAATATATTGGCCAGAAAATTTGTATATGAGTACATGAAGATATGTGAGTGCAAGAGGTCAAGGTCGTTCTTTGACCTTTTTGACCCAAGATTATCATATTTTGACTATTTCAAACATCTCAAAAGGCATTGGGCTTATTGTAACCAAAGTTCATACAGAGCATCCAGGGGCTGAGGGACAAAACTTTGATAAAGGGGTCCAGGTTACATGACCAACATGGCCGCCATGCCCATTTATGGCAAAAACCTATAAAAGTCTTCTTCTCCAGAACCAATTGACAGATTGTCTTGAAACTTTATATGTAGCATCGGATACTCAAGTACTACCAAGATTGTTGAAGTGATAACCTTGACCTGTTTTACCGCAAGGTCAAATATGGGAAAACTCTACAACATAAGATTTCATTGAAAGGTATGAAGCTTTTGGTCCAGGATTGTTCAAATGATCATCTTGAGTTGACCTTTTGACATTTTTTACAGCAAGGTTAAAACTGCTTTCTGTGCTGTTATGTGTAAAAACGCTTGAATATAATAGTTTATGGAACTTGTAGAAGATTCTAGAGGAAAAATTAGTAAAGAAAGTCAAATAAATGAGTACATGAACATTTTCAGCAGTAGAGGCCATGGTCTTTCTTCAACTTTTAACTAATGTCTCTCATATTTGACAGTTTCAAAATATTTGGCTGGTCCAAATGATGATTCTAGTTCAACTTTTAACCTTTTTACTCAGGTGAGAGATTCAGGGCATCGTGGCCGTCCTGTTTCGCTATTTTTATATAACAGCTTACAATGCTTTTTCTGAACCTTTTCTATAAACCCTAAAAATCAACTGTTGGGTTTTTGTAAAAAATTGAATAAACCTTGTTTTGCAAGAAGGTTTTGACTTGAACGTCTCAGCTAGAATGTGGATTAAACAAGAGTCATGTTTGTTAGTTTGGAGAGCTGACATATCAGCTGAGACCTTGGTTATATCAAGGAACTAGAGAATGTGTTTGTGAAACACTATGCCCTCAGTTATATGCCTGACCCTAAGAAGGTCAATGAAAAGAAACAAAAATACAGGTCTGCTGTTTTTAGCTCACCTGAGCACGAAGTGCTCAGGGTGAGCTTTTGGGATACCGTGATGTCCGTCGTCTGTCGTACGTGTGGACGGACGTGCGTCAACTTTTGCTTGTGTACACTCTAGCGGGCACAGTTTTGATCCAATCTTTATGAAACTTTGTCAGAATGTTAGTCTATATAAAATCTAGGTCAAGTTCGAAACTGGGTCATGTCGGGTCAAAAACTAGGTCACTAGGTCAAATCTTAGAAAAAACCTTGTGTACGCTCTAGAGGGCACAGTTTTGATCCAAAGTTCATGAAACTTTGTCAGAATGTTTATCCTCATAATATCTAGGATATGTTTGAAACTGGGTCACGTCGGGTCTAAAACTAGGTCACTAGGTCAAATCATAGAAAAACCTTGTGTACGCTTTAGAGGACACAGTTTTGATCCAAAAACTTTGTCAGAATGTTTATCTCCATAAACTCTAGGCCAAGTTCGAAACTGGGTCATGTCGGGTCAAAAACTAGGTCACTAGGTCAAATCTTAGAAAAACCTTGTGTACGCTCTAGAAGGCACAGTTTTGATCCAAAGTTCATGAAACTAATCAGAAAGTTTATCTTTATAATATCTAGGATATTTTTTAAACTGGGTCCCGTCGGGTCAAAAACTAGGTCACTAGGTCAAATCATAGAAAAAACCTTGTGTATGTTCAAGAGGACACAGTTTTGATCCAATCTTTATGAAACATTGTCAGAAGGTTTATCTCCATAAACTCTATGACAAGTTTGAAACTGGGTCATGTTGGGTCAAAAACTAGGTCACTAGGTCAATTCTTAGAAAAACCTTGTGTACGCTCTAGAAGGCACAGTTTTGATCCAAAGTTCATGAAACTTTGTCAGAATGTTTATCCTCATAATATGTAGGATAAATTTGAAACTGGGTCATGTCGGGTCAAAAACTAGGTCACTAGGTCAAATCTTAGAAAAACCTTGTGTACGCTCTAGAGGACACAGTTTTGATCTAATCTTTATGAAACTTTGTCAGAATGTTTACTTCCATAAACTCTCGGCCAAGTTTGAAAGAAGGTCATGTCGGGTCAAAAACTAGGTCACTAGGTCAAATCTTAGAAAAACCTTGTGTAAACTCTAGAAGGCACAGCTGTGATCCAAAGTTCATGAAACTTTGTCAGAATGTTTATCCTCATAATATGTAGGATAAGTTTGAAACTGGGTCATGTCGGGTCAAAAACTTGGTCACTAGGTCAAATCTTAGAAAAACCTTGTGTACGCTCTAGAAGGCACAGTTTTCATCCAAAGTTCATGAATCTTAATCAGAATGTTTATCCTCATAATATCTAGGATAAGTTTGAAACTGGGTCACGTCGGGTCTAAAACTAGGTCACTAGGTCAAATCATAGAAAAACCTTGTGTACGCTCTAGAGGACACAGTTTTGATCCAAAGTTCATGAAACTTTGTCAGAATGTTTATCTTCAGAAACTCTCGGCCGAGTTTGAAAGTAGGTCATGTCGGGTAAAAAACTAGGTCACTAGGTCAAATCTTAGAAAAATGTTGTGTAAGCACTAGAAGGCATAGTTTTGATCCAATCTTCATGAAACTTCGTCAAAATGTTTATTGTCCATATATCTAAGCCCCCTATGAAACTGAGTCAAGTCGGCTCAAGGTCAAATCTTAGAAAAACTTTGTGTACACCCTAGAGGGCACAGTTTTGATCCAATCTTCATGAAACTCTGTCAGAATGTTTATCTTAATGAAATCTAGGTAAAGTTTGAAACTGGGTCCTGTCGGGTCAAAAACTTGATCACTAGGTTAAATATAAGAACGACCTTGTATACGCTCCAGAGGGCACAGTTTTAATCCAATCTCAATGAAACTGTGTCAGAATGTTTATTCTTACAATATCCAGGCCAAGTTTGAAACTGGGTCATGTTGGGTCAAAAACTAGGTCTAATGTTAGTATGGTAAAAACTCTTATAAATCTTCACCAGAGCCAGTGAACTGATTAATGCTCAGGTGAGCGATTCAGGGCCACCATGGCCCTCTTGTTTGTTTTATTTTCTACTTACCTATTAGATATTAAGGTCAAAGCAGTTATAATTCTTGAGTAACAGATCAACCCTAAAACATTATGTACAGACAAGAAAAAGGACATAACTCTGTCAATAATGAATGCAACATAACGTAACCATCATTATATTGATCGACATATCAAATACTGTTAATATACCAAAAACGTAATGTCAATATCAAACAGTTCAAAAGTTGAAAAACTGCCGAAGTCAAACAAGGGGCATCATTCTGTCAAATATTTACAAAATTAGCTCAAAATATAATCAAGTAGTCTACACCTTAGGTCCTATCAGAATGCCAAATATAAACAACCTAGGTCAAATACTTTTTCCAAAATTTTGCGAACAAACTTACTCATTTTTTGAAAAGTGGCAGAACTCTGTCAAAAATGAACTCAACATAGCTAAATTATCATCGAAATAATCAACACATCAAATACTATTACTACATCAAAAATCACGTGTCTAGGTCAAACGGTTCAAAAGTTGAAAAAATGTCATCGATAACAAAGGGGCATAATACATTCAATTTTTTTATAAAATTAGCTTAAAAGCTAGTCAAAAGATTTACACCGTAGGTCCTACCAGTATGCCAAATATGAACAATCTAGCTCAAATACTTTTTTTCAAAAAAATTGCTAGCAAACTCATATTTAATTTATCGAAAAAAGGGCCATAACTCTAAAACTACATGGTCGATGGAAAAGAAATAAAATATGAGTGTGCTTAATGTCTATGGTCTATCCACTTATGAATTATCAAGGCTCCAGCATTACAATTCTTGGGTAAGGGATCCTACCTAACCTGTTTTGTACAAATAAGAAAAAGGGGCATCAGTCTGTAAATAATTAACTCAACACAATGTAACTATCATCAAAATGATCGACACATCAAATACTATAAGTATAATAAAATTCAGGTCTCTAGGTTAAACAGTTAAAAAGTTAAAAAAAATGCCAACATTAACAAAGGGGCACAATTCAGTCATTATTTCATGAAATTAGCCTAAAAGGTAATCAGGTGATCTACTCCTTAGGTCCTACCAGTATGCCAAATATGAACAACCTAGCTCAAAACTTCTTCCAAAATTTTGCTAACAAATTTACATTTAATTTTTCGGAAAAGGGCCATAATTCTAAAATTAAATGGTCAATGGAAAAGAAATAAAATACACGTCTGCTTTTTTCCTATGGTCTTTCCAACTATGAATTATCAAGGCTCCAGCAGTTACAGTTCTTGAATAATGGATCATACCTTAGATGTTTTGTACAAATAAGAAAGGGGGCATAATTCTGTCAATAATGAACTCAACACAATGTTAGTATCATCAAGATGATCAACACATCAAATACCATAAGTATACAAAAAACAGGTCTCTAGGTCAAACGGTTCAAAATTTGGAAAAATGCCAAAGTTAACAAAGGGGCATAATTCAGTCAACTTTTTTTATGAAATTAGCCCAAAAGTTGATAAGGTTATCTACACCTCAGGCCCTACAAGTATACCAAATACGAACAAACTAGCTTAAAGATTTTTTTCCAAAATTTCGCTAACAGACTTACTTTTAATTATTTGCAAAAAAGGGCATAACTCTGAAAGTACATGGCTGACGGAAAAGAAAAAGAAATACGGGTAACTTATTTTTTACTATCTATCCACCTATGAAATACCAAGACTCCAGCAGTTACAGTTCCTAAGTTACAGAGCATACCCAAAGTAATACGGACGGACGTAACGTACGAACTAACGAACGAACCGACAAGCTAAAAGCAATATGCCCCATAAACTTCTTCCAAGTTGCTGTACTCCATTCGAAAACCCATATGGAATCAGCCAGACACCACGTGACTGTTTATGATACCACATACATAAAACTCTGTTAATAGAAAGTCAAGTTATCTATTACATAAAAATTTATCAAGGTTGGACTTGGGCACGACCTCAGTAAATACAAAAAAAATTTGAGCCACATTTTCACCTTCCTGACAGTGTGTTGAAACTTTGCGTTGATGTTTCAAACAAACAGAAGACATGGAAAATAAAAGATTTTTTGAAATTATCAAACTTTGAAATTTTCAGGGTCAGCGATAACACAGTATGACAACTTTGTATAATCAGCTTTGTAGCAATCAATTTGAAACTTTGTAAAGATGTTAGAGACACACTTAAAAAGGCCCTATTGCATTATCAATGGTATGAATTTATTAAAGATTTTTTGCAAGATATGGCTGCAAGATCCTTACTACAGTTTCATCATTGAAAATGGCCGTCATTTTCCAATTTCGAGGTTCACATAAAAATGTTGTGAAAACAGATTTAGGTCATTTAAGCTGGCAATTAAAATGAGCAACTTCATTTTTTCCGTGACGAATAAAATGACCAACTTTGGATATTATTAACTTGAGAAATAACAAGCAGATATCGATTCCTTATTCAGATTTGATGTTTATTTTCGGAATAGTTTGATTACAAAGAAGTACTAAAATGTTTTTTTTTTTTACTTCATTATGTTTTTTTCTATGTTTTTAATTGACAGCTTTCTTAATTAATATCAAAAGGCAATTATTTGGGTCATGACCACTATTTTTGAATTTTTTTATGGCCATGGGAAAAATAGTTGGGCCATGTGATTTTTTAAGGGCCATGGCCGAAAAAGTGGCCATGGCCGAAACATGGTTTCCCATGGGAAAAATGTTAAAATAATTTATATTGTTTATTTTTAGTATAATTGTGTATGGCCTTTATGGGCAATGAGTATTAATGGGTTAGGTTAGTGAAAGTACAGTTATTAAAATTGTTACTTTTATTTTCCCATGGTCAACATTTCGGGCCATGGCCTTGCGGTTTAGCCGCGGTCGCGTACTTTTCCCATTGAAAAACTTGTTTTTTCCCGCGGGAAATTCAATTTTTCCCATAGGCAAGCACTTTTCAGATTTGAATTTTGGGTGTTTATCTTATTATTAGAAAACCAAAAGCAACTTTTTTGAAAGGCACTAAACAAGTACTACAAAAGTATATAAAATTTTAATTCCTAGCCCTCTTAGAAAGATGTCCTGAGTTTGACAAATACTGGTGCGACAGAAAAAAACAGGTGCATGTTTAATTTAAAGTAATTCAAAAACAGGAAAAAAGTAGATGCTGTTTCTGTTTTTAAACAGGACAGCTGACTGAACACCTGTCTCAGAAAGAGCAGCTCATTTGGTTTACGTAAACGTTTGTCAATTATTGTGTGTGTGCTTCTTTACCTTCTGGCATAGACAGCGGGATGTGGGGTTTGATTTTATCGATTCCTAATTATTGCCTTTCTTTTTACTTTAAAGTGTGTATATTTGTTATGACACACTTCAGCATATATCAATTTTACAGATGGTATATATGAAATCAGTCAGAAAAGGCTGATCATTGCCAATCTTTTTACTGTGTTTGAATGTTTAAGGCCTATGTTTGATTTCTTGTTTAGCATTTGACTTGCCATAACTCCTATGACTGCATAGCAAGGTAAAAGTATTATACAACTAGAAATGTTTATCAGAGAAAAAATTGATATCCCCCACCAAGCACATTTCCCATCCCCTCTAATGAATAAAAAGCCTGTTCATATAAAATATTCATGCAAGCCTGAAGAAAATCCTACATGTTAAACTATGTCCTTGGCAAATGGGTGAAGGTCACCAACGACTAAACATGTTTTAAACCTGTCACAATGATATATTCTGATGAATATCCATCAGCCGGTTCAAGATATAATTCATTTTTAAGAGATAAAAAAAAAAGAAAATAAAAGATTTGTAGTTAACTTTTGACCGTGAAAATAGGATCAAAGTCATTTAAACGAAGTAAACTTTTGAGATTGTCCAAAAGGTTTATCTATGAAAGTAACGTGGAAACCAAGCCAAAGGCCAGTGAGATATAATCAATTTTAAAGAAATTTTCGCTTATCTTAGTCCTCTTGTGACCTTGAAAACAACGTCAAGGTCACCAAACTCTGATCAACTCGTACGCTAGTTCAAATGATGTATCCATGCAAGTTTGGTGAAATTCCATTAACTGGTTCATGAGATATTGTAGGTACAAGAAATTGTAATCTAAGTCCTCTAGTGACCTTGATAATGTAGCCATCTCTTAGGCTTGTCCCAATGATGTATCCATGGTTGCAAGTTTGGTGAAATTCCATTCACTGGTTCAGGAGATATTGTACATACAAAAAGTTGTCATCTAAGTCTTTTAATACCTTGAAAATGTAGCCAAGGTCACCGAAATCTAACCAGCTCCTAAATTTGTCCAAATGATGTAGCCATGCAAGGTTTTTGACGTTCCATTTACTGATTCAAGAAATATCATGCATACAATAAATTGTCATCTTACTCCTCAAATGACATTGAAAATAATGTCAAGGTCACCAAATTCCTATCAGCTCTTAACCTTGTCCAAATTATGTACCCATGCAAGTTTGATGACATTCTATCCATTGTTTCAGGAGATATCGTGCATACAAGACATTGTCATCTAAGTCCTTTAGTGACCTTGAAAATGAGGTCAAGTTCACCAAAATCTTATCAGCCGGTAAGCCTGTCATAACATATATATCCATGCAAGTTTGGTAAAATTCCATCTATTGGTTCAAGAGATATGACGCATACAAAAATCTGTGACGCCGACGCCGACTTGATCCGCATTGAAAACAATATGTCCGCCCTCACCTTTGAGGTGTGTGTGTGGGGGGGGGGGAATGAATACTCAAAGACTGATAAAATCGAATTTCACAACTGAACCACAGCTCCGAAAACAAAGAGACAACACCTGGAAACACTAACAAAAAACAACAAAAGACAAAGACTAACAGAAAAAAACACACTGAAGCATCCCCTTTGGACACTCTGCAATAATACCTCTTCCGGAATGTAAGCAAATACATAAACAGTTATCATCACCTTTTGTTTTGACACCGTTCATTAGATGTTTAAATGTTTAGTACGCGTGGAGGAGACATGTGGACATTAGAAATCTACAGCAAATGACCTGGTATGATAAGGGCCGTTTTTGGCCCCCATTGAAATTCTATTGAAATTGCATGGTTTCTTTTTCTTATTATTTGTTCATATGGGAACAAACAGAAATAATATGTTTCAACTTTGTTTATTCTGAGATTAACATGCTTTCTGTCATGCTTATGTTGTTTTAATAATATGACGGTAAATTGCAGGCAAGTATGAGTTTAATATATTTTCCGTTTAAGAAATAAGTCATTTACAAAAGCTTTTGAAAGCTCATGATTATAGGCTTTTGATAAAATGCTTATACGTAAGATAGCACTGCTAATTACCTGTGCACTGCAGAAGACCTCTCCAGTTACCCCACCCACTCAAGTTTTCAAGTTCAGAGACGCTTACCAAAAAATTCCAACAGATCAAAATGAAATCTGTGCCAAATTATTCCTTGTTTTCTAACGAAGAACATGAATACCAATAACATATGTTTACTTTGTCTATGAGCGGAGATATGGGAGTTTTTATGTTGACAAAACAGATAAAATGTTCCAAACTCTGCCAGTTTGGTAACAAAAAATCAAAAATAAACATAGAGTCCGGTCTCCAGCACATTTAATATTTTCATGGCCTGTTAATATATTAAAATTTTGTCTGTGTACAAAAAATAAAATTTGCTGGAAGCTGAGCTTATATATTTTGAAAGCTGCAAAGGCTACCAAAGTCGTCATATTCGTTAGAACCCGCTGGGGCTATGGGTATGTTCAAGGTAAAAACACAAATATTTTATGCAAAAACTGGTTAATTTTGTGCTTGCTGTTACATTCATGGTTTGAACTTTCCTATGAATACATTTTTATAAAAAAAATAGGACTTTTGAAAAACGAGTTTTCTGGGGGCCAAATATGAGCCTTATCATACCAGGTCCTTTAACACTTTCTTAAGTTCTACGCAACCCCTCTGATAGCTGCACAAGGTAGGCTTCACCTTTTGTTTAAATGATTTTAAATAGAAACTTAATCATTTTTTTCTGTATCGTAGCATAACCGGGGCAGAATAAATATGTTAGAAATAGAATCGCTGCGGGACATCCAAACATGCCCCTTTTCCGATAGTATTTATAAAAAGAGGTGGGAGATAGATCGATATAGGATGCACATACATGTATATGTAAATTATAAGTGTGTCATTACACATAGTAGCGACGGTAGTGTAGTGGATAACACGCTGGACTAGCAATTTAAGGGTCGCAGGATCGATACTCCCGCATCTCTGGTCTTTCGGATGAGACTTTAAACCGAGTTCTCGTCTCCGTATGACCTCGTTGTTGCTGAGACGTTGTTGGTAAACCCGTGTTCACTTTCTCATTCACGTCATTACATACGCATGTCGCTGGTTAAACTTCGAATAGAACAGGTACGATCCAAGGCAGTTCATATGAGTTTAACATTTGGCACGTCCGGAATAATTGCCCTAGTAAACCCCGGCGGTGGCCGAGTATTCCCTGAGCTCATCAAAGATAAGCAATTCTCAGTTATTCCTCGAGCTACTCGAAGATATGTCATATTTATATATATATATATATATACGGTTCACAAAAAAGTAGGGGATATTAAGATATTAAAAATTGTATAAATTAGAAAACATATCAAATCCATCTGAAACGGCAAGTGTCAATCAGAAAAATATTCGATTAAACATTTTGCATTACAATTTTGATGATATATCCTGTCATGTGATCTGCGTGTAATACGTTTTAGACAGGGGGTCGACACCCAATTTTCACACGAATCTGCTACAAAAACAGATCCTTTTCAGATTACAAAATTTACACAAAAACACTCGTTTTGATTCATTTAACAAGCTGAAAATTGCTTTTACGCGCTGTTTCATAAAAATAAAGAATGCAAGCCATAGACCTGTTAATTTTTCGGTGACTCGATGTACCTGTACGATTTTTGTTTTCTGGTTTTCTTCCCAAAATGACCGTTTTGAAGAAGAAAAAAAATCTTTTAGCATACAAAACTTAAAAGTGCATTGAAAAGTTAGCCTAGTTGAAAAATTTGAATAAATTTTTGTTCGATTTTACCACATTTTTGTCCTGAACCCCTGTCTGAAACTAACTGTATGCAGATCACGTGAAGGAAATATCGTCCAAACTTTCATGAAAAGTGTCTTAATGGATGTTTATCTTATCGATATTATGCGTTTCATATGGATATCACATTTGTTGTATATGCTACAATTTTTCAAACCTGAATATCCCCTACTTTTTGTGAACCGTATATATATATATATATAAGGGGAGATATGGGGCAATACATCAAACAAAAATCCCTTTCGTAGCACTGGATCCTGTGAGGGATACAATTATGATTGGAATATTTATATAGGGAGATTTAATCATAAACAGTGCAAAATTGTGAAGTTACTGAGCGCTTTCGGCTTTCGCCTTCTTCAGAGTTTACAAAGTCAAAATTTCAACATATCTACAGGTTAAGCATGTGAATCAAGAAAATACAAAATAATCATGAAAATGTTTCACAATTTACTGTTCAAATTCACATTGAATACGATTTTTCTCATTTTGGCGGCCATTTGCAATTTCGAATTCGAACTGGGGCCGTGAAACGGCCGTCTTCTAGCAATTTTGCTTTATTAAACGACCATTTTTCAATTTTTTGGTCGTTTAATGTGAATTTGAACAGTAAATTGTGAAACATTTTCATGATTATTTTGTATTTTCTTGATTCACATGCTTTACCTGTAGATATGTTGAAATTTTGACTTTGTAAACTCTGAAGAAGGCAAAAGCCGAAAGCGCTCAGTAACTTCACAATTTTGCACTGTTTATGATTAAATCTCCCTATATATATATATATATAATACGAAAACACTCTATGGATGCACAAATATATTTTATTCCTAATTATGACTAACCGGTTTCATGAATTTAATCAATTTTCAAAGTCTTTTAAGAACTACACCGTTAACTGAGTTGTAACAATGATAACGTTATGTTGCTAAGGAAGTTAACGTAACGTAACGTTATCAACTTCCTTCCGGTTAATATATGATGTGTAATGCATTTAAAGCAGGGAATTGAGTTTAGGTAAAAACGTTCGAATAAAGAACTTCTCTTTTTCTTTCCTTTTGATTATGCTTTCGGTTTTCATTTGAAAAAAAGGAAATATAAAATATTTCGGTTCCTTATCAGAGCAGTCAGCAATATGTTCACTAACAGGTATTTTCCGAAGTTCCGGGACTCTTATATGTTGGTTATGGAGAGTTACTCTTTTTCGCAGATTATTGGTTTCCCCTATATACGTTTCGTTGCAACCCCGGCATATTATTACATATATAACGTTTGTTGCTTTGCAAGTCATATTATCATTAACCTTAAAACTTTTATTATTCTTAAACGATACGGTTGATCCTTCCATTAAATGTTTGCATGAACCACATCTTGGCTCTGCGCATTTTGTAACTCTGAATTCACCTACATGCTGGCTCGTAAATCTTGCTTTTGTCAATAAACGTTTTAGATTTGGTAGTTGGCGTTTGCTTTTCAAGAAAATTTTGTCTTTAAAGATTTTATACAGTTCATTATTTCTGTGTAAAATTTGTTTATGCTGTCTTATTTCCGTGAAAATTTCAGGGTTGTATGGATTAAATGTTGTAACATATGGTATTACATCAGAATCCTTTGAATGTTCTGGTTTCTTAAGTAGGTCATTTCGATCAAGCGATTTTACTTTTTCAATGGCATCCTCAATTAGTTTTAATGGGTATTTTCGTTGTGACAAGAAAGTTTTTAATTCGTCAAATCGCTGAAGTAATACTGCTTCTTCCGACACAATAGTTTTCAGTCGTCTGGCTAAATTATAGGGTATACTATTCCTTGTATGTTTAGGGTGACATGATGTATATAGAAGATACTGTTTTGAATCTGTGGGCTTATAAAATACATCTGTTTGTATTTTGCCAGCTTTATTTATTACCATTGTGTCTAAAAACGATAGATTTGAATAGTTCTTATCCATTGTGTACTTTATACTAGGGTGTAAAGAATTCAGTGCCCTGTAAAATATATCTAAATCGTCCTCCGATCTTGTAAAGAGAATAAAGCAATCATCAAGAAATCGTTTGAAATGATCTTGAATGTATTGCTTGAATTCAAAATCGAAGTCTTCTTCAAGCTGGACATACAATTTTTCTTCAAGATGCGCAAGGACTAGTGTGGCGTATATTGGGGCAAATTTTGTTCCCATCGCTGTTCCCTTGGTCTGTAAATAATATGTGTCATTGAAATTAAAATAGTTATTTTCCAAGATAAATTTAATTCCGTCTAAAATAAAAGATTTGTTTATCCTTGAAGGTAATTCATGAGGGTATTCTTCTAACCAATACCGTATGGCTTTTAGACCTAAATCGTGTGGGATGTTTGTGTAGAGACTTTCTACATCAAAAGATACTAAGATTGTTTCAGGGCTAACTGTTGTAGGCAGTTTTGATAAAAAATCTGTTGTGTCCTTAATGAAACTCTTGACATGTTTGGTATAGGGTTGTAATAATATATCTATTAGATTGCTTAACCTATGCGTTTCACAAATAGGCCCTGCCACTATTGGTCTGAAAGTGAGATTTACTGGTGCTTTAAGCTCTACGTAATTTTTATCTGATATACCACACGCTTCATTTATATCACTGCATTTATGTATTTTTGGTAGGCCATAGAAATTGCTTTCTTTATTATCAAAATTAGTCAAATAGTCAAATTCTTTTTCAGTCAGATTTGATTTATATTTATCTAAATATTTTGTGTACGATTTCATTATACCTTTGTGAGGGGTTTCATCAAGGACCTTGTAGTAGTCTGCGTTTGAAAGCATCGCCTCAATTTGAGTTTGGTAGAATGTTTTGTCCATAATAACAGTGGCGCCACCTTTATCTGCTTCCTTAATAATAATGGTTTCGTCCTCTGTCAATGAGTTTATTGCGTCACGTTGTGATTTTGATAAATTATGTTTGATACTTGACTTTTTGTTTGCAGTAAGGGGGATATCTGAAACATTTCGAATAAACGTTTCTAAATCCTTGTCCCTACCTTTAGGTGGTATCCAGTTTGTCTTGTTTCGTACAATAGATTCATCTGTGTTCGATTCAACACCCTCAAAATATTCTGTTAATCGGATTTTCCTTGTGAATTCCATGATGTCTTCATTAAGCTCTTGTATGTTCGGTTTTGTAGGTGTAGGTGTAAATTTTAAGCCTTTTACTAAAAGATTTATTTCGTTATGAGTAAGCTTTCTAGATGATAAATTGACAATTTTAATATCTGGTTTGTTTGCTACCTTCTTTGGTTTTGTCGGTTGCCCCAGTACAAAAAATCATTAGATTCGTAATTTGCTTCATACATGTTGTTTCTGTAAGTATTTGGGGATTTATTGTATATTGGCTTTAGCCGTTGGACATACTGGTATTCGGAATCATTATATTGCCTCTGTTCTGGCCGTCTATTATTTCTGTATAAGATATCTTGTCGCGCTGTATTTATATTTGGATTTCGACTGCCCTGATAAGGAATGGTTTGGGGTCGTGACTTAAAGTTTGATGGAGGATTGCTTTGGAATTTGTTTTTGTCTGTTATTCGAACGTTTTTACCTGTGTTTGGTGGTGTTGAAAAATTCATTTTATTGTCAAGTCTTTTCTTTGTGGCATCAGCATAGGAGGTACCCGTCACTATAACATCATCGTCATCTGTGTCTAGTTGTTGACTGGATTGTCCCTCGTTCGCCGGGTACGACTGATCGTTGATGGAGTTTATTACCTTTGGTGGCATAAATGCATCGTCCCGAATAAGCGGATTTTTCGTGTCAAAGAATTTCAAAAATTCCTTTTCGTACTTTTCAAACCATTTTACGTTTGTGTTCTCCCGTCTTTGTAGAGAGATTCGTTCCTCATTTTCACAATCATTCTTCCAAATCTTCTTGACGAGTTCTCTCCTCTGACCTGTGGATTTTTGGTTTATTAGGCCTTCCATTTCCTGGTCAATCGTACGCATCTTTTCTTCATGGCTCCTGGCTCTAAGTTCTAGAAGTTCAATATCCGTTTGGAAGTTATAAATTACTTGTTTCTCTCTTCTTTGCGTTTGTGCAAGAGGTTCACCCTCAATCCTTTTCATCTGGAATTTTCTAGGGATAACCATTGGTGCGTTGTTCTTCCATGTTTCATATGTCTTTGATGTATTGTCGTTCCTAATCATCTGCCAATATTCAGTTCTTCTTTTCGTAAGATTCTGGTTCCATTTTTCGATAAAAGATTGTTTGATTTTCCGGCTTTCTTGTTCCAATAATATCTGAGTTGATTCAATTTGTAACGGCTCTGATTCTATAATTGGTGTATTTTCTTTCTGCTTTAGAAAGTCTTTCATACTGTCAGCAAGTTCTTTTAAAGCGCTCGTTGATTGTTTATTCGTATCTTTTAGTACATCTATAATCCCAGTTGTATCTACTTTTTTCGAAAAATGGTTTGCAATTTTACTCACAGTGTCGGAAAGTTCTTTCAAATTGGCGCCAAGTTTATCCATTTTTGACAACATCAATCTCTCGAAAGGTCTTAGAGCTGTGTCATCGAGGTCCGTCTCGTGTTCCTGGCTTGTCGTTGCATTTTCACTGTCTTCACTTGATTTTTTCTGTCCTTTGGGTGGCATCCTTTGCCTCGTATTGGGTAATTACGCGAGAAAATCTTGAAAAATGCCCCAATACGGGTATTTATATAATACGAAAACACTCTATGGATGCACAAATATATTTTATTCCTAATTATGACTAACCGGTTTCATGAATTTAATCAATTTTCAAAGTCTTTTAAGAACTACACCGTTAACTGAGTTGTAACAATGATAACGTTATGTTGCTAAGGAAGTTAACGTAACGTAACGTTATCAACTTCCTTCCGGTTAATATATGATGTGTAATGCATTTAAAGCAGGGAATTGAGTTTAGGTAAAAACGTTCGAATAAAGAACTTCTCTTTTTCTTTCCTTTTGATTATGCTTTCGGTTTTCATTTGAAAAAAAGGAAATATAAAATATTTCGGTTCCTTATCAGAGCAGTCAGCAATATGTTCACTAACAGGTATTTTCCGAAGTTCCGGGACTCTTATATGTTGGTTATGGAGAGTTACTCTTTTTCGCAGATTATTGGTTTCCCCTATATACGTTTCGTTGCAACCCCGGCATATTATTACATATATAACGTTTGTTGCTTTGCAAGTCATATTATCATTAACCTTAAAACTTTTATTATTCTTAAACGATACGGTTGATCCTTCCATTAAATGTTTGCATGAACCACATCTTGGCTCTGCGCATTTTGTAACTCTGAATTCACCTACATGCTGGCTCGTAAATCTTGCTTTTGTCAATAAACGTTTTAGATTTGGTAGTTGGCGTTTGCTTTTCAAGAAAATTTTGTCTTTAAAGATTTTATACAGTTCATTATTTCTGTGTAAAATTTGTTTATGCTGTCTTATTTCCGTGAAAATTTCAGGGTTGTATGGATTAAATGTTGTAACATATGGTATTACATCAGAATCCTTTGAATGTTCTGGTTTCTTAAGTAGGTCATTTCGATCAAGCGATTTTACTTTTTCAATGGCATCCTCAATTAGTTTTAATGGGTATTTTCGTTGTGACAAGAAAGTTTTTAATTCGTCAAATCGCTGAAGTAATACTGCTTCTTCCGACACAATAGTTTTCAGTCGTCTGGCTAAATTATAGGGTATACTATTCCTTGTATGTTTAGGGTGACATGATGTATATATATATGTATATATATATGTCCTGACGAGCTCAGCGAAACGCGTTGACATATTTTTGCATAGTTGATCATTAAATAACAAAACATGTAACGTCAACTCTTATTTCATTTATTTATATGTATATATATATATATATATCTTCGAGCAGCTCAGTACTTCGAGCAGTACTGCTCGGGTTGACCAAGTAATTATGCCGAACGTACCAAGTATGTGTCTGTTATTGCAAATATGCCGTTTCGTTGCATCACGATGCTATTTGTGTTATGTGATGTGATATGACTGTTTATGCAATGTGAAAACAAAAAGACGATTCTTTGGTATTGTTCTAAATTTGAAACGACCATCACCATTCACATATATTATACAGTGGTATTGTTTATCTCCGGCCTTTCATTTGGGTACATCTGCCAAGTAGTGCTACAACGACGACGGCCAGGAGATGATGCAAACGATTTCCACAACTCACCTAAGACACCAAACGGTAAATATAAACTTGAAATAACATCTCAAGTACAGAGACACACGAGCAAACGCAACAAGAACAGCTACTTTCCAATATAATTGAGGATATCTTGAAACTTATACAGATTTCGTTTTGGTTTTCGCACAGTTATGCAAACTGAAAAGTATAATTATCCTGAATAAGTTTTCATAGGTTTTATATAATATATGTGAAAGAAAATTACTAGAGTATTTACATTTTGCCCGTTTTCCTATTTACGGCTATATACAGTGAACAAGTACAGCTACAATCAAGATGAGGCAATTCTGTTCAAAAAGTGTTACTTGTACTTATATCAATACAACTCATTTTGCATTTGTTAACTTAATACTCACACACTGTATAAAACCCTGACTCCGTGTAACCTGCCCTCCACCATTCTAGACAACTGGCCAGTTTAGGACAGTTCTCCTCGTCCTTACCATCTACGCAGTCTTTTTTTCCATCACATATTGACGAATTGGCAATGCACTTTGAATCACACATCAATGACCGCCAATTGCTACAGGTGCTTTCTTCTGTAACGTGAAGAAATACAGCAGGTTTGGTTTGATTATGGTTACATGACGGGTGTTTATAATAGGCAAGTTGCTTAATACAAGCGAGCACCTGATGAGACCTCTATTTAGTGGAACGTGTCTGTTATCAATATATTTCCCTTTGGTTAATATTTCTATGTTTTATGAGTTCTGATTTATGATTTTGGTACTTAACCTTAAGCATTAGGCAAATAAGTTGACATACGGACATACATATTGATTTAGCTATCAATGAGTTAAATATGCATGGTATATGAAGAGTTTAATTTAACTACAGTTGTAATTGTTGTCAACTGGGTGGATGTTCTGATCTTCCTTATGTTCTATTCTTGCTCCTCTTTTTATAGAAGTAAGTCATGCAGTTTGAAAACATTACTATTGATAGATTTAACAATCTTCACTTTTCCTTACTTCCAAATCCATGTTTGTCGATAAATTACGCCTTTATTACACTTTTCTTTTCCTAAGCTCCAGAATAAAATCGCACTGGATTTGTTTACCATAGTATATTTTACAAACTATACTGTACGACCACTATATCACCAAAGCAAACGTACAACACATTTCCATTGAAAATACAAAACTAGCATACATAACATTCATTTTATAATGACCAAACAGCCAATACAGTAAAAGGCCTATCGTCTCTGCCAGAAAAGCCCTAAATCCAAAAATATTATTTTCAACATTTACATCTGCATTAGGACAAATTACTTACTTTAAACAGCATAATTTCCATAATTAAGATATGTTTCATAGTTCACATAATTAAGATATGTTGCCTAATTGCACATTAGAAGTAGTATTTGGTACTAATACCTAAACAGACTGTTTGGTTACTGGCTAGATTACTTTTTTGGTTTTTATTTATTTGTTTATATCTTTATTTATTTGTTAATTAATTAATCTATTTTATAAAAAAATGTATATAATGTAAAGCACAATCATTAAACGGTATATTTGTTATCAAATTTTGTCATAAGGGGAGGTAAATCGTCGATTTTGTCACTGCAAATTTTGTTATATAGCGACAAGTCAGCGGAACCGTAAAACGCAATTTGCGATTATAAAAAGACGAGTTAAATTCCAAAAATGATAATTTGCATTACATTATCCCCAGTTTAATGCACTTTTAATAGTTTTGCCTTTCAAAGTGTACTTTTTTGAAGCCAACGCAAGTGCTTTCAGCATCGTAAAACAAGACGTAGGCCAAAGTTGGATTTCCGACAGTATATCGCACGATATACTGTCGCTAATGATAGGAATTATCGAATTAAAAGTAAGTGCGTTAGAATGTTGTATAGAAAACAAAGTTCCAACTTACCACAGTTAAGTTCATCAGTGCCGTCGATACAGTCGATCTTGGAGTCACACCGTTCGCTTATTACAATGCATTCTCCGTCAATACATCTAAATTCACTGTCCAAACACGGTGGAAAATCTAAGGAAGAACAAACAAACATGTAATTTGGCACTCCACGTAACAACACTTGTTTCAGTTCGATCAGACCGAGGACTCTGAAAAAGTTAAAGCTGTTATATCGAAACTGTTTAGTTCAGGGTTGTGCACTAACAGCAAAGCGGTTTACTGTTTACAAACAGATACTGGGCAGGATCGACATAACAACTTGGGTAAACCCAAGCAATATCCAGGCGTTCCTCAGGCAACTGGAAGATATATATAGATACATATTTTTGAGTAGTAATAAGAATACACGGGTTTTTCTCGGGTTTACCCAAGTAAGTGTGCCGAACGTGCCCAGTATAACTTTGAAGAGCAACAACTGAAACTCAAAATTATTTGATTAGTAGGTGAACCATAGTTCGCAATGATTGCAGCTTCAATAGATAGACGTACATATATATTGCAATGCAAATGATAGCTTCATAATTCAACTTAGCCTTCTTCATCGCTGATATTATCAAGTGACTTTCTCTTTTTACTAAATTATATACCGGCTAATGTATATTAAAACACCTATATACGTATTTTGAAGTGAATCAAATGACAAAACCGCTTACAATGACACTTGAGTATCGATCTGAAGTTATTGAAACTTTCAATTCCACTTCTCGGTACTTCACTATAAATACATTTCTATTATTCACGGTTTTTTGAAGACATAGCAATATCTTAACACTGGTTTTCAACGCCATGAAAACACATATTGATGTGTTTTTTCGTTTTTATTTTGACGTTTTTAAAAAAACGATCGTTTGCTTTAGCCAAAATAAGGACGTTTGTACTCCGTCGTCTTAATCAAGTTTGAAACGCAAGATCGACTTCCTTCTGTTTGCACCGCAAAAAAACTGGAACCCTGTCCACTTTGAAAAGTATTTGTTTGACCTCTATGTTTTTTTCTGCTTTCTGATTGTATATTTCACATGCATGCGACCTTAAAAAGCATTCTTATTTATTAAGCTTTTCTTAACTTCATAAAACAGAAAATGAAGACAAATCACGTATAGCGCTTTTTTTCAGTATAGTTTCTCTAACAGCTGTCCCAAATGCGAAGGGAAGCAAAAATGAAAAAAAAAAAAAAAACAACAAAAAAAAAAAAACAGATGAGTTTTTTTTTTCTGAAAATGTATCCAATCACTTTAGATTTTATATAATTTTTAACGTACAGCAGTTTTCATCCGAGGCATCTGGGCAGTCGATGAAATGGTCACAGAGAACACTCATCTGCACACAGGTACCATCATGACATCTGAAAAATACAGATGTTATGAGAACATTTATCTGCACACAGGTACGATCATGGTATCTAAAATATAAATGTTATGAGAACATTCATCTGCAGACAGGTGTCATCATGATATCTGAAAAATACCGATGTTATTAGACCATTCATCTGCACACAGATACCATCATAATATCGAAAAAATGCATATGTAATGAGCTGTGACAACACAAAAAAACATAAAGTTACATGTGTGACCAGCGACAAAACTATTGTTGCGCAGCTAAAACTCATATCAGCCTGGGCATCCGCTCGGTCTGATCAGAGTCTTCGGTATACGCCTAAAAGGTAGCTAAGGGTCTAAGCTACCTCTGTGCAAGCAGCGAAGCCTTTATCAGAATGGGCGGATGCCCAGGCTATATGAGTTTTAGCTGCTGTCGTGTCGCGGCTCTTATTATAATGTCGGAAACTATATTGCTGCTTTACCCAGAGATAGTATAATACATTGTACTAACAGATGCCCAAACAGATGTGTGCGAGCTTAATTTCATAAATCGAGCATTAAGATAAGCATTACTATATTAATATACATGCAAAAGTATAAGTTCGACATGTTTGTTGAATCCATTTTTTGCAGACGTCTTTTATTTTCTAAAGCGGTTCAATGCTTTAAGTGAATGCAAGTCCTAAGATATAATATCCCTATTGAGAATAATAAATAGTTGTTACTTAATGATTAATGATTATTGTAAACATTTGCAAATTATAGAAATACCTTGATTAAGCGGCTAGTACGAAAAGATTCTCCGCGAGTATGAGAGAAGATACCCACGAGTTTCACTTGTAGCGCAGACGGTAGCGCGTCTGACTCAAGAACCAGGTTTCCTGGGATTGACACTCGTTCCAACCATTTGCTTCCGTTTCACTTTCCGCTGATTCAAGAAGACATTTGTCATATTCTTGCCTAAGCATGTGCATTTAATACTGGTAAAGGAGGTCTAACCCTGACCAGGAATAGTGTTGTTAGGATAAATGATGTCCCGCCATGACCATAGCTGTTTGTCATTGGGGTGCTGATTTACTTTTTATTCTGTATTGATTCATATCCATAATTCGATTTATGGATATGCATTACTCGATTAATTGGTATTTAACAATTATTTATGGATATCAATAATCATTTATGGATATCTATAATTATTTATTGATATCAATTATTCAAATTTTGGATATCTATAAGTCGAATTATGGATATAATTAATGAAAATATATAGATACACACAAATCATTTTAAAAGATAGATATTAATAAATCGAATTATGGATATCCATAGTTGGAATTATGGATATCTATATTTCAAATTATGGATATCTATAATTCGATATGATTTATGAATATCTATAATTCGAATTATGGATCTTTAATTTAAATTATGGATGTCAGAAATTCATCCTGATTTATAGACAACAATAATTCGAATAATGGATAACCATATGTCGAATAATGTATAATAGTACTATAAGGAATAACAATCGTAAAACGACATGCAAATTATGAGTATTTAAAATTCCGATTACGGTTATCCATAAAATGATTTATGGATATTCATAACTCAAAGATAATTATAGATATCAATAAATCAAATTATCAACATCCTTAATTCGAATTATTGATATCAGATGCAAATTATGGATATCTATTATAAAACGTGGTTTATGGTGATCCATAATTTCATTTATGGATAAACATTATTTGATTTATAGATATCTATAATTCGAATTACGGATTTCCAATATTTACCCTGATTAATGGATACCATTAATTCGAATAGTGGATATTCATTGTTTAAATTATGGATATCAATCAACAGATAATATATGGTAAAACGGCACCCCATATTTACCTTGGACGTAAAGCAATAACACATACGATCTACAATTCAAATCTCACAAATGCCATCTCACCTGGGACTGAATCAAAATTGCGCCAGCATCAAGTGTATGCAATGCTATTGCTGTACAAGAGGTCATATATTAGATGTATACACTGTAATATTGATCATACATACCGATATTCTTCCTCTGTACAGTGGGCTAGAATAAATAAATCACAAAACTACGTGTAAGGGAGGCAGTAAATTGTTCATTCTTGCGTGTTCGTTATATCGCGATTTCCTTTTAATAACAAACAATTGGTGTGTTCTCTGGGTCCCTGGAGGACGCATTTTATAGAAACTAACCCTGGATGGCTAAAACTACCCTTGGTTGGAACTAATTACCATGGTCATAAGCCTGTTTGAGCCATTGAAATTCTACTGTATTTGCAACCAACTACTGTCAAAAGGCTTGACTGTCTTCAGTCCAATAAACTACATTGTCATAACATAATGCAAAATGTATTAAATTGAAAGATAGAATTTTCTATTAGCTGAATCTATAATGATGCTCTAGTCTGATAGTGTCTTATTAGAACAGATAAAAATATATGGAGCTTTTCCCTGTAACTGACTTACAGCTATTACTGGAGTTTAGAGACAGTCTATCAATAGGCATGTGACATGATTATGGTTGCCATGTGTGAAATATTAAACGATATTCTAGAGTTCAGATATTGCATATTCGCTCGCTTTTGAATACTAGGCGTATTATTTTACATGGATTCTGACATTTTCTTCCCTTTTGTGGACAGAAAAGTCTGCAAGGTGTGTTTTATTCAACTTAATGAAAACAGAATGGTTTTACATCAGATTATGGTTCGTTTACAGCCTAACATGGTCTACTTAGATTATCATTCCAGCCCCGCAAATCAGGTACCATGCATCCTATTCAAGATTACCTTGCCATGGAACTAGAACGCATTACCAGTGTTACACATAGCAATGTGGCTGCTGAGTAGTTTCACAATGGCTGAATCTACTATGTTCGTTTTCTCTGAATTTCTTTACTTCAAAAAGATTTATCTTTTTGGGAATGTATTCATTAAAGAAAGAATTAAAACACGGTACAACTTTGGTGCAATGTAAAACAATTTACCTGTGTCTACTTTACAGTTGACTTCGTCGTCGCCATAGAAACAGTCTATGTTGCCATCGCACAGTCCCAGAATAGAAATGAAGTCCCCCCCTTTGCAGCTGTAGTAAATTGAACTGTCGTGCAAGAATGGCAATATTTTCTCTTCTTCTTCGGATGTGTTGAGATAATCGACGTCTGTAGTGGGAGTGGCTGTTTCTTTGAAAGAGACATGTACTAAGTAAATTTAATATAGGGATGGATGACTTCTGAGTGTACGTCCTTTTCTTACAGTATTCGATTCATATTAGACGAAGGGACGGTGTAATTAAAGGATTATGCAATGGGACCCCGTTTGCGGTTTAAAAGATTTGTGCCCCTAACGGGTCTCGAACGAAGGACAGCTAGATCAACAGTTCAGAGCTTAACCTGCTATACCACTTGGGCTCTTAATCAAATGTTACAAGAGACCAGTTTGGAAACGAAATTAGCTACAAAAAGCTAAATTGTTCGTGAGTCATATGCATGAGGGAAAAGGCGAGGAAAGTATTTTTGTGAGATACGCTTCAAGGAAAACTAAATACCTTTCGACTGATATGGTACATTAATAAATAATAAGAGACTATACTCGGAATTGAATAAACGTTTATCAACAGAGAACGATACAATCGTTCGTGATAAATACCAAGAAAAATGACACTCCTTAATTGCGGAATAATCCGCAACTGAAATAGATGCAAAAACAAAGACTAAGATCAGCCTGAGCACCTGCCGAGATGCTTATTGAATATTTGGTAGGTAAAACAAATTTCCAAAAATGATAGTGCAATCAAGATCAACTTCTTGACCATAATTGCATTTGACTAGCTTTTTTTGTATAAGAAAGTATAGTAGGTGTGAGATGACCATCAACTAACCATAACACAATGGTCTGCCTGTTTGCTCTTGACTTAATTGTTTTGACCGTTTATTTAGGATAGCCTTGTGACAATCTATTTGGAAAGATCTCGCCCCTTTGCATTTTGCTGGTGCTGTTCTGTTTAGTGATGTCTTAACGGTAGATGTCCCTTTCCTTTATGGTGTTCAGGACAGGATGTGGAATTCGATTAAATCAGTTCCTGATAATTGAACTCATTATCAGCAATTACACCAAGAAATCATGGTACAGTCGTGAGATAATCAGTAAATGTATGGACCTAAAATATTGAAATGATAAGTTACTCAACTGAGAGTCTCAGAACAGATACTAATAATCTTTGAATCATCAATCTTGTTAAAATATGACATAACAGTATGTTTTTCGGGATTTCGTCACCAGGGTCATGTCAGAGTCATTGATAAAAATAAGTAGCCAAAACTTCGAAGTTTGACTCATTTCTTCAAAAATGCCTATCATTTTAAATGGAATGAATGGAATGAAACTTCATGCAATGGCTGGGAAAGGAGGAAAAATAAAATTATAAATCTACATTCTCAGAATATTTTGTTATACCAATTCAGCCCTATCAGTGATTTGATTTATTTCCTATATAAAACAAACAGTTTCAAAATTACATTACTATGATGAGACAGGTGTGTAAGTCAAATAATTATGTTTGGAATAAAAAGAGACTCCCCGGATTTGTCACATAATGCAGTTAAACATTTGCACACAGACAAATGTGTTGTACGTTCAATCTGATAATGTAGGATGAAGTTGAAAAAAAAAATGATAGGACATTACTTTGAACGCGTTGAAGTATCTTCAGAACTAAATGCCTTATCAATAATAATGGTAGTTAAACATTGGGAAGATCTCATTTTTTCGGCATTATATGCAGATACATGTACTTGTTTATCACAAATACGTGATTATCATCTTATGAAATGATACCTTGCTCTTGATAGTCCTGATTGTCGTAAGTCTGCAGGTAAGTCTCGCATATTCCATAAGGCGCCATCGTTAACTCGGTGCAGTCTATCAATGTCCAAGTTTGATCCTGACTTATTTTGAGGTTCAATAAAGCACAGTTCTTTTCTGATGACGGCGATGGTTCTCCCTTGTCCCTGTATAAACATAATAAAGACGCGACATGAGTAAATCAATAAAATAGCGTGTGCGCACAGCGATGACTCACATCAGCCTGGGCAGCCACCCCATCTAATCAGAGTCTATGCTGTGCGCTTAAAATGTAGCTAAGGGCCAAAGCTAGTTCATGCCACTTTGTTGGTTTTGTCGTGTCTCGGTTCATATAGAGGACATTTACATTTTGTAGGTGCATACCAAATAATTTTCATTAATTAAATGTGATAAAAGTATCAATTATTCCATTAAATGCGATGAAAAAAACAAATTCACCAATGTGTTCCACGAATCAAATCGCTGATATTTTCAACACATGAGATAAAATACTTAAAGTATTTCCCAAAAAAGGGAGTTAGTTTTCTTCTTAGCTCACCTGAGCACAGAGTGCTCAAGGTGAGGTATTGAAATCGGTCTTTGTCCGTCGTCTGTTGTCCGGCGTGCGGCCGTCGTCAACTTTTGCTTTAAACGATTTCTCCTCAAAAACTGCTGGACAGATTTTAAAATAATTTCAAAGAAACGTTCCTTGGGGGACTCTCTACCGAAATTGCTCTAACGGTTCCGCTCCAATGAACAATATGGCCGCCAGAGGTAAAAATAGAAACAAACATTTAAACGACTTCTCGTCCAAAACTGCTGAGCAGATTTTGTAATAATTTCACAGAAATATTTCTTAAGAGTCTCTCAGCCAAAATTGCTCAAACGGTTTTGCTCCGCTAAACATATGGCCGCGCGAGATAAAAATAGTGAAACTTGTAAACGACTTCTCCAAAACTGCTCGGCAGATTTTGAAATAATTTCACAGAAATGTTCCTTAGGAAACCATCTAGAAAAATTGCTCAAACGGTTTTGCTCCGCTGAACAATATGGCCACCAGAGCTAAAAATAGAAAAAAAAATAAATAAACAACAGCTCTGAAGCCAATGGCTCGATTTCAAAAATAAAATCACAGAAATGTTTGATTAAGGCCAATGATAAAAATTGCTAAAATTGTTTCACACCGCTGAACAAAATGGCCACCAGAGTCAAAAAAAGAAATAAATCATAGAATGATACATTGGGCACATTTATGATCCAATCATCATGAAACTTTGTAAGAATGTTTTTTTCTTAATGAAAACTAGATCAGCTTTAAAACTGGGTCACTGGGTCAAATCTTAAAAAAAAAAGCTTAAGCACACTCTAGAAGGCACAGTTATGATCCAATCTTCATGAAACTTTGTCAGAATGTTTATCTATATAAAATCTAGGAAAAGTGTCAATCTGAGTCTTTTGGGATTAAAAACTAGGTCACTAGGTCAAATCTTAGTAAAACCTTGTGTACACTCTAGAGGACATAGTTATGATCCAATCTACATGAAACTTTGTCAGAATGTTTATTTCTATAGAGTCTATACCAGACTGAAAACTCGGCCATGTCAGGTCAAAACCTAGGTCACCAGGTTTGTTCTTAGAAAAACAATTTGAACGCTTTAGAGGACACAGTTTTGTTCCAATCTTCATGAGACTTTGTCAAAATGTTTATCTCCAACAAATCTAGACCAAAGATGCAACTAAGTCATGTTAGGTCAAAAACTAGGTCACTAGGTCAAACCGTAGAAAAACTGTGTACACTCCAGAGGGCACATTTTTGATAGCTTCGTCAGAATGTTTATATCCAAAAAAATCTAGACCAGATTTGAAACAGGGTCATGTGGGGTCAGGTCAAAACTAGGTCATTAGTTAAATCTTATAAAAACCTCATGTACACAATAAAGGGTTCATTTTCCAATTTTCCATTAAATCTTTGTGAAACTCTGTCTGTCGGTGGTATGGATGTATCTGAGGTTAAGTTCACAGGATACTCATTTGAGCAATCTAGGGCCATCATGGTCCTCTTGTTAGATTTTCTTATTAAGGAGGTTTACAGAAAATAAACCGTTTAAAAATAACTTTTTCCTAGAAATTGATATATGTATAATGAATAAATAAAAAGAAACCGGCGATTTAAGGAAGCAGCTGCCGACGGGTCGACGTCTCGTGCGAATCAGCGTTACACCAGCTCCAAAACTAACGTCAACGTGTGCTTTCAAATGCTTGATTTTGATGTGCAAACGTCCGTTGCAAAATATCAGAAAAGAACGGTATACTTAAAACAATTAAGTCCGACATTGAAAAAAAATCAGCCGCTGTTTGCTACAGTGAGAATATAAATCGTATCAGTCACTAGTGAAATGAAACGGTGACTAATATCACTTATTACTCATAGATATACACTAATTGCACATTGGAGTATAAGTTTAATTGCAAAACATTTTCAGGCAGCAATATACTCATGTGGAAAACATAAGAAAGCCCGGTGGTGACTTCAAACTTCATAGTTGAAACTTGATAGTTCAATGTTCATACTTCAAAGTTCAAACTTCACAGTTCATACTTCATAGTTCAAACTTTACACTTCATATTTGAAACTTCATAGTTTAAACTTCACAGTTCATACTTCAGAGTTCTTACTTCAGAGATCATACTTCATTGTTCATACTTTACACTTCTTACTTCACAGTTCAAACTTCTCATTTCACAGTTAATACTTCACACGTCACAGTTCATTCTTCAAAATTCTTACTTCATCCATCATAGTTTATACTTCAGACATCATAATTCAAACTTCTCACTTCACACAGCCCATTTCATAGTTTATTATTTCCAGCCTTCAAACACGTGGCGTTGTTAAAGAGGGCCATTCAGTAAGAATGATACAAAAGCTGAGATAGTATTATTATCAAGATATTATTACTGTTCCTAGTGAAACCACCGTGTTTTTCGTGGAATCTGCAATATGTTATAAAATGAGACTTTCAAAAGCTGTTCTTATCACGATAGAAGTCTTTCTTCGAATAATATTTGTTTGTTGTCATAAAGTACTTCCGAGATGCCGAAATGCAAAATGTAAAGACTGAAACAATAAAAGATTAGCTTCGTTTGTATCATTTGCAGTCTCCAAAAACAGAGACATACGTCCAAAACTAGAAATTTACTAATATTCTGCAATAGTCCTTTTGTTGCCTAGCGACCACATTTGTTTGGTAATGTGAAACTGTAACTGTTAATTGAATTTTTATATATAAGAAAAAGGATTTTTTGAAACACATTGTTTTTATAATTTGCAAGAATTACAATCATATAGACAGAAATATTGGGATTTTCCACCCTCCCCTCTTGTGGAATACATCGTGTTCATCTAGTTTTACTACCGGTATCGCCTTCACCTTTGCATTCAAATCCCTCCCAATTTTCAGAGAGGTATGTCTCCTGTATGATATTTTCCACATATGTCTCCTGTATGATATTTTCCACATATACTATGTTATGGATGGGGCCTGTTTCACAAAAATTAACCGTACGATAAATCGTGCGATAATCGTACGTTTAGTCGTACGAGAATCGTACGATTCTCGCACGATCGTTTCATAAAAACATCGTACGACAGATAGTACGATTCTCGTAGGATTTTAGTAATACGATGGATCGCAGACGTGAAGTGTATATGCTTTGACAGATGTGTATTGGGTAGGCGGTAGTTCTGTTGTGGTTCTCTGTTGCCTGTTTTTGGTGTCAGAGTTTCTGTGATGTTTTACCTTATGTATGTTCTTATTATTTTTGGTTCGGTTTGGGTTGCTGAGTGGCCACCTTTTGGGAACAAACTGCTCACTCGGTTGGCCATATGTTCTCTGTATCTTGATTATTTGTAATCTTAGTTGTTTCCAACTATGGTTTGAGGGCTTGATTGTGATTTTGATTGTTTCAGTTCCTGGTCTTTGCATACTTTTTACTTTTATAAACACAAAAAGTAGCGATTTGTAATACAACGCAATCATGTCAAAGAAAAAGGTCAACAGGACCTCAAATGAGGTTAAAGCCCTTCTCACTGAAGTAATGAAGATGGATGGATGGATGGCTTGCGATTTTACGTCCCTTTCAACAGTATTTCAGTCGTATCAGGATGGTGGAAGGGTGATAATGAAAGGTAATGTGCAATGGCACCCTGTTTACGATTGAAACGATTTCCGCCTCCGGAAACGACCTCAGGACCGCTTGATCAGTAGGCCAGCGCTTAAACAACTGAGCTCGCGGTGGCTTCTAAGTAAACATGGACGACTCCTAACCAAAGACACGAAGGATCGCACCTCGGAAGTTTTCAGTCCAAGGTTTAAAGTTTTTTATCCTTATTTGCAGATCTTCAAAACCATGATATGAAAACAAAATTCCTATATAAATTCGTTTTACAAAAGTGGGGATCGGAGATCCAAAACCTAGGACTGAAACTCTAAAAACAAGGCTGAAACTCAGGGTTTTGAAATTCATTGTGCATTGGCTTGCCATGCCCTTTTTCGATTTTCGAAATACAGTTTTGAGATAGAAGTTCCGAGGAATTGAACTCGGGTCTTTTTATTTTGCCAAATGCTGTTTGTAATTGTATCAGCTCTTTCAGACTTGCATTGCAGAACCTTGTGGTCAGTGCAATAAATCGCTTGTATAGTATAGTAAGCCAAATTTCGCATTCTCAATTTTAGGTGTTAAGTTTTCAATCCTTTGTTTTAACTTCAAAACTAATTTTTGAAAATTGAAATTTTCTATAATCGTTTTAACAAATCCGGGTATTGAAGTCAGATTTGAAACCTTTGACTGAACTGAAACCTAGGTTTGAAGCTCAACTTAGGGTAAAATTTCTTAAACCTAGTTTAAAGATTTATCGTGCATTTGGTGGCCATACCGTTGAACACAAACATGCAGTCTCCTCAGATCAGCTTTCACCTAATTAGGGGTTCAAACAGTCCTAAAACCTCCCATTTTCTTGTCAGATAATTTCTCTCTATTAGAACAAATGCTGCCGCCATGATTTTGAGAATAGTCTCTAATACATTGCAGGTAATTATCCCGCAAGAATCGCACGATAATCGTACGATAATCGTACAGGAAAAACTTCACTCATAAATTTGGAATTTTGTTAATTGGCTGATTTGCTCAAAACTTGGTGTATGCTTTTCAGAAAGACAGTAAATAAATGTAATCTATTCAAAAGTTAAGTATGAGTATGTTTTCTCGTACGTTCATCTTACGACGAATTTCACTCGTACGATTCGTTGTGAAATAGGCCCCTGCTTATGGTGTAACCCTACCTCAATCAATAAATAAAAACGCCGCAAACGACTGCGTGACACCCCACTGCAAAACCTTCTCACTCATCCATTTACTGCTGCTTTATTTTATTCATTTTTGCACTTGGTAAGGTGTTACGCAGAAGGTTCTACACACGGTTGACACGGGTGTAGAGCCTTATGCGTCGCTAGGACGGCGGAGGGTGTCTTCCGCTTAAGGGGTTATCGACCAGTGTATCACATTAACAAGGAAACTCTAACAACCTTAGAATCTTTGAAGTTTTTATTATGTGGTATTATAAATTCTATATACAAACAATACAATTTACAACTGTCACAACTACAATAATATACAACACATATCAGTTCATGTCGCTGGGTCAAGTAAGGTGTTTGTTTCAAATCTGTAATCGATTTGTGCACAATACGCAAATAGATTACCGTCTGACGTCAACACCGTAATCGGCTCAGCGCCATGAACTAAAGGAAAATACAAAGAACAAAAACGTTTACTGAGCTCACAACAAAATAAGGCCTTATGCCGGCTGAGATATACTGGACGCTCCCTGGATCCTACCATGGACCAGTCCATATATTATTGGAAACACCCACTTACATCATATCGCGCACGCTTATATACTGGTCGCTCCCTGGATCGTACCAGGGACCAGTCTATATATTATGGGAAACACCCTAGTGGTCGAACACTACTAGTTCACCCCGTCCCACACTTTCAACAGAGAATCACCTCGACAATATCGGCCGACTTCGCTTGGTAAACGTGCGTCCCGCCTTGGCAAGGACTCTTGAGCACGTGGCGTTGTAATTTTGCCTCTACCCGGGTTAGTATTAACCTGGAGATGTATGTAGAATCTCCAGGTGAGACGTGGCTCTAAGCCCTAACAGCTGACTGCCGAACTTGAAGTGCCTAAAAATAACGAACTTACACTTAATACATTATAACTACATAATAACAATACGTAAGACATGAGCCTGTCTTGGAAATACCCGTACAACGCCCTCGACGAATGCCGAGCATAACGTGCACACGCCAGCCGTGTCACTAGAAACAACTTGCGCTGACGATGTAAAGCCAAAACTGTGCTTACCACTTCCGCCAATGAAGAAACGTAGATCCAACCACGCATGTGCGTCGAAGGATCAGACGTCAAACATTGTCAAAAAGTATATAGGTATTACCATGACATACCCCGCATAATACATGAATGATCTAAACAATGACCTATCTCCTTTAAATTGATTTACCGAAAATCTAACTCGCATATGTATGAATTCATTTCTTTAAACTAAGCGTATTACCATTTGCAATAGAATATAATAACTTAATAAGCGTTTCTAACACATTTGGGATCATAACGTTTGATCTGACATCATGACGCCAATGATGTCATACCATATGACGTCATCTAGTGAAGGCAAATCAAACGCATGACGACCAAATATTACCGTTATAAAATATGGAGAAAACCTTCATGTGGTGCATGCTGTGACGTCACTTGCAGTCACGAGTATGTAAATTAGTTCCATTACAAATCAATCTACTTCTATAGGCCACGTATACTTGTAACTAATATAAAAAGTCTTGACGACGCAATAACATGAATGCAACTGACGTCACATGAATAACATGAATGCAACTGACGTCAATCGACGTCAAATAGATGCACACCATTGCAACCAACATCAGTCTTATAAACTATTTCCGTAATTTACAAAACTTCCTAATATACAAATACCATGCGCAGCATGATCATTATCAACAAAATCAGTCGATATATTTAATCATACCATATCAATCAGAAGTGACATTTTTCATTCTTAGCCAAAACTATTCTGAATGAATATAATAAAATCTTACCCCTCGGGTCTTAACACTGAATCTAGGCAATACGACAATATTACATCCTTCGTCTTAGAATTTCAAAGCCACGTCTAATTTTTCAATAATAGTTTACGATTATAAATACTATGTGTCTCACTTTTAAATCATTCGACTCGGTATTCACCTTAAAATCATGCAATACGCTGTGCAGTGAAAACTGCAAGGTGAGGTATTCACCAATAACCCATGCATGACCTAGCCACAATTTCCGTAAATGTTTTATTACCACAGTTACCCTAAAACTGTAGACCTACTGATTGAAATGATTAAAATAATTTCGACGACATAGTCGACGATCCGATTCATTTCGTAGCGTAGGTTTCCCCTAAGGGAGAAAAAAACATAACAATGTTTCTTTTCTGAAATAGTACAAAATGCGATCGAATCGTAGGCTATGTAAAAACTGGAAAAGTAGCTATATACACAACAACGGTGCGATGCATAATTAGGCCAAACTATCTACTAAGGTTGTCCGCCTTCAAATTATCTTGGCCTCGGATAGCAACGATCCTGAATCTGTACGGCTGTAATTTAATGGCCCAACGCATGATGCCGGGATTGAGCACCTTAGCTGTCTGCATATAGGACAAAGGTTTGTGGTCAGTTTCAAGTACGAACTCCGCCCCATACAGATTTTTACGAAATTTCTCAACACCCCAGTTTATACCCAAACATTCCTTTTCAATTAAAGAGTAGTTCCTTTACCGAGGTAACAATTTCTTACTAGCATAAGCAATCGGCAAACGACCTTCACCTTCGAATTCCTGAAGCAAAATAGCTCCAAGACCAACGTCTGAAGCGTCCGTCCGGAGTACAAACGGGTTACCTTCTTGAAAAACAAGTAAGCGAAGAATAGGACTAGACGTGAGCCTACTCTTCAGGGTTTGAAATGCCCTTGCATGCTGATCTTGCCAATCTTTGATAGAATTAGGTCTATCCCGTTTTGGTAAATCAGTCAGAGGAGAAGCTATGGATGAGAAAAAGGGATAAAACGATTGTAAGTCCCAGCTAATCCAAGAAAAGATTTAATTTGCCTTTTCGTACATGGACGAGGAGCATCTCTGATAGCCTGTATCTTGTCCTCTTGCGGTCGTACAGTCTGTCCGACGATATTGTGACCAAGGCACTCGATACTGCCATATCCGATGATGCATTTAGATGGTTTTGCCATCAATTTGGCCGACCTGAGCCGATCTAACATTTGACGTGATGACGCCACATGTTCCTTCCATGTTTCAGTAAATATCCACATGTCATCAAAAAATTGTCAACATTTGGGAGATTGGACAATATGATTCTCATTAACCTACAAAAAGAGGCTCCCGAATTGACCAAACCGAAGGGCATTGTTTTAAATTGGAATAAACCCTTAGGCGTTTCAAATGCTGTCAAAGGTTTAGACCTTTCAGTAAGACTGACTTGCCAATAACCCTTACTCAGGTCCATCTTTGTAAAGAATCTATGCCCAGCCATTTTATTGATAACCTCCTCCATATTTGGCATAGGTTCTTCATCGAATTCCGTCACTTTGTTACGCTTCCGGAAGTCGATACAGAATCTAACTGATCCGTCTTTCTTTTGGAACAAGGACAACAGGAGATGAATACGGTAAAACCGACAGCTCGATTACCCCTAAACCTAACATATCCTGTATCTCCGTCTCCATGACGTTACGCGTCTTATACGGGGTAGAATAACCTTTTGTCCCTATGGGTTCTGACGTGAGTAGTTTGATATCGTGCTGTATTCGACCGGGTAAACTTGATATTACATCCGGGTACTGTTTAATCAACGCTTCAACCTCCGTGCGTTGTTCTGACGTTAACGTATCTGAAATACTGGCGTCTTTATAAGTTTCCGGTTCTTTAGCTGTCGGAAAAGCACAATCATCAAGAGAAAATTCATCACTACCATCGTCATCAACCGACTCTGTAGTCTCAGTCGATAATAATATAAACGTATTCATACCTAATTTAGTGCGACAGACGCGCGTTTCTGTATTTAACTTCTTCAGTGTCGCTAAACCCCAAAAGTTTGAAAGAAAAGATATGATGGCAATTCTCGGCAGGCAACGAGCATCCCTCTCCGGGCCACACTTACTGTCGCATTCCGCGGGACACATTAGCCGCAGACATCAGGTAAGAGACGCCTTCGTAATGTGACGGCACACTACGACATTCGACATACTGTTTCAGCGTATTAGCATGATATGTACTCACGACACCATTGACGTCGATTCGGTAGTCCATTCTATTTACCACCTCTACTACTTCACATGGACCCTTCCATTGCAATAACAGTTTATTACTGTCAGTACTTAATCTCCCACGTTAAATTTACACGACCTAGCTTGTTTGTCATAATAAGACTTAGGTACCTTTTTGAATAGTCCTTTGACAAATGTCACAAGATTTACAAAACCTTGCCACATCACCACAAACTCCAGGCCAAAAGAACTCAGTTAACACTCCATCGTTTTCTTTATGCCCGTGCGCCAACCTTAACACCTTTTCACGAAAACCTTCAGGATCAGGAACCTTAAGTGTCCTATAGACCTCTTCACCCTGCTTAGATTGTGACCTAGTCACTGCCGCCATTGCAAAATGAGACATATCGGGAAGTTTTGACCCGTCAATATTTCCAATAACCAGGTCATACAATGTATCTTCCATGCACAATGCCTCAGTTATTCCTGTCAAAAATGGACAATCTATGTCAACCATTGCTAATGGATACCTTTGGGTAGCTTCATCAATCAAAGTTACATCAGATTCTCTAACAAGTAACTGATAATTAGAAACCAAGTTTCTACGAACGACACACCCAGTACAACCTGTGTCCCTTAAAATGTGAAGTCTTCGGTTTCAAATGAACATATAGGTCTTTACTACAAGATTCTAAAAACTGATCTCTAGCGAAAAAATCGCAAACAGATTCATAAGACTTGTCTACCTTCGCCATTTTCAACCATTTATTAAGATAGGACCTAAGTTTAATCTGAACAAACGTTTCGGACTTTTCAGGCCTATCATAGCGAAATTTCTTCCTAAATCCGCGTTCAGTCATATCGAAATTCTATAACAACGCATCTTTCAACTTGTCATAATCTGCTGCATCATCTATAGACAATCTATCATATACATCAAGCGCGCGACCTTTAAGTAATGCGCTTAAATATGCAGCCCAAACTTTTTTATCCCATTTATTCGCCGTTGCGTATTTCTCAAACCTTGATAAATAACTATCCATTCTGTCCTTACTTTCAACAAAACACGGTAACTTCGGATTTCGCGCATGCGCTAACTTTTCAGCCTTCTGTTTTTCTAATTCAACTCTAAACGTATGATTCTTTAAGTCGCAATGCTGCAATTCAAAACTATACTTCAACTTTTCTAACTCACCTTCGCTCGATAACTTTGCTTCCATGTCGCTTTCGACCTGAGACAACAAAGCTTCCCTATCTTTCTCAGCTTGCCGCATTACACTTTCAATTCGCGCCATCTCGATTTCACTATCCGCCGCAATCTTAGCCAATTTAATTTCCCTATCTTTTTCGGCCTGCGCGATCCTAGCTTACTCAATTTCCCTGTATTTTTCGGCCTGCGCGACCCTAGCTAACTCAATTTCTCGTCTTTTTCGGCCTGCGCAATCTTTTATTTATCAAGTTCCCTTACCGCGTGCCTTTCCGCCCTCTCAGTCTCTGATGATGCTTCACAAATTTCTGCAAAGCCTGTCCCTCATAACCTAACTCCTTTCGCGTCTTAACTAACTGATCCATGACGCTTAACGTAATGCTCACGTTAACTTAACTGAAACCGACGTTCACTTATAGTCACACACGTTAACTAAAACGTTAACAGTAATAAAAACGATCTAATCCAACTAAAACTTTGATTAATTAGTATACTCGCGATCTGGATGTAGCCATTAAAGTTACGTTCATAACAGACCGGAAATGTCGTCATAAATTTACGTTGACTTTGCCAAGAACTACTTTTCACTATCAAATGACGTAATTAGCCCACATTACAATAACGCCCAACTTGATCTAGCGTATCGATTATACAAACGTAACGTATGTAACGGAACGTATTAACACTGACATGACAACTGTACGTGCTACATTACAAAACCTTATAAGATACCAACGTTAAATCAAACTTAAGATTCTGCTATTAGGTTTAATTCATCGTAACGATATAATATAACGTTACGGGTGACCTACGTTACTAAATCAGGACATAAAATTGACCTCACTAACGGTTACGACACAACGTACAAACGTTTAAATTAATAAACTAACAGATTGTCATGCAACAGCAGTGCCAAGATACTCAAACGGACCTTAAAACTAAATATGTATCATCCTGGCCAAGACAATTCAGGTCTATTTACCTCAGTTTCCCCACTCAGATATGCACAAATTAATGCATGGGCTATCGCAATTCATCACGCAGGGAATAAGGATAGTTGACCTTGTTACGACCTGGCGGAGATAACAAAAAAGTTGGAAGTAAACCAGCAACAAGCCTGTTTTAAAACTTAACAAAATTTATTTACATGTACATCAAAATTAAAACAGTCATTAATCAATCAAGAAAAAAAGTAAATTACAATACCTTATTTTAGTCTGAATGTCCCCTAGAATTTAAAACACAAGTCCTTTAATAATTTCTGATCCCAGAAAATAAAGTCTGTATGATCACATGAATATTTCCAATAATCCCAGAATGAAAGTTACAAAAGTAATCCAATATATTTAAATTCCAGTATAACTCATTTAACTATAGACTGGTGAAAGCTTACAAAGATGAAGATTAACTGAAAACCTGTGGTCTTTATATATTATCTAGGGACATTCCAGAAATATATTTTACCAGAAAGTACTCAATTCTGACATAATTTTATACCAGAAGATTCTTAATATTTACAACAGAAAGTTCTATTATTTTCTCAGTACTAAAAATAGTTCATACGACCTCCATACGAACCGAACTACCTACTAATTGTGTGCACCGCAGCGGAGGGTGAGGGTGAATGTTTGGACCCAGTAAAACCGGTTTAAACCCCCCCAGTAGTTATTACTGACCGTCCCTAGGCGGTACTTTTGATGCGGTTGCATTTGTTTTATGTTCGGTTCTGTTTAATTTATTGTGTTCTCAGTTTAATCCTTCTATCATAAAAATAGAAAATAGGTAAAAATAATTGTTAAATGTTTTTTTTTATATAATTTGCTTAGTCCGTTGTAACCCGTCTGTTGGTCTAAATTATTTAGTTCAATAAAGATAGCTGAGTTGCCATCTATTGGGGAAAGAGCTGCTGACTCGGCTTATCACTTGTAATTTATTGTTTGTTGGGATGTCTTTGTCAATCTTTCCCTTTGATGTTGGTGATAGGGTTTGGGATCTGATTCAGTCAGTTCCTGAAGTGTAGATAATCTTTAAATTATTCCAGAATGTTCTAATGCACAATGTAAACAGCTTGTTTATTTCAAACCAAGTAAACATGTAAACACTGCCAAATCATGGTAAAAGAAAAATATTTACACCAATCAAACACCATATTCATAACACTTTCCCTCTTCAAGGAAAGAAAGTTTTATGAAATAAAGCTTTCTTTTGCCATATGACCAATTATAATGAAACAAAATTAAGTTTAATGATTATACACTGACTGTATATATATCAGTACTAATCCAGACATCATGTAGTAATAGCCAAATTTAGGCTCTTGAAAGTGAATCTGGGATAATATTATCTTTTCCTCTGATATGTCTGATGTCAAGATTGTACTCCTGCAACATAAGACTCCACCTGAGTAACCGCTGATTTTTGTTCTTCTTTTTATGAATGAAGATCAGTGGATTGTGATTACTATTACTGAAGACAACAATTGGTGTGGCTGAAGAAGATAAGTACACTTCAAATTGCTGAAGAGCAAGGATGAGAGATAAACACTCTTTTTCAATAGTAGAGTAATTTCTCTGATGTTTGTTAAACTTCTTAGAAAAGTAACAAACAGGGTGATCCACACCATCATTATCTTCTTGAATCAAAACACTACCTGCACCAAAGTCACTAGCATCTACCGCCATTTTAAATGCTTTGTTGAAGTCTGGTGCTAAGAGAACTGGAGCACTCTTAAGTATGGCATTAAGCTTATCAAAGGACTTTCGACAGTCTTCATTCCAAATATATTTCTTTCCTTTACCTAGCAAATTTGTCAAGGGCTCTGCAATTACAGAGAAGTTATTACAGAAATTCCTAGAATTCACTTTTTGCTAAATTAATTGTCAATTTTGAATCACTAAGTCTTTGAAAGAATTCTTTGATAGTCTGTAGGTGTAGTTTCCATTCATTGTTGAAGATGATTGCATGCTTTACAGCCACCCAGATCAGATGTCAAGCTATTTATACGTCTCTGAAATGTTGCTGGAGAGTTTCTCATATCAAAGGGCATAACCTTGTACTGATAAAGTCCATCTGGTGTAACAAATGCTGAAATCTCCTTAGGTCTGTCTGTCAGCGGAAATTGCCAAAATCCTTTCAGAAGATCAAATTTAGTAACAAATTGTGCTTGTCCAATTTGATCAATACAGTCATCAATACGTGGGATCGGAAATGTATCCGTTTTAGTCACAGAATTTACTTTTCGATAGTCTGTACACATGCGAAAAGTTCCATCAGGTTTTGGCACAAGAATACAAGGAGAACTCCAGTCACTTTGACTTGGTTCAATAAAGTCATAGTCCAGCAAATATTGAATCTCTTCCCTGAGATATTGTTGTTTCGCAGGGTTCATTCTATATGGATGTTGCTTCACAGGCTTTGCGCCATCAAGGTCAACATCATGAAAGATTTTGTCAGTCCTGGTTGGAATGTTCGGAAATAAGTACTCATATTCAAGAATTAACTGTTTCAGTTCAAGTCTCTTGACTGGATCCAGGTGTGACAGTTTCTGGTCGAGATCCTTTAAGATGTCAGAATTCTGGAGTTTTGATGATGAGGGATCAGATTTTATAAAGTTCATATCCTCAGAGTCCATTTCAGATTGCTCTTGAGGGACAGAATTTACTACACTTATTGGTGAAACAACTGAATTATCCCTATCAATGTACTTTTTCAATATATTAATATGACATAACTGTTTTTGCTTGCGCCTCCCAGGTGTGTTGATAATATAATTTACATCACTGAGCTTTTTGTCAACAGTGTAAGGGCCGTAATATCTGGCCTGCAAAGGTCTGCCAGGAATAGAGAAAAGAGCAAGTACCTTCTCTCCAGGTTTAAAATTTCTTTCCCTGGCATTTTCATCATACTGTAATTTCATTTTGCTTTGGGCTGATTTGAGATTGGACCGAGCAGCTTCACAGGCCTTTGACAATCTGTTATTGAAGTCAGAGACATACTTAAGCAAATTCAAAGAATTGTTATCATCCAAAAGAAATTTCTCTTTGAAAATTTTCAGTGATCCACGCACTGTGTGACCAAGTACAAGCTCAAATGGACTGAAACCAAATGATTCTTGTACGGATTCCCTAGCAGCAAATAGCAGGAAATGAATGCCTTCATCCCAATCCTTTTCAGTGTCAAAGCAGTAAGATCTGATCAGGTTTGAAGCAAATTCAAAGAATTGTTATCATCCAAAAGAAATTTCTCTTCCAAAATTTTCAGTGGTCCACGCACTGTGTGACCAAATACAAGCTAAAATGGACTGAAACCAAGAGATTCTTGCACGGATTCCCTAGCAGCAAATAACAGGAAATGAATGCCTTCATCCCAATCCTTTTCAGTGTCAAAGCAGTAAGATCTGGTCAGGTTTTTCAGTGTTTGATGAAATCGTTTTAAGGCACCTTGACTTTCAGGATGATATGCTGATGACCGATACTGCTTAATCCCTAACTCATGCATTACTTGCTGAAATATTCCTGACATAAAATTAGATCCTTGATCTGACTGGACAGATTTAGGGAGACCTACAAATGTGAAAAACTTCACAAGAGCCTTAACTATGGTCTTTGTCTTGATATTCCTAAATGGGATGGCTTCTGGAAAACGTGTGGAGGCACACATTATGGTCAAAAGATATTCAGAACCTGACTTTGTTTTGGGTAAAGGACCTACGCAATCAATAATTATTCTGCTAAAAGGTTCCTCAAATGCAGGAATGGGCTGAAAATGGGCTTTAGGGATAGTTTGATTAGGTGTTCCTACCATTTGACATGTATGGCAAGATTTGCAATGTTTAGAAACATCAGATTTTAATCCTGGCCAGTAGAAATGGTTAAGAATCTTGTGGTAGGTCTTGTTTACACCTAAATGGCCTAACATGGGAGTTTTATGTGCCAAGTTTAAAATTTCTGGGCGATAAACCCTTGGAACCACAATTTGGTGGTTAAGAGAGGCTGACTGTAAGCATCGAGCATTGGCCCATAATAACGTGGAAAGTCGAAAATTACGGATTTGACTCAAATTTTGGGAAATTGATAAATACCATGCTTGTTTGTATTTCACAAGTTTTTAGAGGTCAACGATAGGCCGTTTCCATGGTAACCAGGAATCCATTTTGAAAATATCAATATTGAGACATGTATGTAATATTTCCTCAATAAAAATCAAACAACAAATATTATCCCATTCCTATTTGCTTGTATAGTTAGAAAATACGTACGTATGTAATAAGATAACATGATATGAATGTTTTCTGTCGCTTATTATCAACGGGAGAGCTTTTACTGGAAAAAATCGGCCCAATTTTGAGTGAAAAATGGTGTTTCATTCGACTAATAACTAAAAATGGCAGTCACGTTTGACAATAAGGCAATATATGCATGATAGAGTAAGGTTTGAAGTTTAAGAAAGTCAAAAAATTAGGTGTCAAATCGCAAAACTCTAAAACTTATCCTTCTTTGAAATATGTCAATACTGTAAAGTGGTAGGAAGGGAGATAAGTCAAACTTGCATTATCTACCTCCCTTGACGATTACAAATCTGCGAACACTACAGGTAGTATCCATGATCTTTAATAATAAAAGATAGTATCTTTAAAAGAATAAGATTATTGTCAACAATGTTCACCATGACCTTTTTTTATCTATGAAATAGGTCCATTTACCAGACTGCAGTTGCAGTTGTTTTCGGGACATTTGATGACAAGAGTTATCCCGAGCAAAACGTCTGCAGAAATCACGGAATAGACGAACGGAGTAAAAACGTTTTATTTGCAGCAATATTTGTGCCTTATCTTTATTTTATGTTGAAATAAATAAATTTACTAATGTTTTTGAATGAATTGCTTCTGTGAAGCAGGTAATACGTAAGAAGACGCATTTTTCAGGACAAAAAGTGGTGTAGACTAAGGCCTACAGCGTCTATTCACCGAGGGATACTGAAATTTTAAGCAATGTTCTGTTACCTATGATCGTCATACTACATAGAACAGCTAAAAATGGATGGATGAATGACTGGAGTTTATGTCCTTTTGAAAAGTATTTCAGTCATATCAGGACGATTGGGGAATGTGGTTGGGGGGATGGTGGGGGGGGGGATGAGTATGAAAAGCTGTGCAGTGAAGCCAAATTTGCGGTTGGAAAGATTAATGCACCCAGCAGATCTAGAACTCTCAACCACTTGATCAGCAGGCCAGGCCTTAGCTTACTGTGCCACCCGGGGCTTCTAGAATAACCAAGAAAGTCGTGTAATTTAGGTAATCCTGATAGGGGGTGCCATCTTAAGTATACGAGTACTCATGAGTGATTTATGCATCCCATCTAATTTCATCCACGTTTCTGTAGCCTAGCGAGGGAAGCGCCTGCATGCTAAGCTAGCAGTCCTTGTTCGAATCTATTTTTTTCAATCACGGTGTGTCATTGCACACAGTCTTTAAAAATCACCCATGCCTTGTTGTATGACCTAAGTACTGTTGAAAGGTCATAAAACTACAAACCTGTCATTAACTCTCTTCGTTTTTCAGTCTGCTATTTAAATGTTAATTTGTGGTGTCGTAAAAATGTTTGAAATGTCCATTTTGTTATGAAATTATTATTGGTTGAGCGTGTGATTTTTCGGCTTGTTTCTTACATTTAGCTTTTCTTAACTCATTCCGGCTTCGCCGTCGAGATATAAACTACGATTCGCGCTTCAACACCATGTATACATCAGCGACAATTCACTGGTAAGAAATTTCTTTTTTCTTAATCGTGTAGTTCTATATCACGTATTTTTTCACATTTGTACACACTTTCTCTTCACAAAACGGTGATATTGCTATTGCATATACAGTGGGTGGGGTATCTAAGCAGCAACTTTAGATCTGTTTATTAGAAGAAAAATGAAAAAAAAAAAGAGATACAGAAACCAAGTACTAAACTACATTAAAACCATATCGATCTACTGCAAATTAAGAGTTGTATATTAGTTACATGGGTTTAGGGTCGTTTTGAACTGATGTAACACATTTTATGCATCGTAACCATAGAAACGAGATCAAACACTACATTTCTACGCCGTTATTTGCAAAGATGGGATAAAAATGCGACTCTTTATTTGTTTAATAAGCAAATTCAAACTGTAAGTGTGGAAATTAGGGTAAAAAATCTAAAAAAAACTGTTGTTTCTGTAAAATTGTTATTGCGACAGGGACACCCTTTGCACGTGCATTTATTCTGTAGTCAGTGAAAGTTTAACACTAATTGTTTTGGCTATGTACCGTACTTATGTTGTTGTTTGAAGACATGTTAATTATATATTCAGGTCAGGCTGCCATTTTCAATTACCTCGATTTGAAAAAGAGCTATTTTCACAAATTTTATTTTTTCTCCGACTATATGTACTTCCAGTTGCCATGGTTTCAACAACGTGCAGTAGCCAATGCTCTGAAGGTGCAGAGACTAACAATTACATTTAGTCCTAAGTACCATACCAGTTAACTATTTGATACTTGCTTCAGGACAGACACGTTTTCCCTTTGAAATTCATGAAAATGTGTAAAATTTGAGCGGCCTAAAAATGGTTGCCAGGGCAACAGTAATTGCTTAGATATCTCGAGAACCGTTTGACATATTTCACTAAATTTTTCACTAATCTTCATCTTTCGTCGAGAGCTTTAAACTATGACATTTTTAGCATCTCTTAACAGTCCACTCGTCTTCTGCTGAGACATCAGGAGGACGCCATTTTCTCATCAGAATGTCATTTCTGACATAATAGCAAACAGGAACCTGGGACATTTCATTTTCATCTAAAACATTTTCAAATAAATGTGAGATCTCAGGATCACTGTGCTGTTCTTTGCAAAGCTACGACCTTCACAGCAAGTCATGACCTTGGTCATTTGAAAATGAAGGAGAGTTGTCCTTGTTGGACACTGATGAGTTGGGAGTAAAGTCTGTCTGCATGTCAGACAGGCTGGATGAAAGAGATTTTGAAATCTCGTCATTAAAAGACTGACCTATAAAAGTATCTGTTAAATCAATGACCTGCTTCCCATCATTCAACATGGCTTTCCTCGCCATAGCCCTAGTGACAGCACACGGGGAGTAAAGGTCAGGAATTTCCTGCTCAATGGGGTCAGGTGGTTGATCAACACAAGGAATGTTGGCCAAAAGTGGATAAACCACAACCTTATCTCCTGCTAGGTCATTGACTAACAATAAGTGAACACCTTTAAAAGGTAATGAAGGTCTAATACCAACAGCCACTGGACCAGAAATTAAGTCTGAGGACAAATAAATGTTATGAAGCGGCACATTAACAAATCCACATTCTACACCCTGAATAAGGACACTTGTCCCAGAAGAAGACTTCTCGGAAAATTGCAGGGTATCTGCCAGAGTAAGGGATTGAGAAGCTCCGGAATCTCGTAAGATAGTAATAGGGGTAGACTGGGCATAGTCACTTTTTAGTGACACAAAACCTTCTGATAAGAATGGTTCATAAATCTCCATAACAGAATCAGTCTCAGAAATTTTGGCCTGAATAGGAATTTGATCCTGAACACAAGACTGTGCTGTGGTGTTGACCGTAAAGAGGTAAGACCTGTGGGTTTTGGGCCATCTTGTTTTTCTCTCTTCCTCTTTAAAAGTAAACATTCAGAAATTATATGTCCTGTTTGCTTACAATAATTACAAATAGGCTGAGATGAGGGATTTTGACCTTTTTTTTACCAGGGGGGTTGGGTTTTGGAGTATATATGGGACTGGAATTGCCAGATAGATTACTGGGACCAGATTTGGGACCTGACTGAGAGGAAAATAATTTCCTAGGAAAAGGCTAGTGCACAAAAGAAGTCTTATGAGTTAAAGCATAACCATCAGCCAAACGAGCTGCTGCCTCTAAAGTTTCTAAAAATGATTTGATATCAGAATTAAAGCATCTTTTAAATTTTTCAACAAACATGAGTTGCCTAAGTTTTCCATGATCAGAGCCTACTTTCTTTGATGAGCCCCACCTATCAAATAACTGTTTTTTTGTTCTAGCAAATTCAACATAAGTCTCGTCATTTTCTTTTCTGCAGTTCCTAAATTTCTGTCTGTAAGCCTCAGGGACCAACACATAAGCCTTTAGAATAAGCTCTTTTACTGTATCATAATCTGAGCTCTGCTCAAGAGAAAGTTGAGTATAAATTTCGCGAGCCTTGCCGATCACAACGCTCTGTAGAAGCAAAGTCCAATGCTTTTTTGCCCATTTTAAATTTTCTGCAACTTTTTCAAAGTGAAGAAACTATTTGCCAACCTCTTTTTCTTGAAATGGAGAAATGAGTCTGATGTGTTTAGTAACGTCAAAAACTTTTGAAGAGTCCAAAGGTAGAGATTTTGATTTGCTCTTGTCTTGCATTTCAATTTCTTTCATTCTAATTTGAAATTGTCTTTCTCTTTCTTTTTCTTCTTTTTCAAATTTCAATTTCTCCTTTTCTATTTCAATTCTTTCTCTTTCTATTTGCATTTCTTTTTCTTTTTCTCGTTCTCCCACTTCTAACCTTAATTTCTCTTTTTCTAATGATTCCAGCCTAATTCTTTCCTCACACTCAGCATTTTCAAGCCTAATTCTTTGATCACGCTCAGCATTTTCAAGCCTAATACTTTCTTCATGGACCTTTTGACTGATGTTAATTCATAATCAGCTGCAATATTCAATATATCTGTCTTTTTGGCCAAATTCAACAGTTCCTGAGAAGGCGCAGCAATACACTTATTGAGATCAAAAGACATGTTAGTTTTTTGCTGGCTTAACTTATTTGAATAACAAACAGTGGAAACTTATTTTTTTTTCTATTTTTTTTAAATTCTTAATTGTTTGATGCACAAGAAATTTCCATCCCAGCCGAGACCCAATTTGTTACGACAAAAAAGATGGAATAAACCAGCAACAAGCCTGTTTTAAAACTTAACAAAATTTATTTACATGTACATCAAAATTAAAACAGTCATTAATCAATCAATAAAAAAAATAAATTACAATACCTTATTTTAGTCTGAATGTCCCTCAGAATTTAAAACACGAGTCCTTTAATAATTTCTGATCCCAGCAAATAAAGTCTGTATGAGCACATGAATATTTCCAATAATACCAGAACGAAAGTCACAAAAGTAATCCAATATATTTAAATTCAAGTATAACTTATTTAACTATAGACTGGTGAAAGCTTACAAAGATGAAGATCAACTGAAAACCTGTGTTCTTTATATATTATCTAGGAACATTCCAGAAATAGATTTTACCAGAAAGTACTCAATTCTGACATAATGTTATAGCAAAAGATTCTTAATATTTACAATAGAAAGTTCTATTATTTTCTCAGTTCTAAAAATAGTTATTCCAGAATGTTCTAATGTACAATGTAAACAACTTGTTTATTTCAAACCAAGTAAACATCTAAAAACTGCCAAATCATGGTAAAAGAAAATATTTACACCAATCAAACACCATATTCATAACAACCTTAATTGAGTGTAGGTTACATTTACGAAGAATTTAGTGGCAAAATTGCTCTCCTAAAATTCACATCAATGCAAACAGCCTTACGTCACCTTAGAAAACAAAAGTCAGAAAGTCAATAAAAAACACTGACAAAATCTTGCCTAGATTCTATATATATTGTCAATGTCTTACACTGGCAGATATTAACCGGAAACCAATCCCGTTACTTATGACACCATGTTACGCAGAAGGTTTTACACACGGTTGACACGGGTGTAGAGCCTTATGCGTCGCCAGAACGGCGGAGGGTGACTTCCGGTTAAGGGGTTATCGACCAGTGTATCACATTAACAAGGAAACTCTAACAACGTTAGAATATTTGAAGTTTATATATGTGGTAATATAAATTCTATATACAAACAATACAATTTACAACTGTCACAACTACAATAATATACAACACATATCAGTTCATATCGCTGGCCCAAGTAAGGTGTTTGTTTCAAATTTGTAATCGATTTGCGCACAATACGCAAATAGATTACCGTCTGACGTCAACACCGTACTCGGCTCAGTGCCATGAACTAAAGGAAAATACAAAAAACAAAAACGTTAACTGAGCTCACAAAAAAGGCCTTATGCCGGCTGAGTTATACTGGACGCTCCCTGGATCCTACCATGGGTCAGTCTATATATTATGGGAAACACCCACTTATACCATATCGCGCACGCTTATATACTGGTCGCTCCCTGGATCGTACCAGGGACCAATCTATATATTATGGGAAACAACCTAGTGGTCGAACGCTACTGGTTCACCTCGTCCCACACTTTCAACAGAGAATCACCTCGACAATATCGGCCGACTTCGCCTAGTAAACGTGCGTCCCGCCTTGGCTAGGACTCTTGAGCACGTGGCGTTTTGATTTTGCCTCTACCCGGGTTAGTAGTAACCTGGAGAGGTATGTAGAATCTCCAGGCGAGACGTCGCTTTAAGCCCAAACAGCTGACTGCCGGACTTGAAGTGCCTAAAAATAACGAACTTACACTCAATACATTATAACAACATTATAACAATACGTAAGACTTGGGCCTGTCTTGGAAATACCGTACAACGCCCCGAGGAATGCCGAGCATAACGCGCACACGACAGCCGTGTCACTAGACACAACTCGCGCTCACGATGTAAAGCCAAAACTGTGCTTACCACTTCCGCCAATGAAGAAACGTAGATCCTACATGCATGTGCGTCGAAGGATCTGACGTCAAACCTTGTCAAGAAGTATACTGACGTCAACAGGTATTACCATGACATACCCCACATAAAAACATGAATGATCTAAACAATGACCTATCTACGTTAAATTGATTTCCCAAAAATCTAACTCGCATATGTATTAATTCATTTCTTTAAACTAAGCGTATTACCATTTTCCATAGAATATAATAACTTACTACGGATTTCTAACACATTTGTGATCATAACGTTTGATCTGACATCATGACGCCAATGATGTCATACCATAGTGAAGGCAAATCAAACGCATGACGACCAAATGTTACCGTTATGAGATATGGAAAAAACCTTAATGCGGTGCATGCTATGACGTCACTTGACGTCACGAGTATGTAAATTAGTTCCATTACAAATCAAGCTGCTTCAATAGGCCACGTATACGTGAAACTAATATAAACAGTGATGACGTCGCAATAACATCAATGCAACTGACGTCACATGAATAACATGAATACACTGACGTCAATCGGCACCAGATAGACGCACACCATTGCAACCAACATCAGTGTTATAAACTATTTCCGTAATTTACAAAACTTCCTAGTATACAAATACCATGCACAGTATGATCATTATCAACAAAATCAGTCGATACGTCCTAATATACATATACCATGCGCAGCATGATCATTATCAACAAAATCAGTTGATACATTTTATCATACCATATCAATCAGAAGTCACATTTTTCATTCTTAGCCATGACTATTCTGAATAAATATAATAAAATTTTACCCCCCCCCCTCCCCCCAGTCTTAATACTGAATCTAGGCACACGACAATATAACATCCTTCGTCTTAGAATTTCAAAGCCACGTCTAATTTTTCAATAATAGTTTACGAGTATAAATATTATGCGTCTCACTATTAAATCATGCGACTCGGTATTCACCTTATAATCATGCAACACGCTGTACAGTGAAAACTGCCACGTGAAGTATTTACCAATTACCCATGCATGACCTAGCCAAAATTTCCGTTAATGTTTTATTACCACAGTTACCCTAAAACTGTAGCCCTACCGACTGAAAGGATTAAATTAATTTCCACGACATAGTCGACGATCCGATTCATTTCGTAACATAAGGGAAGCAAAGTCCTATGATACGAACCTTTTGTTACGACAGGACACTTTCATTACTCTTATAATTTACTGTAAGCATAAACATTTTAGGAACTTTTATACATGTTTGTGGCTACAGATCAGATACCTCCTGAGAGAAAATTGTATATGGCTAGGGGGCAGGGGCAAATAACTCCTATGGGAGCAAACTTCAACTTTTTTTTCTACAAGAAGCTTTTATTACTTTTATGAGCAAACTTCGATCAGTGTCAACAAGAAGCTTTATTCATTACCTATATTGTTGTCGGCGGGTTTCAGAAAAATCTGTTTAAATCATGATTTTATAAAGACTTTACTATATTTTTATTCATTTTTATAGTAGGGGGGAAGGGGAAGGGGAAAATAACTCTCGTGAGAAAAAAGTTTTTAAAATCACCTGCAGCTTTTATTACCCTCGCTATTTGCTGTAAGTTCCAGAAAAAACTGCTTTCAAGTCTGATTTTATTTAGTTTTTTTTCATGATTTTATGCGTATTCATAGCCCCAGGGCAGAGGCAGATAGCCAATGAGGACAAAATATGTATTGTCGCGCAAGTGTTTGTTACCATGATCATTTTTGAGAAGATTCATCCCGCTATTCCAAATAGTAAGGAGCTAGAGACTAAGAACCATATTGTGGGCATTGACAAGTGCCATAACTCATAATTATCGAAAATTGCCTACTAGCCATCACAAGCGAGACATTCTTGGTACTAATGTATATGCAAATTTTGAAAGAAATCAGCTGAAAAATACTCAAGTTATCGACTGTAAAGGACGTGCGGACGTATGCCAGACGGACAGACACACTGACGGCTAACGTGAAAACATACTAATCCATCACTAACGTGTTACGTGGTATAAAAAGTTATGACGGAATTGTTACACTACCTGGATGACCCTCGTATCCTGATCTTATAATAGACTGTTAAGTTTGAATAATGAACTATGAACTATAAAGTATGAACTGTGAAGAATGAAGTATGAACTATGAAGTATAAATTGTGCAGTGTGAACTGTAAAGTATGAACTAAGAAGTTTGAACTATGAACTGTGAAGTATGTACTGTGAAGTTTGAAGTATGGACTGTGAAGTCTGAATTATGAAGATTGAACTGAGAAGTATGAACTGTGAAGTATGTAGTATGAACTGTGAAGTTTGAATTATGAAGTATGGACTTTGAATTATGAACTGTGAAGTATGAGCTATGAAGTTTGAACTGTGAAGTATGAAGTGTTAAGTATGAACTGTGACATTTGAAGTATGAACTGTAAAGTTTGAATTCTGAAGCACGAACTTAGAAGTATGAACTGTGAAGTTTGAACTGTAAAGAATGAACTGTGAAGTGTGAAGTTTGAACTTCGAAGCATGAACTGTGAAGTATGAACTGTGTACTATGACCTAAGAAGTTTGAACTGTGAAGTATGAGCTATGAATTGTGAAGTATGTAATGTCCCTTTCTGTTGCCTAGTGCATTTAAAATCACCTATTAAACTATGACTAATGAACTGTGAAGTTTGAAATATGAACACTGAAGTGTGAAGTTTGAACTATGAATTGTGAAGTCACGACCGGTATTTTGTAAAGCAAAGGCAGGAGTGGGACAGAAACTAAACAACTGAAACATGGAACTATTACATTCCTGATAGCATACACGACACTTAACGGAAAGTGTAACATGGATGTGATCATTGCCTCTTTTAATGCTACAATGCCTACAAAGTGACACAAGCAAAACAAAAGCCATGCATATAAGTATTTGAATACATTGATCATTCATCTGATACATATGCACCAAATAATTTTCATACGACTGATTGACATCACGTGAAAAAGACATAATTTTTGCAAACAGGGCATACCCAACATCAGCCTGCGTGTTTTCTCAAAATGATCAGTTAAATTTTTTCACCATGTAGATATCCCAGAATACGCAGACTGTACACTGAACAAAATTTCTAATTGGTCACTTTCTGCCATAGAATTAAGCGTTAGGCAGATTTAGATTAGCCTGGCTACCAACTAGGACAAACAAATGTACAGACAATCTTGTATTTTACAAGAAGCACAAGCGCTTATGCATTTGCAAAATGATTTACATCAATTCGACGCGTCCATTAGGATTTACACAAACATTGAAAGGGAGGTAATTTGAAACGTCAATATTAAAATTAATACAGGGGAAAAATGCATGAAGACTAAAAACATACTTCATGTTTTTATGATGAAAAACTTTATTTACTGCTGAAATATTATGCTTTTGTGGAAGTTTGATGCCGCCTGTATGTGTTTTCAAAGCATTCTATGGTTTAGATAGAAGGGGTCATAACTCTAATACTACAATGAAGTTTTAATTATAACATTTACTTTTAATAAGTAGATAACAGCCCAAAATTTTGATTATAATTATATTCAAAAATACAGTTAAAAAATCATATTTCTGAATATTAGAAAACTGACCAATTAGAAATTTTGCTGAGTGTATAAGCAGTAACACAATACTCTGATCAGACAATGTAGGTGTGCAAGCTACTCTAAGTATGTTCTGTTCCATGAAGAAAGATACCGTTTTTCGCGACATCTGTCAAATATTATTACATACCAAGCTGTAAAAGTAACGGGTTTGTTTCCCCGGCGTCGGTTTATCCATTCATATCTGAATTGACCATTTGTCCGCCTTTCACGTCTCAAACCTTCAATAAAGAAACACAGAACCTGGGCACGAGAAATTAACAAAGTGGCAAGTGCGCGCAGCGAAGACTTGGGTAAGCCTTGATAGCCTTCCAGTCTCAACTGAGACTTTTCTGTCCGCATGGAGGTAGCTTAAACTCTTTGCTACATATAAGCGGACAGCAAAGACTCTGATCAGACAGTGAGGATGCCACGGCTGATCTGAAGCTTCGATGGGCGCACATGCTACTTTGTTGGTTTTGTCATGTCGCGAATCATTTTACGATGAATCGACCTTAAAGCCTCGTTGACACGACCAAAGTCACTTTGCCACAGAAACTGTAACAAAGAAAGTTTGGCAAACATTTTGCGTTTACACGGAGCAAATTATTTGTTAAAGAAAAATATGGCATAGAATATTTGTCAAATTAACTTTGGCAATGAAATATTTGCTGCCGTGTTTAGCCGAACAAAGAATTCTTGTCTAAGTTACCTGGACAAACAAACTTTTCTCGTGTGAACGGCCAACTTGCCACATTTTCATTGTTAAATATACTTTGTTAAAAATCAAATTGATTTGATTATGTGCAAAGTTATCTGTGTTACATACATAGGGCATGTCCGGCATTATTCTTTAAGAAATTCCGAGCAATACCCAGGTATTCCTCGGTCTACATTATACATATCTTAGAGTAGCCCGGGGAATACCTTGGTATTGCACGGATTTACCCGGGTAATTCTGTCAAACGTGTCAATCTATATCTTTGAAAAGCCCGAACAATATATTGGTTTTGCTCTGGATTACCCATTAATTATGCCATACGTTCCTACGCACACACTGAACTGACAGTTACATTTTACGTAGTCCGGTAGCGCTGTACATACGGAACTGATCATTCAAAAGAATGGACTGATAATCCTTTGTGATTCATGTTATCGTACACCATCTGGATTTTGGCATCGGCATAATAACGCAAGCAGTTTGTCGCCAACTCACAAAATTATGCTTTGTGTGACTTTTTTCTCATATATACTTAGTAAAACAATTGAAGGATATTAAAATTGTATGATTATCTTTTACTTTAAAAAATATTAACAAATTTAATATATATGCATTTAATAGTACTGGGTAATTACAAGTGTAGAGCATTCCTAATTTACGTCATGCTTAAGTGGTTACAATATAGTACCGCTCCAAATGTCATAGCCTCCACAGCATAAATTCACAAACATGCATATTTCTCGCTATATTATTGTTAATACTCGTTTTAAGGAGTTGAATGACTTACCACAAGGAGGCTGTCATACCCATAAAATATTAACATTGGATAAATTTGCGAAAGTGGTCAATCAAGCCCTTGCTCACTGCCCTTGATGTTCCTTAATTTATCCGTGGTCAGCAGCACAATAGTCGGCACCAGAGTATTGTAAGAGGCTTTCAAATGATCAGGCAATCTGCTTTTATGGGATTGCATGCATTAAAGTGCTTTAAACTCAAGTTTAATTGTCTGTGAAATTGAACTTGCCTTTTATTTGCATACGCCCGGTACTGTTATATGCTTGCAGATTTAATTTGGTACATATTTTGTTGGGCATCACAAACATGATGGAAGTTTGATATCCTTCATTTTTTTACTAAGTATAGTATCTAAGCACGGATGTGGAACTCGACTTTTCACTTCCTTGACGCTACCAGAAGGCATTCTAGATATGTGGACATATAGATCTCAACACACAGAGTAGACCCGCATGAAACTGCTCCTGATAGAGCATCTGATCCAAGCGGCTCGATTCGACATCTTGTTAGGTGTGTTCTCTCCTTTTGAAGTGTAGTCCCTTAGAATTTTTTATATTTGACTTAACTGCAGCTTGTGTGAAGTGCCATGATGCGACAGCAATACGTTTACCGGTACAACATAAAACCTTTTTGTTTTTTCATCGGAATAGCTTGCCCTATTTTTGAAACTTTTGAAGTTGAGTACTGCTAATTCCGGCCCTATAGACGTGTGCGGCGGTAAAAACGACTTTGCAGTCTGACTACAATTTGTGTTCTTTTGTGTGTTCTTTGTTTTCAAAGGCAACCTTTATCAAGATTACTTTAATTCATTGCAACTCGTTTTAAGTACCTTGTGATCGCTGTAAAGAAGCTCCCACCCCTTTCCCGCAAGTCTGCATAGTGCAACTTATATATGAGCTGCGACACGAGAAAAACAAACAATTAGGTTGTGTGCCAAGCGAAGACTCCGATCAGCCTGGGCATCCTTCCAGTCTGATCAGAGTCTTCGCTGTCCGCATGGAGGTAGCTTAGTCCCCAAGCTACCCTTTAAGCGCTTAGTAAAGCGTCTGGTCGGACTTGTTGGCTGCCCAGGCTGCTCTGTGTCTACGCTGGGAGCATAACACCTTTGTTGTTTTTTCTCGTGTCGCGGCATATTTTATTTGCTTTTAAATCCTTGAGCCCATTAGTGAATCTTTGAAATTCTAGAACCTCGGAATCCGGCGCTTAGAGTGCCTGCAGCCTTACAAATGACATTTGTATCATACCGAAAGGTTCAAAAAGCCGAGACCTGAATTTTCGTTCGTGCGTGTGTTCTTTGTTTCCAAACGAATCATTATTATTTTAAATTTATCGGAAAGAAACAGTTCCCCTGGCCTAATTGAAAGACTACCTATAAACGCATTCAAATATGATGGCTTGGTCATGGTTATATAGTAGTTTATTTCGTTTCTAAGAATCATGTCTGCAACGAATTGCTGCTCCTCTTTGGAGTGAAGTGATACCATTGAATATCCATTTTCTTCACATGCATAAGCCTGAAAGTCTTCCCAAGTAATATATTCAAACACGAAGTAAACGTAACATTTCTTGAAGAGGTCTGAGCATTCTGAAAATTCAAAATAAATATAAGACATCAGCTCTTGATATTTGAAAGTCAAATTTCGTCTCAAATTATTAAAATGTCGGAAGTCCTTAAAAATTTACTTTGAAATTTCAGTAGTTTGAGAAAACAGGACTTGAAATGAAAAAGAGTAATTTTGTCCAAACTGTATTAATTTATATAGAAAGAACTTTGAGCAATCAGTGTTTGAAATATTGAGAACCAACTTTATTTATCTTAACACGCTCTTGTATGCCGTTTTACATTAATATATAGACGATAAAGAACACGGAAAGTAAACTAAAATATTACCCGTAGAAACAAACTAATATTGCGGAAAGTTGATAGATACATGTATGCATGTGACTGACATTATTCTAACACCTCTAAATAATAAGATCAACATCAAAAGTTTTCGCATTGAAACGGACAGTTGCTTAAGCTACTGGGGCACAGACTATGCCTTCTTTATTTGTTCAACCTAGCACTCTCTTCTGATGCAGTTTCAAAAACAGGTATTCGGGCTGCGTCGAAGATCTTAAATTATTTGAGGCGCGACACGAGAAAAAAGAACAAATTGGCATGTACGCCAAGCGATCTGATCAGACTCTTCGCTAAGCGCTTTAAGGGTAGCTAAGGATCTAACCTACTTCCATGCGGACGGCGAAGACTCTGATCAGACTGGGCGGATGCCCAGGCAGATCTGACTCTTTGCTGGGCGCACAACCACTTTGTTGTTTTTTCTCGTGTTGCGGCTAAATTATAATTATAGTGACGCAAATTTGAGAAATTTCCTAGCAGATATAGTTCGTTTGCTCCCAAGTGCAAACGGGGTTTTGCTTATTTCCTCGAAAACGATGAAAGTTCGATTAAATGTTCAAATGTTCTAATGTTTCTTATAACAATACATAACAGAATATGAAAATTCAAAGTTTATGGATGCTTTTGTAAAATATTTTCTATTAACAGTAAGGCAGAAACTGAGCAGTTTCACGGAAGGGCGTCGAATGCTTGTTAGAACAGCCAAAATACACTGTCTTATTGATAGGCAATAGCCTAAACTCGTTGTTTGATCAGACACCTCGCAAGGCGCTTTAAGGGTAGCTAAGGATCTAACCTACTTCCATGCGGACAGCGGAGACTCTGATCAGACTGGGCAGATGCCCAGGCTGATCAGACACTTTGCTGGGCGCTCAACCACTTTGTTGTTTTTTCTAATGTTGCGGCTTAATCATAATGATAATGACGCCAACTAGAAATTGCCTAGCAGATATGTTCTAATGTTTCTTATAACTTTACATAATAGAATATGAAAATTCAAAGTTTTTGGATGCTATTGTAAAATATTTACCATTAGCAGTAAGGCAGAAACTGATCAGTTTCAATAAAGGGCGTCGAATGCTTGTTAGAACAGCCAAAATACGCCGTCTTATTGATAGGCAATAGCGTAAACTCGTTTTTACTACAGTTGTGGGCGTATATGAATGAAAATGTAAAACGTATTTATATGTCCCCACGCATAAGGCATGGTATCACTGGTCAGGTGACAGTATGTTGTTAAAAATTGAATTATTATATAGAGTCTAGTTTTGCATGTAAAAAGCGTACGTTTCAAAATTTGATAACAAATGGGGGCAACAATAAGTAGAGAAAATGGATTTAGAATAAAAGTTCAATTGATTATGCAAATTTTGTTGTAACGATAACATACATTGGTCACGCGCTATAATACCAGGGTGGATATGATGCTCTCGTGGCTGTTAGCCCTGGTGGACCATCCGTGACGAATAATTGAAAAAACAACGGGAATTCCAACAGCCAAGTTTTACTCCCTTGTAATTAAGGGTCGAAAATGGCATATTATAGGTCCTGCTTTTGTAAAGAATTTTTTATGCAAATCCTCATATTTCTACAAAATTACGATTTTGATATGTATAGGATAAAAAACAAGTAGCCCAAAGGGCAACAATTGCTCACCTGAGAGACATTGTAAACCTATAGGGATATTTAAGATGCTCAAGGGCAGCTAGCTCCACAGTCAGTGGTCCAATCAGGCTGAAAATTAAACTCATCCAAAACATTATGTATGCCCTCATTTAATATATGCAAGTTTAAAAAGTATCCGATCAAGAGCACAATAGACAGAGCTGTCAAGGGCAGCTAACTTCGTAGTGGTTGGCCTGATCTGGCCAAAATTTGAACTTGTTTAAGATATTATGCATTTCCTCATTACCTGCAAGTTTGAAAAGGATCGGATCAACAGAAACCAAGAAAAAGTGGCGACACTGATTTTTTGGATGCTCAGGGCAGGTACTCCATAGTCAGTGGTGGGATCTAGCCGAAATGCTAACTTATCCAAGCTTTTATGCATATCCTCATGACCTGCAAGTATGAAGAGGATCCGATGAAAAATGAAAATGTGATGACTTTGTTTTCTCCATTATAAGACTATGGGATTTTTTTCAAACGCTCAAGGGCAGCTAACTCCGTAATCTGTGCTCGAATCCGGCCAAATTTCGAACTCATCCAAGCTCTTATGTATGTCATCATTACCTGCAAGTATGATACTGATCTAATCAAAAACCTTGATTGCAGCACCCTAAAAGTCAAACTTGCTCGAGATATTGTCATCCCCTACATTTGTGTGAATTTATTTTAAAATCCGTTGAGAAATGTAGGTGCTAGAGCCATGACAGTTTTTCTAAAAAAAGCCACAGTGACCTTGACCTTAAGCACAGCATCCTGAAAGTCGAACTTGCTTGAGATATTGTCATACCTTACATTTGTGTAAAGTTATTTCAAAATCCATGGAGAAATGAAGGTGCTAGGGCGATGACAAAGTTTTTCTAAAAATAGCCACAGTGACCTTGACCTTGGGCACAGCACCCTGAAAGTCGAACTTGCTCGAGATATTTTCATGCCCTACATTTGTGTGAATTTATTTTAAAATCCATTGAGAAATGTAGGTGCTAGAGCGCTGACAAAGTTTTTTCTAAAAATAGCCACAGTGACCTTGACCTTGGGCGCAGCACCCTGGAAGTCAAACTTGATTGAGATATTGTCATGCCCTACATTTGTGTGAAGTTGATTTAAAATCCGTTGAGAAATGTAGATGCTAGAGCGATGACCAAGTTTTTACTAAAAATAGCCACAGTGACCTTGACCTTGGGTGCAGCACCCTGGAAGTCAAACTTGCTCGAGATATTGTCATGCCCTACATTTGTGTGAAGTTATTTTAAAATCTGCTGAGAAATGTAACTGCTAGAGCGCTGACAAAGTTTTTCTAAAAATAGCCACAGTGACCTTGACCTTGGGCGCAGCATCCTGAAAGTCGACCTTGCTCGAGCTATTGTCATGCCCCACATTTGTGTGAATTTATTTTAAAATCTGCTGAGAAATGTAAGTGCTAGAGCGCTGACAAAGTTTTTCTATAAATAGCCACAGTGACCTTGACCTTGGGCACAGCATCCTGAAAGTCGAACTTGCTCGAGATATTGTCATGCCCTACATATGTGTGAATTTATTTTAAAATCTGCTGAGAAATGTAGGTGCTAGAGTGCTGACAAAGTTTTTCTAAAAATAGCCACAGTGACCTTGACCTTGGGCGCAGCATCCTGAAAGTCGAACTTGCTCGAGATATTGTCATGCCCTACATTTGTGTGAATTTATTTTAAAATCTGCTGAGAAATGTAGGTGCTAGAGCGCTGACAAAGTTTTTCTAAAAATAGCCACAGTGACCTTGACCTTGGGCGCAGCATCCTGAAAGTCAAACTTGCTCGAGATTTCGTCATGCCCTACATTTGTGTGAAGTTATTTTAAAATCTGTTGAGAAATGTAGGCAACAGAGCGATGACAAAGTTTTTTCTAAAAATATGTGATGACGTTTTCTCCATTATAACACTATGGGATTTTTTTCAAATGCTCAAGGGCAGCTAACTCCGTAGTCTGTGCTCGAATCCGGCCAAATTTCGAACTCATCCAAGCTCTTATGTATGTCATCATTACCTGCAAGTATGATAAGGATCTAAGCAAAAACAGTTGAGAAAAGGTGATGACGCCATTTTCCCCATTATAACCCTATGGGATTTTTTTCAAACGCTCAAGGGCAGCTAACTCCGTAGTCTGTGCTCGAATCCGGCCAAATTTCGAACTCATCCAAGCTCTTGTGTAAGTCATCATTACCTGCAAGTATGATAAGGATCTAATCAAAAACAGTCGAGAAAACGTGATGACGCCGTTTTCCCCATTATAACCCTATGGGGGCTATCTGTTGCCATGGAAACCAGAGTTCTGAGCTGATCGGCACCAAAACCTAATGCAGCCTTTCCCCCACCCAAATGATGCTTCAGATAAAATTTGATTGCGATCGGCCCACTGGTCTCTGAGATATTTATGTTTGAAAGTGTTGACGCACCCACGCACCCACCCACGCACCCACGGACGGACGGACGACGGCTCGACTCCCATCCTATAAGCTCACCTCTGAGCCTTCGGCTCAGGTGAGCTAATAAAAATGGGCTCCAGGAAAATTTCTACCGCTCATCAATTTTTAGAAAACTTTGGAAATGCCGTTTGTGTTTCGGAGCAAATGGACTACACGCGACGTCGATTCAACATCGATTTAAAGTCATGAATAATAAATATGGGATAACTACAATAGGCCCCGCATGATTTTTAATTGCGCATGCGTTGATCAGTTACTTTTAATAGACATTGTTAAATCCACTTTAGTTATGAATAGCTTTCGGAAAATCCAATAATAACTGTGTAGCGCTGCACTTAAAACAATGGCTTATCTCGCATGTTTAAGCTCTCTGCAAACACTATTTCAGTAGATTTATTTATTATGTATTTATTTATTTATCATTTATTTATATATTTATTTTTTTTATTTATTTATTTTTAATTCTTTCTTTTACCGTTATTAAATTAAAAATGAACAAAACTCGCTGGGCACGACGATATATTGTTCTACTGTCGTAAGGGTTTGCTGTAGGGGCGATGGAATTTTGAGACCCTTCGTTTCTTGGGCACAGCAAATTAAAAGGAAAGCTCATCTCTCTTCTTTCCGCTTGACTTTGCATCCAAAACTAGAGCCTCAGCCACATCCATGTAACACTTGCTTTAGTTGTATATACATATTCTTATGATCTGAAGACAACAGTTGTATCTCGTAGTAGCGGCGACTCTTAAAAGAGAATCTATATTAAGAACCTAGGTACTTTGGTGAATCTGCTTTCATTCCACAACTGTTTATTGCCAGTGGGACTCCTACATCTACGATTGGTTTAGAAATATTTTATTTCTTAGGAGTACAATTATACATGTATATTCATTAACATGAAAACATTTAAAGAATAGAACGGAAGCCAAAGTTAATTAAATCATTCTCTTACTGTAAACAAGTTAAAATGTGTGAGTGTGACAAATTTGCTTATTTCATTTGTGGCAAGTGACACTTTAAACTGATATTTGTAAGCAGCTATTGTGACTTTAATCCGTAATTAAACTCAGGTGAGAACTGTTATTGAAAGAAATTAACCTGGAGTGAAAGGATTAGTGAACAGAGTTGGCTGATATATTTGTGTTTTTGAAGTTGTAGAAAATATGTTTGTTGTGGAAATAAATACTATGAAACTAGGATTCTGCTAGCTGTTGGATGTTGGTTGTCTCAGTCTCCTCCTTTTTCCATTGGTTGATAACTGGCACTCTGGGTGACATCACTACTGATATGAGGACTGGCACTCTGGGCCACAAATTTAATAGTCAGAAATTCATGAACATATTGACAGTATTTCTGTTGGTGGAATGATCAGTTGTCCTGGTTACAGTTATAGTGCTATTGGCTACGGATACTCTAGTGATATTTTAAGGCTGAATGTGTATTGGAGTAAAGTTTTGTGGCATATGGTTTTGAAAGAACATACCTAGTTAATATTAACAGCAATGTGAGCGGGAAGATAAATGGGATTAGACATTCAAATGAAACAGTGCATGATTCAATTAACGTATTAAATGAAGATAGATAGTACTGCGTGTCAAATATATGCATGTCCATATGTCCATATGTTGTCATATCACTTAGACTATATTATAGACTATTTTTCTATCTTTTAATTCTCTATTTCCTATCAGTAACTTTCATTTTTTGCTTTATATAAATAAACTTTGTTGTTTTGAATTTCCAACTTGTCTGTTTGACGTTTATTATTTGCTCTCTTTAAACAAAATACAGACTCTTGTCTGTTACAGTGAGCAATCGCTGCGGCATGGCGTCTATAAGTAAAATATAGGAAACCATGCTCCACCTGTTGTCCTAAAAGTAGAGCAAAAGCTGGAGAATGGTCTCTGCAATAACTATAGGGAACCCTGTTTGCCTTTCTTCAAGAGAAGAAAACAACAGCTGGAGTATGCTATCTGCTAGTACTATAAGAAACCATGCTCCACCTGATGTCATGAACGTTGAACAACAGCTGGAGCATGGTCTCTGCTGTTACTATGGGGGACCATGTTCTGCCTGTTGTCACGAGAGAATAACAACAGCTGGAGCATGGTATATGCTAGTACTATAGCAAACCATGCTTTATCTGTTGTAATGCAAATAAAACAACAACTGGAGCATGGTATGTGCTATAACTATAGGAAAACATGTTCCACCTGTTGTCAATAGAGAATAACAACAGTTGGAGCATGGTATCTTCTAGTATTATGAAAATCATGCTCTACCTATTGTCATGAAGGAATAACAACAACTGGGGCATGCTATCTGCTAGTATTATATGAAACCATGCTCCACCTGTTGTCATGAAAGAAGAACAGAAGCTGGAACATGGTCTCTGCTATAATTATAGGAAACCATGTTCTGCCTGTTGCCACGAGATAACATCAACAGCTGGAGCATGGTGTGTGCTATAACTATGGGAAAACATGTTCCACCTGTTGCCACTAGGAAATAACAGCAGCTTGTAATAGTATCTTCTAGTATTATAGGAATCCATGCTCCACCTGTTGTCATAAAAGTCGAAGAAAAGCTCGAGCCTCATAAAACTATATGTAAACATGCTACCCATGTTGTCATGAGAAAATAACAACAGCTGGAGCATGGTATCTGCCTTTACTATGAGAAATCATGCTCTATGTATTGTCATGAAAGTAGAAATTCAGCCTGAGGATGGTCTCTGCTAAAACTACAGGAAACCATATTCTACCTGCTGTCACGAGAGAATAACAACAGCCGGAGCATGATATCTGTTAGAACTTTAGGAAACTTTGCTTCACAACTTGTCATGAAAGAAGAACACTAGCCGGAGCATTGTGTCAGCTAATACTTACGAAAACATGTTCCGCCTGTTGTCATGAAAGGAGAACAACAGCAGGAGCATGATGGCCGCTAGTACTTTAGGTTGCCATGCTCCACCTGTTGTCATGAAAGTAGAACAACAACTGAAGCATGGTCCCTGCTATAATTGTCGGGATCCCAAGTTCTGTCTGTTCTAACGAGAAAATGACAACAGCTGGAGCATGGGAACTGCTAGTACTATAAAAAATCATGCTCCACCTGTTGTCACGGAAGTAGAACAGCAGCTGGAGCATGGTCTCTGCTATAACTATAGAAGATAGGCTCTGCCTGTTGTCATGCGAGAATAACTACAGCTGGCGCAAGGAATCTGCTTTATGTATGAAAATTCATGTTTCACCTGTCATGAAATTAGAACAACAGCTGGAATATGGTCTCCGCTAATACGATAGGAAGCCATGTTCCGCCTTTTGTCACGAGAGAATAACAACTGCTGGGCGTATTGTATTTCCTAGTGCTGTAGGAAACCAGGCTCCACCTGTTGTCATGAAAGTAGACCAATAGCTGGCGCATGATCACTATTGTAACAAACGGAAACCAGGCTCCACCTGTTGTCACGAGAGAATAACAAATGCTAGACTATGGTAGCTACTGGTACTATAGTAAACCATTCTCAAACTGCTGTCATGAATGAAGAGCTACGAGTATTCCTAAAATGTATGCAGATCTTTAATTGTCGACTGCGATACTTTGATATAGGAACGGCAGCGATGACATCAGAATATTCATTTTGTGTGTGTGTGTGCGAGAGAGAGTTTTAACGAACATGTAAAATTTGTCATCGGAATAGGAAAGCAGCTAAACTTATAAACATATTCTAGCTTTGCAGACCGAAAGCGAGCCGCCTCTATCAGACTTATGTTGTCTTTTTTTTTTATTTTGATCATTTGTGGCACTCTTATTTGATTATTTGAGAATGTTAATTTTATGACGATTCAATTTATGTTTACATGTATGTGTTTACATAATTTTCGTGTGGGGAAAACGCAAAATAATTCTGGTTAATGCCGACCAAAGATGATTTACGGTAAATAATAAATTTTACAGGTACTTTCCCTTTCGCTCCCCTTCGCTTTGTGTTTAAAAATGCATGGAAGACAGCAAAACACAGTGAGATCAAAACTTGCTGAACACAATCAATATCGACTGCACAATCATAAAGTCGGAGGAGCCCTCGATCAAGAGATGGAAATTCCCGACGTCAAATTTGCCGAAACGGCGGATGGAGAAACGTCATTAATATCGGCGATACCACCTCTCTAAACAAACATTTCGGCGGCATACAAAATGGCTCATGGCATAGAGGTGGAATGTTTTTTTGTGAATTATAGGTCAGAGAATTTAAATCTGAGTGTCTAGGGTTTGCAAAACAGTTATTTACCTGTTAAAATTCACCTTATTTCAGTCAAATTGCTCTAACTTTCTTGTTAACGGTCGGATTTTACCTAGGCAATCAGCTTTGTAAAGGTCACGATCACAGAATTTATGTGATTAGTCAGTCTGACTGATCACGCTTACACGTTGCCGCGGAAACCGTTTCAAGGCACCCCACTATGCTGTAAACAGTCGAAAAAAAACGCGGCCACGTCATAATCACGTCATAATGACGTTAAAGAAAATTGACGGTGGTCAGTGGCTATCAAACGTTATTTTACATGTGGAATAGAATTTTTTCGCACTGATATGACTTATAATTAAAAAAAGAAGACCGTTTTTATTATTCTTCATAAAAATAACGACACAATTCGTTTCAATTATAGCAATACAACGTGGTAAAAAGGGGGTAATTTTAGGTCGCAACTAGGAAATTTCGCGATGACGTAACGTCATCTGAACCCCCTTTATGTTGTATATTTTTGTATAACTTTACTGCCATCACTCTCCAGTATCTTGCTCTCTGAATACATGATTGTAGTTTACATTATTATTCAAGACATCTTTGTTTAGAACTGATCTTATGTCAGTTTTAGCAAGCTTCAAAGTTCAACTGACTTTATACTCGATATATGATCAATTACAACATAGGATACAGCTTCTTATAAGTCGTTTGACTTTCTTCTGAAACCTATTCGTACTGATTTTATTTGCATGTACTTGTATCTGTATTTACTTTATGTGTCTCAAGTTCAAATAAAATAACTAGCAGCATTATGCCAATAAAATATTTGTCTGCGCATATACATGATTTTAAAGCTTTAAATCTTGTGCGCCTTAGACGTCGAAAGGCCAAAAAGTTCCAAACCCAGCTTTCCTTTTATATATTCCTAGATATCAGAATAATTATAAAATGCGAAAAAAGGCAAACACGAACTCTTGAAATTCATTAAGGTGCAAGCTATATTAAAACGAATGTAACAGAAGCTATAGGGCTTAAAACGCATAAAATTGTTGAAGAAGCTGTGTTTGTACGTGAAAATGGGGTGACAGAATCATTAGCAGAATTTTACCCTTCGGTGACAACTTAAACCTGACTGACAATAACGTTTAGCCTAAAGGTTGTTTATGTGTTTACCAGTTAACTGGCAATAGCTACTTATGGTCTAAAACGTTGTTACCATTTTACTGGCCAATGTAATTTTACGTGCGAATGGCTGTTAATAGTCACTTGGCAATAGCAATTACAATCTTAAATTGCGAACAGCAATTTTTGTCGCACCTGCTTTAGCAAGGTGCGATATAGGAGTTCGATTTTCCGTCCTTCCGTCAGTCATTCCTTCGTCCGCCCGTCGTAGCGTTTGAATCCAATTTTCACTAACTATGATACCTACAATCATCAAACAAGGTATAAGGTTTCTTCTTAGAATGTTTCGAGGCACGTTGCACTATTTCTTACCCTTGACATAAATTTCAAGCTATGCTGACTTCGTAAAATTTTGCGCCTAAAATGACATCGACCTTAGCGTTTAAGTCCATTTCTCAGAAACTGTGAAACCTGATATAAAGTTTTTTCTTAGAATGTTCTCGAGGTAAGTTGCACTTCTAAGTACCCTTGGCCTATATTTCACACTCGACTGACTTCGTAAAATGCCATGTCAAAACGTATGCGTTTACTCCATTTCTCTCAAAGTATGAATCCTACAATCATCAATTATGGTGTTAAGATTCTTCTTAAAAACGGACCGTGCTCTTATGTATGTCACGGGCTACTGACTTTGTCAAATTGCGCTGACCCTGACATTTCAGTCCATTTCTTTTTAAACAATCTGTGTACAATCATCAAAGTAGGATAAAGATGCTTCTGCTGTGGAAGCGCAAGGCAGTGCGACATAAAATTCTGCAAAATTCCTGTAACCTTAAATCGCTATTTCCGCCTTACTGCGCATGTTTATAGCCATTCCATATTATACAAGAATTGTCAGAAGACAATAAAGCGCGACCAATGGGACCTTGACTTTAATAACGGCATGTTAGTTATGGACAATACCAGTCGCGTTAAATGAAATCAAATGCAGTGTCAGAATATAGAGGATATTTTCTTCTTTTTTCAGATGAATACCAAGTATGAAATATCAGCAATTTTACGAGTGTCGAGCATGAGTGAAATTGCTGATATTTTCAAAACATACTCTGTAGATTGAGATAAGACAGCTAGGCTCTCTCTCTTCCTCCCTCTCTCTCTCTCTCTCTCTTAACTTTTTATCTGACATATCTTATCATTGAGTCTAAGTCGCATCTAATGTTGTAAGGATTAACATTATATATAAGCAATCATCCATATTCAGAGGCTTGACAAAATGTAAAGAGTCATTTTAATCAAACGTTCAGTATGTTCTATGAATTTCGGAAATCGGAATTTTGAAGTATGTGTCATAGGGACAAGTGGTAATAGTTAATCTACTTTAAAGGGTATTGTAAACTCTCAAACAAAAAAAAAACAGGCAGCCATGACCTAAACTGGTAGAAAAATAAATTTATTTTTATAAGTCGTCAAGTCTATTAATATGACACCATTCGTCATATCTTTTCTTGTTAGAGCAAGGTTTATCCGCTTGTTCGGGAAGATGATTTGCGTGTTTCAGCTAGAGGATTGTCAGCTGGATGGGTGGATGACTTGCGATTTTTCATCCTTTTCAACAGTATTTTAATCATATCGGGATGATGGGAGGGTGCAAACGAAAGGCTGTGTGCGCTGGAACGCCATTTCCGATTATAAAAAAATACCACCTCCAGCGAGGCTCGAACTCGTAATCGCTAGATCAGCAGACCATCGCTTCAACTACAGAGGTACCTCATAAAGCTCCTCATTATGAACTGAACAGACGGGGATATAATGCTATAGCTTATGTACACCACTGGATGGATGGATGACGCGATTTTTACGTCCTTGTTAACAGTATTTCAGAGAGATCCTAGCAATGGATGGGTGATAATGAACGGCTATGTGCAGTGGAGCCCCATTTACGATTGAAAAGATTTTTTCCTCCAGCGGGACTCGAACCCTAGACCGCTAGATCAGCAGGTCATCGCTTAACCTACTGAGCTATTGGGTCCCCTTTATACTACAGGCATCAGTGTGGGTCTTGTTCTTAAGAAAGTATTTCTTGCTAAAATGGGGTATTTTGGGACTGTGACGTAAGATTTTTTTCATATTTAGAATAATAGTTTTCTGTGGAAATATCCCCCGCTTCGTTTTAGGGTATTTTTTCTTTCTTTTGTTTCTAGAGTTTCATGACCCATTAATTGAATTTAAGCTCCAAAGAGTCATCGTATTAGTTAAATGCTGTGCATCAACATTTCATTTGAAGGTTTGATGATATGAAACAAGTCCAGTTTGTTCTACGAATTTCGGAATTCAGAATTCGGAATTCAGAATTCGGAACTCGGAATTGTGAAATAGTATGGAAATGAAAAAATGAGCCATTTGGGCCATCTTGTTCTGATAGAAATAGGTAAAGAAAAAAAAAGTCATTTTTATAAACAAAACATTTTCTCGCCGTGCCCTGTGTCGGTAAAGCAGGTTGAGCGAGAATTCTGAGGAGCAAGTCAAACCAAGTGAGAAAACCCGCATTGGGATACAGGGAGCTATAACAATATATTGAGGGATCTAGTGAGTCCTGGTTGTGTGGTTGAAACACAAACACTAATCTTCTAGCCATTGAACTGAAAAACTCTCGGCTACGGAAGAAGTAAAAGAATACATGTACCTAAATGTCATACGGAAAGTTAAAATGCTAGGAAACTTGTAATATGTTGTGTCCAAGACCCAATGGACTTCTAATCGGTTAATGGGGTTAAAGGGTTGGGGACTGATCACTCAATTTAATGAACTAGGAGAGATCTACGCATTATTTTCTAGAAGATTGGTATAGTATGCTCAATCCCCCCTCACCCAATAGCCTAGTGGCCGTAGTGGCAGTGGGGTAGAGGCCCACTCTCCTTTCGCTGCCTCATCCTATCCTGATTCGAAACAGGAACCCATTTTCTGCTGGTTTGACCGAGACAATTTTCGAGTTGTCGGATGGCCAAGCCCGGATTCGAACTCACAATTTTCACCGACTTTTTGCACTAAAACCGAGTCGCTCTGGCCACCCGAAAACGTATGTTGCACCGTACTATTCATATCAGACAGATTAACCAATGGTTATGAACGACCTCGACGTGATGAAAATTTGGCAGGCAACTGAAAAACGGCTTGACAGCGAAATGGCTAAATCGCTGAATCATAGAATATAGGTCACACCGACGCACAATTATTACGTGGTAACTCTCGGTGTCAGCCAAAATCATTAATCAAATTATGATGCGATGGACATTTGAACGGATTTAAGATAGACAGTTTAGCGAAATCGATTTTAACCCTTCTTAGCGGATTTACACATAAGTTTTACATGTGAACGGTATTCACATGCAAACCTTTCCCGTATAAAATGTTTAGTTAGTATGATTTTCAATAGAAATGAATATTTTACTGATGCAGCAAGGGATACAGATATACAAAAATCGACAGACTTCCTTCTGAATCCCTTTGTTTAAACGTGAGTTCTGTTAACCATTGTCTGTACATAAGTGTATGATGTTTTTACAAATAAATAAAGTTTAAACTAAGTTTTTTTTTTTTTTTTTTTTGTAGGAGTTTGATGGATATTATTGTTGTAGATACAAATCGTGATCAGTGATTGATTGAGATACAGACTAGATAGTTCCTTAAAAAGGTAACTGAGATACAGACTAGTCAGTTCCTTAAAAAGTGGTTATCTTTCATGGCGTTGCACTAAAGAGAAATGTAATATAAGGCTCGCATGAGCACAGATAACACATGTACCTCAGTAATTTTCCTCAAAAACGAACATTCTTATGACCAAGATTATCATGTCGCCAAGAGAAATGCGGCAGAAGATGTAAGCCTAAGGCTTTCGCTAGGCTTAGGTTAAGTCGAAGGACATTAAAAGGACATTTTCTGACCGGCTAACGGAAGGGGCACAAGACAAAGCGTCAGAGTAATTCAGGAAATCCGCTCAAAATGGTTATTTTCCGTTTTGCTCAAATGTCCACCTTTTGCCGCTCAAACGTCCATTTTTCCGCTAAAATGCCCTGTCAATCCGCTCAAATGTTCTGCGCCGGTATGGTGCAAATCCATAAAATAGTGTTAGAGATATTGACTAAAAATACTGGGCCATGAAATATAGGCCCCACAGAACTAGAGTTAGTATGAGGTAACTCACAAAATCAGCCCAAAATCATTAACTCTAGCTTAATGCAATCCATGAAATAGTGTTTCTTAGATGTTGGCTAAAATCACGGGCCCATGAAATATAGTTCACACTGACCTATATTTAGTATGAGGTAACTCATAGTGTCAGCCTAAACCATTAACTCAAGTGAAATGCAAATCCATTTAATAGCGCTAAAATGTGAGACAAATTCACTGGACTATGACATACAATTAGTTTAAGGTCACTCACAGTAGCCCAAAATATTTAATCAAGTACGATGCAACTCCATGAAATAGTATTAGAAATATGAAGTAAAATATCTCGACCGTGAAATAAAGGGCATAACTTGCATGACCTATATTAAATATGATGTCAGTCAGTGTCAACCGAAATCGTTTACTCCAAGTATGATGGAAATCGATAAAATAGCGATAGAAATATGAGGCAAACTTACTGGACCATGAAATATAGGACATACTGACCAACAAATTGTATGAGGTTACTCACTGTGCTAAGCCAAAACCACTAGCCCAAGTATAAGATAAATACATGAAATAGTATTAGAAATATGCGGCCATCTCACTGGACCATAAATATAGGTCACTGTGAGGAGACATACCTTCATTCTGATGTCAAACATTGGGTCATTCTGAGAGATTATTCAAAGCAATCATGTTCCTACATAATCTTCAAGATAAAAGGCAAATAACAGAACCTTGGAATATGTGTCACTATGGCCTAAATTTTGTTTGTGGTCGAACTAGAAACGTGCCCATACGAGACGTATGCTCCTTAAGAAGCAATGTTTTTTGCGTGAAAAGTTGACTCCAAAAGAAAGTGTGTGTGTGTGGGGGGGGGGGGGAGGGGGGGGGGGGCAAAAATAAAAAAATGGCAGAGTAGTTTCCCATGAAAGTTTACACAGTCACATAAATGCGTATGGAGACACATTAATGTTTTTCCGCCACTTTTAAAGCTCAGACATGCTGACTTCTTTTACGTAAAACAATAAAAAAGTGGATTTGACCGTAGTTTTAAAAAGAAGAGATGTTCCTCATAATTTGTGATGGGAAAGACCTCTTCAAACGAAGAAAACGGCAACGCAGTGTGAGGTGTGCGAGTTTGTTTAGGCGACCCGACTGTATACCTGCAACCGTATGCTTCTCTGCTAAACAAACTTATTGTATCGGTCATCTGAAGCGCCGGCACCTTGTTTAAGGTACTGGGACTTGTAGCATAACTAGGTTCACAAAGGCAGACTTCTGAGGTACATGTTTTATTGTTTTCCTTGGACAGATGTATTGTTCTTCTTGGATCAAGAAAAGTGTGTGTGTGAGGGGGGTGCTTGGAGGGGGTTTTCATGACTAATATGTGATGAAATTCTGTATCTTATCACAGAAATAGATGTCATGCAACTTTCAAAAAGAAATAGCCTAGAAACAAGTAACTTTTCAAAAATTAACAAACGGAAACCATTATTATATGAAATGAAGTCGAAAAAGGGCCATAACTCCCACAATAATAGACGGATTTTGCCCAACATCGAACTTGGCCTGTATTTTATGATTATATACCTGTGTATAAAATATGAATTCAATACACCAATGCTTTCAAAAGATGTCGAACGGAAACCATTTCTTCATACAAAATGAAGTCGAAAAAGGGCCATAACTCCCACAATAATAGACGGATTTTGCCCAACATCGAACTTGACCTGTATTTTATGATTATGTCCCTGTGTATAATATATGAATTCAATACACCAATACTTTCAAAAGATATTGAACGGAAACCATTTCGTACGTACGTACGATACGTACGTACGCTATGCTATGTACGTACGGACAGCGGTGATACTATATCCCCCCCCCCTATTTTTAATGGCGGGGTATAACAGCGGATCTTACTGACTTATTGCTCGAAGCATAAATGTTCATACATCAAACAGTTTTAATCACTGGGCCATGAAATAAAGTCACTGTTTTCAGTATAACTTCCCAAGATTTTCCTATGTAGCGAGTTTGAAAGTGAGCTGAACGCAAAAGGTGAATATTTGTATATGTTCAATGATTTGTGAAATATAGGTCATGGCCCGATATGCATCACTGCATGCAGAAGATCCTTATCGGATCTACCTATGAAGCAAGTATGAAACTCTAATCCTTTTGGTTACACACCTACACCATTTTACCTACATGTATTTTATGTCAGACTGACCTCATTCAAAACATGTAATACATGAAACACAAAGAACATTTTCTTATTTTAACAGGTTAGTTATCCATGGTCTGTTCAAACTTGTCTGCATTTTTGCAATTTTTTCTGCTACTGGCCATGCAGCAATCTGTTGTCCACTGCTTAAAAGCTTAATAATTATAACTGCTTATATTTGGGCGTCCGGGTCTCGGGGGTCTTGGGTCTGCGGCCCCAAAAGCCACAGTAGTTTTGCTGATGAAAAGACATCTGGAGAGCTGATATCACAAATGCAGGCATTAAATTTAATCGAGAACAAAATCATCTGCTTGACATGATTTTTTTAGACACTTTCATACTGTTGTTTTCTAGCAAATCGATGAAAAGAATTGTCTTTTTTATGAAGCTGCCAAAGTTTTGTATGTCTTTTCCATATATGCTTTTAAGTTTTGAGTTTGAAAGAAAACAATTCCAAAATTTTAGAAGTAATGGGGACCTGGAAACCTCCCAGAAGCCGAGACATTTTTAAAAATGAAGATCGATGTAAGAATTCTGATCGCCCCCCCCCCACCCCCACCACAATATGTCTAAAAAACATATGACCCCCCTTACTCCGAGGCTTATTGATTTCCGACCCCCACCCCAATCATGTCATCACAACAGATAGTTCCACCTGTTGTTTCATAGTGTATAATGTCATGAAAAGAGAAGTACTAACAGTTGCCATGTTTCAGCTGTTATTATAATCTGGTGACAACAGGAGGAGCATGGTTTCCCATATTAATAACAGAGACCATGCTCCAGCTGTTGTTCTTCACTTATGACAATAAGACAATAAGAGGAGCATAATTTCTCATACTATTAGAAAAGACCGCGCGAAAGCTGTTGTTATCACATTATGACAACAGGAGGAGCATTGTTTCGAATTGTACTGATAGAGACCCTGCACCAGCTGGTACTATACTCTCATAACAACAGGTAAACCATGGATTGCTATATCACTTAGAGACCATGCTCCAGCCGTTCTTATCATGTCATAACAAAACTGGAGCAAGGTTTCCTATATATCTGACATAGCATTTGTTCTGGGTTTTGATATCATGTCATCACAACAGGTAAGCATGGTTTTCAATAGAACGAACAGAGACCATGCTCCGGCTGCTGTTATCATGTGATGAAAACAGGAGGAACCTGGTTTCCTATAGTACTTATGGAGACTGTGCTCCAGCTGTTGTTATAATCTTATGACAAGAGAAGGAGCATGGTTTCCTAAAGCGCTAACAGAGATGAAGCCCCAGCCGTTGTTATACTGTCATGCAAACAGGTTGAGGATGGATTCGATAGAAGTAACAGATAGCATGCTTCAGCTGCTGTCATCATGTCATGACAACAGGAGGAACATGGTTTCCTATAGTACTAATGGAGACCGTGCTCCAGCTGTTGTTAACATGTCACGATAACAAAAGGAGCATGATTTAGAATAGTACTATTAGAGACCATGCCTCAGCTGTTGTTATATTGTTATGAAAACAGGTGGAGCATGGTTTCCTATTTGATAAATAGAGACCGTGCTGCAGCTGTGCTGTAGTTAGCACTAACAGGGACCAAGCTGTAGCTGTTGTCATGCTAATGGAAATCGTGCTCCAGCTGTAATCATGAGATTATAACAACATTTGTCATATTGGAAATAATGTTGCATTTATTTTCATGAGAGTATAACAAGAGCTGGGTCGTGGTCTTTGATAGTATTTTAGTTAACCATGCTTTTCCTGTTATCATAACATGATTACAACAGCTGGAGCGGTTGTTATACTGTCATGACATTAATTGGAGCATCGTTTCTTAGAGTGCTAAAACCGACCATGCTCCAGCTGTTGGTATACACTCATGACAACAGGAGGAGCATGGTTTCCTATAGAAGCTGTTGGTATACACTCATGTGAACAGGAGGTGGCTGGTGTCCTAAAGTGCAGGCTTATATGAGACTTTGATAGTCCCTCATTCTTTTTTATTTGGATTTGAATTGTTTGTTTTTTTGTGTGTGTTTTTTCATACTATCCTACGTCCCTTACTTTCAACTAAGCTGATCTGATTTTTTTTTAATAATATATGCGTCAGTTTCTAAGTGCGAACGCTAGCGTGTAAGGAACGCGTTAAAACATAGCAGACTGCAGGGAACACATATCTGTAGGATTATCATCTCACACTAGGAAAACTATGTCAACTATTTTGGTATTAAGGACGAGTCACTTATTATCTGGTGTTAGGGCCAGGTACGTTTTAACATTTTCAAATGCCTCAAAAAACATGTACGACCCTGCCAGTTTCATTAGATTTGGTTTACACCCTCCCCCCTCCAGATAGGTGACAAAAAGTTTATGACCCGTCCACCCCCCTCCCCCCAGCCCCTTCCGCTCAAAACCCCGACAACCCTAATATAAGACAGACCTCAAGAACCTTTTTAATAGACAGACCTCAATCAAACTTATGGGCACAAAATACATAGAAATTTCTCTCATTGTTACAGGTTAATTATATATACCGATTTATAGCTGGTTATGTTCATCAAGAAACTAATGCTGGATGCTCTATAAAGCTGATAATAACATGAAGGGGGTTGTTGGGCGCAGCCTCCAGAATCCAGAGCAGTTTTTCACTGATGACAAGGAAGCATCACAAATCCAGGCGTTAAATTTACTTTTGAACATATTCTGTGATCGACATGTTTTTAACACCATTCATTGTACATGTTCCTACTAATACATGAGTATTTTTTTATTATTTTTGTGTGTGTGTTTAGGGGGAGGGGGAATAGAGCGACACTAGTATTTTCTTCATTGTAAGCGTTTTTTAATCTTAAATTTGAAAGAGTAGAATTAATTTGAAAGCGTAGGAGTAATGGGGAGTCTTGAACATTTTCTAAATAAAGGCAAATGGATGTGTGGCTCGTAACTGTGTGTACTTCTACCTAGTAGAGTTCATGCTTAATAACACAGCAATATCAGCGGAGATGTGAAACATTCACCATATAACCTTAAGTACTTGGAGAGAATAACACTGTAGATCCTGCTTAAACTGGTCCTAAAGTGAGTATTCGTATGTCACAGAGTGCACTTGCAATTAGATTTTCAGCAATTTTTATTTAGGACTAAGAACTCTTTACACTTGGTCTGTCTCAGGAAATCAGTATATTTTTAAGTAGCCTAAATGGGTCAATGATTCATAACTATTACATGAGCAAGCTCATGTAATATTTCCAAGAAATAGCGATTCGGAGTATATGCCATGAACTTATTTGGCAATGACACTTTATGCATAGAGCTAGCATGAAATACGTAAGCAATATCACCATGGAAATTGCTCTATGAACTTTATGATAATAAAGTGCATGACCTTTGGTTATATAAAACAGAAGCGCATCACGCTCGGGAGATTTAGATTTTGGCTTTTGATGGGGTTTAAGGTTAAGTCTGTAAATAAGAAATTAAGAAGAAGCAAATGAATTTGACTTATTATGAACCTGGGTAGTTAGTAGTTGCGGAATTATTAACTTTAATAAACTAAGAAAACTATACGATCACTTGAATTATCTATATAAAGATGGCCTAATAGTGTGATAACATACGTTCAATTAGACGAAGGGATTGGGATGGCTCGCTGGGGGACGCCTGCGAGTACGAGTTAGAACGTAGGCGTCTCTTAGCTCTTGTCTGCAACTAATCCATCGCCCGGAATGCGTCAGTAAGTAGGGCAGAGATGCTTACTGCCTTAACAAACCTGCTCATGCCCTTTCTTCTTTCAAATTTTTGGGGGTTGCGGCATTGAAGAAGTTATTAAAATACAGAAAACGTGTGTCTGTCGCACTAAACTCGGTATAGGCAAGTTTGTATTAGCCAGTATTAAATCAAAGGACCAATTGCCCTGAAATGACAGATTCTATTAGTAAAAGTAATGGTACGTCGGTTCAAAACAATTTCAAACTGCAGCCTATTCCTTGTATGGTCCAACTCTGATTATGTATATAAGCCATTTAACGCAAATCACTTCTTGTACCTGCCAAATTCTTTCCGCCCTGTGCAAGTAATTTCTGAATCCCAACAACGATTTCTAGTTTTTACTGACATTTTGCGGTATTTCGCATTACAAGGGTGTCCACTCCAGTGTTTACAATAGGAGATATTGTGTGTTTGTTGCTCTATGAATAGCCACCGATAAACCTAAAACTACCGTAATATGTGTAGTAAAACACGTGGATAAATCTGAAGAATTTCTTTTACATTACATTCTCTGCGATGATAGACGAACTCGGAATACTGTTTTAGGTAAGTTAACAACTGTATATCAGTATTTTTAGCGGCAGCTAATTCATTTTACTTAGCAAAATATAAGGAGCTCTTGAAGAGAATTGGCGGATTGATTTTTAACATGCATTTTGTATTCGTTACATTTTCTGGCCGCTGATGTAATTATTCGGACACATCATTTTACAGAATTACATTAATTATCATACGTGAACAAGACTACATTACTCATTTAAGTTCTCATTTAACTTCGTACAAAACTTGTAATTGAAAAGTCACAAGTATTTAGCGAAATGAACCTACGGTAACCTCATTTCGGAGCGGTAGAATACAACAGTGAAAACCAATTTCCAAAATACGCTTGGGACAGCTTTTGAATGACTGATAGAATCAGTCATTAAAAACAAGAAAATATTTAAATAAAGATAATCGGTGCAGATTAAGTGGAAATGTGTTTTGTAATATGTATCTAGCATGCTAGGTGAAGAGTTTACAATAACTTTCGTGAAATTCACGACTAAGTAAGCACCCGCTACCTTAATTTTGACACTGAGAAGGACATTGACCTTTCTCAAGATTAAGCTGTCCGGAATTCCAAAAATGGACCGCAGTCAATTTTGAGATTGACATGATTCCAAAACATTTACCAACATAATGCAATTAAATTAAATGTTTGTTTTTGTGTATTATACTAAAGGTAAAATCGAAAGCAAATCTTTACTGAAAAAAAACGTGTTGAATATCTGCGACTGTTTTCGATGAAATTACCATTGAAGATTGAAGAGAAACATTTTGAATTAATATAAGATAGAGTGCTAGTATTCATGCAGTACAGTACAACGGGAAAATACGAAGATAAAATATTCATTGACCTTTGATAGTATTGGCTAATTTTTTATATACACGTTATTCGACCAATGAAATCTTGTGAAATGTAGTGCAAATGCGAAATAATACACGGCTGCGTCTAGAAATAGTTAACAATTCAATGCCGTTATTATGGTGAATCGATTGCAAACCTAGTACTGAAATGTGAAAGGGTCCTGAAAATATAGCAATTTTAAAAACTCACCTCCAATATGTGGCATATAATCTTTCGGCAGTATATTTTCTCCATATAAAGTAAGGTTGCCTATAGAACAAAAACAAAACTAGAATGTGTCCATAGGACACGGATACCCCAGCCTAGTGCCCTAAGTAAGAGTGCGCCTTGTTAAAGTTCCGGCACTTTTAGGATAACAAGTTTCACTAAGGCAGACTTGTGTGGTACATGTTTTATTGTTTCCCTTAAGCAACTTTATTGTGATTCCCAGATCAAGAGAAGCATGTGTGTGTGTAGAAGGGGGGGGGGGGCGTAAGAGGGGGATGTCATGACTGTCATATGTGATAAAATTCTGTTTCTTATCTCAGAAATAGATGCCATGTAACTTTCCAAAAGAAATAGCCCGGAAACAGGTAACTTTTCAAAAACTAACAGAAACCATTTTTGTATGAAATGACATTGAAAAAGGCCATAACTCCAAAAATAATTGGTGGATTTTACCCTACATTGAGCTTATTACGCAGAGCTTCCACGTACTTTTATAGGCTTTGTATTTCAGGTATTTAGGCAAACTTTTATCTCAATGGTCAAAGAGATCAAAGGTCTACTGTTAGCCAGCAATTTCTCTTGGCTCATTAGCTCCAACTGTTACATCAAGATGCTGACCCTGCTGAGAGTTTTATTGCCTCCTGCCACAACATTTGTAATGGACCCCGACACGAGAAAACCAACAATATGGTTGTGCACCAAGCACAGACTCAGATCAGCATGGATATCTGCCAAATCTAATCAGACTCTTCGCTAAGCGCTCAATAGGTAGCTAAGGGTCTAACCTACCTCCCTGTGGGCAGCGAAGACTCTGATCAGACTGGGAGGACGCACAAACACTTGTTGGTTTTGCCGTGTCGTGGCTCAATTATTATCAGTCTGTGTATTACTAGAAAATGTATTTTGCTTGCAGAAACAAAGCTGGATAGATGCCACATTTTTCATTAAAAGGATTAAAATGGGAAATAATAACAAAAATATAATGTCTTAAATGATAGTAACTGTTGTGGAGTGTTTTCAAATTACAATTACGTATGCACTGGTAATGAACTGTCATGAGAAAAACTGACCTCAGGGTATCTCACATGGTAAGACACACACTAGCCTGCTTTTGACCAGCCAAAAGCTTGTAATTTGAAATTAAGGAACTAGGGAGATTATAATATCTAGGCAGCGAACAATAAAGGCACTGATCAGCCTGCGTGGATGCGCAGCTGATCTGGGTCTTTTGCTCTCACATATGCAAAAAGCAGGTTTTCTTATGAGAAATTACTTCTAAGGAGACACTATAAAACAGCTAGCTTATCTAATCTTAATGACGTTCCATATTCCTGACTGACCGCTGTGCTTTGATATCATTAAATAATGTTGTAAAGGGGTCTGGAGAAACTGACCAATCAGCTACATTTTTGCCTAAAGACCTGAAATTATACATCAAAGCTCTGTGTGATGTGCTACTTGACCAGACCTGTATTTTATAATTATATAACTGACTGTAAAATATGAGTCCAATACATTAATCTTTTTAAAAGATATTGAACGGAAACCATATTTTGTACAAAATAAAGTCAAAAAAGGCCATAACTACCGTAATAATTTACGGAATTTACCCTAAATCAAACTTGGACCGTATTTTATGATTATATACATGCGTATAAAATAGGAATCCAGTACACTAATCTTTTCAAAAGATAATAAACGGAGACCAAATTTTTCATACAAAATGAAGTCGAAAAAGGGCCATAACTCCCAAAAAATAGACGGATTTTACCAATTATCGAACTTGACCTGTATTTTATGATTATATACCATTATATACCATTGTATTAAATATGAATTCAATACACCAATGTTTTCAAAAGCCATCAAACGGAAACCATTTTTTTTTTCATACAAAATGAAGTCGAAAAAGGACCATCACTCCCACAATAATAAACGGATTTTACCCTACATCGTACTTGACCTGTATTTTATAATTATATACCTGTGTATCAAATCTAAATTCAATACACCAATGTTTCTAAAGATATGGAACGGAAACCATTTTCGTACGTGCGTACACTCAGGACGTACGTACGGACAGCGGTGATACTATATGCTCCACCCATTATTATTGGTGGGGGCATAAATATCATGAGCTTTGTGAGGTTAATAGATTTGAGATATTATATAAACTTATAAATGAAATGATAACACATGGCTACCTACACCAGCAGGTTTACTTTACTAAAAAATTGAAAATTGAGGAAAGCTAAATTTGCGACCATGGAATTTTGGCTGAAGTAAAAAGATATATATTCTGCCTTTTAAGACATGTAAAATCAACATTGTTTCCGAGTTATGTCCGTTCTGTCCGATTCTTCATTTTCAGAAACTTCATAGTCTTGAAGCAGTGACCTATATATACAGGGTGTTAAGAAAGTTCGAAGACATTACAATATTGCTTATAACTTCAGAAGTTACATTTATTAAATCATATAACTTTACAGGTTTCTAGAACTATTCAGTATTAAAAGATCCACAATGTAACACCTTTTACAACCGTACTTTACCGTTACAAAATTAGCAGTTCATATCCAAGATGTCAAAGTGGCCTGTTATTTATTATGGATTCTACGCGTAAAGATGGGGCATATTAAATTGTTATTTATTCTTATCCCTCAGTGAATCGTAATTTTAAAACTAACTGAAATGGCAGAGACAAGGCCAAACAGTATTTTATAAATACAGTTTGTAAGGAATCGTAGACGACATGCACATTTCGACAGATGATTCATTGACATGTAAAAGCTGATGAGGCATTAATTTTTGCAAATGGGGGTGGGGGTAATAAATTAACAACTGAAACGAAATTTGAAATTAAAAGTTGACATAAAATCATTTATATCATGGAGTGGCTCGTAGAAATATGGGAGACAAGAATAAAATTTCGAAATATTTGTGGTGTATCTGAAAATAATTATATATTTGAAATTTTACCACCAAAATGTCAAATTATGCAAATGCGTTGGTAAAATAGCATTTCTATGACAATAATACATCTAAATGACAAGAAACTTTGTTAATTTCAGAAAGGTTTTTCCACAGTTCAAAATATTTCAAGAGTTTCCTAAACAATTTCATATTCTTACCTTATTTGTTTCAAAACAACCAGGTTTTAGTGCAAAATATAATGAAAAATGAATTTGAGGTTAAATCTAAAGAGTAATTTATAAAAACAGATTTTGCAAAACAATATGAAAAAAAAATCAGATCAAATGTATATGCTCCATGAGAGAACAAATCTAATAACGAGAGACTAAAAGACATCTGCAACATGCCTCTCTGTTTACAAATACTGATAGAGATTCTATCCCTACCCCCTAAAATTTAAAGTTTCAATTCAGAATGGGGTATCCTTTCGATTTAGTCACAAATTCCGTAGTAAACCATCGAAAAATAATATATACTAAATGAAAAAAAGTCAAGAAAATATTTTCTGCCAAACCAGTACTTAAAAATCTTAAATATTTCTATAAGTTTTGAAAAACCAAGCTCTTAACATGCCGAACTCTAATGCAAATCAAAATGTTGCCTTCACCATTGCCAGCCCTGTAAAGGGTGTGTCCATGGCAATTCGGATTTTTTCGTCATTTTGAAATAATAAAAAAGAAGATATATGTTGCATATCTTTGGTAGTGCCTCCTATATCACACTTACACCGTTTTGCGAAAATTATAACATTATTTAGCTTTCAGTGTAAGTTAAAATAATGTCTACGAACTTTCTTAACACCTTGTAGAGTGATTTGCATCTCCAGTTAAATATAGATATTTTTCCAAATGACGCTTGTCGCGCCGCTGGACAGGTGAGTGGCTGAAAAATAATTTAATATTATCATTATTTTATTTTATCTGTATAAATAATATGTTCTTACAAACATTTGCGTTAACTTGTGTACATAATTTCTGAAATGTTGATACCGAACTTGCCGAGTTTTTATACGGTAGTTTTACTTTACGCAGAAGGAAAAAACTCGGGCTGGCGGGCTTTTCAATATCTATACGGGGAAACCTTTTTTATTTTGCATTTGGATGAGGATTTTGATCTTGACTGTCTCTTACTTAGGAGAATATACATGCAGTGAAAACTGATATAAGTCAGTGACCTAGATTTAAACAAGCCGAGGAAGTTAGAATTTCTATCAGAAGTTATCGATGTGCATCGTCCATTTCATTAATGTTTACGTAATCAAATTTTTATTCAACGTTAAGGTAAGCTTTGAATTGTATGATGATGTATTAGACTATAAGTTTTATGATGGTTTTGTTTGGTTTTGGAGTTAGTTTTTATTAATGTGAAATCACTTTGGTCGCTGACAAACTCTTCAATGCATAACTAAACAACCCTCTGAACTCATTGTTGTATGGCAAAAAACTGTGAAAAACAAGTTTTATTTCAAAATTATATTGACCAATTAAATCTGCACAAAATTGCATAGAATAGCAATCAAACAATTTGTAAGGCATTCAACTTTATGAAAAACGTCATGGCGGGACTCAAAAATGGTTATTTTGGAAGCCTTATTCAAAACTGGGGGAGTGGGGTTTTGCACATCTGATTTGCCGGTTTTCGCTACTTTCACGAAATGTCCCCTTTTTATACTGTCATAAGACCATCAAAATAGTAAAAAAAAAAAATGTCATGAAAACGATATCAAACAATTATTTGGCCCTTTCCCTTTCGTTTTCTAATGCTAAAATATTACCTTAAACATAATTAATGACGGAGTACATCTGAAAAAGAAGTGTTGGTTTTCATGGCGGCGTCGCCATCTTGTTTCGAGTGACCAAAGTTTCTCAATTTACATCGTTATAAATGAACTCCAAAACCAAGCAAAATCATCACAAAACTAATATCCTAATACATCATTATAAAATTCAAAGCTTACCGTATCGTTGAATAATAATGTCACTATGAAAACACCGATAAAAATGACCGACGCACACCGTTACCTTTGGGCAGAAATTCAAGCTTTTTCAGCTTGTTAGGCGGGCTGTAGGCCCGTCTATAGCTACGGTTGTCCAAACGGTTTTGCGGAGGGCTTAACATATCTCTTTTTTTGTAAGCCTACGCTACGCGCTCTACATTTTGAAACAGAGAAAATAGTTCTGACATTTCTGTATAGTTTCGAAAAGCCAGCCCATTGATCAAGGCAGGATGAGTCATCATAATCAATGTTGATTTATTCAAATTGAAAAAGGCTTCAGTTTGAGAATTCAATCAACGTTTATCCCAGCGATCAACCGTATAAATACATTACGTAAATGATTCACCGATAGGTGAATACAAGTTGTCTTCTTTAAAAAGAATCCTAAGCAAACATCTGCTTGGAATGCAATACATAGTTGAAGCCGCCTGATTGTACTGGTGTGTCATTGAGGATGAGATTACTAGGTTGTGGCCACTAGGCAGTGTTATAATGACTTTCATCATGTCTGACTAATCTTACTGAACTAGAAAAACACAGCAGTCATCATATATTATCTTACAGATAACTGCAGTAAAAGGTGATCTTTTGCAGATGGATGCGCTGGATATTTATTCTTTTGCAGAGTGACTGCATTCAGCATTCAAGCAGTTTAGACAGATTACGGTCGCTCTTTTATCGTTAGGTTTCAGTGAAGAGTCCTTCGTGGTCCGCCAGGAGTATTCAGTTACGCTATATGCAATATAATGCTTGCCTTATGGCATTTCCTGGTTAATTTGAAACAAGTGTAGAAAACCGCGAATATGTAGACAAGACAACTAAATTTACGCACTCAATGCCAACAAAGCACTTCATAAGTATTGCTGTACTGCTGTTTACCTATAAAGCTGCTATTGTCAGACGAAGGCACAGTGGCACAGCCTAAACGATCCATTTGCAAAATACACAAGACTCAGACTCCAATATAACTCAGTCTGTCAAATGTCAACATTTTGTGGATAACTAAGTATCCTGTACTTCATCCTAATGCTCACCTTGCGGTATGTGGAGTCCCATGAATAAACAAATGGGTGAATACACATGCCTGCACCCTTGCTACTATTAAGAATAACAAACATCATTTTCAACAGTACAGATATTAAATGGGGACTCTGACAATGTCGTCAAAATCAATAGCTGGTGAGATTTGTAATGGAGCACCGTCTACAGTCGAGAAGAAGTTCGCCTCTAATATGATTCAAACCTTGACCGTGTTACGGTTGAAAAGATAAGGCCAGGGCATTGAACAAGTAACAGGGATGAAAGTAACAGGGATGAAGGAAAATGCCAGCACCATTTCTCCCCTCACCCCCATTCAATTCAAAACTGAAACCAATCACAACAGCACCCCTACTGTATAAAAACAACACTTCTTAGAACCTATTTTGCTTTGCTTAACAATAAATTGTGATTTCTGATATTTAATCAAATAATCTAAATATTTGACAAAAACCCAAATGTTTTCAAAATGGATTTTATCTAAATTTCATCCCGAAATGCTAGCTTATGGAATGGTGTGCCTCTGACATCATCCATCATATGTCTGTACGTTAACATTTTCAAAATGTCTCCTCTAAACTATTTGAATAAAATGCTCGCCTTTCAGTACCTAAATAACTTTGATTTTAACAATGGCGCTCCGGTAGTAGGCGCTGTAGTCGCATGCGCAACACACCTCTCTGGACCGAAAGGTGAAGACGCGAGTCACTGTATTTATAGGTCACTGCTTGAAGTAACTCTTTTTTCTGGTATAATATTGTTTCCTTCAAAAATCAAATCAGCTTTAACTTGAAAGTTTGTTGAAAATGATAAAAATGGCATTGAAGTTCGGATGTCTCTGTTTTTTATGATTATACATCACATAATATGAAACTTCATATAAGGATTAAGTTTACTTTTGGGGATTTAATCGATGTATATATGTGAATTACTCACAAACCGAATAAAGCCCGAAAGGGTTTACATTTAGTTTGTGAGGGATTTGGCTGCAGTTACACATCCATGAAATTCCACCAAAAAGAAACTCAGGTTTTATAATTCCTTTTTTTTTCGGCTGTATTGCCCATCGGTACACTACATACTTTCATCAGGCATTTTGATTTTAAACGAAATATACAATTTCATTATTTTATTGTAACACAGAATCTCATTAGTACAGCAATCTCATTAGTATGGCAAATCATAACGTGTTTTTTTTTGGAACGTATACGAGGGATGATAAAAAATACGTGGACTTTTGCTGAACGCAGTGCATTCATTAAATGATGTCATTGGGGTTCTACAGGGCGCGTTATTAATTATCTTTACATTTGGTTTACTTCAAACTTCAAAGTATTCTCCTTTGAAGGAAACACACTTATCAAGTCTGGAAATCCATTCTGTAAAGGCAGAGAAGTAGGCCTTTTAAGGTATACCCTGAAGACACCGGTAAATTGCACTACCAAGTACACTTCGGGATTCATAACGGCGACCAGCAAGGGTTTTCTTTCGTAAAGGAAACAGGAAAAAGTCGCAGAGACTAATGTCTGGCGGAAAAGGTGGAAGAGAGAGCTAAACTACCATTTCCTCTTTCAAGAAGTCTTGAAAAAGAACACACTTGTGAGCAGGTGCGTTGTCATTGATAAGACACGGACATCTTAAACCGGTTGCAGGTCTACGTTTTACATAGTGTGCCTTTACTTTTGACAACATATCATTCTTATAAAATTACCCTGTGAGTGTCTCGTCATCTGTATGGGAATTTGAACAAAGGGTCCATTCCAATTAAAAACTAGAAAATGTGTTTATGAAACAATTTGCCCCATCCATATGCTTGCCTCTAAAGAAGGCTCATCCCATAATGTTTGTACCTTTGTACCATAGGCTTCAATGCACTAAGTCGAAAAAGGGGCTTAACTCAGTTAAAAATTTACGATTTTTTTTCAAAAGTTAATCAGATCATCTACACCTTGAGCAATATCTTTCTGCAACAAGACAGGTGGAAAAAAAGAGAAAAACACTAATTTGCTTTATTTTCCATACTGATCATGTGTATAAAGTTTCAAGTTCTTAGCTCTTTCCGTTCTTGACTGTTTGTTAGTGTACCTTTGTACTACGGGCTTTAATGCACTAAGTCGAAAAAGGGGCTTAACTTGGCCAAAAATTTATATTCTTTTTTCTAAAGTTAATCAGGTAATCTACACCATGGGGAATATCTTCCTGCAAAAAAATCATGATCCTAGCATCAGAGCTTCTTAAGATATTTTGTTCACAAGGTTCCATAGGCTTACAATGCACTAAGTCGAACTCAGTCAAAATTCACAAATTGTTTTCAAAAGTTAATCTATTCATCTATTCATCAGTCCTAATAAGCTGATAATACTTTTTTGATGACAAACCCATATGTGAAATTTCAAAACTCTAGCATGCGCGGTTCTTAAGATTTCCAAAGGGTTACAATTCACTAAGTTGAAAAAAGGGGCATACCTGAGTCAAAAATCCACGATTGTTTTTTTTTAAAGTTGAACAGTTCATCTACTCATTAGTCTTTATAAGCTGGCAAAGTTTCCGGGCTCTAGTTAAAATACGTTTTGAGATATCTTGCTCACAAGGTTTCAGTTCGATTTTTTCTCAAGGGGCATAACTCCAAAAAGGGAGACAACTCGGACAAGAAAAATTACGTGTCAGCTATTATTTGATGATTAATCCATATGTGAAATTTCCAAACTCTAGCATGCACGGTTCCTAAGATTTCCATAAGCTTGCAACGCACTAAGTTGAAAAAAGGGCATAAATCAGTCACAAAATTACGATTTTTTTAAAAATTAATCAGTTCATCTACTTATCAGTCCTAATAAGCTGGCAAAGTTTAAAGGCTGTAGCTAAAATACTTTTTGAGATATCTTGCTCACAAGCTTTCAGTATTGACTTTTTCTCAAGGGGCATAACTCCAAAAAAGGGAGCCAACTCTGACGAGAAAAAAATACATGTCAGCTAATTTTAATGACGAATCAATATGTGAAATTTCAAATCTCTAGCATGCACGAACGGACGCACGCACGGACAACCCAGAAGCAATATGCCCCTACAACTTCTTCGAAGCTGGGGGCATAAATAGCGCATACATGTTCTTTCCGCGCTTTTAATACTTTTGTCCAAGAACAGCAGCTTTTCTTGGCTGGCCGGGGCGGGGTTCATCTTTCCGATCAGTTTTACCACCTTTAAATTGTTTATGCCACCTGAAAACTGACCTTTTAGAGACAACATAATGTTCCATGTGTCTGACACAGTTTACTATATATCCGTGAAACTGAAACATTCAGACCACCACGGCCTTTAATGTAGGCCCTTATTTCAAAGCTTGTTTTGTTTTTCATTTAGCCTACATGCAGTAAGAAGAGTTGTGTGTACATGACAGAACCAACTTGAACTTTCAATAGCTTTTGAAAGACTGAACAGATTAGACCGAAATTTCACCCTATTATAGAAAATCACTGCCACGTGTAATCACCGCAGTTGCAACGTGCTCCTTACAGCCACGCGGTGTTCGGTAGACCATTAGGGACACAATTAAATGAACGCCCCTCGTAGAATTTTATTATTACACGCATTAAATTCGCAGTTAATACAGAATTATCCTGTGAAGTATTTAATTTACTGATGAACCTTTGGAAAGTGGTCCTATGGGTCGTCATGTAACTGATACGAAATGGATCGGATCGTCGACTGTATCAGGTCGAAATTGCTTTTAATTCTGTTCAATCAGTAGGGCTACAGTTTTTAGGGTAACTGTGGTAGTAAAACATTTACGGAAATTATGGCTATTCGTCACGCATTACTTATAGGTGAATTGTTTTTTTCCAACGAGGTATTTTTCCTCTCAATACAGTATGCGCACATAAGCTTTTGATACTTGTTGGTGAAATATTTTGGGTCAGGATTGTCTTTCTTTACGTCTTTTAACATTCAATTTGTTCCTAAACGGTCCAATATAATGTTTGTGGGTGTAGGACATTATCATACAAAGTTATCAAGTTTCGCCCGTTTCAAGAAATATAAATTCAATGTAGTTTCCAGTCTTCCAGTATAGCTATTTCAGCCGGTAACTTTACCCACATGGCTGTGCTCACTGCAAAAGCGAGTTTCAAGACATTAAGGTGAGCAACCAAGCTATCGATTTACTATTTATTTTTTGTTGATTTTAAGGCAAATTTTAGAAGTGGCTTGAGCTTCCAAGAGAAAGGATATGGTGCCTAGATTCAGTTGTTAAGATCTGAGAGGCACTTCAAGTACGGCAGTTAACTGTTTGGGCTGAAAGCCTTTTTCTCACTTGGAGATACCACATTACATCTCCAGGTTAATACCAACTTGGGTGGAAGCACAATTACAACGCCACTTGCGCAGGATTCCTAGCCAATGCGGGGTGCGTAAAGATTAGGCGATGACAACCGCTGTCGTTGACATGATTGGTTGCTAAATAGATAGGGGACGGTGTGAACCAGTAGTGTTCGTCCATTTAGTGTAATAGCGAGTCAGTGCACTCATCCATAAGTGCGCAATATGGAATAAGTAGGTGATCCTCTAATATATAGACTGGCCCCTGGTATAATTCAGGATGTGACCAGTTTAAGATAGCCGGCAACGGTATAAAGGCCTTATGTGTTTCGTTGTGAGCACAGTTAACGTCTTTCTTCTTTGTATTTTTTTTAGTTCATGGCGCTGGGCCGAGTACGGTGTTGACGTCAGACGGTAATCGATCGTAACATACGCAGATCGAAAGATCGATTGCAGATTTAAAACAAACATCTTACTTGGGCCTGCGGCATGAACTGATATGTGTTGTATATTATTATAGTTGTAACAGTTGTAAATTGTATTGTTTGTAAATAGAACTTACATTATCATATCGAGGGGTTAGAACCAAAACCTGCTATGGGCAAGTTTTGTCGAAATTGAGGTTATTGCATAATCTGATTACAAATGGCTAAATCTACATTGTCTCAAATTTTCAGAGCAGTAGTTTAGTTAGTTTTAATTTCATGTAATTAGACCCAAACCAGCTATCGCGTATCTCATATAAATTTTGGAACCATAAGCAGCATTCTCAGGGTAAGATATTCTGGCATATATGATTCCTATAAAATGGTAAGTATTATCATTCCAAAACAGGCCTTCTATCCTGGACTTGTTCTGGCACAGATGAAAGTATGTTCATTTCACAAATGTAAATGTACCAGAACCAGCTACCTGAAGATGGACATTTTAAGTTCGTGGTGTATAATGTCAATCCATAGTGACAGAACTAGCTATCTGAGGAAAACCTGTTTTAGCTCCAACCAAAAGATGTCATACCATGGCGTCTTTTCAGTGCTATCAGGATGTAGCTGGTTTTGACAGTAAAATACTTGAAACAGATGTTACTCATTACAGCTCTTACACTGTAAGATTACAATCTACCTAACAATGACAGGTTCTGGTGTGATGCTTTGATAACATAATTGTTTGAATTAGTACTGAAACCTAACATTTACATCCTGTCTAACAGAAAACAACCCACAAAAGCCCTATACATCTCACCATGATACTTCATTGTTGGATCAGGGACATCCAGAACATTGATTATTTTCGGTTTTGGTTTAACGGCCCTTTAAGACAGTATTTCAGTCTATATCGGACCGTCTCCCAGAGAGAGGGAGAAAGAAAAGAAATGATAGTCGAGAGAAAAATGTCAAAACAACCCCCACCCGCACCTACTGCAAGCCCAGAAGGCCCTTGGCCTACTATTATCCAAATCAGTAGGACGCCCCGGCACTGGAGGTTACACGCAGCACCATCGCACCACCCGACCGTCCCCACATCCAGAATAAAATTACAGTTGAAACTATGGAGCAAGATCAAGATGCCAAGTCAAACAAAGATTGTGAATTGGAACCTCTGCAGCCTTCATATGGTCGCAATACTGATAAGAAACCTGCGTCCCTTTACCAACAAATCTAGAGGGTAAGGGCTGTGCAAACCGCAATAAGAATCACACCTTGTAAGTTGGCTGAGTTTGTCACGACTAAAAAGAAGAAACTGTTGGAAAAGGAGAGCAATAATGATTCATGGAAAAAGAATATAAGCAAACAGTTTTTAGTGGAAACGAGTACCAAAGCACAACTGGAAAAATCATAAAAGATAAAAAAATATTTGAGTCTTTCTGGTGAGAGGCAGAAGAAGTATGTCTTTGAAAGAATAGAAGAGAAGAAATAAAAAAGGGCCCAGAGTTAGGATAGAGATATCATGTCAAAACGAAAAAGATTGTACATATTAAGTTGAAGGACAAGCACAGACTGTTTGCATAATGTTTCTTATGTCATCTTTGGTAATTGGTAAAATATACATAGACCATGCAATGAAACGAATATCAGAAGTAACAAAATGCAGACAGAAAAACATGACTCGGTGGGCTGACACACTGAAAGTAAAAAGTATGCAAAGACCAGGAACTGAAACAATCAAAATCCAAATGCAGCCCTCAAACTGAATCCTTTTCAAAGGTTGAAACATGTTTTGTACAAAAGGAGACTAACCGAGAATTCGTTGGACCGAACTTATCTCTACCAAGAATGATTTATATAAAGAGAAATGCACAGAAACATCTGACAAGCCGGTCCAAATATCCATGTACACAAAAAATTTTAATGAGAGATACAATTTCTCATTCCCTGTTCGGGAAAAAGCCCAGTGTTATACCTGCACCCAATTTTGTTTAATGCTGAACACAGCCAAGCATCGACTGATAAGCTTATGGCCTTTGAACAACACCAAGATGAAAAGAAGAGTCAGACAAGAGACAGTGATAAGAGAACTGCTAAAACTTCCAACACTACATTTTGTTGCTACTTTTGAGTCATGGCAGTCCTATACACACTTTGCTCATTAATGGGCTTTATGTATTACATGCAAACATTGTGTTGTTAGAACTACAGTCTGTATGCTTAGTGGTTAACCCAATCAAGGTTATAAACTTTGCTTCCCTCTTTAATTGCACGCCGACAGGGCAGGCATCAGACTCAACGATGGACTTGACATAGAGGTATTAATTCCAGTTGGTTGGGACCAGAGTTTGTCTCGTCTGTTGCTTGGCCATTCGAGGTTCGCCTGATGGTTTTCTTCGCAAAAAAAGAAGACGTCACTATTCATACCTGGGGCACCGTTATATATATGGTATGACGGAAAGACCCATACAAATTTGTTCCCCTGAAGCAGAAGGACATAAGTTATTACAAGGACGTCCAGACTCGAAAGACAAATTGTGTCAAATACACGGATGATGGGATAGCAAGGTTGGTTGGATGAGTTTTGTCAAGGATGAACCATATAATGTACATATTAAGTATGATTTTGATTCTGAATTTGAGAGGGTGAAATGCTGTGGAAAAAAAGAGATGGAAGCCGGATCTTGAAGGATCTTTGCCATGAATATATAGTGCAAAAATCGCAATATCAGCTGCTAAAAAGAAGAAACTTTTCCTGTAGATTAAAGGTAATTACTGCTGAGTACCACGAATATTACAAGTCCTTACCAGCAAATCAGAAAGTACCAGATCGTTTACCAGAACCCGATTCCATGGAGGTTGAAGTTGATACAGATGCAGTATAAGTATATATATGATCAATTAATTAAGGAATAGTGACAATATCAGAAACCACAACTGTCAAACACAACATTTCAATATGCTGCAAAATTAGTTAAATCATTCATTAGTTTACATTTGTTTTATACTTCGAATGTCCTCAGCGCAGATGGTTCGATGAAAGCGAGTTGCTTTTAATGACATGCAGAACGACTTAAGTAAATAGTTTGGTTACTGTTAAAATGATAAATCACATACTGATATAATAAAATTTTAGTCAGTTTTGTGTTGCTAACAGTCTGTAACTCTTATGTAGCTCTGTAAAGTAGCTCTATTCAAACAAACAAAAACTGTAGTGTTTTTAAGCTTTTTAAATGTATTTACATGCAATTTAGCAACCTGCTAGGTAAAGACATATATTATCAGCTTTTTCTGGTTTTCTTAAAAAAGTTTGTTTTACAAAAAGTGTATGTGCAAGAATCAGCCATTAGTACAATACCCGGTTCTGGTTTCTATTTAAAAGGTTAAAAACAAATTCTAAAGGGGCCAAATGCAGCCAGCTTTAGATAGGCTGTTCTACCTCTATAACTACTTGACACACACGTAAAATGCATTTGTGCTAAAACAGGTTACCAACAGGAATCTGTTTTTAGCAGGGTAACACATCAAAATAAAAGTGTGACATGGTATGCTAAAATCCGCTCTGAACAGATAAGATCTTTTGGAAGAAATAATTTTGTAAACATAGTCTCATTTTATTTGTTCCAGAAGAGACTATCAATAGGAAACTGGTTTTGGCATTTTTAGTGTACAAGTTTCAGCTGCATGTTAGTGTGCCAGAACCAGCTTTAAATCTTTTAGTCATCTGTATTAAAATCTATGCATTCTTCCTCAATAAAAGTACTGCCTAATTGAAGCAGTATTAATTTTTTACCTATTAAAACCAAATTATATCAAGATATGGTATTGTCTGATTTTGGAGAAATGTTCAAAAAACTTTAACTTCATTTTTCTCAAAACTTTGTTTTCCAGAGATAGCAGGTTTTGGCTCTAACCCTCGATATATATAAACTTCAAAAATTCTAACATGGTTAGAGTTTCCTTGTTAATGTAGTACACCGCTCGATAACACCATTAACAGGAAGTAACCCTCCGCCGACCATCACATTGCATGCTGACATGTCTGAAATTGGCCAAAATCATAGAAAAGCTGCATAGAGGGGGTATGTGTGAAAAGTGAGAAACAAAACAACCATTGCATTGTGAAAACTAGGAGATAAACGTCATACGCTATCAATGTGGTGATCCGCTGTATATGTAGCTGAATACTTACTTTTCTTTGAAAATTCTTCAAATTTCTCATAATGTAGCTAAAGGCTAAACTTTTCTGCGATATGAAAAATAATACTATAACTGCATTAGCTTATATCCACACCAAAAGTCCACGTAATTTTAATTTCCCCTTGTAAATAGTGTTAAAATGGCAATACAGTCCAAGCTCTTCCAGTGGTCGCCTCCCATTGACAGTATCTTTGTAACAACGGTCACTTTCGTTCTTATGCCCTATATTAGTCCCCTCTGACCAGAATCAACTCTTTTTTGTCGATCAGCCGGTGCCATTTCCGACAAAAACATTCAAAATTACCCCTGTAAAGTTCTGCAATGGCTTTACAGTGGATTAAGGACTTTTCCAGTATCAAGCGCCCTTGAATAAAACTCTTGCTTAACTTTGTTTTCTGAGCTTCAATCAGCTAATAGTAATAATGTATATTCGTGGTAAATGGGAAAACTACACAAAATGGTTACATTTGCAAACATAAACATCATTAAAACTATTGCTTTACTGGCACTCAGTGGTTACATACTTACTGAAAGCCCGTGAAATAAACCATTCTAACAACAGCCACCTCTCTAGCCAATTTTGGCTGGTCCGGCAATTGGCTGTTGTAGAGAGGTAGCACTGCTTTATTCGTTATGAAGACTTCTATTTTCCATAGATTCTGGTAATGTTTTAGAAAAGTTTTAAGAATATCGTAAAACAATGAGTCAGCCAAAATCGTTGTCAAAACGGTTAAACAGTATTATTACTATTTTGGGTAATATTGTAATCACGTTTCTGAGACATAACGGAATAAAATTTTGCATTTGTTCGAAAATGATATTTTCTATTGAAGTATCGATTCCTATGCCCAAATCCTATTTGTGAACCCTCGATGTTTCATATGAATTAAATATAAACCGCTTTGGTATGCGAATATCTTCCGCAGAATACGCATGCATAAAATGAAGTTACGAAAACTGATTACTAAGTAAATTCAGTGAAATACACTCAGGCTGCCTGATAACTGAACTCAAAATGTTCATTCACCTCTATGATTCAATCATGGCGATCAAGTAAGGTTCATATGTTCAAAAGTATAATCCAAATACCAGTTTAACACAACCGCATCATTCAAAACATAGCAGGGAAGATTTTTTAACGTTACACAATATAAAATTATGGGGATAAAAACGAAAGATTGTTGAGAACGTATCTGAAACGTTCTGTAGGAACTTCTTACCATTTGAGTATTACCCAGTTCAAGGACGATTTGTTATGTGTGAAAATGTTTCTGTCAAAACACTCTGTACATTATAACGTTGCATACAGATAAAAAACGTTAGTATAACGTTTTCTCAAAGTCAGGTTCGTTGTTACCAATTTAGAACCTATTGAAAAAGTACGGTAACGTTTCGTATTAGCTTGGTAGTCCACATTCAATTAGATGATAAGTGGCTGACGCCCTCTGGAAAATATCGGCCACGTTCGACATAATAACTTTGGTAATCTCGAGTAGTACAAGGGTATACCTCGGGCTTTTCAAAGACCCCGATGAATACCTTTATATCGTTGTTTTTCCCCAAGTAATTATGAATTCGTCGTAGACACGGAACCATCCTTCCATGAACAGCCAGCGTCGCCATGTGACCGTTTTCCTTTTTCATCCAAACATGGTGTAATATTTTATCGGAGGTTTCTCATCTTTTTTATTATCTCGATCGGGTAATCAGACAGAACGGTGTCAATTTTTCTCGCAAGCAAAAAGAAAAAAAAAGGAAAAAAAAGAAAGAAAGAAGCTGACTTAATTTTGGCAATATTTTATAGTTTGCAGTTGTCTTATGACGTTGTATTTTGTCAATATTACAGAATATCAGTGACATCAACTTTCGAATATTGAGTAAGAGCAACAGAGTGACACTTAACGAAGTATGATCCATAGTATTGAGTCGTTGGACAGCATATTAAAAGCATACTTACGGACATCTTGGGACATCCAAGGCCACTGTTCGGCAAAATGGAATGGTATGTCTACTCTGCGATAACTCATAATGAATCCTTCAGGCAAAGAATTTAACCTTAAACTAGATCGATACTGCAGCTTTAATCGTAATCCATTGGACCTGACCGTCCCTATAGGGTTGTTGAAATTGCAAACATCTTCTTCAGTCGTTGTGAGATGAGATATTTGGAATGTTGAACCCATTTTACACCCAATATCAAATTCTTTAATTGTTACCTCCATATACCAAAACGATCTAAAAGCTGCGGGGAAAATATCCCAAAATATGTGATCATATTGTAAATGGGTGCCAATATATGACCCCGATGCAATTGCGGCGCTGTTCTTCCCACATTGTGTCCAACTGTCTTGCTTAACTGGGCAGAAACTAAGATCTGAAATGTATATAAGAGTGGGCACAGATTACAATAACATCCAGTGAATTTACATTTTACGGCGTAAAAGGGTAGGAATTAAAATTATATATACTTTTGTAGTACTTGTTTAGTGCCTTTCAAAAAAGTTGCTTTTTGTTTTCTAAACATAAGACAAATCCCCAAAAATCAAAACTGAAAAGTGCTTGCCCATGGGTAAAATCGAATTTCCCGCGAGAAAAAACAAGTTTTCCATGGGAAAATTACGCGGCCAAACAATTTGTGAAGTTTCAAAATGATTGGCCAAAAAGTGTAGGAGGAGTTGCGCTCACAAGACACCTACTGCAAATTGTTGACGGACGGACGAACGGAAGGGTCAGTGCACGCCTATAGCACCCCAGCTAACGCAGGTGCGCAAAAAATCCACTTGAAATTTCAAAGTCCATAATATTTTTTAAATAGGTATTATCCCACTCTCTGGAGCGACACAGAGAGAGTACATCACATAAAGCTAAATCTTCATATATGCTGAAAGTATCGTGACACGAGTTTTCAGGGCCGTCGCCGCCGATAAAAATGTGGTTCGGCCATATGTGATGCCAGTGCCGAAGGCACAAGAAGGGGAAGAGCACAAGTGGGAATTTCCCCACTCTCATACGGGGGTTCGAGGGAATCACTCTGAGAAAATTTTGAGACTTCAAAATTCTAGACCTAGACCTAATTATCTTATTATTCTAGACCTAATTATCTTATTATTTCTTTTTTCAAAATAATTTCATGCTTATAGTTTCATAAGCTATATACCTGTTTGTTTCAGACAGAAAACCCAGCATTACAAATACAGAGGTCCAGATAAGGATGGGTATTGAGGATAATTTTGTGATATTTTCTCTTATATCTCAAAACATATGCTGCGACCCCTCATTAGAACCGTCTCGGTGAGACGGTTCTAATGAGGGTTAACAAGTGAACTTTCTATGGAAAAATATGCAAAATTATCCCTAAATTATTCTATTAACCCTTCTCATCTGGAGCACTGCAAAACAACCATCTCTACCCCGCAAACAACTGAAATGTCACTAAAGTGTCTCATCAATTCTTTATTAAGTTAATTCAGTCAGGTATTTGTTTTACGATGCAATGTTTGTATAAGAAGTGTGCCGACACTTTGTTTTACACCCTCAGGCTTATCAATATTGGTGACACTGTTTCACACCCGTGTGTAATTGATTATTATGATGACGGTTTGTATAAGTTTAGATTAAAACAAATGAGGGAGAGAATAAAAAATGGATTGATCGATTGATTGATTATTTTGATGCATAACGTCCTCGGTAAACAGCTATGGTCATGTCGGGATGGTCTGTTACCCTAACCACACTATTCCTGGGCAGGCTTTGACCTCCTAACCTGTTAACCAGTACCAAGTGCACATACTTTCGACAGTAACTGACAACTGCCCTTCTTGAATCAGCGTAAGTATGTGGCCAGACCGGGTTTCGAACCCAGGACCTCTGACTTATGAGTCAGGTCCCCTACCGATTGCGCTACGCGGCCCGGCAATAAAAAATGGAAAAAAAAGATGGCAAGAAGTAAGATCAATATAATGCTTGTCGAAAAAGTGGCCCGGCCCGCAACGGCTTTGGTTTTATCGAAATGTCAAAAACAGTTTCACTCAAGCTATATCATACTGTGAATTCAAAGACGAGAAGGCAAACTGTGGAGATCTAGATGAGGCTGCTCAATATGAGCCGCAGCATCTGGATCTACGCTATTTGCAAATTTAGGTTTTTTAATTTTTAAGCGCTTAATATGTTGAAGAAATGGATAAAAATTCAAAGACAAAAGGACAAACAGTGTAGAGCTAAATAAGACTGCTAATGATGAGCAGCATCATGCAGATCTACGCTATTTGCGAATTCAGCCATTGTCGTTTTCTAGCCCTGTAGATGTTAAAGACAGACTTCAAGATATGAGATGCACAAATGCAAAGGCAGTTCACTAGTTTATCATGTTTTCTGCATTTGTTCAAAGGGAAACAGCTTTTGAGACTTTCTCCTTTGCTTCCCTGGGTAAATTACCTCACACATGAAAGAATTTTATCATAGGAGAGCATTTCAATTCTTCTTTGGGTTGAACACTTGACCAGTCCATTTACTACTTTAGAGGTGTTTTATGTAGAAAATAGTTGTATTGCAAACCTTGCAGACCAAAATCAAACACTGCAGAGTGCAGACAAGAGTTTTTCATTTGTGTGGTTTAACGGTGCAATTAGATATCCATATATTCTGATAATATATACACTAATCTCAGAATCACCTTTATTCCTTTTCGCGATCCAAATTGATTATTAATAAAGCCAAAACAAAATGATACTTTCTATGGAAACAGATATTGATTAATACACAATCTAAAAGTGTCAGTTTTTTGTAAAAACATGTCAACTATTACAACTTCAATGTTTTCATAAGGTGTGAAAAACATATTTTATCTAATTGGTTACCAATGACTTTTAAATCAAAGGTTTCACAGTCTAACTGAAATTCTTATTTAATTGAATTACAAAAAACAACTACTGAACCAATAAACAAACAAATAAATAAATGAATTCATAAAATAAATAAACAAATAAGATAAAAAAAATAGATAAAATAAGAAATTAAAAAGTTGATATTATTGAAATTGAAAATTTTAAATTGAAAAATATATAAAAAAGGCAAAAAGTAAAGTAAGTACGAATTGTAAGTGATAATACAAAAAAATATTTTAAAACATTAATTCATCAAAATTTCTTTCTAGCTTCTGTTTTTCTTTTGTCCTTTCAATTTTATTTTTTATTTATTTATCTTTTTTTTTCATTTTGTCCTTTCTATGTTTATTCTTTTTTATCTGAGATTGCTAATCCACAAATTATATGATATATTGTTCAGATCTCTTACATTTTCAAGGCTTTACTTGAATGCTTCATGAATATACACCACTGGGACCCCTGAAGCTGCAGCGGTCTCGGCATTTAAATTATCTATGACCCTAGTAATGAGGTGATTAGGAGATGCCTTCGATATTTTTATCACCTGTTTGTTGGAGGGGATTACATTGTGGGGTTAGGTGTCATTTTAATAGAGCAAAATCAAGGCCTTTAAGTACACAATACTCAAATTCTTAACAACACATGAACAAATACAATTAGAAATCTACTTGCCCAAGGAAACATGTATTGACAGACGAATGTAATGACCCAGCGAAGACTCAGACCAGCCTAGGCATCAACCGTCGCTGATCAGAATCTTTGCTGTCTGCATGAACACAGTATAGACTGGTCAGATTGGAGGGATTCGCTGGCTGATATGCGCCTTCGCTTGGTGGACAGGCCATGCCATGGTTTTGCCAGATAAATAACCAGTGATTATAGAGTTGTAACAATATAAACTTATATATAAAAGCCAACATAATTCTGTTACTATGATAATGTAATAACTTCTAATTTAAAAAATTGTCAAAGAGATAAATAGCCAATTATATTATCGTGTAACCTTATATAAATAAAAATAATAAATTAATGCAAGTAATTCAATAAATAAATAAATTAAGCAAGTACTTTCGAAACATCTATATACTGAAACAAACATTTACATGTACAAATGAGGATTAGTAAAAGAGGAAACTTTAAATTTCATGGTACTTCTCACTCCACCTACTCATAATTATATCACAAGGAAAAACTGATGACCAATTTAAGAAAGGGGTATTTGACAAAATCATTGTTTGCGCACCTTTAAATTACTTTGATAGAATGTTCTTTTTGATGTAATTATCCAAACCTCTTATCATTCGTTTTACTTGATAGGTATCCATTCATGAGTTGATGGTGATTACAGACTTCAAATGGGCTAAAAGGTTTCTGATATGCTTGGTTAAATAAAAAAAGACAGAATGAAATAGATTAATAAAAAGAAAATAAATAAATAAAAAATCAAGAATAAATGATGTCTAACATTGTTAATCTGAGAACTGTAGAGTAGGCTTTGGGCTGGATTTGGATTTTGATTGTTTCAGTTCCTGGTCTTTGCATACTTTTTACTTTCATAACAAATGTATTGAACATTAATGTGCACCTTGAATTCACAGGTGATTGCTGAATTTGAAATTTGTCTAGTGCACTTCACTTGGGTCGCAAAGTCCAGTGCACCTGTGTCTCAGAGATCACTCAAAGTCATGTGCACATCTCTCTCTGGGCTAGTGCACATCAGTTGCACTTTATATCAAGTTTTTCTCTGGCTTTACTGTATAGTTTTTGTCTTTCTGTCCGTTCGTCCATCTGTTCATGCGTTCGTTCGTTCGTCCATACGCAAGTTAACATTTGCGTAAAAGTTTTGCATTAAATAAGTTTTTTTTTTTCTTTTGCTTTTGTTATCCAGAGATTGTTCATAAGTTCTTAGTGTTACCACTGGATGGATACTGATCAGTGTGCATCACCTTGATGCTGCTGCTGGCCAAATGTCAAGGTCACAGACTTAGAAGTAAAAAGTATGCAAAGACCAGGAACTGAAACAATCAAAATCCAAATCCAGCCCTCAAACCATAGTTGGAAACAACTAAGAAATTTGTATAACAGTTGCGTTAAGGTTTTGAGTTAAGTTTTTGCTTTTGCTCTGTTTTTCTGGAGGCATTTACTGGAACTTGTTGATATGTGCTGAGTGTTATTACCGAATGTATACTGATCCGTTTGCATCACTAGATGCTGCTGCAGGCCTAAGGTCAAGGGCTCAGACTTAAGAATTTGTACAACAGTTGTGTTAAAGTTTTGTGTTAATTAAGATTTAGCTTTTGCTCCGTTTTTTGAAAGCTTCTATTGGAATTTGTTCAGATGTGCTTAGTGTTACTACAGAAAGGGTACATATTAATTTGCATCATCTGGGTGCTGCTTCAAACCTAAGGGCAAGGTTACAGACTTGGAGATTTATTATAACATTAGTGTTAAAGTTTTGTATTAAGTTGTATGTGTTTGCTTATATTTTTAATACACTTGACTGAAACCTGTTGATGTGTGACTAGGTTTACTGCAAGGTTGAAACAGTTTTGTTGACATTATCTGGCTGCTGCCGCCGACAGTAGGTCAAGGTCACAGATTTTGAAATTGATATACCATTTGTGTTAAAAGTGAATTTTAATTTTGTATTGTCTTGATGGAACCTAGTGATGTGTGACTACATGGGCGTGTTAAGTTTATTTCCTGTAGGCGGTGGCGCTGGCCGGGGGTATACGTGAGCCCTGCTCACTTGCTCTAGTGTAGCAATCGATCTGAAACATTATAAAGATGTTAGAGACACACTTAAAAGGCCCTATTGCATTATCAATGGTATGAATTCATTAAAGATTTTATTGCAAGATATGGCTGCAAGATCCTTACTACAGTTTCATCTTTGAAAATGGCCGTCATTAGCCAAATTCGAGTTTCACATAAAATGTTTTGAAAACAGGTTTAGGTCATTTAAGCTGGCATTAAAATGAGCAACTTTATTCCATGACAATTAAAATTACCAACTTTGGATATTATAAACTTGAGAAACAACAAGCACATGTCAATTCCTTATTCAGATTTGATGTTTATTTTCGGAATAGATTGATTACAAAGAAGTACTAAAATGTGTTTTGTTTACTTCATTATGATTATATTCTATCTTTTTAATTGACAGCTTTCTTAACTAGAAGGCAATTATTTGGGCCATGGCCACTATTTTTGAATTTTTTTATGGCCATTGGAAAAAAGTTGGGCCATAGGATTTTTTCTACTGTGCCATGGCCAAAAAAGTTGCCATGGCCGAAAAATTGTTGCCCATTGGAAAAATGTTAAAATAATTTCTATTGTTTACGTTTAATAGAATTGTGTATGGCCTTCATGGGCAATGCGAATTAATGAGGCTAGTGAACATACAGTTATTTAAACTGTTACTTTTATTTTCCCATGGGCAACATTTCGGGCCATGGTCATGCGGATTGGCCGCGGCCGCGTAATTTTCCCATGGGAAACTTGATTTTTCCACTGGAAATTCGATTTTTCCCATGGGCAAGCACTTTTCAGATTTGATTTTTGGGGGTTTATCTTATGAATAGAAAAGAAAAAGCAAATTTTTTGAAAGGCACTAAAGAAGTGCTACAAAAGTATATATGATTTTAATTCCTAGCCCTCTTAGAAAGATGTTCTGAGTTTGACAAATACCGGTGCGACAGAAAAATACCGGTGCATGTTAAAAGCAGGAACCGAAAAAACACGGTTTCACAATTAATGTAGCAGACAACATGTGTTGTAGCTGGTAATTATGAAAACGATAAATAAAACTAAATTCTCAGAAGGCAATCTCTAATAACTATTGAATTTTCTTACCGGTCGAGTAAATTTTTGCTCTAAAACCTCTTCCTCGATGTTCAATTGGTGCGTCATTTGCCCAAGTTCTAAACATTATTACTAAACTACGGTAAACAGAGTGGCAGTAGGTTACTCTATCGTTGTATGTGGCATCAATCACGCAAAGGAAACCCAATTGTCGGAGCAGACGATCGGAAAATTTTGTATGAACGATAAGAGAATAGTCCAATACATATATTCTATCAATTTTGTCCGAAAGTCTTCGTTGGTCTTCATCTATGAAGATATCTGCCTAAAAATAAAGACAAGAAAAACAGAAATGAGGAAGACAATTGACATGTTCACCGGGAATTAGACGGTAAATGAATACCAAACCCCAAAGGGATCATAAATCACAAGCCTTTGTAAAGTACTTTTATCTAGCTTGGCACAGAAAAAGGGAGAGGATGATATTTACAAAACAATTTTATAGAAGTATGCTTTAGATATGATGTAAATCGCAGACGCGGAAAAATGTTAGCAGTTTTGTGCCCGGGTTAAGGTCAAGGGTAAGTTACATGAAAGAGCAGATAACTAACAACGGCAAACCAGAACAGTGTTTCTTGCAAAGAGCATGTTATCCATACCTCTAATGTTGCGATCCCAGGTGTTCTTTTTCTTAACGTGTGTTGCCCTGACTTTAGCCATGCAGATCGTTAGTGCAGATTGGGTCGCTGGTCGATTCCCTGCTACTCCAGTATTTGAATCGGTCTTTTAATCGACGTCCTGGCTCGAAATTACTGGGGCCGTATTTATAAAACGACTTAAGTCGTTGCTATGCTGTTGCTAAGGCTAAATTTGTATGAAGGAGATTCCCTACAACTATGAAATTTGCTCTGGAGGAACAGTCTAAAAAGACTGAACTAAAGTTAAAATAGTCGCAGAGCACATACAAACCATTGTTCTAATTGTTCATTATGGTTTGCGCTTTCTTTTAAAAATAATTAAAGAAACCTTCAAACATGTTATGCGTGTCAGACTCATGATATTGACTGCATTTTTTCTGCTATTGGAACAGAGTTTGGGCGCTCTTTTTACACTAATTATGGTCTCTTTTTGCATGTCTTAAAGCAACTAAAACAAGTTTGTTTCTGAAAATACTATGCTGTAGGGTGCATGAGCACATGAGTCTTAAACTAACGGTATTTAAGCAGCATAAGGACAACGGCAGTATATATACTCAGCATCTGAAAGTTTATAAATAATTGTGTCTGACCGTCTTCTATAGCATACAAGTACCGTCCGTGATCTTCTCTATATTGAGATAAACAGGTCTAAGCAAAGCGTGCTGATCTACTCCATCACCATCTTCAAAGCTCTTCAATGCCCGTTATAAAACTTTTAACTGCTAAACTTCTCCCAACAGGGTTACATGTATCAATATCAAAACCTTCGAAAAGCTTTTTCAAAATTGTATCGCCGACACGTTGAAATGGTTTCAAAATTCAATTTCGGATTGAGACTCTTTTGTAACAGGCCCTATCCGACCCAGAATTAAATGCTGATTAAAACTTTAAAGAGTAAATACACTTCAGGAACTGACAGAATCAGATCCCAAACCCTATCCCCAAAATCAAAGGGAAAGATTGAAAAAGACATCCCAACAAACAATCAATTACAACTGATAGGTGGGAATATGTATTAAGTCTATATAGATTCAAAATGTTTGTAAGTAAGCTAAAGGCTAACTTTTTTCTGATCAGTTCAGAAAATAATATCATACGTTTCAACCCTATTGAGTATAACATAAATGTGATACTGTAGTCTGCATGTTTAATGGTTAACCCAATCTAGGTTAATGATTTGACTCCCATCTTTAAATGCACGCCGGTTGGTCATGCATCAGACTCAATGCTTGCCCCGCAATAGAACTATTTATTTCGGTTGGTTTGGGCCCGAACTTGACTTCTCTGTAGCCGGGTCATGCAGAATTCAACTGGTGGTTTTCTTTCGCTCCTGTATTTCAGTGGTGTTTGTTTGACACCACAGGGATAGACGTTGTTCTGTTGAGTCCTCATCTCTTATTCATCATCTTAACCGTGATTTATTTGCTTTCTGTTACAATTTATTGATGGGTATGGAAATCTTCATACAGAACAAACATGTAAATAAATGGTTCGAACCACTTCGGAAACAGAGGGCGAGGTTTGGATCCTGTCCTCCGTCCGCCTCCCCGCAGAGGAATCTTTTACTGACCGTTCAATAGCGGTACTTCTGTTGTCGTCCCTTAACGTACATATTGTTACGATCGCATGCCTATTGTCTTGAGCAATATGGTCACGTGAATAGCTGCTCTTTCTGCCTGCTGTTTTGTTTTCTTCTGTAATTTAAATCGGAAATAGGTAAACATACATGGTTGTTTTTAATTAGTGTAGCTTTATGACCACCTGTTTGGAAAAGAACTATTCGTTCGGCTTGCAGTGCATTTCTATCCTATGAACGTTTGTCTGTTTGAGTTTGTCTTTCTGTCCCTCTTGCTTTTGACTGCGGAATGTGGAATTTGACGGCATTAACTCCTGATCATTGCCTGTTTTTGTACTTTGAATTACTGCACAAAACAGATAATTCGGCGAATAAAAAGGACGGAAAAAGTAATAATTTGAGGTGTCCAATATTTTACAAATTTTACAGTATACGAACAGGTATACCCTTTGCAACCAAAACTGAGCCGCGACACGACAAAACCAATGAAGTGGCATGTGCGCCCGCCGTAGGTCCAGACCAGCCTTGAAAACCGCCCATAATGATTAGAGTTTTCGCTGTCCGCATGGACCAAGCTTAGACCCTTAGCTACCCCTTAAGTGCAAAAGCAAAGACTCTGATCAGACCGGGCGGATGCCCAGCCTGATCTGAGTCTTCGCTGGCGCACATGCCACTTTGTTGGTTTTCTCATGTCGCGATTCAAATGCATTACTCAGAGTTTGACCTTGATTAACGTTTACTTATTCTGATGGTGGTAGTGGTTAAAAGATAGTTGTCATTGGGATGCATTGCGTGGAATAAACTAATTACAAATATCAATTCAAAGGCACCCCTTGACACTGAGGCAACCCCTTAAGATCACCAAGCCCAAGTCAACTCCTCTACTAACTTAATAGAACGAGTTTTAGGCCAGAGCAAGCCTTAGTCATAGACCACCCACGGCGTGTAATAAAAGAGTGCAGAAAAGTTTCCAACCGAAACCTAGATAAATACTAAGCATGCAGTTTGTCGTATTACATTTGTCGTATCTTAATTATATTCCGAACAAACAAATCGTAATGACCGACAACTTTTTGGAATTCATTCGCTTATTCAAAACAAACTTTAGGTCATTTACCTTGTTCTTATAGTTGTAAGTCTCGTATTAAAGTTAGGTACGATGTAGAAAGTCAAAGTGACGTCGATAAAATTTCGAAAAAGTCTTTTGGAGGTTGTGATACCTGTAACCTTGAGAAAGAAATTGAATCAAGCTTTACAGAGTGAATATTTGATGTCACTGCATAGCGAAAAGCGCCCTTACTTTAGTAACGCAAACACTTTTTTTCATATTTTACATGTGAGGCATGATTAATTACAAATGAGCCGCAACGTGAGAAAACCAACAATGTGGTTGTGCGTCCAGTGCAGACTCAGATCGGCCTTGGAATCAAATCAGTCCGAATAGACTCTTTGCTAAGCGCTTGAAGCGTAGCTGAGAGTCTAGTCTACCTCCATGCGGACAGCGAAGACTCTGATCAGTTTTGGCAGATGTCCAGGCTGATCTAAGTCTGCACTTGGCGCACAAACACATTGTTGGTTTTGTCATGTCGCGGCTCATTAATGCAAAAAGGTACCTCGAAAATATTTAACGAAATATCAGTAAAAACGATGTTGAGAAAGCCTTGATTATCAGACACAATTTTCCAGGACCATACATAGCCTTGTATATAGTGGAAAGGGTAGCCAAAACTGACCACGACATCATCATATATCGTTGAAAAGTTATACACTGGTGTTCCCTCTAGAACATAGGAGGAGGCAACAACCACTTCGTTATCTACACCTGGAAAATAAAATTTAGCAAATGTGTATGAACGGTTTATTAGTAATAAAGTTTGCGAGAAGGCTTTTCTTTCTTGACAATATCTGCCATAGAGTCTGATCAACAGTGGCTCTCCGCTGGCTAACATTTTGAACTTATACCTTTTGTAATAAAACATACATCTGATAATATACATTGGAACCTATTTAGAATCTCTCTCCCAGTACAAGTACCTTTCATTACTAAATGCCACGATACGGGAGTGGTCGGGTAGACCGATGGTTTTGGACAACTTTCAGTACCGGGGCGTCCTACTCATTTGGAAAATAGACCTACTGTGCTTGCAATAGGTGCGGATGCGGGTTTTGAACATTTTTTTTCTCGTCCATCATTTCTCTCTTCTTTCTCCCTCCCTCGGGGAGACGGCCCGACATATGCTGATATGCTTTCTCGGAGAGCCGTTTAACCCATGACAAGCAACTGTCTCAATGTAGTGCTTCTTGATTGTTTTATCTTTCAAAACAAATTGTTATAATGATATCAATGAATGGTGATTTCTGCGTTATTTTGGAGCAGGGAAGAACAAGGTTGGACTGAGTGCTAAGGTCCGCTTACTAAATTGAAGAACTATTAATAGATAGTAAAACCGACTAGGCTTTTCAAGCATTTTTACAGCAGTTTGTATGCCACATATTGCACTTATACGACGGTCAGAGACTCTGTCTGACATACCTATTTCAGTTGAGCGCGTGACTTTTATTGTTTTTCGTCAGCAAATCCTTTATTAGCCGTAAACAGCACAGGTGCTAATCTGTGTTTACACTGTTTGAAAAGAGAAACAAAGCGTTACTGTTGCTATGTGCCCGTTACCTTAATGATCAGAAATACATGTACATGGAAAGCCTTCATTATGACTTCCAAAATTCTTATGTTAGTTGTAATTCCTTCACTGAGTCAGACTAAGGAAATGAGCGCCACATATATTATCTAACAAAAGATGATGCTGTTTGCCAACTGTTTCATTCACCTCTTAGTAAGTTTAAACAATCTCCCTAATTTTACACGGTAATTTTATTGAATTTTTCCCAAAATCATTAAATCAGTTTCTATTGGAATTGGTATTACTTCCCTCTTAAGTATATTTCAGTTATGTACAGCAAATCGTTAAGCAGAGGTGGGCGGTAACCAAAGCTCCCGGAAAAAAGCTACCCAATTAAACTGACCTTTAATAAACAGACTTTGATCAGTTCGATCAGTTTAGCTCGGGGAGGGATGCTCGTTGCCTGCCGAGACCTGCCCATCATCTTTTCTTTCAAAGTTTCGGGGGTTAAGCGACACCGAAGAAGTTAAATACAGAAACACGCGTCTGTCGCACTAAAATTGGTATGGATACATGTACGTTTATATTTCATACAAATATCGTTCGTTACAAACGTGTTGAATATATTGGATATAAAATTGGTATGAATAAGCTTATATTTCTGACAAATATCGTTTGTTACAAACGTATTGGATATATTATAAATATAATGCTACAGTCTGCATGTTTAAAGGTTAACCCAGTTAGGTTAATAACTTTGCTTTCCTCTTTAACTGCACACCGGTTGATCAGGCATCAGACTCAATGAAGGGCCAGACATAAAGCTACTTAATTGAGTTGGTTGGAGCCGGAGTTTGCCCTGTCTGTTACTTGGATATTCGGGGTTCAACTGACAGTTTCGTCACCAGATATTGTCAGGGTCACTGACGAGGCTTTATTAGCCGAAACTACGTAGTCTGGCCCATTATCCTTCTTCTGAATGTATTTTCTGCTCCTGAAGGAACTATTTAAGATTTTATTTTTTCTTTTGATCCGGTATTTCAGTGGTGTCGTCCCCTGGTGTTGCAATACGTTCTTTCCGTTGAGTCCTCATCTCTGATTCATTACAGGCCTTACCCGTGATTTGTTTGTTTCCGGTGATGATTCATTAGTGAGTAAGGAACCTTTTATACGGACCAAATAGCTAACTTAATATTTCAAACCATTGCAGACGCTGGGGAGAGGTGTGGGCCCAATAAAACATGTTTAAGCCCCCAGTAATCTTTGCAGAGCGTTCCAAGGCGGTACTTCTGTTGTGTTTCCATGATGTTTTATTGTGCTGTGTCCGCTTGTCTATGGTCTCTGGCGGTTTAGTCACCTGTATTGCTGCCCAATCTGCCTTTTGTTTTGTTTTGTCTTGTAATTAAGATAGAAAAAAATAAGTAAATATAGATGTTGATGATGTTATTGGGGGTAGTGGAATGACTATCTGTTTGGGGAAAAAAGCTGCTCAGTCGGTTTACTGTGAGTGTATTTCGTAAACTTGTGACCGAATGCACTTTTATGTTTATGTACCACGACCAAATTCAGAACATGGTTAAGCAAAAAAAAATTTGTTTATGCGGCCCCATCAATAATGCATTACGACCGTTCCATTAAGTACTTCTGTTGTGGAATAATATCATTATCATTGTGTGTCAGCTTTCTATTAGTCTTTAACTTTGTACATAATTGAGCCACGAAACGAGAAAACCAACAATAACTGTGTCCAATTAGGTTTGAGCAAATCCATTTGCTCAAACTGACTCTATGCTTTTGGATAAGAATAAAAATGTTCGGACACAGATCTTATCATAGGAGTGTTATCCAAAATTCGGATAAACAAAACTTCTAATAAGATGGGCGATCATTAACATAGAATTTGTATCCAAAATCTGGATAGAAGTACATGCTTTATGGCATAAAGTTAATTGTGTCCAAACATTGACACATTACGTGAATGAAATCCTTGTTCGAAAATCAACTGTGAAAGCCGTGAAAGCTTTATCCAAAATTTGGATAAAACCTTGTTGAAGAGACACTATCTATACTTTCATTGATTGTATCGATTTCTCACTAGACTATTGCTATAGCTTGCCGTTATCCAAATTTTGGATAAAAATCAAACCAGCTGGGACAAAGAAACACCCTGTCTTGACCTACACTGCACTCAAACACAGAACCTAAAGTTTTATCCAAAATTTGGATTAATTATTGTGCAAGGAAAGCAGTACACCAATTATTCAGTAATTTATTAATTTTATCCAAAATTTGGATAAAATCAAACTAGCTAGGAGAAAAGATATTCCAGCCTTGAAATACTCTGTACCAAAGCACAGCCGCCAGTCTTATTCAAATTTGGATAAATCACCTTACAAATCATTTGTTGAAAATTCGCATCGGTTATCATAGCAGTTTTATCAAACTTTAGCTACCTCAATGCTTTTTGCCAACAACTGTCATCAACATGACTGTATCAAAGCACAGACGCATAACACGGACAAGACTGTTGTACGAGAAATAACTGCTAGAGGCTTATTCTTATTATAGTTCTGATAGTCAATTACAAACTGAATGGATACTCTAATAAAAATTATTATCACACAACAGTTTCTTTTCTGTATGAGTTCTTTGTCAAGGGTTGTTTGGTATTAATATAGTGACTTATAATAGGAATATACAATGAGTGCATTGTAAATAACTTAGGATTATCAGTAAATGCAGTCATAACAAAATTATTTCTTTTGCATAAGATATACTTTGGTAGTCATAACGGTAGCTGGATTTAAACCATTCTTTTTTGACAGTGCTAGAAGAAAACTCTCCTTTTTTTAAATCTCATCCTTAGTATTTGTGCCTAGATTTCTCTACAGATATTGTTAGAATGTGTCCTTAAAATTCGTAGCTGCATCCAAGATTTCATAGCATATTTTTGGAGTTCGGGTGCATTAATTCAGAATCCTGGCACTGTTGTTTCCTTTCGTCGTTCTGTCGTGCAATCTGAAATAACAAAATATACAATTTTGTAAAAAATGATACTTGGTGTTTTATATTTTTGCATGATTACGCAAATCAATTTGTATTCGCTTGTCACAAAGCAATACGAGTGCAAATGGTGAAAGCAATATTCCAGATTAGTTATTATCATTATCATCATTATTATTATTATTATTATTATGTTTAGTAGTTTATTTCAGTCTCATCATCATGGTGGTATTAACAATTTTGCTACCTATGCTGTCGACCGCTACGGTACTATACAAAATGGCTGTCGACCGAGAATTCAGTTGTAAGCATTACCAACAACAGTAAATGATACTTTTGTAAATGGCTGTCGACCGAGCTGATACTGTTGTCGATTGTCTCGGTCGACAGCCACTTTTGCATGTATGGTAATTGACTGGCTTGGTTGAAACACAGGTAAGGAATTTGGTATAACCATCGTAATTAAGGTACATAAATATACATAAATAATGATGCATGATCATAAGCAGTACCATGCAATTCTTAAATAGAATCAATTTTCAGGTAAGCATTTATGCTTTCGTTCTGATCCCATTGTTTGTATCATGCTTATATTGTAATCGTGTACAGTTTATGATACAATAAATAAATTATAACTATTTCAGCTGTACAACGTACACTAATTTAAACAACTTTCCATAAAATAAAAGTATATTTTTATTGTGTGATCCAGACAAGAGAATGTAGTTGCAAACAATTAGGGGCTACTTGCATAAGTGACATCAATTAGGGGCTATGTTCCTCACTTTCCATGGAAAACATAGATTGTAACCCCTCATCCAAACTGCCTCGTCGAGGCGGCTCAGATGAGGGGCCACAATATATGCTTCCCAAAGATCTAACAAAACCGTCCCCAACCATCACTAAACACTCCCTTCCATATACAGCTAAGATATACCGTATATTAGGTAATTTTTACGGTGTTCCATTTTTCGCGTAATTCGCGGTCACTTAGAAACGAATATTTAAATCACGAATAATTTCCAGTTTCTTACAAAGTGTCTTCTGTAGACACAGTGTTCATATATTTTGTTTCTGTTTGCGCCGAGTGAAAACGGATACAAGGCGATTTGCGACCAGTGAATTAGCGTGCGCATCTGTACTTACGTATTTGTTTGCACTTATCAACTTTTAGATTCCCGAGTAGTCTTAGAGATTCGCAGATTTGCGACAGGTTGATCTGATGATCTGAATCTATTCTGTCTGTGCGTGCTATCAGGTACCTTTTCACTCGACGCCAGTCATGTGGCGATTCAGACAGTAAACAACAACAGGAACAACATCGCCGAACTTATCATGCTTATACTATAAAACCAGTCATAATTTAACAGATGGATGATTGGATAGATAAATTGTGTTTCGTCCTAAACACTTCAACAGTTTTAAGTCATATCAAGGCGATGGTTGAATGGGCACATGATGACGGGGATGACACAACGCAGAGATTAGACGGCACTGGTCTGAATTCGACGACCTCTGGATTACATCTCTGTCTAAACGAATCATTTATTATACAAATTCTGCAAAAGGTAATGGTTATAAGGGGAAATTTTTGATACCGAGATGCACTGACTTCTTTCAAACCTAATAAATTTTATCGTATGAAAATAAATCTCACTGCATGTGCACAGTGAAAATAAACTGATTAGCCTGCGCATCCGCGCAATTTGGACAGTACGTTCTCTTTTTGAATAAATGGTCGTTGAATCTTGCGACAACTAGATATTCTGACCAGTTTGCACAAAAGCGCAGTCTGATTTCTGTGTATCCATCTTTTAAGGTCCATTTTCATGCAATGCCAATCAAAATCGCGAAGTTATTTTTAGCCTCAAAGATTCGCGATGTGCATACACTGTAATAAAACTTCTGTAGATTTTACGGTAGAATAACTGGAAACCAGCTGCCAGTCCTTTTCCCGTTATTTTTACGGGCTTTTGCCTGTAAGACATTGTTGGAAATCACGAAATGGAAGTTTTATGTTAACTTGGCGCATTCGAAAATAACTTTGTATTGTTGAGGGGCTATCTAACCAAAACGACATCTGCTCTTTTCTGTCCAGCTCTGCTTGATGATTCCTGCAATTTTTACGGGCGCCCGTAAAAATAACGGTAAAAGGACTGGCAGCTGGTTGCCAGTCATTTTACCGTGAAATCTACCGTTTATTTTTGCAGTGTAGAGCTTTAAAAATTGATCAATCTAACCTTCAAAGCCGATCTCCATCTCTCTCGCTCCTCTTTTTGTTTCGACTCCCTCACCCCCCTCGCCCCCAACTCGCTCATTCTCTCAGAAGAGAGCCGGTAGCTAGGTTAAGTGCTGGCCTACTGATCTAGTAGTCCCGGGTTTGAGCCCTGCTGGAGACGGAAATATTTCCTATCGTAAGCGAGATTCCTTTGCACTCAGCATTCGTTATCACCCTACCACTGTTCTAATGTGACTGCAATACCGTTGAAAGGAACGTAAAATCGCAAATCATCCATCTATCCACTTAAAACACACTAACTTAAAATAATGGTACATGTACATGCACACGTGAAGTATTACCGTTGTGTTCATTATGCAGTCTGGTTACAATATCTGCGAAGCTTTTAGCTTTTGGTGTTTACGAATACCGCGTTTGCTTCGTATATACACTCAGTGACGTTTCTACGAGGCAAGAAAAGGATGTGAAATGATACTTGATGTCTTGACTGGGCACGACATAAGGACTTGATGAAGACACCTTGCTCTTTGCTAATTTCTGTTGCTGTTGTTGTTGTTTTCATTAAATTCCTCAGACATGATGATGCTCAAACAACAAAACTGATGTTCAATATACATGTTTCCATAATTTTGTGGCATGGTTTGAACCAAATATGGATTAAAATGGTAGAAACAAGCGGTTAAACATGCAATTTCACAGCAGCTACAGACAGAAAAAAGTAAAAAAGACTGATCGCATGCGTGTACCAAAGAGACCTTTTGACAATCTGTCGGTCACTCTTTCTCGACGATCTGTACAAAAAATCGAGTTGGTACAGCCATGCGGACATATTTTTATTTTGCAAAACGTACCTGAATTTGTTCTTTTTCTTGCAAAAACCCGCAAAAATGGCGTCTTTGACGTTGTAAAATGACGTCACGTAACGTCATGACGTAATTTTTGTGTGCGCACGCGATAGTCCTTATGTTGTTACGTTCAGTGACGGTGGTGGTAATTTGCTGTGACGAGTTTCATTTTTCCCGAATTTTTAGGCCGCTAGCAATACACTAGCGCACCTTGTCCTTTGGAGAAAATGCCATTGCCTGGCCAAAACTTATTGTGCCAGTGAAACAGTAAATACCCAGATCAGTCTATCGGATCATTCTTTCGTATCTGTGGACCCTTTTTGAGCTACTGAGTGAAAGAAGAGAACAGGTCAGTTTGAAAATATGTGAACATTGATAGTACAAGTTTTACCCATCCATTAATGGAACAAAGGCAAACAGTGCAAACCCAGATTATTGATTATTCATTTAACAATAAGTTATATGTTCGAAATCATCTGTCAAAGTTTTGAGAAAATGTCTGTTTTAATAAAACAAAATATCGTCAACCCGAAATGCAAATTGTTTATATCGTAACGGCCAATAAAATATTGGTTTTCGCTTTTGTATATGATGTGATCATATAGAGGACATGAACAGACTCGGTTCCAAGAGATGCACCCTCTGAGCCTCCTGGGAAACATCGTTATGAAAATTAGGCAGGAAAAATAGCATTTTTCTGATTTGTGAACAGTATCCTGACGCTAGTGCAAATTAATTCTTTTGAATTTGAGTACAATTTATAATCGCCGCGAGTTCAAATATTTTTTAGGGGTGGATGGGTGGTGCGGTGATGCTGGGTATAACTTCCGGTGCCGGGGCGTTCTACTGATTTGGATACTAGTAGGACAAGGGCCTACTGTGCTTGCAGTAGGTGCGGATGGGGGTTGTTTGGACATTTTTTCTCGTCTATCATTTCTCTCTTCTTTCTCCCTCTCTTTTGGAGACGGCGCTATATAGACTCAAATACTGTCTCAAAGGACCGTTAAACCCAAAACAACCAACCAACCAACTAACCACCATCTATCTTGGCCTAAAGAGTATTTCCTTCGTAACAATTTTCAGATGCTAAATTGTATAATTTTGAAAGTATGATGTAAATATTTCTAAGAAGCATTATTTATGTTTATCTTTTTTTTTTTTTATCATTAACATTACTGATAGTAAGCGATTCGGCTGACATTTTTTGATGCTGTTACATATTTACACACAAAACATCGTCATGACCTATTCTACATGTCTATGAAGTATCATGAAAATATTTCATTATGTATTAATGTTATAGAGCGGACGCGAGATCACACCTAAAACCATCAAGGGCAAATAACTCAAAAAGTTAGAAAGCAAGAGTTGTCATTCTTGTTCGCTACACATCATCATGACTTGTTCTACATATCTGTGAAGTATCATGAAAATATGTTTAAAGGTATTAAAGTTATAGAGGGGACACGAAATCACACCTTAAACCATCAAAATAACTCAAAAAGTTAGAAATCAAGAGTTGTCACTCTTGTTCGCATCACGTTATCATGACCTGTTCTACATAATTGTGAACTATCATGTAAATATTTCGAAGCGTTGTCAAGTTTCAGAGCGGACATGGATTTGCCAAAAAATCACCAAAGGAGAGATAACTCATAAAGTACAATAGCAAGAGTTATCATTCTTGTTCGCGACACATCATCATGGCCTGTTCTACATAATTTTGAAGTATCATGAAAATATTCCAAAGGGTGTTCAAGATTTTGAGCGGACAAGAAAATGTTTACGGATGGAAGGAGGGACGCCAGGCTCATCGCTTTATCCCCGAAACCTTTCGGTCGGGGGATAAAAAGCGAGTACCGAGTTAACAAATTTACTTGTTTGTTGATAAAATTGACACCCAGCCCTCCTAGATGGTATGAAAAAAAGGGGCGGAATCTTGGAGACTAGTTTTTATCTTAAATTTTAGGCGGACATGGCTGAACAAATAGTGTAGACAGGACGCTATCAGGAGCAGCCTGTTCAGGGTCTACACCATTTGCGTTTCCGCCAGGACATAATAGAAACATTACCACACAGTGCAATCAATTAGTTCAAATTTTAAGAGATGTTGCTCATGGTGTCCCAATTTTAAGGTATTTACAGTGCGCAACATTACTAAAACTAAGCACATAATCTGCATGCCCCTCCGCTTCTCCCCAGAGAGCAATATTGCAAGTACATGCTGCTAGCTGACAGGTTATGTTAACACATTCACGTGTCGAAACTAATTTCAGAGACAAATGAATTGATATTTGTTTTGCGAAAGAGTTTAAAATAGAAACGGTATCTCAATATGCATATTAACATCAATTCTCTGTAAGCACCAAAATATATTGTCCACGCACTGAAAGGGATTTTCATGACACTTGTTTCAAATGCAAGGGTGTATCAAAAAACAAAAAAGTTATACTTTGTTTTGCGATTCTTCTTTCCGTTGTCATGGAAGCGGCAGATGAAAATAAAAAATGTTGAAACTGGTGGGAAATATTAGTAGGTGGATATCAGAAGATTTTAAACATTCATACTTTGCCTGAATCTAATTAATGTTGCAGTTTTTATATAAAGTGGACAACAAATAAATGATTCAAAGTGGGGAGTGTATATTTTGAAACTGCTGTTTGTTCCAGTTATCACTTACATGTGAAATTTGAGGTTGTCTAGACGTACGATGGTCTCCTATTTAAGAGGGCAATGTGCAAAACGCAGGCTGATACAGATAGTGTGTCATATTCTAGTAAATAAAGAAAAGCCTATAATACACATTTCATTAAAAATCTGAGTGGGGTAAAGTAGTTTTCTGCATTAATTCTGGTGGTGGTTGGACCCCAAATCCTGAATTTTCTTCAATTCTATTCTGTTTTGGTTGCTACGCAGTAACTTCCCTTGTTGGCTGAGGATATCGGCACGACCGCCGTGCCGATAAGAATCCTTATCGGCAAGACGGTCGTGCGGATTAGAATCCTTATCGGCAAGACGGTCGTGCGGATAAGAATCCTTATCCGCACGACGGCGATCATATACTCCATTACTGATGCTATGGTCTTTCTGACAATGGTTTCATACAACACTGTGTCAGCAATTCATATGGAGGACATTAAATAACTTTAAAAATGGTATAAAAGCATCTTATGGCCATCTTTTAGTTGTTTTAAAAACATCTGAGAACCGGCACCCAGCTTTACCGCTCACGGGAGCAATCTTATTTTGGGCATATTCCAGTTCGATGTGCACAGGTTGTATCGTTTATACATATGTATGTAAAAACGTATTCAGTCAGAGTGACAGTATGAGTTAGCACTGAAAAATTGGTTTAATTACCATTTATTTATTTATTTATTTAGTTAGTTTGTTCTGCTTATGTACAAATCCTGATAATTCAAAAAAAAAATAAATAAACAACAACAACTAATAAGTGCAACCCAACAATTGTTATATCTGACAATATTTATCAGACAAGTAACACCACTGACGTTGACCGACAAGTTATTAAAAGAAAGTTAGGCATGATTTATCAGACTGTCTTTAACTTGTCGGTCAAGGACAAAGATTTATTTCAGTTGTTGGACAAGGGCAACGATTTTTTGACTCATTTTATATCAGTTAAGTCTGCTACAATAAATTTGATTTTGTTCGATAATACATTTACACTATGTAATGCTATTTATTAATAGGTTTCAACATTTTTTTCTGAAAGGATTTATTAGTCTAGATTTCTTTCAGTAATTTGTCAGTCAAAATCAAAGATTAGTTTCTATTGCTAATTCAAATCAATGGTTTATTTCAACATATTTTATATTGATAACACATATTATAAATTGACAAATTAAAATGATGGGAATGAGACGGAATCAGGCTGTAAACAAAATATTGACAAAAAATTTGCTGGGAAAAAAGTCTGACACAAGCAGGTCACAATCAAATATTTCCCTGATTCAGCTTGCCTGTCAAGGTCAAAGATTTGTAAGAAATAAGTTTATCTCAGTTAACAAAATAAACTATTGATTGGCAAATGTTTTATGCGACAAATGATTTTTTATTAAAAAAAAAAAAAATAATAATAATGATAAAAAAATGCCTTGTGGGGTCTTGAACCTGGGTCGTAGGTTTGCAAGGTCGCGCACATTAATGGGGTATATTCATAAAGGAAAAAAAATCTGGTCAGGGGAGGGGCAAATTCTTTCCTTTATGAGTTGGCACAGTTGAGAAAAAAAGGAAAAAAGAACGAAAATGGTTTAGATTGCTTCATATGAAAGTGTATCTGTACACGTTAAATTTGCCAAGTTATAGATTTTACAAATTTAAAGAAGTTGAAAGAAACTTGACATAGCATATCATATTGTCCCGACAAAATATGGATAGCACCAGACACAGTTTCCAATGAATCATGAGAGGGCAGTGATTATTGATATGATACAATTTCAGTGAATCGTTTCACCTCTTATCTCCTGTTAACAGAGCTCTAGATAAGAGGGGTATTTGATGATAATTGAGGGATAATTTTTTTCTTATTTTTCTTTGAAACCATATGTTGTGATCCCTCATCTGAACTGTATTGTCGAGACAGTCCAGATGAGGGGTCACAACATATGTTTTTATGCAGAAATAACAAAAGTTATCCTTAACTATCACCAAATACTCGCTCTTACATTGTATCAAGAGCTCTGTGTTATGATTATGCATACTTTACATTATACATGTATATGAACATTCGGAAAATCTTTTTATCTATTTTTAGGGACTGAAACATATGAAGAAAATTTAGTTGATTATGTCAGTGAAAGGTTAATCTGATGGTGGACAGAAATACCAATAACAATGAACTTTTGAGAATGAAAGAAATGAATCCAAAATATGCCATGTGTGCCACTTCAGCAACATGCTTGTGGGAGCAGAGAAACTTGAAATATGCCTGAAGAATACTTTTCAAATGTCTGCTGTAGGTATACTTTTAATTGCATTGCATTAAATAGAGGATCTTGTAGGAGTGATCATTTTATATGAAATTTATGAAACAAGCCTTTAGCGAGTTACATAAATTTCATATGAAATGACCACGAGTGTAAGATTCTGTTTATCATATTGCCCTTGAAAATGAGATTTTAACGTCTTCAAATTGAACAGTAATTCAATAAGTAAACGCATTGTTGACACGTACGTTGTCAATGACGTTACATGTATGTGCCAAAGTGTTATTACATGTGTGGCCATACGATTTTTATGACAGGAGGTTATCCACTGAATAACAGTGATGTCATATGATAAACAGATTTAAAGGAACCTGATGATTTATATCAGCCTGCTGCCTGCACATTTGTTGAGTCTTTCCAGATTTCTAAATTCACTGTTTTCCATTTGCAGTCTGAATCTTTAAAGTGAAATGTGGAAACTGATATGTTTGCACAAATGTGCAGCACAATGTGATTATTTCTGCATGCATTGGTTGGTTGGTTGCTATGAGTTTAATGGCCCTTTGAGCCAGTATTTTAGTCTTTATCAGACGATCTCCCAGAGAGCGGGAGAAAGAAGAGAGAAATGATTGAAAGAATTTAAAACAATGCCCGCCTGCACCTACTGCAAGCACAGTAGGCCCTTGTCTTTCTTACTGTATTCACTTACCTAGAGGCAGCAAAAGGAAAGTGTTGGGTTATTTATTTTTCATATTATGTTCTGTGCCCAAGATACAGTAGGGCTCTAACAGCCTTCTTCCCCTACGACCACAAGACTCTGGAAAACCTTTTACCTTTACCTTCATAAATAATGGTTCCTTTCATACAATCTTCGTAATTATTTATGTATTTTTTGGGACACATTGAATGCATAGCTCCAAATAATAGCTCCGGCATTGGCGTTAGCGGCGGCGGCGGCGTTAGCAAAATATTAAAGTTTTACATTAAAGTTTTTTAGGTGATAGGCAAGGCACTGTCAGGTGAGCTATCCTGTCCCTGTGACAGGTCTTGTTAAAATTTACATTGGACAATTGTATTGCTAGTCTGGACTAGTCTGACAAAGGTGGTAGAATAGAAAAATATTGACATTCTGTGCACTGCTACTCAGTCAGTGAGACCAGGTGCTCTAAAAATAAATCAAGCATTTGTACTGATTTCTTCTATTCTAAGGGAAGTGTTTTAATATGTAATTTGTGCATCTGCTATAAACAGAAGATCATGGATTTGTATGGGGTTTACGTGAAACTGATTTAAAACTGTGTAGGTATTGGTCAGCAAAAGCCAGCTTGAACATCTGGTTTTGACTGTGCTGATTTGCAAATGATTTTGAAGATTTTTTTGTCTAATAAGCAGGAAGGAGACTCTGTGATTGGTTACTTATACACAGACTGTACCAGAGATGGTGGTTACTTAATAATTATACACAGACTGTACCAGAGGTGGCTCCCTGTTACAGTTTTACCAAACTAGAGACAGCCAATATGGTGATCGTGATTTCTGTTGGTTGGCCTACCAGAAAGTATGATAGAAAGAACCCAGACCTTTGATCTATGCAAATAACTTCTAAGCAAGTTCTGCAGGTAGTTATTCACTAAGGGCATTGAGGGATGCATTTATTGAACAGGATCTCAGCCAAGGTTAATAATGGATCATATCGGACCATTAACACCAGTTATTGCCCCCCGCCTTTTCGAAGAAAAGCGGAGGGACATAGTTTTCGGCATTCCGTCTTTCCGTCCCCTAAAGTAGTAGGTAACTTGTGTGTGCAACTTCTCCTACAGTTTTATGCTGATTCTTTCGAAACTTTACAGATGTATTTTACATGGTCTGAAGATATGCATGTGGTTTGGATATAATCCTGAGATTATTTTTTGTCACTTTTTCCACAAGTTGAACTTAGTCATTTTTAGGCCTTTTTACTATCAAAATGACTAGATAGTGGGTACCTTGTATGCCCAACTCCTACAACAGTTTTATGCCGATGCCTTTGAAACTTCACAGGTGTTTTGGTCATGGTCTGAAAATATGCATATGGTTTGGATATTATCCTTACATTATTTTTTGTTACTTTTTCTACAAGTTGAACTTAGTCATTTTTTAGGCGTTTTTACTATCATAGTGACTAGATAGTGGGTACCTTGTGTGCGCAACTCCTCCTACAGTTTTATGCCGATTCCTTTGAAACTTCACAGATATTTTGGTCATGGTTTGAAAATGTACATGAGATTTTGATATAATCCTCACATTATTTTTCATTACTTTTTTCGCAAATTGAACTTAGCCATTTTTCATACATTTTTACTATCAAAGTGAATAGATAGTGGGTACCTTGTGTGTGCAACTTCTCCTACAGTTTTATGCCCATTCCTTTGAAACTTCACAGGTTTTTGATCATGGTCTGAAGATATGCATGTGGTTTGGATATAATCCTCACATAATTTTTTTATTCCTTTTTTCACATTTTTAACTTAGCCGCTTTTCCAGCTCAAACACTAAGTGTATATACAGTGGAGACCTAGTTTCCAAGGCGGGGGACATAAATTTGGCAAATTTGCTTATTATTCCTTGCTTTGTGGAAACTGCCATATCATGAGACTTTTGTGTTCTTTAATTGGAAAATGATGTCTGCTCGCTACATTTCTCAGTAGAACATCTTGAACCGCTAAGCATATTTGATGGCTATAATGTTTCAGACAAGTTTGAATTTAAGCAAAACTGGACAACTCACAATATAGTTATTGCCCCATAACACTTCCATTGAATCACAATGGGAACAAGCCTGTCCATAGATGCTAAATGTATACAGCATCTGTTGACATTCTGTAAATGCAGCAGAATTACTGTAAAATCCAGCCTGCATAAGAATACAAATGGTGCAATTCCCAAATAAAACGGATAGTGCTCTCAATGTTTTAATGCATCTTTTTATAAAATTTGAATAAACTTTATCATTTCATAAGTTCTGTATAAGTAGTTTGAATTTAAAAGTGATTTAAAACTCCTTTAATTTCTTTTGCAGAATGGAAGCCTGCTGAACTATTTATGCCAACAGAAGCAGATGAAAGGTCTCATCCAGAGAAAGTCTTAGACTATAGTCTGAAATGTCAACTTTAAGTCGAGCGAGTGAGTAAACTCGGGTATAATGTCCCTCCAATAATAGGTCATATGGAGATGGGACCTCGTTTTAAACTCCAACATTCAGTCACTGTATTTTGAGAAGTCCTTGACACTTTCTGGTAGACTGATTAAAGCATTAACTTCTCAAAGGCCAACTAAATAAAAAGAGGAATAATAAACTTGTATTGAGTGAGAAAATTAACAATTCTACTAAATCTCAAAAGTACTAACCAGAAAAGGACTTGGTGAAACACACTAAGAAATGAACGAGTTTCTACGAAAGATGCAAAAAAACAAAACAAAACTGCAGCAACATGTAGTGAGTTTGAACTTCAGAATCCCTTGCTACAATGCACTTTACTTATTTCATGTGGTGTATTTTTATTAAGTATTCCAGTATGTTCCATGTTAGTTTTGATCAACTATGAAATTACACTTATAACAGTATCAGAGCTCTAGATAAGAGGGGTATTTGATGATAATTGAGTGATAATTTTCTTCATTTCTCATTGAAACCATATGTTATGACCCCTCATCTGAACCGTCTCATCAAGGCGGTTCAGATGAGGGGTCACAACATATGTTTTTATCCAGAATTTACAAAAAATTATCCCTAATTATCATCAAATACTCCCTCTTATCTAGGGCTCTGAGTATATGTGTACACGTCCATGTTTTTAGCTCACCTGAGCCGAAGGCTCAAAGGTGAGCTTTCAGTATGGCAATGCTCCGTAGTCCGTCCGTCCGTCGTCCGTCCACCATTTTCAAAGGTCTTCTTCTCCATAACCACCGGGCCGATCAAAGCCAAATTTTATATGGAGCCTTCATGGGTCGGGGGAACGAAAGTTTGTTTGGGGTATCTGGGTCACATGACCAAGATGGCCGCCACGCCCATATATGGTAAAAACCCTTCAAAATCTTCTTCTTCAGAACCAAAAAGCCTATGACCTTGAAACTTGGTATGTAGCATCGGGCATGCGGGCCCATCATAGTTTATACAAATCATGACCATGCGTTGACCTTGACCTAATTTTCGGCATGGTCAACTTTGGTACGTTAGGCTTTTATATGGGAAAACGCTTAAACAGTGGATTTCTCAGAAACTATTTAAGTCTAAGGTACAATATGTTGTATACATGGTCGACTAAATGACCAGCTGAAGATATTATGTCACTAAAGGTCAAGGTCATTCCGTCGGACCATCCGTCGTCAAGATATTCAAACATCTTCTCATCTGAAACCACTGGGGAGATTGAAGCCAACTTTCATATGGAGTCTCAGTGGGATGGGGAAACGAAAGTTTGTACCCGGGATCTGGGTCACATGACCAAGATGGCTGCCATGCCCATATATGGTAAAAAACTTTCAAAAATCGTCTTCTCCAGAACCAAAAGGCCTATGACTTTGAAACTTGGTATGTAGCTTTGAGCATGTGGGCCCATTATAGTTTATACAAATGATGACCTTGCTTTGACCTTGACCTAATTTACAACATGGTCACTTTTGGTATGTTAGGCTTTTATATGGGAAAACACTTATACAGTGGATTTCTCAGGAACTATTTAAGTGTAAGGTACAATATGTGGTATATATGGTCAACTAAATGACCAGATTAAGATGTTATGTCACTGAAGGTCAAGGTCATTTTGTCCGTCTGTCCGTCATCAAGATTTTCAAACATCTCCTCTGAAACCACTGGGGAGATTGAAGCCAACTTTCATATGGTGTCTCAGTAGGATAGGGGAACTAAAGTTTATACCCGGGGTCTGGATCACATGACCAAGAAGGCCCCCATGCCCGTATATGGTAAAAACCCTTCGAAAATCTTCTTCTCCAGAACCAAAAGGCCTATGACCTTGAAACTTGGTATGTAGCATCGGGCATGCGGGCCCATCATAGTTTATACAAATGATGACCTTGCGTTGACCTTGATCTAATTTACGATATGGTTAGCTTTGGCACATTAGGCGTTTATATGGGAAAACACTTATACAGTGGATTTCTCAGGAACTATTTAAGTGTAAGGTACAATATGTGGTATATATGGTCAACTAAATGACCAGATTAAGATGTTATGTCACTGAAGGTCAAGGTCAAGCTTTCTGGCTTTATCAAAGTAATTATGAGTTTACATCATGATTGTTTTTAAGTAATTCTTGTAATCAGTTTTGTTGTGTATTTCTTGTTTATACTGTGTGCTCTTACGCCACCTTTGTGTGGCCTGAGTTTTAATTGAATGAAGTTTCAGTTCTGTTTCTGTTCTGTTCTACTCCATACTGTCTATAACTGCTTTCTTTTTATATTACTCGCTTTTAATTACTTGAAACTCGCTTTAGATACTATAAAAAGTAAATAAGTAAAGACGACGACGACTGCTGGACGTTTTGGTATGACAATTGTTGAAAGACTTGAAAACAGAACAATCTTCCGTTTTGTTGCCCCAAAAAGGGACTGGCTTTGAGGGACTTGCGCAAAGCGAAGGTAGAGCCTGAAAAAGTTTGTCTTTAAAGCAAAATGGTGTCAAATTAGGCCCTGCATAATGCGTTTATGATGATACGGATTAAATTATATATTCGTACAAACACAACTTTGTTTCTCTAGAAAATTTTTCATATGTGTTATAAGGAAATTATCTCTTATCAAAGTTAATACATGGTACAGATCTTTCGTACCCTGCAAACATCTAACATGCAATTAATTACCCAGAGACAGATTTCTCAATGATAAAAATCACGAAGAATTTGCTAAATGGCCACAATTTGGATGGCAGGCCATAAATTGGAGTGTAATACAATGTAGGTCTTTCTAGGTCCGACCAATGGGATAATTCGCTAATTTTCATGGCTTTGTTAACCGCCTGTAACAACATAGATTGAAAAATTATAGCTTTTTAAACTGACGCTGAACAGTGCAACTGAAAGCGTGGTCTGGTAATCCGTATATTTTGTACCAAAAATTATAATAAACATTGGGACACCAAAACTAATTACAAAAATTACTCGAAAAAATGGAAAGTTATATTTTAAAGTGCTGCAATGCGCCCAACTGTTGCCAATGGAATGGAAAAACAGCGTTGATTGTGATCAGACTTCCCCTTGCAAGGGTACCGTAAGATGTTGCGTAGCGCATATAATGTAAAACTATGTAAATTCATATTTTGTGTGATTGTTTTTGAGCGAACATATTATGACATATGTTCGATTTATTTTTATGTACATATAAAGTGACCCGTTTTTGTTTTTTTATGATACCCAAAACCGGGGCTCGTTCTTGCGTTTCGTTTTCGGTAGGCTAGGCTACAGGATTGGGCTTCTTTCTTTTCATTCCGTTATACCATAAAAAATTATATGTATTGGGATAGATAGGTCTGAGCGGACAGTGCAGACTCGTATCAGGCTGTCCTAGAGGAGCAGTCTGATCAGGGTCTACATTGTTTGCTATTCCGTGTGAACCTTTTGGCTACCGCTTTGTAAAACCAGGCTGTTCCGTGTTTGGGATAGTTGCGGTGATTATTTTTGGGTGTCCCAATATTTAGAATTTTACGGTAGTACTGATTGCTGCCAGTGCTTTTTCTTTCCTTGAGAGAAGGAGTGATTGTGATGAGGCCTGTAACAGTAAATGTTTGGTTTCGCTGACCAGTGTCTGTTGTATATTTGTATTTGATATATCTTTTGATTTGTACATATTTTGTTAAGTGGGCCTCAAATAAGAGTAGCTTGTAGCTAATTTTGTCACCCACTGAAAATAAAGTCTTTATTATCAGTTATTATTATTATTATTATCTTTTCAGTGTTATGCACCAATGGGTTTAGTACAGTTTCGGCCCTTAAACTAAAATGTCAACTACATACTTTTAAGGCTATTCTTGTGCGTTCTATCACTAGGCATTCGTTTTGAAAATCTTGACGAAAATGTGGGGTTGAAACGGAAAAAAGTACATACAAAAACTGCCAACGTTCACGAAACACACGCACGGTAAATCAAACCAGACAGGTGGTCATTCAGAAACCCTTACAACCTACATCACCAGAACGTAACGTATTTTCAAAAGAACTTCATTTCGTATGATCCAGTGCTTGTACTTGTGTTTAGTTTTGATATGATCTGCCATTTTGAGTTCTTGCCATGATTATATATACTTACTCAGATATGTACGTGCCCGGATGTTGGCCGAAATTCCGGATAAAACTTTTGTATTCTTCTTTTTTGTTCTTTTCATATTCTCAAAACGAAAGAAAAAAAAACACGCTCACACACTCAGAACACCTAATTAATTAAAAGCAGAGCAATCCGACTACCTGTGGGCATACGAAATTGTGTTCATTTTGCGGAACAGAACAGAGAAGAACATAAGCTCATCTATGTAGTTAAACATGTCAGGTTACAAATAGATGGTATATGATATTTAAACAAGTGGCATGTAATATTTAAGAGAAAAAACGAACTTTTCAGTCTATCACACAAAAACTGTCAGCTGATTGGCCAATCTCTCCAGCTGCACATCTCCAGATGCAGGAAATCAAAACCTGCTGAAAACATATAATGGTATATGGTCCTGGAGAATTCAATTCGCAAAAATAACTCCTTTGATGTCTTTGACAAATCAGATGAAAATAAAAGTGAAAATTCTGCGGTGTAGACCTTAATGCATAAATATGCCAAAAACAGTGCGTTCAGCTCATTAATGATACATAAAATTGAAGAGAAAAAAAAATAAAAATAAAAAAAAAACACCAGCATGCTGGAAACTCGATACTCGCTTTTTACAAGTCAAACCTCGCTTTTTATAACTGGATACTTGCCTTTTATAACTCGAAACTCTCTTTTTATTACTCGATACTCGATACTGTAAAAAATAAACCCTCCTGTGGGCGAGTGGTTAGAGTAACTCGGTTATGCTGCAGAAAGTCGCCGGAAAGTCACGAGATCGCGCCCGCGTTTCGACGACTGGGAAAACTCTCTATGTCAATCAATTGTGTGTCAAGCTGACACGTCATATCTGGTATCTTATAGCTGATATTGTGATATCGCTTTTTGTAAATTTTCCCTTGTATCCTTACTAGCTTGTTTCGCAAAGCTTATCAAAAGGCTGGTAGCATGTTAAAGGCGTTATTGTTCACCTGCGCTTATTATGTTATCTAGATAAAACATTGCATAACTGGCCTTAATTTCAAAATGATTTGTAAAGCATTGTTCTAAATATGAGAACATCTGTAAATATATAAGTACCACAAAGTAACAAAATGTAACAAATTCATGCAAAAACTGCCATATTCTATATAGCGAGTATGTTTCATTCAGACTCATATATTTATGTATTTATTTATTATTATTATTATTTTAGAAATCTTGCAAGCATTTTTCTTATAACCGTCTTTGTGTTAAGCGATCAGGCATCCTTTTCTCAACAGGATCATTTTAAATCGTGGGTCTAGGACACGTAGCCGTATGACCACTTCATTGGACTGAATCGCTTTTTGTTGCGAATGTACTGCTCTGCAATTGGTTTTCTGTAAATAAAATATCATTACAGCCATAGCACTTATTGCATTACTGATCTACTAGGAACAGAATGACTGCTTCATAAGGTAGCTGACACCAAACAGTCTAGTGGGTGAGTCCTTTTGGTTGCTAAATACCTGAAACCTGACCAGTCTGCATGAGAAGTGTATAATTATCTAAGTTTGTTCAAAATCAGTGCCCAAAATAATAGATCAGGGTCATGGAATCATGTCGAATCGCATTCTGAGCCAGCATGAAAATCATAATAGTTCCCTAGTATGTGCGAGATTCCTCTAGTATTGAGTTCACTGGAATAACTTTTTAATCGACGATTTACTTTCAAGGACCGAAGAAGTTATCAGCTATTATAGCCTGTTTGTCCGGAGGCTACTAACACTTCATCACTGTCATGCTAATAGCCTTGAAAGTATCTAAGAGGGATAAAGCTGCATCCCATTCCCTAAAACCAGTAGGTCACAGATATGCACGTGGATATTGCATGAGTTATGGGCGCATTTTTGCCATGGAAATTTATTTCTATATATAACTAGGATAATTTAATTTCACCTACTTATTTTAAGAGCTTAAGTGTTGTTGCTTTTGACTCTGTGTTTATTGAACCGCGTTTTACCTTTTGGAAGGAGTTGGTTGTTTGTAAAATGCGCGAAGTTTTTAGCGAAGTTGCTCAGCATCATGCTCTGATTAGACATGTGTCCGCCATTGTGAACTCGAAATTACTTTTTATATGCCGCTCTAAGATGGTTCGTAACATGTGCCCTCCATGCGTCTGTCTTTTCGTCTGTTTGTTCATCTGTCCATACATTAACATTTTTGTAGCTTTGTAGAGCGTCATACATGTAACCACAGTTTTCAGATCAGTAGCTTTGACGTTGACGTTGCCAATAGCATGGTAGCCATGGGGGTAGTGAGGAAAAGAAGCCCACTATATCTTGGGCACAGCGTGTGCATATTTTCATATTTTTAAAGTCATGTAAAATAAAGGATATGTTTATTTGAGTAAGTCAATGTAAAGTTTAGGTTAGCAATATAAATGTTCAGAAATTTGATAAAAAAATAGTCCTGAAATTTGATAAAAAGAAATAGTCCTGCAATAAGCCCAGAAAAAAAATGAGATAAAGAACAATTTATGTCGACTATTAGTCGATCATTGGTTGGCTTTACAAAGTAAAATGCAATGATAGGGAACAAATATATTCATTCAGACCCCATATTAAAGGGAAAGGCATATTTTCATTAAACTGACAACAGTTCACGAAAAGCGACCATAATTTTTTGGATGATTCCCATCCCCACTTCCTAGATGGCTTGAACGTCAAGGTCACATAATATATTAAGAATTTTCTTCCAAATCCTGAGATAGATATAGTTCACATTTGGCACAATGATAGATATTGATTCTAAATTTCACATTACCATGTCTATTTCCCTATTCGACATTATATTTTCTTTTCCTTTTTGTGAATAAACATGCCTAATTGAAGTATGAAATTAGAAACAGGACCATTGGCCAAATATTTTCCATCGTCAAAAACTGAAAAAAGTTTATTTCTTTTGCCGTGCATTATCTTTTGCTGCACCCTGCAGCAACCGTTTTACTTGTTTTCTAGCAGTTGTGCAGCAACCTGAGCGAATTGTAATATTTTAACTCTATCAAATGTAGGTTGGAGATATAAAAATCACGTCTGTCAGCCATGAAATATTGGATTTGTTGAAAGTGGACAGCAAGACTTACTTCTTTAGAATGTATTTTGAAGGCGGTCTGACTACTAAACCCTCGATGATGCAGGCTGTCGCGGAAGACCTTCCAGTGAAGCGGTGTACCCCTCTACTGCCCCGAGGCAGCTTGTTTGTCAAGGTGTTCGACCTGCGACAGCAGACCGCTGGTTCATGACACCTAAGGAAGATGCGACTTTGCCTTTTGCGGTTCTGTCTATATTCTAAATAAACCTGCAATATTCTTCTTCCACATGAAATACAGACTCCGAACTTTACACGGGCACGGAATTTTGCAGATGGCGGGAAGTTAGACGCTCATATCAAACTCCACAAGTTTTACGGGAGTTTGTTGAACGTCTGTTCATCTCCCGATGTCTCGTATTCAGTCTTGGTAACAATTTACTCCTCTTGTGACATGCGGGTGTTGAGTCTCTATAGGCTGGAATTCTTGAGATACAGGGGACTTAATATATCATAACTGTCTCGATCTCAATTTTAAAGATTAGCAGGGTCTCTGGTCCGGTACCGGATCCCAAGCCTGCCAGTCTCGGCGTCCGGTACCGGAACCGGAGCCTCGCTTGATAAGAATGGCTCGGGGTCCGGTAGTATGTTAATCACTGTACATTAGCGGTTGTTACTTTAAAAAGTCAAACATATTTTATTCACAATTTCACTTACATGCAACATACGTGCAACGGACGGGCGAACACACGAATACCTCGCCACTGTTAAACTAATAGACAGACAAATAAACAAATATATTAAAATATGATAAATAAATAACTAAAATAAAAATAAGAACAATATTATTATTATTTACAGTACCAACAGTTACTGTGATCCAGCTTTGTAATTCAAATCAGTTTTGATCAGTTTTAGTATGACCTTTGGCCATACCGTAATACCGCTTGTAAAAATGGCGATATACGGAGAAAAGATCAAAATCTAATAGGAATTTAACGATACCTGTGTATTTCTTTCTATTTGAGACATATATTACCCATACTGAGACATGCTTGGCTCGGAGACAATCCTCGTATGAGCGCCTAGGAAGCCGGTACCGGACTCCGAGTCTGCCTTAAGAAAATTTATAAATAACATAAACACATATTGTCAGTCATTAACACGTATGTTTTGTCATTTCAGATCACACAACGAATAAAGAAAGAAACAACAACAACAACAACAACGCTGCATTCTAATTTCATCTGATTCAACTTAAAAAAATATATGTAATGGACTTTGGCATGCATTTATAACGTATTCTAAGGACTCAATCAAAACATTTTTGTAGAGAAATCCAGATACAAATACTTTGAATGATGAAAATAGAATTTATTTCATATGCACGTTTACGGTTTAAATCCCATTTCCGTTCACTGAAAACAAAACCTGACTACCGATGCATGTCTTATGTATGTCTTATGCATACATACTTATTATTTATTATCTAACTGCGTCATTAATCAGTTACAGTGTACTCAGTAAAATAAAGATGAAACATAAGTTGTCATTTTTGCGAGCAGCTTTTCGCATAGCATCTAAATCGAAGCAAAAAATAATGATAAAAATAAATAAATAAAAAATAAAATAATAACACTAAAGTAAATCAAACACCTTTTTGATAAAAATATTTTGCTGAAACACTTAGAAACAGTTGTTTTCTGACAGTTATACTAATTGATTAAATGACAAAATTAGAATAAGTTAAGTGTACAAAGACGTTATTTTTTTTTCAAATAAGATTCTTATTCATTTTATTCGTTTGTATTTCGACATAGTTTAGTTCATGGTATTTTTTGGCAATAACCATAATGTGGTTTATCCGAATTACGGATAAAACTTCGATGACATTCACTGTGTATTTTTACTAAAAATTTTATCCAAATTTTGGATAAAACTTACAACTGTGTTTTGGAACAGCGTATTTTAAGGCAGGGGTTTTGCTTTTCCCAGCTATTTTGGTTTTATCCAAATTTTGGATAAAATTATTTCTGCGTATTCGTTGTACTGCATTTCCTGCTTATCCAAATTTTGGATAAAAAATTTGGCCGTGTGTTTTCATATAGTGTGGGGCAAGACAGGATGTTTGTTTATCCCAGCTCGTTTGGTTTTATCCAAATTTTGGATAAAATTATTTCTGCGTATTCGTTGTACTGCATTTCCTGCTTATCAAAATTTTAGATAAGAATTTTGGCCGTGTGTTTTCATATAGTGTGGGGCAAGACAGGATGTTTGTTTATCCCTGCTAGTTTGGTTTTATCCAAATTTTGGATAAAATAAAATTTAATGTATTTCAGTCTGTGTATTCGCTGTATTGTATTGCCTGCACAGTCGCTTATCCAAATTTTGGATAAAATTTTCGGCCATGTATTTTCATACAGTATAAGGCATAGCCAGGGTGTTTTCTTATCCCAGACTATTTGGTTTATCCAAATTTTGGATAAAAATGGATTAGATCTAATTCTAATTATTATTCATCAGTTAACTAAAGTGCATTATATTTCCTGCAGAGCCATTAATCCAAATTTTGAACCAACAAACGTCTTAGCCAAAATCATAGAGCCAGTTTGAGCAAATGGATTTGCTCAAATGTAAATGGACACAGTTCAAAGTTGTTGTGCGCCATGCGCAGACTCAGATCGACGTGGGCATCCGCTCAGTCTGACAAGACTCTTCTCTAAGAGCGTAAAGGGTAGCTAAGGGTCTAGGCTATGCCCATGCGAAAAACAAAAACCCTGCTCAGACTGGGCGGATGCTCAGTCTGATCTGAGTTTGCGCTGGGCGCACAACCAATTTGTTGGTTTTTCTCACGGCGTGGCCAATGTTAGTTAGACTTAAAAGTCATCTGCTGGAAAAAGGCTAAATTGATTGCTTCTTGCATGACCAGTGTGATATTTTATTTTGTGTGAAGGCGTTTTAAGTATCCTTCCAAATTGAAGTTTAGGTCAGGTTAATCGTAATTTGATTATTGCCTTCTCAACGATTCAGCTATGTCAGAATTAATTGGGCCCCCTCTGTCCTAAAGCCACCGGATTTCATCAATGCTACAGAAGAATTCAGCGATGAGTGCTTTTGATTACGTTGTTGCTGCTTTGAGACCAGCTACAGGCAATAATCTGCTCTGTATTTCAAATAACTACCGTTGTTATCCTCAAACTTCGACAAATTGTTTGATTAGTGCAGTATTGTTCGGGTCTAAATGTCGCGTCATTACATCGTCCCGACATGACTGAAATACTGAATACTGTTTCAAAGGACGTATTATTGCAAGACATCATCATTAGCGCTGCATTTATCCAAGCGTAACAGAATACCACTAATCCAAGTCAGCATACGTCACGATATCCTATGTTCCGAAAATTCCATCCAATTTACAGGGAGGGGGTAGTTGTGGTCGGGCGATTTTGCTAAGTGAAAGTATAGTGAGTAGGAGAAATCTCAGGAACTGACAAAATTCAATCCCAGATCCAGTTTAGGACATCATGTAAGAAAAAAGACATCACTAAATTAGTCACCATCAAATACTTCATCAGCGTCAGCCATGTGAACAGCCTTTAACAGTGAAGGTGGTCACCGGGGTATCCTTAACATAACGGCTTAGGATCTAGTGCCTTTAACATGTAAGTAATTTCTGTTCAGTATTCCCGCCTTGTTTATGTTTCCGTGATTTAACATTGCCTCCATACATGCCAGAAGCTGGGGTTGAAATCTGGGAGATACGATGAGACTTGGATTGAGCTTTGACCAATCAGTCATGACAAAAAATAATCTTCCAAACTAATCTAAACAAGTTCAAGCCCTTTGATTATGTGTTCTTCTTTTATGAGAAAGAAACACGCATACCTGTATGCTGTGTTTGCTTTTCGCACACCTTTGCCTACCTGAAGTGCATACTCTTGAAAGAACAAGTTGATTTGCATCAACACTAAGTGATTGGTAATGCTGACTTGGTGACTCGTCATACCATACACATTTCTTTTCTTGTTTGTCGTACACTATCATATAACAGAATTTGCTCCACTCCTGGCATTCTTGGATACAGTCTACTGGCGAAGGCATATTAACCAAGACAGAAGGTTCAGCATTTCCTCCGGGAATGAATATATTATCTGTCATAACCCACTGTCCACCTGCTCTTTCGCCGCAGTCATTTGTTGTACGTTCTGTTAAATATTATTAGTACACATTATTCAAAATGGCTAACAGCATCATGAGACATAATAATGCATGTCTAAATAAAAACTCCGCAGAAGGTTGTGTCGTATACATGTCTGCAGATTGCCACACCGCAGAGATAAACCAGAAAACATGATCATAGTTAAACCTACCACTGCCGGCGCCAACGAAATCGTAAAAGTAGTACTTATGTCTGGATTCTGCTACAAAGGCAATATAAAACTCATAACAATCTAAAAGATGCGACATCTTTGCCAGGATCCTGTTTCGTTAAATACTTATTTTCGATGTCCAAGATAAACTTGAAAACGACGACATTATTTGTAACGCTACTTTCATATTATAACAGTAGCACGTCAATGCTGAAATATTCTTTTAAAGAATGATCAATATATAAATATACTTTTTTCTAAAAAAAAAAAAGGAGAGAATATTAAGCAATTAAAATTGTTTTCTGTATACAAAAATCATAAAATCGATCTTAAACTGTACGAATATTACTGTTAAGGCATAAGCATTAGATCTTACAGATACATTCAATCAGGTGGTTTGCAAACACACTATTTTAGACAGTTTGTGGAACGGAACACTAAATTTAACATATATACACAGATCGAATTCAAATTACAAAACGTACACAGAAACGTTTAATCACACACTGAAACTTTGTTTTACAAAATTAATTGTTTGTCTTGTTAATGCAGACGAGCCACACAGTTCTTAATATGATGGTTACCGGTAGAAACTGTATAACTACACGCCCTGTGTGTACTGCTATCAATTTTTGAAGGACAAACAAAACTCGGAGCATGCAAGGCTAGCCAATGCATTGAAATTTTAAAGAGTAACTACACTTCAGGAACTGACTGAATCAGATCCCAAACCCTATCCCCAGCATCAAAGGGAAAGATTGACAAAGACATTCCAGCAAACAATAAATTACAAGTGATAAGCCGAGTCAGCAGCGCTTTCCCAAATAGGTGGCAACTCAACTATCTTTATTAAACTAAATAATTTAGACCAACAGAAGGGTTAAAACAGACTAAAAAATTATACGAAAAACATTTAACAACCATTTTTCAAATATTTTCTATTTTTTTATTATAGAATGGTTAAAATGAGAACACAATAAATTAAACAGCACCGAACATAAAACAAATGCAACCGCAACGAAAGTAACGCTATGGGATGGTCAATCATAACTAATGAGAGGTTTAGACCGGTTTTTTTGGGCCCAAACCTTCACCCTCACCCTTCGCCGCGATGAACACAATTAGTTGGTAGTTCGGTTCGTACGGAGGTCCCTTAACACATCAGAAAAGTCATCACGGTCATCAATTAAAATCAAGAAAAGACCGTGATGAAGCAAGGATGAGGAATCGACAGCCAAAACGTGTTGAGTCACCTGGAGATCCCTTGGGCGTCAGCAACACCACTGGAACACTGGAGCAAAAGAAAGCCACCAGTTGAACCCCGGTGGCAAGAAACAGACAAACACCCGGCCACAACCAACTAATATATGGCTTTATGTAGGGCTATCATAGAGTCTGAACTCCGACCCACCGGGTGCAATTAAAGAGGACAGCAAAGTTGTCAACCGTGATTGGGTTAACCACTAAGCATGCAGACTGTCTCATTACATCTATGTTATAGCCACTGCGTTTAAATCGCATGATAATTTTCATAAAATGATCAGGAAATTCTGTTTTCCTACGCTTTTGCGTAATTTATATACTAAGTCACCATAAAATTCAGGTTCCGATAGGCCTTGTTGCAATAGTTTCCTTAACCCTGTGTTATATTTAGAAACCAATTCAAAGTGTCTACGACAAAAATTTAGAAAAAAAAACTTTCCGAAGTTTATGATACCGATACCCCTGCTGTAAAAGCTTGGCAGTCAAATTTTATTACGAGCATTGAAATCAGCCAAATGTCTAGACACCCTAACTTACCGTCACTAAAGTATTTGAATGCATTGCTTAATACGATGCGAAACAATTCGAGTTCCAGTTAAACGAGAAGATTTTCCTGGCTATCATCGTTTACAATGACGTAAGCGAATGTCGTAAGAAACCACGTGATGATTCAAACTGTGTTATGATGATGCAATGCCATTAGTAGCTATTGCCGCTTGTTTTGACCTTACCTAGTCTCAAACATCCTACTAACTCAAATCTTAAACATTTTACCCCTCTTCTGGTGACTGCTTCTAAGGGTCGTATTTTCAGATATCTAGTTGTGACAGGGGTCACAAACAAAAACGTCTGACCATCATTGTACGGCATAGACAAGTCCAAACTGTAAATCTGAAAACACACACAAACAAACCATAAATGAGCCGTGACACGAGAAAACAAACAAAGTTGTTGTGCGCCCAGCGCAGACTCAGATCAGCCTGGGCATCCGCCTAGTCTGATCAGAGTCTTCGCTGTCCGCATAGAGATAGCTTAGACCCTTAGCAACCCTTTTAACGCTTAGCAAAGTGTCCAATCAGACTGGACAGATGCCCAGGCTGATATGAGTCTGGGCTGGGCGCACAACCACTTTGTTGGTTTTCTCGTGTGGTGGCTCAAATAGATAACTTTGAGATTAAAACTATCTGAATAGTATTACTATAAGTGACAGGTCTTGCTTAGGTCAGTAGCTACTGTCCTGATCGTCCCAAAGGTAATCATTCTTATTAGGTTTGATTGTTTTTGCCTGCTCATCTCCATGTGTCTTTGCTGTTTGGTTTTAACGCTAGTTAGGAGGTCAAGAGCTATATTAGAGGGAAGACTATTTGGTAAACATTTAACACGCGTTTCCTTACATTTGGTGCCGTCACCTGCTGTGTTTTATTCCTCTCTTATTTGATTTCCTGGGTAGGATTTTAACAGCAGTAGCCTCTGACATTTCCATATTTGGCTCTCTTGTGGTATTCAATGCCGTATTGTAAGCTATCTGTTAATTTTAAACTTAACATTTCGCATGTTAAAGACATTTCCAATGTTTAGAGCAGTTCACACGTTTAAAAGAATCATGTTTTACACACACACCATATTAAATTTAAATAAAAGTAGATTGCATTTACGGTAGGTCGTTCGCCATATTGATTATTCGTTTGCACAGGTACGAGTGGTTGCCAAGGAGGCGTGACTTTCTGACTTGGTGAACAATTCAAAGGTCACCCTTTTGAAATTATATATCGGCGGCAGCCGAGGACTGATGGGCAGCGTTCGGGTCCCCCACTGTTCAATGTGTTTACGAAAACATCCAAAATGAGCAAAAATAAGTAAACATCCATTTAGTCAAAAAAATCCAAACTTGTATCTAGGAAATCAATTCGAGGCTGAGAAGTAAGAGTACTATTGGAGGGTGCTAGTGAATGATGCTTATTACAAATATTACCTCATTTCACGAAGTCAAGAAACGCAGAATATTAATCAGTGGAGTCATTCAAGTACTTTTTCAGGCACTATTCCATAATATAACTATCATACATCTTTTTCGGGGTGTCTGTTTAGTCAAAAGATTCTTCACTGTGTTCCAACTAAATAAATTTTGTGCACCCTCCAGTTTCGTTATTCTTGAACTCAATGGAAAGGTTAACTGTTAAATGGATATAAGCCTCGTCTTCACAAGAACTGTTTGCCTTCCAACAATCTGACAGAATCACAGCATATCTTACAATAATGATAAAAAATGTGTTTACACTTCTAGCCTCTACAGTTTAAAAACAAATTTTCAATCACTCCGAATACCCAAAGTCTGTCAGCCCTTTTTCCCTGTGGTACTTCCTTGTTCCGAATTTGTTTCGTCAATTTCCACCTCTTTTACTTCTCCTCCTTTCTGTTCATTGTCATTCTGATAATCTCAAGACAAACATCCCTGGCAAATTATACCAGTCAACAATGGTATCTACACTACCGATCCGAAGTTTCCTGGCCAAAAATGCAACTGGATATGTGTAGACCCAAACGAAGGTTACATTAAGTACATGTTTTAACAGCATGTGGAACGAGCTTCCTTCAGAAATCAAAATTTTCTTGTTATATATATATCGTTTAAACAACGTCAAAACCACTTTATTCTTGCAGTACGATTTGTTAAAACAAAATTACACTTTCCCTGGACAAACGGAATGTAAACCACTGAAATCTCCAAGAATTTGTCTCAACCAGTAAACATATCTTTCTTCTGAACTACAAATTTCGACTACATCATCGTACACAAGAAAAATTTCATTGATTTGTAACAGTGATCAATTTGTTTACGAGATGTTTAGCATTACAAAGAACGCCCTCTTAAACTTAGCTCACCCGCACAATTAACTTACAATCAATGAAAATACACGGGTGAAAAATATCTATTTCTGACTAACCTGTATTTCAGGAAGCCACTTGCCTGAGTAGACTGATAAATCGGCTAGTCTTTCTGAATCTTTATTAAAGTTTATGGTTAAAATCAGGTAATAATCTTGAAAATACATAGTCTGCAGAAGTCTGAGGTCTGTTTCGACATTTTACCTATTTACCGGGCGTTCCCAGATTTAAGCAACCTATCTCATTTAAAATGTGTACAGGTTTAAGCGAATAAGAACTAAAATTGATTGCCTTTTTCTGTTCTCATAGATATACAGTCATAAGACATAATCTAGAAATATGATAAATATAATTATATGATATCAATTTCATGAAACATTTTCAAAACTAAAGCCCAATATGTCAAACAAGCATTGAATTACGCAATTTTATTGATAGTTGCGATATCACTGACACTTCAAGGGGCCAAATAACTTTAAACAAATGAAGAAAGTAATAACACCTTACCCGTTTTGCTTGATGCTGATCAAATTCAATAGAAAATTTGTAAACGCCAATTACTCTGGCCTCGGAAGAGAAGTATGTTATATTTGTATGGTTGTATAGTTCCCACTTATTATATATTGTAATTCCTTCTACATTTGTGGAAACTAAGAGATCAACCTGGAATATTATGAAGTAACTGTGGTTACTCAGGAAAAACATACATGAAATATTTAGAAGATAGAGGAGAAGTGACATATGCATTGCTAAAAATAAGGTATTCAAATAAATTACATGTGCATTTAAACAGCTGTTGAACAAATATAAACAAATACTATGCAAATAGTATTCAGAAAAAAATATGTATATAACCCATTGATGCCTCGTCTTTCATAAAAACGGACATAGACAAACAGTACCGACAAAGATCGCGGGTTTACACTCCTTGTAAAAGAGAAGAGACATTTCTTTTAAAAGAAATTGAAATAAATGATTAACCGAACGCCCCTTAAATGACAAATAAACTTATCCAGTATACAGATCGAAGAGTCCACTGGGCATTAATGGGTGAAAGGACCAGGTATGATTTGAGCGATATTTGGCCCCCTCTCAAAATTTATTCAAATATTGTTTTTTTCATTAGTCAACTTGTCAACAATATAAATCTAGAAAATGGAGATGTTACGGCTTGTACAAGGAAAGTTACAGCCATTCGTTTGTTCATGCAGTTCTGTCCTGATTTTTAGCAACATTTAGGGGGTAGGGATACATTTTACCATATATAACAAAGAAAGGAATTTAAAAGTAAATGATATGTATCAGATCTAATAATGTATATAATATTAATACTAAATCTTTTTGACAGTTACTGGTCTGCATCTTATTACGTGCACGAAGGGCGATAACTCTTGATAGATCGCTGAAATTGTCAGTTACAGAAACGCTACATTAAACTGTTTTTCAATCAAAAATTTACGTTTTAGGGGCATGCCACAATTGCAGTATCTTGTCTTTCAATGGAATTTAGATAAACCATTCGTTTCAAGACAACTCATGTGCAGCAGTCACTTTTTCTCGGAATAGAACGTATTAGTATGAAAGAAATCGGATGAAAAAATATTAAAAAATATGGGGGTATGGATAAACTTGGCATTATTCTTGCGAGTTGATAAGTCAAAAATAATAAGTAATGAATACAAAAGCAACAAAGAATAAAGCTAATAAAAATAGTTTGCATTCAAAATAAACATTTATCTCTAAGAAAGAAAAAAAGGTAGATAACTTATGACTTACATTGAAACTGCATAGCAATTAATGGTAATAACACATTTCTTTTTATAACTGCTGACTTTGTTTTGCAAACATAGGCCAGATTTTTTAAGCACTTCCTTTTATATACGTTGTTATATAAACAAAATAAATAAAGTACACTATTTACCCTAACCGTTTCCATGGCAACGATTTAAAAAAAATTGATGGAGCGTAACAAGAAATTAGACATCTTTCATACATGCACTTGTTTTTATACTTGTTTTTATCGTGTGGTTCATTATTTTCGCACGATGTATAAGTTATTAATATATCAACCATATATGTAATACAAACTCTTAATGAAGCTAATCCGCAGAATGATCAGAACGATTGTCGTGTATTTCATGTATGAGAGTGGGTGGGGTAACTAAGGCACTGAGTTATTCATACCGTAATACTGGGTAACTGGGTTATTTACAATCTTTGTCCTATTATATAAACAGCCGTAGGTATTGGAAACAAAGGGCACTGAATATTTTGATTAAACTATGCATTGCTCATACTTTGCCATAGCTAAGCTGTTACTATGGTACTATTATCAACTACGGCGGACTTTAAAGCTACTACTGCAATCTTAACTTCCTCACAAAGGATCGCTTTTAGATCTTCGTTTTGACGCTGAGTGCAGTCCAGAAATGCATTGTTGCCATAACACTCATGATTGTATAGCTCAGAGCAATATCCTATCCATCTGCTGAGAGTCTATCATTCTTTTGTTAGACATGTCCCAGACATGTTCTGGATAGTTAGGATCTACCCTGTTCTCTGAATTTTAATCTGCACCAGCTGATGTGCTCACTTGCAGTTGTGTTATTATAGGTATTAAGTTTCAGTCTCCTTGCACCGCGTATCCCTACTTAATCATTCCTACTTTGCTCTCTTCAGGGCTTCTGAACCCTTTTGTAAGCCTTCCTGTATTCTCTCACGCCTTCTGCTTCATACCGCCTCCTTTTCAAATTCCTCCTCGCATCGCAGAGGTCGAGAACATCCAGTGCCCAGTGTATGTACCTGCGATGTTCGTTTCCAAGTATTTATTTTCCTGTATCAGTAACTGCTGTATTGTAGGGCGCAGAAAAATGAAAGGAAGTTGCACTAGTTTAAATCGTCCCGTACGTGCACGATTTCGAACAGGGTTTAAATTTTTATTTTTTTTTCTGTTTGATACTTCAACAGAATATTTGTTGGTAAAGTATATCCAGCAAATATATTGAAAAACGGGCGTGACCCCGTCATTTCTCAGTCAGACAATACCCAATGTGATGTTACATAGTTTTATTTATGAAATGGGATCAACTCTAACATACAATTTAAAGAGAATGTTACAAGTGATAAGCATAAAAAATATTGTTTGATGATTTGAGGTCTGCAGCATGTTTCTGCAACCGCCCCCTGCCCCTCACCCCCCCCCCCTCCACACACACACAGAAACACACACCTATCTCCCATTACCACCAACACCAATTAATGGATTCATGAGTACAAATATCTTACTACTACTACTTACTATTACTATTTCAATTCTCCTAACGACGTTCCCTAACTGGCTCAGCGGTAGTACAAGTACCGTCTTTCGGTCCCGTCTTTTATTCGCTGTCCCGATTGCAACAATATTGCAGTTGCATGTGTCCTTCAGAATAAGGAGTTGTTTCTGACAATTGGTCAAGCGTCGTCATGAACGAAGAAGCGAAAAACTATGTTTTGCAGCATATATTCTGGTATTACTTATCAAAAAGAAGGTAAAGTGGTTTGTTTTAGTTTTTTATATAGTAAAATTTCTTGGCGATCCGTAGGTTGTCTACTTTTACTGCCAAAAGAGTTCCTGTCCCACGCGCGTCCTTGTAAGGCAACCGTTGTCAATGACGTTATTTTATTTAGAAAATTTAAAATTAGGTGTCAGCGCAGGCAAGTGCACAGCTGAATTTTTCACACATTGTTGATGTTCTTAAAATACATTATTATGCAAAAAATCAGCTGTGCACTTGCCTGCGCTCAGGTAGTTTTCGGTCCAAATGCAAGCCAAAAATGGCCGAAATTGTCAAAACCAGCTGAGGAGGGGTACATTTAGAGGCCCAGAAGAAGTTAAATATCATTAGGGTATAGATTATTTTAGTCAGAATTGATGGTTAAATGTTTAAACTCTTACATTACATGAACACAAGTTAAAGAAGTGCAATTTTGAAAATTCATAAATGAGGGGGCCAAATTTGGCCCAAATCATACCTGGTCCTTTGTATCCTAAAATGTGCAATCTTTATGGTGCATTTGTACACCGCCATATTTTTTCTGCTACTTTATGTCAGCTTGCCTATGGTCTATAGTAATATGGTCATCTGTTTTCAGTATGTGTGTGCTTCTCTTCCGTTTGGGTTACAAGACGGGATTTGGGATTTGATCGTATGAATTCCTGATCAATTCCTTTCTTTTGTCTTTCTCATTGTTACCCTGTTCTTTCCCTTTTATACGGCTTTTTGATCGGATATGCTCATGGTTGTGTCTAGACCCACACACACGACAGGTCTAAACCCAAACACTGTACGTATCTATTTTTGTATATAAAAGTCCTTCAACATCACACAACTGCATATCAATTGTTTGGTCTAGAATACATCCTTCGACGTTTGGTACAAACAATCGATATTTGACACACCAATATGCTCCTTCATATACATGTTTTCAAGGAACAATTGCAAGCGTACAAAACTCATTAGTTTGAACTCGTTAATCGCTCGTGAATTGCAACAACATCCTATAGCCTTACATCTTAGATAATCATACATTGATCCGTGTATAGAGACATGGTTAGTTGCTCGCGAGTAGTAAGCATCGCCTGCGTATTGTATAATATCCATCTTGTCTCTAAAACGAGCTATCCTTATCAGATGGCTGAGAAAATCCTAAGTACCTGCACTCAGAGAGGCGCCGTAGTCGAGTGGTTAGAGAGGCTCGGTAATTGTGCAGAAAGTCACCGAGAGGTCATTAATTCTTTGCTCTCCGTTGCCATGCGACGACTGGAAAACTCTCTCTGGCGACCCAGCTGTAAATGGATACCTTTTCGAATCAGGGAAGGATAAGGCATCAAGAGGAAAGAGATGGGCTCCGCCTTTCGTCAGCTATGCCCAGTATAGAGTGGGTCTCTAAGCTCCACAGCCCCTACGGCTGGCTATGGGAAACCTTTACCTTTTACCTGCACTTGGATACAGTCAACTCCTACAGAGACAAAGGTAGTGAGGTAGAGGAAGAAAGAGAATATATCAGAATATATCCTCAGGTTTCAAAGGACAAAAATGAAATATAATCTGCACTGTGGATGATGTACGGGGTAGACGTTTTACGGCCGCAACACGGCACAACAGCAGCTGCAGTAAAGTCAAAAAAACTCTTAAAGATGTGGTCCTTCAAATGCAGAGCACACATTTAAAGGAAGGAACATGGCCCATACTTCGAAGTTTCGGCTATTCAGGTAAATAAGATGTTGTGTTCATCATGCTCACTGTCGTCATTTGCATCCTCACAAATATATTTTTCGGATTGTACCTGAAGAAAAGGATCTTCATCATCTGGTTGCATGCACCAACCATAGTCGTGTGGCCTGGCATTTCTTGCCATATAACTTTCATACTCAGATGAAGCAGCAATTTGGAAATCGGCGATGGATCCGTCCTTCATTCCCAAAAGTTGTCTGCATCTGTGTGTTCCTAGTCAAAATATCGGATATAATATATTATTACAGTTGATATACTGCCTCTACTTGCTCTGATTCTATTGTAAGTACCTATTTATGAAGCCAGCAGCAATGATGAGAACCTAATTTGGAAGTCGTCAATGTTATTTCCAAGAAAATAAAACTGCCCATTACAGTAGAATGGTGCTGATTTAAACTTGTCTAATAGAAAGAAAACATTTTCATTTAGCAAGGTCAAAATATATGTAATATATGTATGGCATAAATTCTTTTCACCATATAGGCTACTACATAATTTACATATCATAGTACGTTGTCTTGTCTTTTGCTTGGTTATTCATGGTCTAACTGATGGTTGTCTTTTGCTCCGGTATTTCGGTGGTGTTGTTTGACTTCCAAAGAGTCTCCTATTGTTGCAATACGTCATTTCCGTCGAGTCCTCATCTCCGATTTATCGTATGTCTTATATATGATTTGTGTGTTTCCGATGATGTTTCATTGATGGATTAGGAAACCGTCATGCGAGCCACACAGCTAACGTAATGTTTCGAAATACTGCAGAAGCAGAGGGCGAGGTTTGGTACCAGTTAAACATGTTTAAGCCTCCCAATAATCTTTTGCTGACCGTTCCAAGGCGGTACTTCTGTCGTGGTTCCGTGATCTTACAATGTGCTATGTCCGCTTGTGTATGTTCTTTGACGGATTGGTGACCTGTTTTGCTATCCAGTCTGCATTTTGTTTTGTTTTGTTTTGTAAAATAAAAATAAAATAGATAAAAATAGAAGTTGATGCTATTTTTGATTAGGGTAGCTTAATGACCACCGGTTTGGGACAGAACTGCTCAATTTGTTTACCGTGCGTGTCTTTCGTGAACTTGTGTCAGTTTTTCCGTGTGTGTGTGCTTTTTCCCTATTAGTTTTGACAGCGGGATGTGGGATTGAATTGTATTAATTCCTGATCATTGCCTATTTTTTAATTTCTATTTAAAGAAGTCCGATTTGAGCTAAATATATTGATTGTCCAGGCGTCTGCGCCAAAATATTATTCCATTTCATACTGGAACACTCATTTTGAGGATATACCCACGGTGCAGACCCAGTTCAGACAATCTACCCCTCTACAGACACACGCAACCTGTGAACAGATTCGATGTAATGGCCAACAAGAGCAAGTTAAAATGACGAACCACAACCGAAGTTTGAATGAAGAATCGCTTCTTCAGTTGAACCCATCGGAACAAGAATTTCATGTGCATTAAATGTAGAAAAATGACATGCATAGTGGTAGAGAGATAGAGATATGACTTTCCATTTGTCTGATAACTTCAACATGAATATGATAATCGGGGAATGGCAGCAGTGTCAATATAAATGCATGGTCATACTTTCTGCGAAAAGTATCTGTATCCTCCAATGTTTTGATAAAATACGCTGAAGAATATTTATGGTAGTTGGTTGCCTCATGTACAAAACAACGTATCTTCCCGAGGACCCAGGCTGGCCATTTAAACAGCTGATTTCAATGATATTTTTCAGTCTGTAGACGGACTGAAGACAATGTGTTGCTCCGCTAGACAGGAAGCTCCATTTTATATCGCTGATGAGAATATTCGGAAGTACCGCATAACGTCCGTCAACATCTGTAAGAAAAATTATATGCACATGATAGAAAAAAAAATAATAGTGTCCTCAGAGAATGGGTTAGATATATTCTGCGAAGCACAAATATTCATAATGGAACATGCATCTCCCTAAAAACTAAAAAGAGATTATACGGTTTACTCGAGGGATGTTGCAGGATTCATTGATTGTTTTATATAAGGCGGACGGTGAGACGCATTTGAATCGTTCCGGTTTGCATAATGTCGTAAAAATATTTGCACATTAGGAAATAAAATTATTTGCGTTCCATATAAGTAAGAGTTTACTTAAATTATAATGGTCGATGTACCTGCTTTCGGGGTGTTCAAGTATTCGGGGTATTCTTATAAATTATAGGATCCTTCTTCTGAGGGATGTCACAAGGCGATTGCTTTTTTGCAAACAGAAAAAATCATCAACACGTTGCAATATTTATAGCTGATTGACGCGCAAGAGCACTCTAGTATTGACGTCATCCATGACGCCGTCGTTTGTAACCGTGGAAGCGGGCATATTGGAAACACTGCAAAGGTGTGGTGGGGCCGGGGGGGGGAGGGGTGCCTATCAGGCCATTTTTCTGCCCAAGAGCGAAAGGTTTTATTTTCAGCTGATGATTAGCCCGTAGTGTCCGATATACTGAATCAATAGTGTCAATTTTGGATAAGCTCCATACGTGCTACATTTGGAAAAATGGAGTTATTAAAGTGGGCGAGGTAAATCAGCATGAACAAGGGGAGTCATTTTATAAGCTATATTTCTCCTTGAAATTTAATGTCATTCATAATACCTTCCTTTATAAGTTGAAGTTATGTCTTTTGTGACATCTTTTCTCAATTCATACCTTTGAAAGTAAAATCTTATGTCTACAGAATTTCTTTTACAGACACTGTCAATTTTCAATTATTTTAGTACTTTGAATTCAATATATTCTACCATATCTCTAGAACCAATGGATGACCTCTTGTCAAACTAATACGGGTTCACCGTTGGGAAAGTGCAAACGGTTGATCTAATTTTGGTGACCTTGAACTTTGTTTAAAGGTCCCAGTAAGACTTATAATGTCAATTTAAAGTCAAGTTTTGAACATTGTCGAAACATTAGCTCCTGATTTGATAGGAAATCATTACCAAATGGGCCTCAATTAAACATTATGAAGAGTTAGAACACAGGTTGTGATTAAATGTCCATGATATCATCTTCAAGGTCAAAGTCAAGGTTAGACTTGACACAGTGTAATCGAAGATCTCACGCAGCTAGTAAGAAGAAATTTTACAAATATGCATGTTTGTATGTTTCTATTTGTAAATCAATGCTTAATATGCGTATAATGACCTTGACATTGATCTGAAGGTCACCATTATATTCAGAACTTCAGTATTTCACAATAGACTTTTCTATAACCTGTAAGTTTATCCTAGCCCTGTTTCATTATGTTTGGCTAATGTTGACATTCATGGCAAGGCAAAGACCATTCTATGCACATTAAACATTGATTTTCAAATGAAAACACTCATATTTGGTACATTTCTGCTGACTGAATATATGATATCTATGACTAACTCTGTTTAGTCTAACCTTGACCTTGACCTTGAAGATGATGTCATGGGCATTTAATCATAACCAGTGTTCTTACTATTCATAAAGTTTAGTTAAGATCAAATTGAGCACAATTTCACATCAATTCAGGAGCTAATGTAAAAACAGTGATCAAACTTGACTTAAAATCGACATTATAAGGCTTAATGTGATCTTGAAACAAAGGTCAAGATCACCAAAATTTAATCAACAGTTTGCACTCTCCACACGGTGAACACATGTTAGTTTGATAAGAAGTCATCCATTTGTTCTAGAGATATGGTAGAATATATTGAATTCAAAGTACTAAAATAATTGAAAATTGACAGTGTCCCTAAAAGAAATTCTGCAGACATTAAGATTTTAAGTTGAAATGTACAAATTGAAAACAAAATGTCACCAAAGACATTACTTCAACTTATTAATGAATGTATATATGAATGCTATTAAATTTGAAGGAGACATAAAGCTTACGACTCCCCTGGTTCATGCTTATTTACCCAACCCACTTTAATGGCCCCATTGTTACGCAGAAGGTTTTACACACGGTTGACACGGGCGTAGAGCCTTATGCGTCGCTAGGACGGCGGAGGGTGACTTCCGGTTAAAGGGTTATCGACCAGTGCATTACATTAACAAGGAAACTCTACCAACGTTAGAATTTTTTTAATTTATATATATGGTAATGTTAAGTCAATATACAAACAATACAATTTACAACTGTCACAATTACAATAATAAATAACACATATCAGTTCATGTCGCTGGCCCAAGTAAGGTGTTTGTTTCAAATCTGTAATCGATTTGCGAGGATACGCAAATAGATTGCCGTCTGACGTCAACACCGTACTCGGCTCAGCGCCATGAACTGAAAGGAAAATTCAAAGAACAAAAACGTTTACTGAGCTCATAAATAAAATTAGGCCTTATGCCGGCTGGGTTATACTGGTAGCTCCCTGGATCCTACCATGGGCCAGTCCATATATAATGGGAAACACCCACTAATACCGTATCGTGCACGCACTAATATACTGGTCGCTCCCTGGATCGTACCAGGGACCAGTCTATATATTATGGGAAACACCCTAGTGGTCGAACACTACTGGTTCACCTCGTTCTACACCTTCAACAGACAATCACCTCGACAATATCGGCCGACTTCGTCTGATAAACGTGTGTCCCGCCTTGGCTAGGACTCTTGAGCACGTGGCGTTGTGATTTTGCCTCTACCCGGGTTAGAATTAACCTGGAGATGTATGTAGAATCTCCAGGTGAGACGTGGCTCTAAGCCGAAACAGCTGACTGCCGGACTTGAAGTGCCTAAAAATAACGAACTTACACTTTTATATTATAACTACATGATAACAATACGTAAGACTTGGGTCTGTCTTGGAAATACCGTACAACGCCCTCGACAAATGCCGAGCATAACGTGCACACGCCAGTCCGTCTCTAGATACAACTCGCGCTCACGAAGTGAAGCCAAAACTGTGCTTACCACTTCCGCCAATGAAGAAACGTAGATCCTACCACGCATGTGCGTCGAAGGATCTTACGTCAAACATTGTCAAGAAGTAAACTGACGTTAACAGGTATCACCATGACATACCCCACATAAAACATGAATGATCAAAACAATGACCTATCTACATTAAATTGATTTACCAAAAATCTAACTCGCATATGTATTAATTCATTTCTTTAAACCAAGCGTATGACCATTTGCCATAGAATATATCCTTTGAATAGCTTAATAAGCGATTCTAATACATTTGGGATCATAACGTCTGATCTGACATCATGACGCCAATGATGTCATACCGTATGACGCCAACTAGTGAAGGCAAATCAAACGCATGACGACCAAATGTTACCATTATACCTTATGGAAAAAACCCTTAATGCGGTGCATAATATGACGCCAATTGACGTCACGAGTATGTAAATTAGTTCCATTACAAATCAATCTACTTCTATAGGCCACGTATACGTGACACTAAAAAGTGCTGACATCGCAATAACATGAATGAAACTAACGTCACATGAATAACATTAATGCAACTGACGTCACTCGACGTCAAATAGACGCACACCATTGCCACCAACATCAGTGTTATAAACTATTTCCGTAATTTACAAAACTTCCTAATATACAAATACTATGCGCAGCATGTTATTATCAACAAAATCAGTCGATACATCCTAATATACAAATACCATGCGCAGCATAATCATTATCAACAAAATCAGTCGATACATGCGCAGCATAATGATTTTCAACTAAATCAGTCGATACATGCGCAGCATAATGATTTTCAACTAAATCAGTCGATACATTTAATCATACCATATCAATATTTTTTCATTCTTAGCCAAAACTATTCTGAATAAATATAATAAAATCTTACCCCTCAGATCTTAAAACTGAATCTAGGCACGACAATATAACATCCTACGTCTTGGTATTTCAAAGCCACGTCTAAATTTTCAATACTAATTTACGAATATAAATACTATGCATCTCACTTTTAAATCATGCGACTCGATTTAAGCATGTAGGTATTCACCTTAAAACCATGCAACACGCTGTACAGTGAAAACTGCCACGTGAGGTAATCACCAATAATTCATGCATGACCTAGCCACAATTTCCGTAAATGTTTTATTACCACAGTTACCCTAAAAACTGTAGCCCTACTGATTGAAAGGATTAAAATAATTTCATCGACATAGTCGACGATCTGATTCATTTCGTAACATAGGTGTCACCTTCGGGAGAAAAAACAACAACATAAAATGTGTCTTTTCTGAAATAAACTGTGTCCATTTACGTTTGAGCAAATCCATTTGTATGCTTTTGGATAAGAATAAAAATGTTCGGACACAGATTTTACCATAGAAGTGTTATCCAAAATTCGGATAAACGAACTTTCTAATAAAATGGGCGATCACTAACATAGAATTTTTATCCAAAATTTGGATAAAACTACATGCTTTATGGCATCAAGTTAACTGTGTCACAAATCTTCATCGCAATCCAGTATCACACGTAGGACAATATCACTTCTGCAGCTTGGATTTTATATGCATTTACCTAAAAAAAAACAGACAAAGGGTTATAAGGGGCACACGTCTTCTACTCACAGTTCAAATATATTTATTGTGGTAACTCATTTTAACCGTCTCAGTGAGGCTGTTCTAATCAGACAAACAATATTCTACATTTTGCACACAGAAACAATTAGCACAAGGAATACCAGCACAATGATGATAATGTATTCAACGTTTAAATATTGCCCTCGTGATGTGACCTGGCAGGGCGGAGCTAGCGTTATGGATCAGTGCATTGTCAAACAGGTAATTCCTATTTTCGTCAACAATCGGAAAAATATCCGTAAGACTTCGTTAATCCTCGCCTTTCTTGTTATAAGTAATAAGTATTTGAAACAAATCGTGTACAGAGTGTCGTGGTGTAGTGTATCTGTAGTCGGATGGCAAAGACACTCAATGCTGCGCTGCGATCTAGGGTTCAAATCTAGGATGAGAATAAACTTTTTATTTTCTCATTTTTTTTTATTTTCAAACTTTATTTTCTTTACATATTCATTTGTTTTAATCATTTCCTTTTAGGAGAAAACACATTTCCAGTAATTTCTTTCGCTCGAGATAATTCAAAGGTATGAGTTCGGCATTGGTAGGCACCCTGAAACTGAAAAGTCAATACCAAATCAGAAATTATTTATTCACTCATCGTTTGCTCGTGCATGCATATCACTTTTCTCGAGCACAAAATACCATAATCTACTAAATGCCCTCGTGCATATTCTGGGCATAATCAGACAAACAAAACCTCTGAAGATTTTCTTTTTTTATTATGAGCATAAAGTATATGGAGTAATCAAAACAAACGAAAATTTCTGTCAGGCAAACTAATCATTTGTTACCTGAAAACTTAAAAAGAAAGAATAGAAAAACTTTATAATTTTAGGTATATTCGAACCTTGGACCCTTATAAGATACGAAAAAGGTTAGCACGTCTAGCAGGGGTCCACTACACCAACGAGTCTTTACACATTTGTGAGATATAGCTAAGAGTTATAATTCATGCATGATACGCGATGATTAACGAATACTTACGAATAACTTTCCGATTGGTTACGAAAATGTTGCTTTACCGATTTCATAATGTATTGAACCAAATCGATAGCCCCGCCCTGCCAGGTCACTTCACGTGGGCAATACGAAAGAAAGAATAAAAATAAACATTAGGTTACTTAACATACGAGACGATGACATGAGCGACACGATGTTATGTTTTATCATAATAATCTAGTTAACTATCCAAAAAGAAGTTTTTCTCAGACAACATTTCTCACAATAATTCAAAACACTGACACTATTTTTTAATTTGGCCGCTTGATGCGCCAACCATTGATTGCGCATGTTTATAAACGGCGCATGCGCAGCAGAAAAGGAATTTCAAATTTCTCAGCAGGTGGCGAAAACTTGTATTTCACTGTGGGTAATAATATAACTTGAGGAAATTTAGTGAAAGGTAACTATTTTGTTTGCTTACGTAATTATGAAATAGAGAATAGAATTGAAAATTTAAATTTTGAAAATTTCTTGCGCTTTTTAGCTAACCTGAGACACATAGGCTCAGGGTGAGCTATTGTGATCAGTCGGTGTCCGTCGTGCGTCGTGCGTCAATTTGCTTTAAATGACATCTTCTCTGGAACCACTAGGCCTAGGGCTTTGATATTTGGTATGAAGCATTGTCTAGTAGACCTCTACCAAGTTTTTTCAAACACTGGCCCTGTGATTCAAAAAGGCCCTGGGGGGTCTTGGGTTCGAAATTCAAATATACTTAAAAATCTTCTTTTGGAGAACCACTTGGTGCAGGTGATTGAAATTCTGTATGTAGTATTTCATAGTGGTCTTTTACCAAGTTAGTTCAAATGATGGCTCCAGGGTCTAAAATTGTCCCAGCCCAGGGGAGCATGGCATTGAACTATAGAAATACATAGAAAACTATTAAAAATCTTCTTGTTCAGAACCATTTGGCTTAGTTGCATGAAATTTTGTATGTAGCATTGCCTAATAATCTTATACCAAGCTTGTTCAAATAATGGCCCCAGGGTCCAAAATGGCCCAATGGCAGGGAGTCCAAGGTTTGAACCATAGACAATATTCAAAAATCTTCTTCTTCAGAGCCGCAAGGCTCAGATGCTCGAAATTCGGTATGTAGCATTGCCTAATAGTCCTTTACCAAGTTTGTTCTAATGATGGCCCCAGGGTCCAAAATAGCCCCGCGGCAGGGAGTCCTCAGTTTCAACCATATAAATACTTTGAAAAGTATGAAAAAAAAACCCTTCTTTTTCAGAACCACTTGGCTCAGATGCTTGAAATTTGGTACGTAGCATTGCCTAGTAGTCCTTTACTAAGTTTTTTTTTCAAATGATGACACCAGGGTCTAAATGGCCCCACCCCAGGGGCCATGAGATTAAATCATAGAAATACATATAACAAAATATTCAAAAATCTTCACTTTTAAACAAATGATGGCGCCAGGGTTTAAAATGGCCTCGCGGTAGGGAGTCGTGTGTTTGAGACATAGAAAATCATAGAAAAATATGCAGAACCACTTGGCTCAGATGCTTGAAATTTAGTATGTAGCATTGTCTAGTGGTCATTTACTAAGTTTGTTCAAATGATGGCCCATAGTCAAAACGGCCTCGTCCGAGGGTGTCATGGGTTTGAACCATAGCAATACATAGGAAAGTATTAAAATATCTTCTTCAGAACCATTTGGAAATGGTTGCAAACTATCAGGTTTGTTCAAATGATGACCCTTGTTTGACCTTTAACCTTTTTGCTCAGGTGAGCGATTAAGGGCCTCTTGGTCCTCTTGTTTTAAATAGTAAAGTGAAGTACTTATTCCGACAGCAAGTAGAAAATGTTAGAGTATATTTGGTCGGTGTGCCATTACCAAATATGAGCCACGACATGACAAAACCAAGAAGTGGCATGTGGGCCCAGCAAAATCTCAGATCAGCCTTGGTTTCCGTCCAGTGTGATCAGAATCTTTCTGTCCCCATGACGCTATGACTTTGAGATCATATGCCTGGGCAAGAGTATAGCTGAAATACTTTTTGGACTTATATCTATCATCATACCAAATAGGAACCAGATCAATCAAATAATTTAGAAAATATAAGCTCTTAAAACTTTTAGCGTAAATGCGGACGCCGCCGCGGACTCCGACGCTGACGCCGATGCAGAGCCGGGGGTTGTGCAATAGCTCTTCCTGGACTTCGTCCAGGCGAGCTAAAAACCCATGTCCGGCAACACGCATAAGTATACCAAACAATCTGCCTACATTATAAAATAAAGTCATGTTATACGTTTTTCTTATTTTGGTTCTAATTCTAACACAGTGCGCCTATGGAAGCAATGGAAAGTTTCTGTGCTTCATTCTGCAACGATTCACTGTTTCGGAGTACGTGGGTCTAACTACTGACGTCACTAGCGATACTGACGTAATTTTGTGACGTTTTGAGACGTTAGACGGTGTTATGTTTCTTTTTCTTTCTAAATTCGCCTTAAAAATGTACATTTATCTTAGATACAGTTAAGAAAATTGGCGGGAGCATTAACGCGCTGGTAAGAAGGTTGAGAGAATTTGAATGAAAATAATACATTTGCAGCGTGTTTTTAGTGTTAGAATCGAGATAGTTCAGCTCAAGGATTGAATTGTTGTGTAATAGTTCACTGTTTGTCGGTCTGTTGTAAGTAAATATATTATTCGCGCCCTCGTGATATGCTCAACTTCACAACTGACCTCCAAACAGTGCATTACTACTCACCAATTCACTGCTAGAGCTGATCTATTTCTTAGTTAAACTCCCTTATGACGTATATTTTTATCAGTAATCATGATATGATCTTTTACATTCATAATATAAAACTGTGCATGTCTAGGATAGCTTGTGCATATGCGCAATCTGTTTGAGGCATTACAGTTCGTCCAACAAAAAACAATACAACTCGGTCTTCACGTGCGCAAGTTGATTGCGAATAGGATGGTGTACGACAAACATTTCGCATACGACTGAGTACAGGGTTTTTTTTTACTTAACATGAGATTGTCAAATTTTAGTGCATGTATAAATGTGTACATCAGACTCTCTTCGGGACGTTTATAAGACACAGTAGGCCTAGTGACAGCACCATCGCCGAACCCAACCACACCTTGTCCTGTAAGAACTTAACACAATATTAATGGAGGAAAAGAACGACTTTCCACAAACTTATTCGTGTTATTTCAAGTCGCTTATGCAAGGCCTGAATTGGAAAGTTGCCCATGCAAAATTTTGGTTTAGCAACTCTCAAGAGTTTTGTGATAACTTCATCACCAGTATTTTATTTCTTTCTTTTTTTTACGCCAAAACAAAAAGTGTGCACAATGTGTTTTACATGCATACGAGTCAAATAGCATCGACATATTTTGGTTATTTATTTGCAAAAGCATTATCGGTGGGAATGGAATTACGCTTATAATAATACATGAGTCGGGCATTGACAAAAGGTGACATTACAATATCAGATATGACATTTAAACTTGACCAAGACTGACACACAATTGACCGGTAAAAGTGTTGAAAAGCATGAACATCTGGAATCTGCCAGATTTAAAAATGAGTTTTATGTCCAAAAACGTAGTTAGCTATAGGAAGGCGATTTGTTTTATCTTAAGGTGAGTGGGTACGATTTCAAGGATTGAAACTCTGGCACTTTTGTTTTTGTCTCCCTTTTCAATAGAGTTCAACTCTTATATAGTCTTAGAGAAGATTTCCTTTAAGAGTAGACTCCATTTTGGAAGAGTTACGTCATTCAAGGGAAGTCTGATAAAATACCTCTACAAAGCAAAGACATATGTTTTCTATATGCAGTCTCTTTCCCTCTTTCTCTCTCTCTCTCTAGAAAGACGAATCATTTGATTTGGCTGAGCGAAATTCTCTCTCTCTCTCCGTGGAAAGAAGAAAACAAGGATCATTCCATTAGCGTGAGCGAAATTGGTGCAACATATGGCAGTAGGATGTATGGGTTGTGATTCCGGACTGGGCAGAGGCGAAAGTTTATCTTGATTTTCAATATGAGCTACGTCCAGGGAATATCTCTCGAGACATAAAATGTGCGCATGCCTAGACCATCGTCAGCATATGCGCAGTCTGTCAGGCTTCTGCAGTTTGCTACTGGCTGAAAGGAGGCGGATCTTATTGATCAATAAACTGTGACCAATTAAACTGATTTACTTTTGGTTCTGCGAAATCATTTTTGACGGATTGATATATTGAAAATACGTTAAACTTTGTATATGCTAACTTTGCCACATGCTTAATTGCAGATTCTGTCTGAAGTTTTTCTTTGAGAACAATTTTACCGTTGCGGACAGGAGAAACTATTGCCTTAGCATGTGTGCAAGCTATCTTAGGCAGACGCCGGCTTTAAATCATTAAAACGTTCTTGAGATAATCATGAAAAAAAAGATTTCAATGACCTATTTTCGATTTCACAAACTTTATGACATGTTAAAACTACAATGTACATGAAGATTAATACAAGGTGAACGCGTTAAATAGATGGTAATAAAATGTAAGACAAGGATCCCATTTATTGTTTCTGTGATGCGTAGTTGCATTGCTGAACGGGAAGCCAGTAATGAAAAGAAATCAAATCAGTATCAATATAAACGTATTCATACCTAATTTAGTGCGACACACGCGCGTTTCTGTATTTAACTTCTTCAGTGTCGCTAAACCCCAAAAGTTTGATAGAAAAGATATGATGGCAGATCTCGGCGAGGAATTCTATTTTTCAAGTAGCGAGTTTCGAGTAATGAAAGTGAGTTTCGAGTTAAAAATGCGAGTTTCGAGTCAAATAAGTGAGTGTCGTGTAAGGAAAGTGAGTTTCGAATTAAAAATGCGAGTTTCGAGTCAAATAAGTGAGTGTCGTGTAAGGAAAGTGAGTTTCGAGTTAAAAAAATAAGTTTCGAGTAAGGAAAGTGAGTTTTGAGTAAGGAAAGTGAGTTTCGATTTCAAAAAGTGAGTTTCGAAAAAGGAAAGTAAGTTTCGAGTAAGGGTAGTGAGTTTCGAGTTAAAAAAGTGAGTTTCGAGTTAAAAAAGCGAGTTTCGAGTGTAAAAAAATCGAGTTTCGAGTTAAAAAGTGAGTTTCGAGTTAAAAAAGTGAGTTTCGAGTTAAAAAAGCAAGTTTTGAGTAAACAAAAAGGCAAATTTTGAGTAAGGAGTAAGGAAATCGAGTTTTGAGTAAGGAAGACGAACTTCGAGTTAAAAAGAGAGTTGAAAAACTTTCCGAGAAGATCTACATGTATGAGAATGCAATTTGTATCATATCTGGAAAATTATTCACGTTACTCAAAAGTCTATCGTCGAAAAGTATTGGGCATGGTGCCCATCTCTACTCCGCATTGGAACATTTAATAACTGTACATATAGAGCTCAGGGGCCTTACATGAGTGCTCATGTACAATTGAATGTATTAAACGAGTTGGGGAAAAAGATAAGACGCAAAGCTGCGTCGAGCATCTAATCGGGTTTTCCCAGCAAGTTTAATACAGTCAATAATACAGAAGCACGCATGCAAGATTCTATTTATCATATGACACTAAAGAAGGTAGGGCAGTCTGATCATGGTATGTACTGTTCTCCATTATGTTTGCATTTTTTTTATAAATTATTCTGCTATAAGACCACCTTGTTCGAATTTCAGGGTTATTACAGCAATTGTTTGACTGTCTGAATGTTAGAATTTTTACGGTAATGTACAATGTCTATTCGTTTAAAGGCCAAGATACAACAGGAGCAGTTTGTAGTTAAACTTTGTAGCACCTAGTTGATAATGGCAATAACACTCTCTCTGTGTTAGCATGGGTTCAGTTCAAAGGTGGTGGATTCATTATCATCTTATACATGTAGAATCTCACACCTGTATCTGGACCCACTAACTATTCAGTAGGTAATCACCACTGTTGCTCACTAGCTGATAAGTAATATGTATAAATATTAAACTGGTACCGGTATAACCAAAAAATGTAATGCTAAGTGTCCCAAATTGCAAACAGTAAAGACCCAGATCAGTTGGAGGCAACCGAGGTTATATCCTCCTTACACTGGCAAAGAATGGACTTGTCCGAACTGTGAAAGAAAATATAATTTCGGAAAGTATTGTTGTTTGTTTTAGTTTTTTTTAGTTGAGACACTTGCTGATCAGATGCTTCCCTGTTTGTATATTGCCAGTCGAATAATTTAGCATCTAAAATGATGTTCTGACATTTTTTAAAAATGTATTTTAATGAGGTTTTACTTTGTTTGAATTGGGAAAACTGGGGAAGGAGTGGGGGGAAGAAGAGGGAGCTACGATGGAATAATTCGGAAATTTTTGGAATGTTTCAAACTATAATTCTTAGACAATCAAGCTGTTACAACATAACGCAGGGTGGATAACGTACGTCACAGTCACGTGATTCGGAGGATAAGAAACACAGACTTTTTTGCTCGATTGGCGAAGAAAACTGAGTTTACATTGCAGACTTACAAAACTGATTTTAATACGGAAAAGCCCAGCTACACCGCACTATTTTGTAGTTGTATTTGCATATATTATATACTGAAGATATCAAACCTGTTAATGGATTGCTTTGGAAAACCGATCTTTTTCCGAATATAAGGAACACACATCTGCTCGCCAACGACCCAAAACAAACAAACTAGGCCGTCTAAATCAGGGGTTTGAATCTAAATCAATACCTTATATGTCCAGCTCTGCCTTTATTATGGTTTTCATTTTTAAGGCTTTCTACGAGCAAAACAATTGAGAATTGAAAAGTCGATAAGGGACACCCCACTGTTTGTTCGGATATGGAACACACGAGATGTTAAACTAGAAACATTTTGAAAAGTCTGACCAACGGTTAAAATTCTTAGACCGAGTGTCGAGAATCTACATTTTGCAACAGTTTTTCAACGAGTCTACGCATCGTTTGCCCGAAAATTGCAGAAATTTGTAATTGGAGTTGGGGCTAACTTTCTCGTCAATATTCCTCCGGTCAGTTGCTAACGCCCGGACATTGTCCAGATTTTTTAGTGCTTGTTTATAGAACAAAACGTCAAAGAACCAGTTGATGTGTATGTTTATAGGTCACTAAAAGCAGGCAGATTCTTCATTTTGACACTTGATTAACAGCCATATGTTTATCTTATTTCGTTGTATACTGGTAACTCACTCATACTCAACAACTATAGATATTTGTTGTATGCGAGTGAGTTACTTGATAACGGTACACACCATGAACGAATGGAAACATATAGCCTAACTACTACAAAATAATACATTATAAAAATATAATATCAGTTTCCGACCACCAAACAGATGCACCATTTCATCTCCAGCTGTTCTGTAACTTACACAGCACCTGTCCAACTCCAGAAAGTGCATGTAGAGCCTGGCTAGATACCAAGCTGTCCTTGCAAACAATCCGCCTCGGCATGGGTTACGTACCAAGCAGAAGAGTCCCCGTAGGAAAACATTCTCTTCGTACTGGCCTTTGCGACATTAATTTTGGTAAAGTAAGTAAGTTAAAAGTAAGTACTGACTTTATTTTACGAGGGTGATTCAGTTGGTAAAACCAATCTTCCCTGAGGCCCTCTTAATACGAGCACAGCATATACATGGTAACAAACATAAAAGGTTAACAAATACAAGTGAACATTATGAGTGACAGAAATGAAAAGCTTGACTGAAAAAAAACCCTGTTTGATTCCTTATGGTTATTTACATTATCTCTGTAAACTTTCAAGATTGCTTTGGCGGTGGAGGTATGTGAGCATGAATATTAAAGTTTAAGACCTTCTTTCATCCATTTTAAACATTTATTAACAAAAGAATCAATTGTGTTGGCATTTCTTATTTCAAGTGGAATGCTATTCCAAATTAAATCACCTGAATAAGATAAGCTGTTTTTATACATGTTTAATTTAGGCCTTGGTGTCTTAAAATTCTTATTTGAATCAGAGCGCAAAGTCATTGTATCTTCGTTATTACAGCCTTTAATTTGGAACATTTCCGTAATATAAATTGGAGAAATGTCATGAGTTACCTTAAACATTACTTTAGCTTTGTTTATGAAAATTAATTCTTCAAATGATAACATATTTAATTGCCTACGAGCATCTTCCAGTGAAGTATAATACTTACCACCAACTTCTATCTTACAGGTTCTGCTCTGTAATTTTTCAATTTTTTATATTTTTCATTTTATATACATTAGAATTTAACGAATTTCCCCAAATCACCCAGCAATATTCAAAATGTTGCTTAATATAGGCATTGTAGAATAGCACTCTGTGTTGTAATGGAAGGTATGATTTTATTTGAGACAAAAACCAAAGGTATGACGATATCTTTTTTGAAACATGTCCAAAATGATTTGTCCATGTTAAGTTGTCATCTATATGGATCCCTAAAACTCTTTCACAGCTTGTTACTTGCAAACCAAAATCATCATAAACAAGTGTCAAATTATTATCTTTCATATGGCTTCTCTTTTGCCGACTTGATATTAACATCAATGTTGTTTTGTCTGTATTTATAAGCATACCATTCTCTAGACACCAAGTCTTGAGTAAATTCAAAGCATGTTGGAGATTATTTTCCAACATATCTTTATCTGAACTAATATCATACAATGTAGTATCATCAGCATACAAATCCACAGAACGAATTGCATCTTCTAAAAATAGGGGCAAATCATTTATAAAAATTTAGAATAACAAAGGACCTAGAATAGACCCCTGTGGTACGCCACAGAGTACATTTTCACTTTTTGACAGACTTGTATCGATGTTCACTTGTTGAGTTCTGTTACTAAGATACGATTATAAAAAAAATGACAAACTTAGATTATTAATTTTGTAGTGTTTTATTTAGTTTTTGTAGAAGTAATTGGTGGTCTACCAGATCGAAAGCTTTGCGAAAGTTTACTGAAATATTTATCGTCTCTTGTCTCATGCGACGTTAAATCACGTGAATAAGAATATGCCAAGATTGCATACTAGATTAAAGTATAACGGTAATGCCTCTTGAATGTAAAATACTGGTCATTTGTTATAACTAATTTTTCAAGAAAGTTGTAAATTCAATAAATTTTGAGACCGGTCATATCTTTGGAGTCAAAACAGCATCATGGAAAGGGTATAAAACGTATGTAAAACCCAGCTAAAATCACAAACAATACGAATAACTTGTATGGTGGACCTAAAATATCACGATAAAGATCATCTTCTGAGGGTTTAAAACTCTTGAAGATTTTACACAGGGGCTTGTATCACTCTTTTTTTCTCCTTTCTCTGACAAAAAAGTGATAAAAGCCCCTGTTGGATTTTATCGTGTGTCCCTTATCCGATCAAACAGTGGTGTGTCCCTTACCGAATTTTCAATTCTCTGTTGTTTTGCTCGTAGAAAGCCTTAAAAATGAAAACCATAATAAAGGCAGAGCTGGCCATATATAAAGTATTGATTTAGATTCAACCCCCTGATATAGACTGCCTAGTTTGTTTGTTTGGGGTCGTTGGCGAGCAGATGTGTGTTCCTTATATTCAGAAAAAGATCGGTTTTCCGGAGCAATCCATTAACAAGTTTGATATCTTCAGTATATAATATATGCTAATAAAACTACAAAATAGTGCGGTGTAGCTGGGCTTTTCCGTATTAAAATCAGTTCTGTAAGTCTGCAATGTAAACTCAGTTTTCTTCGCCAATCGAGCAAAAAAGTCTGTGTTCCTTATCCTCCGAATCACGTGACTGTGACGTACGTTATCCACCCTGATAACAGATTTTGATCAGCTTGCATGTCTTTGTACATGTAGTTATGCATTCAAAAGATGCAGATAGTGTAAAGCCCAATAGGAGCAGTCTGATCTAGGTATGTACTGTTTGCTCCAGCCTATCTGTCCCAATATTTAGAATATTCACAGTACCCGGTAGTATGAAAATTTAGAATAAAATCATATAAGCACCTGTTTCATGGAGTCAGAATACAGACTAGTGAAGGAGCAGAGGGCCTTTAAAGTTCAGTACATTATGCAGGAGTATACATGTATCTAAACGAGGAGGTCCAGTAGCTTGGTTGGTCTGCTGATCTAGTGGTCCTAGGTTTGATTCCCAAAATCTTCTCAGTTGTACACAGGGTTCCATTGTGCACAGCCTTTCATTAATCCTGAATATGACTGAGCCACAGTAAAGCATAGGACATCGGATCCACCCATCCATATAGCTAAAACACTGGATGGAAATCACTCCTTTACTTTCTTTTTTTTTTTGACAAGAACCGTTTATGTGATCGGATTAAAATTTGATTTTATCGAGCTAGGAAGATCTTTCTATTGATTTTGAATAATTCGAATAACGGATATCCATAAATCATGTCGAATTAAAGATATCTATAATTCGAATAATGGAGCTCAATAAATCGAATTATGGACATCCATAGTTTGATTTATTGACATCTATTATTCAACATGATTTGTGGATCCGTAATTCGATATACTTCAGTTTATAGATATCCATAATTTCAATTATGGATATCAGTAAATAGTTATGGATATTCATAAATAATTATCGATATCAATAGTTCGAATAATGGATATCCATAATTCGAATTATGGACATCAATAAAAAGGGAATAAATAATTAAATGGCACCCCATAAAAATTTGCATGGCAAAAAGAGTATACATAGATCCATCGCTGGACAGTGTAGAAAATAAAGTTTGGATATCCATATATTGAAAAGTGGATACTGAAAACAAATTATTGGTATCCATAAACAGCAAATCAACACCTTATAGAATGTTTTTTACTAGTTTTAGATATCCAAAAATTTGATTTTTTTTATGTCCGTTCATCTCTTTATACATCTAATATTCTCAAGATTTTTGGATATCCATAATTTGATTTATGGATATCCATTATTCGAGTTTTGATGTCCAATTTTCGAATTTTGGATATTCAATAGCCATCATGATTTCCAAAATTTCATTTATGCATATCCATAATTCTGTTTTTGATATCTGTAATAAACCAATTTGTGGGTACCACAAAATCAGATATCCATGAATCCAATTATGGATATACAAAACTCGAATTATGGATGATGATTATCCGCACTTAGATGATTACTGAAATCCGAAAAATTGAAGTATGGATATTAAAAGTTAAAAATGAATTTCAGACATTGAAAAACAAAATCGATTAATGGCTATCAATTTAATTCGATTGTTTGATATTCAAAAATGATTTAGTTAAGCCATAATACTTTAAAAAATGTGGGAATATATAGAAAAAGGAAGTGACAAGTTGCCCCCTCAGTTTTCTGTGGTATGGAACTCCAAATTGCTTGACCATGGACCAGGAGGATTAAAAAGGCTGGCTGTTATAAACATTTGGGAAAAATAAGATGCTTTAATAAAATTACTGTATGTAGACTTATGCTGCCTGAATGATGCAGGGTGGTGTTTGTCAGTTATATGCTGCAAACTAGGAAGACGGAAATTGCTAAAACAATGAAACTGTCAAACTTACCAAAGTTTCATGTCTATAATAAAAAAGAGGATAAAATCACAAGACTCGGCATAAAAAAGAAAGTAAAGTTACAGAGATGTAGATGTTCAATCTAGTTTGAATTAGGCTACTGTTGCTTGGAGTAAGGTTTCGATTAAAAAATTTCAATATTCCAAATAAGAGAAAAAAAAAGTAATTAAATTTTAACAATACTTTCAGGTCTGGGAAATCATACATATATACCTTGTTTATTTTAGCGCAATAAATAAACTTTTTAAAATCAGCTACTTATGTCTCCTTTCATTCTTTGAACATTCCATTAGTACTGTATTAGCTTCATCAGAAAGTTCTTATGATGCCTGCTCTGGATCTAATAAGCTGCCCATATGTGTTCTTGTTCCTTTGTCTGAAATGGAGATAATTTATGCATATACCTGCAACCATGATTGTCTGTTAAATTTGGACACATTAGGTCCCAATTAATGAACTTATCCCTATTACGCTACATTATTAACACCTATTAGCCAACTACAAACTGCTACTGTTGTATCTTGGCCTTTAACGACTGACAAGAAAAACAAAAGATCATGGCCTTATAGCACTGAACTAGTACGTTAACACGCCTACGAAACTTATTGCGATTTTTTTACTGCTGCAGAAATGACCATTTCCAGTTGAAAAATTGCGATATTTTTTATATTTTATTACTATTTTGCTCAAAACATAGATTGCGGGAATCGTTAGAACCGCCTCATCTCAAAACATAGATTGTATGATCCTCTTACTAAAGCCTGTGTACGAGGGTTTCGACCAGGTAAAAAGACAACTAGCCTGCTCAGCTACAGAAACTAGCTAGAGTACTGATAGACTTTTGTCAGCCGAAGATGTTAGATTGTTTTCTTTTTATTTATTTTTTTCCTTGTCCCTCTCTGATCTCTGATACTTTTGTACCTGACTCAACATCTTCGACTTTTCAACTCTGCAAGAAACATGTAGCTTTCTTGACCGGCCAATAAATCTCAAAATAATAACACATGTGATGTAATTACAGCTGGCCACTATGCCATCAGTGGCTTGTCGAGACCCCATACAGAGCTTAAGTGATTTACTGCTTAGTCTGAGAACCAGAAGTTTTATTACCCTGTTCACACACAGATATGCTTTTTGATAGAATGAGATTCTCACTCAGATTTGTTTGTTTTCCTTCAGTAAAGCGGATTGTTAGGTAAAAATTATAAGTTTAAGAAGGTTGGAAAAGTATAACTAATTAAGTTTGCACTTTTGCATTTGCTTTAAAAACACTTGGCAATTGGTGGAAACCCTGTTCATACTTCATTCAAAAGGAGCTCTCTGATCTGTGGCTGAACAGAAATTGTCTTGTACAAGGATTTCAGCAAAAGCTATTGTTTCGATAATCCAATTTACCCAAGTCGACTGTATCACACCGGGTAGCGGCAATCGAAAACGCTCGTGCAATCGACAAACGCGGATCGAAAAAAAAACACGTTATTAACAGCGTTTTCGATTGCAAACAATTTGCAATCGAAAACGCTGTTTCTAACGTTTTTGATCCGACAATTTGCAATCGAAAACGCTGTTTCTAATGTTCGTTTGATCCGCGTTAATCGATTGTTCAGAGCGTTTTCGATTGCCGCCTACCCGGTGTGTGTATGAAGAAAATGCCTTGTGAAACTTCATCGGGCGCTCATTTGACACGAGCCTTAAGTTCCAAACAAACTGCGCAAAACGAATGCATGAGTAAAACTGCCTATTCTTGCTGAAGGAAACCTCTGTGGGCGCGTGTCCGTCCCCATTTTGTTACACTACGATCAAACTTAATCTAAAAATGTCCTAGAGAATAGATTTGCCGTCAGGAAATCGTGTACTTATAATAATAATAATAATAATAATAATAATAATAATAATTATAATAATTATTGTTATAATTATTATTATTATTAAATATGATAATAATAAGTTTTATATTTTAGGAGGATAACGTATTTAGCACGAATGCCAGTCTTCCAACTAGCGTCCCTTGCAATAATTCTAAGAACAATATGGGGTTGGTTAATTATTACAGCGCATTAAATATCATTTCACCAAGAATGTTTATAAGAATAATTTGCAATAAAAAAAATCAACAATCCTTGAATACATTTTAATAGCGCATCTTAAACAGATTTACGAAATTCAACACAGTGATCTAAACATAGGCCTATACCTTAAACCTTTTGGTATTCTGATCATTGGCCCCGGATGAAAAAGAAACTGAGTGCAGAAACAAACTTTGTGTCGACTCTAGACTGTGCAGCCAAAAATCGTTATTTTCCAATCAAGCGAATTCATACTTGAGTTTATGATGATACGGATTAAATTATATATTCGTACAAACACAACTTTGTTTCTCTAGAAAAATTTTTATATGTGTTAAAAGGAAATTATCTCTTATCGAAGTTAAAAGATGGTACAGATCTTTCGTACCCTGCAAACATCTAACATGCGATTAATTACCCAGAGACAGATTTCTCAATGATAAAAATCACGAAGAATGTGCTAAATAGCCACATTTTGGATGGCAGGCTACAAATGGGAGTGTAATAGGTCTTTCTAGGTCCGACCAATGGGATAATTCGCTCATTTTCATGGCTTTGGTTTTAGTCTGTCAATGAACTGCCTATAACAACATAGATTGTAAAATTATAGCAGGTTAAACGACTTTGAAGTGTAACTGACGCTGAACAGTGCAGCTGAAAGCGTGCTCTGGTATTCCGTATATTCGGTACCAAAAATTATAATAAACATTGGGACACCAAAACTAATTACAAATATTACTCGAAAAAAATGGAAAGTTATATTTTAAAGTACTGCAATGCGCCCAACAGATGCCAGTGGAATGGAAAAACAGCGTTGATTGTGATCAGACTTCCCCTTGCAAGGATACCGTAAGATGTTGCGTAGCGCATATATTGTAAAACTATGTAAATTTATATTTTGAGTGATTGTTTTTGAGCGTGCACATGGCATATGTTCGATTTATTTTATGTACATTTAAAGTGACCCGGTTTTTTTGTGTGTTTTTTAAGATACCCAATACCGGGGCTCGTTCTTTCGTTTCATTTTCGGTAGGGTAGGCTACAGGATTGGGCTTCTTTCTTTTCATTCCGTTATACCATAAAAATTCTATGTATTGGGAAAGATAGGTCTGAGCAGACAGTGCAGACTCGTATCAGGCGGTCCTAGAGGAGCAGTCTGATTTAGTTTAAGCATATTTTATTGCTTTAAGTGACAAGCAATGGGGTTGGGCCACAAGTTCTCACAACATTAGTTACGGCCCGCCCCCTACATCATACATTAACAGATATATATACAGCCCCGGATCCAGGGGTGGGCTTTGGGGCTTCAGCCCCGCCATCTGGGACCCTGTCATAGGTTTAATATGTACGTCTCCAGATAATAACGAGTATCTGATGACAGTTTGAGATAACTTATCCATTAAATAGATTAAAAATATGTTGTGAAATCTCATTGGAATCGCCTCAGCGAGGGGAATCTAATGAAATGTCACAACAGATATGTCAATGCAAAAGGACACAAAAATTCTTATCAGATTGATCCTTAATTATGTCATATTTTCAAGCAGTCTGATCAGGGTCTACATTGTTTGCTATTCTGTCTGAATCTTTTGGCTGCCGCTTTGTAAAACCAGGCTGTTCCGTGTTTGGGACAGTTGCGGTGATTATTTTTGGGTGTCCCAATATTTAGAATTCTACGGTAGTACTGATTGCTGCCAGTGCTTTTTCTTTTCTTGAGAGAAGGAGTGATTGTGATGAGGCCTGTAACAGTAAATGTTTGGTTTCGCTGACCAGTGTCTGTTGTATATTTGTATTTGATATATCTTTTGATTTGTACATATTTTGTTAAGTGGGCCTCAAATAAGAGTAGCTTGTAGCTAATTGTGTCACCCACTGAAAATAAAGTCTTTATTATCAGTTATTGATATTATTATTATTATCTTTTCAATGTTATGCACCAATGGGTTCAGTACAGTTTCGGCCCTTGTACTAAAATGTTAACTACATACTTTTAAGGCTATTCTTGTGCATTCCCTCACTAGGCGTTCGTTTTGAAAATCTTGACGAAAATGTGGGGTTGAAACGGAAAAAGTACATACAAAAACTGCCGAAGTTCACGAAACACACGCACGGTAAATCAAACCAGACAGGTGGTCATTCAGAAACCCTTACAACCTACGTCACCAGAACGTAACGTATTTTCAAAAGAACTTTATTTCGTATGATCCAGTGCTTGTACTTGTGTTAAGTTTTGATATGATCTAACATTTTGATTTCTTGCCATGATTATATATACTTACTCAGATGTGTACGTGCCCGGATGTAGTCCGAAATTCCGGATAAAACTTTTGCATTCTTCTTTCTTGTACTTTTCATATTTTCAAAACGAAAGAAAAAAGAAACACGCTCACACACTCAGAACACCTATTTAATTAAAAGCAGAGCAATCCGACTACATGTGGGCATACGAAATTGTGTTCAGTTTGCGGAACAGAACAGAAAAGAACAAAAGCTCATCTATGTAGGTAAACATGTCAGGTTACACATAAATGATATATGATATTTAAACAAGTGACATGTAATATTTAAGAGAAAACAGGAACTTTTCAATCTATCACACAAAAACTGTCAGCTGATTGGCCAATATCTCCAGCTGCACATCTCCAGATGCAGGGAGAAAACATATAATGGTATGTGGTCCTGGAGAATTCAATTGACAAATCAGATGAAAATGAAAGTGAAAATTCTGCGGTGTAGACCTTAATGCATAAATATGCCAAAACAGTGCGTTCAGCTCATTAATGATACATAAAATTGAAGAAAAAAAATAAAAATACAAAATAACACCAGCATGCTGGGAACTCGATACTCATTTTTTACAAGTCGAGCCTCGCTGTTTATAACTCGATACTTGCCTTTTCATGACCTCCATTTCCCCAGCAAACAGCTGTTAAAATCTGATAAGCACACATCAAATACACCTATTTACTTCCACGATTTGGAAGTAAATATAGGGGAAGGTGATAGACTGTTTTATAACTCGAAACTCTCTTTTTATTACTCGATACTCGATACTGTAAAAAAAGAAACCCTCCTGTGGTCGAGAGGTTAGAGTAACTCGGTTATGCTGCAGAAAGTCGCCGGAAGGTCACGAGATCGCGCCCGCGTTTCGACGACTGAGAAAACTCTCTATGTCAATCCAGCAATTAATAGGTATCTCTTTCGAATCAGAGAAGGATAAGGCAGCGAAAGGAGAGTGATGGGCTCCGCCTTTCATCTGTTGTGCCCAAGATACAGTGAGTCTCTAAACCCCACTGCCCCTACGGCTATTAGGCTATGGGAAACCTTTACCTTTTTACCTTTACCATGCATAGACCTAGCTGAACATTAAATTGTTAACACAAGTAAAGGCTGCTGGGGAAGAAAACACAAAAAACCAAAGCAAAACACATTTATTACCAATCAATCACTTGAAAAGAGTCAAAAGCCCATTGCCGGGCCATAAGATGAATTAAAATGTTGGAAATGACTTGTTGTTGGATTAAAATAAAAACTTTACAAATAAATATATGTTGTGAGATATCATGTAAATTACCTCCTGCCATTCTCTTGAGTTCCGACTGTATAAAACTATAAATTGGGAGGCCTAAAGCCCCAAATTTACCAATGGATGATACTAAATGCCGGGAGATAGATGCCTTAGCGGTCAGTGTAAACCCATATCAGACTGCACCTGAAATAAGCAGTCTTATCAAGATCTTCATTGTTTGTCTTTTCCAACTATTAAAATCAGCTTAAGGTGTATGGGTATTACTCCGTGTTTTCTGCACTTTTTACAAAGAGAAACAACTTCCATTACATCATGTTTGAGTTTAATTGCAGGAGCAAATTATTCCTTTTAAGAGTTAAACCCTATTGAGAAGGGAGACAAAAACGAAAATGGAGAAGTCTCAATCCCTGAAAGTGTACCCACTCACCTTAATATAAAACAAATAGATTTCTAACACATAACTTTGTCTCGGGGCATAAGACTCATTTTCTGTGATATGCACTCTTAAATCTGGCAGATTCCAGTTGTTCTGATAATGCCCATGCTTTTCAATACCCTTACAGATAAACTGTGTGTCAAGCTGACACGTCATATCTGGTATCTTATAGCTGATATTGTGATATCACTTTTTGTAAATGTTCCCTTGTAGCCTTACTGGCTTGTTTCGCAAAACTTATCAAAAGGCTGGTAGCATGTTAAAGACGTTATTGTTCACCTGCGCTTATTATGTTATCTAGATAAAACATTTCATAACTGTCCTTAATTTCAAAATGATTTGTAAAGCATTGTTCTAAATATGAGAACATCTGTAAAAATATATAAGTACCACAAAGTAGCAAAATGTAACAAATTCATGCAAAAACTGCCATATTCTATATTAGCTAGTATGTATCATTCAGTATCATATATTTATGTATTTTTTTATAATTATTATTATTAAACAAATCTTGCAAGCATTTTTCTTACAACCGTCTTTGTGTTAAGCTATCAGACATCCTTTCCAAAACAGGATTATTTTAAATCGTGGGTCAATGACACGTAGCCGTATGACCAATTTATTGGACTGAACCGCTTTCTGTTGCGAATGTACTGCTCTGCACTTGTTTTTCTATATATGGAAATTAGAAACAGGACCATTGGTCAAATATTTTCTTGTTTTCTAGCAGTTGTTCAGCAACCTGAGCGACTTGTAATATTTTAACTCTAGCAAATGTAGGTTTAAGATATAAAAATTACGTCTGTCCGCCCTGAAATATTGGATTCCTTGAAAGTGGACAGCAAGACTTACTTCTTTAGAATTTATTTTGAAGGCGGTCGGACTACTAAACCCTCGATGATGCAGGTTGTCGTGGAAGACCTTCCAGTGAAGCCATGTATCCCTCTACTGCCCCGAGGCAGCTTGTTTGTCAAGGTGTTCGACCTGCGACAGCCGACCGCTGGTTCATGACATCTAAGGAAGACGCGACTTAGTCTTTTGCGGTTCTGTCTATATACTGAATAAACCTGCAATATTCTTCTTCCACATGAAATACAACTCCGAACTTTACACGGGCACGAAAGTTCGTGGATGGCGGAAAGTTAGACGCTCATATCAAACTTGAGTTTGTTGAACGTTTGATCATCTCCGGATGTCTCGTATTCAGTCTTGGTAACAATTTACTCCTCTTGTGACATGCGGGTGGTGAGTCTCTATAGGCTGGAATTCCTGAGATACAGGGGACTTAATATATCATTACTGTCTCGATATCAATTTTAAAGAAAAGCAGTGTCTCGGGGTCCGGTACCGGATCCCTAGCCTGCCAGTCTCGGCGTCCGGTACCGGACCCGGAGCCTCGCCTGTTAAGAATGGCTCGGGGTCCGGTAGTATGTTAATCACTGTACATTAGCGGTTGTTACTTTAAAAAGTTAAACATATTTTATGCACAATTTCACTTACATGCAACATACGTGCAACGGACGGGCGAACACACGGACGGCCAATGGGAAAACACAATACCTCGCCATTGTTAAACAAACAGACAGGCAAATAAACAAATATATTAAAATATGATAAATAAATAACTACAAGAAAAATAAGAACAATATTATTATTATTTACAGTACCAACAGCTACTGTGATCCCGCTTTGTTTGGTCAGTTTTAGTATGACCTTTGGTCATACCGTAATACCGCTTGTACAAATGGCGATATACGGAGAAAAGATCAAAATCTAATAGGAATTTAACAATTACTGTGTATTTCTTTCCATTTGAGACATATATTACCCATATTGAGACATGCTGGACCCGGAGACAATCCTCGTATGAGCGCCTAGGAGTCCGGTACCGGACTCCGAGACTCAGAGTCTGCCTAAAGAAAACTTATAAATAACATAAACACATATTGTCAGTCATTAACACGTATGTTTTGTCATTTCAGATCACACAACACAACGAAAGAAGAAAGAAAAAAAAAACAAAAAAACAACAACAACGCTGCATTCTAATTTAATTTGATTCAACTTAAAAAAATATATGTAATGGCCTTTGGCATGCATTTTCAACGTATTCTAAGGACTCAGACAAATAAAATTTGTAGAGAAATCTAGATACAAATACTTTGAATGATGAAAATAGAATTTATTTCATATGCACGTTTACGGTTTAAATCCCATTACCGTTCACTGAAAACAAAACCTGACTACCGATGCATGTCTTATGTATGTCTTATGCATACATACTTATTCTTTATTATCTAACTGCGTCGTTAATTAGTTACAATGTACTCAGTATATTAAAGATGAAACATAAGTTGTCATTTTTTGCGAGCAGCTTTCCGCATAGCATCTAAATCGAAGCAAACAAAATAATAAAAATAAAAAAAAATAAAATCAAAATAATAACACTAAAATAAATCAAAGTAAAAAGTATGCAAAGACCAGGAACTGAAACAATCAAAATCCAAATCCAGCCCTCAAACCATAGTTGGAAACACTTAAGATTACAAATAATCAAGATACAGAGAACATATGGCCAACCGAGTGAGCAGCTTGTTCCCAAAAGGTGGCCACTCAGCAACCCAAACCGAACCAAAAATAATAATAACATACATAAGGTAAAACATCACAGAAACTCTGACACCAAAAACAGGCAACAAAGAACCACAACAGAACTACCGCCTTGGAACGGTCAGTAATGAATTACTGGGGGGCTTAAATCGATTTTACAGGCCCAACCTCACCCTCAGTTTCTGAAGTGGTACAAAACATTTAGTTGGTTGTTCGGTTCGCATGATAACCCTCTAACTCGTCAATGAATCATCACGGTAAACACATTAATCAAATTTCAACACCATGAAGAAGCAAAGACGAGGACTCAACAGATACAACGGGCCGTCTGACAGGTGGAGATCCCTGTCCTGCCAAACAACCCCACTGGAAATCTGAAGCAAAAGAAGGTCACCAGTTGAGCCCCGGTGGACCAAGCAACAGACAAAAAGGCTCCGGTCCCAACCAACTAAAATATATAGCTTTAGGTCGGGGCCATCATAGAGTCTGACGACCGATCCCCCGGTGTGCAATTAAAGAGTGCAGCAAAGCTATCAACCGTGATTGGGTTAATCACTAAGCATGCAGACTGTCGCATAACATTTAAATTATAGCCAATACGTTTGTGACGTATTATTATTTTTCGGAATTGATCAGAAAAATCAGTCATACCCTTAATCTTTTTGAATTTGTATACTAAGTCACCATAAAATTCTGGTTCCGATAGGCCTTGGTGTAAAAGAAATTTTAATCCGACATCAAATTTTGAAACCAATTCATGGTGTCTGCGATAGAATTTAGAAAAAGCCTTCTAAGCTTATGATACCGATAGCCCTGTTGAAGAAGTTTAGCAGTTAAACATTTATTACGAGCATTAAAGTCATCTACATGACTACACACTCTAGCAAATCTTATAAGTTGAGAAATATACACTCCATAAGAGGGACGACGTGGAACGTCACCATCCAAAAATGGAAAATTAACTATATCAAAGTCAAAGTCATCACGTTTATCATAAATTTTAGAAGATACAAAACCGTTAGAAATAGATAGATGTAAATCCAAAAAGGGGGCCTCGGTATCTGAAGTATTAGCTTTATTCAATTTAAGTTCAGGTGGGTAAATTTGGTTAACCATGCTTTCAAAATAAGGATTATCAATATTCAGAAGATCGTCTAAATATCTAGAGGTTGAGTTAAATGCCTCAATGATATCAGCTTGATTATCAACAGAAAGAGAAGTCATGAAATCTCTTTCATAACAAAATAAAAACAAATCGGCCACAAGAGGAGCACAATTTGTACCCATCGGAATACCAACAATTTGTCTGTATAACTTATTACCAAATCTGATGTAAATATTATCTAAGAGATATGATAAGGCGTCACATACATTCTGACATGACCAAAGACTATATCCTCTATATATTTTACGGTCAGTAGAAGTGAAAAACGCTTTCTTATCGTTACAGGCAATATAAAGGGTATCTTCATTTTTGGAGAACCTTTTGAATGCCCTCTCAATCAAATCAACAAGTTTTTCCTTTATTAAATTATGGGGTAATGTGGTATAAAGAGTATAAAAATCATAAGTGGACAAACTAGTCGCACGGAACCCTCTTGACTTCAGTTTACTAAGTACCTCACCAGAATTTTTTATAGACCAAAACATATTTTTCCCTGACCTCTCATACACTGTTTCCCTGACCTCTCATACACCTTTTTGGTAAAAATATTTTGCTGAAACACTTAGAAACAGTTGTTTTCTGACAGTTATACTAATTGATTAAATGACAAAATTAGAATAAGTTAAGTGTACAAAGACGTCATTTTTTTCAAATAAGATTATTAAGATTTTAATTATACATTTTATTCGTTTGTATTTCGACAAAGTTTAGTTCATGGTATTTTTTGGCAATAACCATTATGTGGTTTATCCGAATTCGATGACATTCACTGCGTATTTTTGCTAAAAGTTTTATCCAATTTTTGGATAAAATTTACAACTGTGTTTTGGAACAACGTATTTTAAGGCAGGGGTTTTGGTTTTCCCAGCTAGTTTGGTTTTATCCAAATTTTGGATAAAATTATTTCTGCGTATTCGTTGTACTGCATTTCCTGCTTATCCAAATTTTGGATAAAAAAATTTGGCCGTGTGTTTTCATATAGTGTGCGGCAACACGGGATGTTTGTTTATCCCAGCTAGTTTGGTTTTATCCAAAGGACAAGGTGCGCTAGTGTATTGCTAGCGGCCTAAAATTTCGGGAAAAATGAAACTCGACACAGCAAATTACCATCACCGTCCCTGAACGTGACAACATAAGGACTATCGCGTGCGCACACAAAAATTACGTCATGACGTTACGTGACATCCTTTTACAACGTCAAAGACGCCATTTTTTCGGGTTTTTGCAAGAAAAAGAAGAAATTCAGGTACGTTTTGCAAAATAAAAATATGACCGCATGGCTGTACCAACTCGATTTTTTGTACAGATCGTCGAAAGAGAGTGACCGACAGATTGTCAGTAGGTCTCTTTGGTACACGCATGCGATCATTCTTTAATTTTACTTTTTTCTGTCTGTAGTTGCTGTGAAATTGCAGGTTTAACCGTTTGTTTCTACCATTTTAATCCCTATTTGGTTCAAACCATGCCAAAAACTTATGAAAACATGTACATTGAACATCAGTTTTGTTGTCTGAGCATCATCATGTCTGAGAAATTTAATGAAAACAAGAACAACAGCAACAGAAATTAGCAAAGAGCAAGGTGTCTTCATCAAGTCCATATGTCGTGCCAAATCAAGCCATCAAGTATCATTTCACATCCTTTACTTGCCTCTTAGAAGCCTTACTGAGTGTATATACGAAGCAAACGTGGTATTCGTAAACACCAAAAGCTAAAAGCTTTGCAGATATCGTGATCAGACTGCATAATGAACACAGCGGTGATAGGCTACTTCATGTGTGCATGTACATGTACCATTATTTTAAGTTAGTGTGTTTTGAGTGGATAGATGGACGATTTGCGATTTTACGTTCTTTTCAACGGTATTGCAGTGATATTAGAACAGTGGTAGGGTGATAACGAAAGCTGAGTGCAGAGTAAATATTTCCGCCTCCAGCAGGGCTCAAACCCGGGACCGCTTGATCAGTAGGCCAGCGCTTAACCTAGCTACTGGGTCTCCTCTGAGAGAATGAGCGAGTTGAGGGTGAGGAGGGGGAGTCGGAAAAAAAAGAAGAGGAGCGAGAGAGATGGAGATCCACTTTGAATGTTAGATTGATCAATTTTTAAAGCTCTATGCACAACGCGAATCTTTGAGGCTGAAAATAACTTCGCGAATTTGATTGGCATTTCGTGAAAATGGACCTTAAAAGATGGATACACAGAAATCAGACTGCGCTTTTGTGCAAACTGGTCAGAATTTTTAATTGTCGCGCATGCGCAGGCTAATCAGGTTATTTCCACTTTGTACATGCAGTGAGATTTATTTTTATACGATAAAATTTATTAGGTTTGAAAGAAGTCAGTACATCTCGGTATCAAAAATTGCCCATATAACCATTACCTTTTGCAGCATTTGTATAATAAATGATTCGTATAGACAGAGATTAATCCAGAGGTCGTCGATTCGAATCCAGACCCATGCCGTCTAATCTCTGCGTTGTGTCATCCCCGGCATCATGCGCCCATTCAAACATCGGCTTGATATGACTTAAAACTGTTGAAGTGTTTAGGACGAAACACAATTTATCTATCCAATCATCCATATGTTGAATTATGACCGGATTTATAGTATAAGTTCGGCGACGTTGTTTCTGTTGTTGTTTACTGTCTGAATCGCCATATGACCGGCGTCGAGTGAAAAAGTACATGATAGCACGCACAGACAGAATAGATTCAGATCATCAGATCAATCTGTCGCAAATCTGCGTATTCTAAGAATACTCGGGATTCTAAAAGTTGATAAGTGCAAACAGATACATAAGTGCAGATGCACACGCTAATTCACTGGTCGCAAATCGCCTAGAATTCGTTTTCACTCGGCGCAAACAGAAAACAAAATATATGAACACTGTGTCTACAGAAGACACTTTGTAAGAAACTGGAAATTATTCGTGATTTAAATATTCGCAGTTTCTAAGTGATCGCCAATTACGCGAAAAATGGAACACCGCGAAAATTACCTTATATACGGTATATCTTAGCTGTAGATGGAAGGGAGTGTTTGGTGATGGTGGGGAACGGTTTTGTTAGATCTTTGGGAAGCATATATTGTGGCCCCTCATCTGAGCCGCCTCGATGAGGCAGTTCGGATGAGGGGTTACAATCTAAGTTTTCCATGGAAAGTGGGGAACATATTCCCTAACTGATGTCAAGTAGCCCCTAACTGTTTTCAACTACTCTCTCTTGTCTGGACCACCCATATACTTTTATTTTATGGAAAGTTGTTTAAATTAGTGTATGTTGTACAGCTGAAATAGTTATAATTCTATTTAGCTTAAACATATTTATTGTATCATAAACTGTACATGATCACAATATAAGCATGATACAAACAATGGGATCAGAACGAAAGCATAAATGCTTATTTAGTTCTTCTCCTGAAAATATAATTCTATTTAAGAATTGCATGGTACTGCTTATGATCATGCATCATTATTTATGTATATCTATGTATATTTATGTACCTTGATTACGATGGTAATAACAATTTCCCTACCTGTGCTTTCAACCAAGCCAGTCAATTACCATACATGCAAAAGTGGCTGTCGACCGAGACAATCGACAACAGTATCAGCTCGGTTGACAGCCATTTACAAAAGTATCATTTACTGTTGTTTGTAATGCTTACCACTGAATTCTCGGTCGACAGCCATTTTGTATAGTACCGTAGCGGTCGACAGCATAGGTAGCAAATTGTTAATACTACCATGATGATGAGACTAAAATAAACTAATAAACATAATAATAATAACAATAATAACTAGAGGTGGCAGTAAGCATGGCTTACTAAATACCCCCCGCATTTAACAGTTAGGCATGCATGTTATGACAACTACAGGTGCACATCCATATACCAATATCTGTTCACATATTTAATATCAGTCAAACGGTTTTGGAGAACTAGCAACAACAAACTCTGTTTACCAAGACTACAAAGGGGCACAACAAAGCTGGAAAACCCTTTTGAGAAAAACAGAGCAATATGTGCCAACTCTTTCTTCTACTGTATCTGTGCACCAATTCTGAATAAAATGGAAGTGAAAATGGCATAAAAAACTTCAAACTATGGCAAAACATATAAAAAAGGGGCATAACTCATGCAAAAAAGTTAATGTACATCTTCATTCAAATATGTGTTTGCACACTTAATTTCAAGAAAATCCATCAAATGGTCTTGGAGTAGTAGCGTTAACAAACTTTTCTAACGAAAACTACAAAGGGACATAACTCAGCAGGAAAACCTTTCCGGAAAAACTGAACAATATGTATCAGATCTTTCCATATGCTGCATCTAGTAACCCAGTTTGAATAAAAAGGAAGCAAAATGGCAAAAACCCTATAAAAAGGGCAAAAATATCATAAAGGGCATAACTCAGGCAAAAAGAATTTAAAATCAAAACCCTAATGCACATCTTCATACCAATATCTATTCATATACTTAATTTCAAGAAAATCCGTCAGACCATCTAGGAGGAGTTGCGATAACAAACTTATTTCATGAAAAATACAAAAGGGCAAAACTCCGCAATAAAAACCTTCCTGGAAAAATTGAAAAATACGTATCCACTATTTTCCCATGCTGCATCCATGGACACAATTTCAAACAAATCGGAGCAAATTATGCAAAAACCCTATAAAATAGGGCAAAAAATATCAAAAAGGGGCATAACTCAGGCAAAAATGGGCAGAATTTAAAATCAAAACCCTAATGCACATCTTCATACCAATATCTGTTCACATACTTAATTTCAAGCAAATCCGTCAAACCATCTAAGAGGAGTTGCGATAACAAACTTATTTCACGAAAAATACAAAGGGGCATAACTCCGCAATAAAAACCTTCCAGGAAAAATTGAAAAATACGTATCCACTATTTTCTTATGCTGCATCCATGGACAAAATTTGAAACAAATCGGAGCAAATTTAAGGCGTTGCGGACAGACGGAAAGACGGAAGGACAACGTCAAAACAGTATACCCCCCACAAACACAGTTTGCGGGGGGTATAATAATAACTAATCTGGAATATTGCTTTCACCATTTGCACTCGTATTACTTTGTGACAAACTTGGTCATAGTAAGAATAGCGAATTCAGATTGATTTGCGTAATCATGCGTTTCGCTTAGAGCTTTGTTTATCTCTCTGTCAAGCCTGCTGAATGATCATGGGAACTGCACAGGGTTGGTCAGACTACTTAAATGTGCAAGCTGACTTGAGTTCGCAATGCCTCTTACTGGAGTTTCCATTAGTTCATACAGATTTAGTGGCGGGGGTCATATAGTTTCTTTGGCAAACATTGTGCGTTGACACGGAGCAAAAAAGTGCGACAAAGAATCTTTGTAACATTAACTTTTTTAACGTTTCTACTTTCGCTTTCATGAAACGTGAATATGCTTTTTTAACGTTTGAAACAGGTTAAACATCAATCAGTGTGTTTACCCATTAAGTATCAACACCTGTCTCTCTCTCTCTCCCTCTCTCTCTCTCTAGTATACGTATTAGTGTTTCAATTAGTGCACATTTTTGTTCAGATGTGGGCAGTGTCTGCACTGCTTGCCGAGTGCTTGCAGTGAACTTTGTAATTAATGCAATTTGTATATCTTCTAATTGTTTATCCGATAATTTTATGCACTTGGTATTCGGACACAATATGTAACCAGACAATATGGAATTTGATCGTGCCTCTCTGATCCGGGTCTGCTATGCTTGTCAGCTGACTGTCCAGACAGCGGCTGTGTCATGCTGTCCATCCTTGTGTTAGAAACGTCCATACACTGTAAAACATTCTGTAGATTTTACGGTAGAATAACTGGAAATCAGCTGCCAGTCCTTTTCCCGTTTCTTTTACGTGCGTATGCCTGTAAGACATCGTTGGAAATAAGGAAATGGAAGTTTTATGTTGACTGGTGTACTCGAAACTTACTTTGTATTGTTGAAGGGCTGTCTGACCAAAACGACACCTGCTCGTTTCGGTCCCACTCTGCTTGATGATTCCTGCAATTTTTTACGGGCGCCCGTAAAAATAACGGTAAAAGGACAGGCAGCTGGTTGACAGTAATTTTACCGTAAAATCTATGGATTTTTTTACAGTGTATGCAGTAACTTATTGTTCTTTATTTGCAACAGAAACCAAAAAAGAAGCTTTTCTTGTCAAACTATCTGATCCGAGTCTGTAAAGTTTGCATATTATCTGGTTAAACACTGGAAGTCCTGATCAAGCTGCTGTCGTGATTATTCAAATTCCATATGTTTCCCTCGTGCAGGGCAAGTGTGTTATTCTTTGCTGTTACATTTAAGCCGTATCGCACATACGAGATTTTATAGCTGTGTTCGCATGGCCAGAAAGCCGGGCCGCGTAGCGCAATCTGTAGGGCATCTGACTCATAAGTCAGAGGTCCTGGGTTCGAAACCCGGTCTGGCCACATACTTTCGTTTCTCCTTCCGCTGATTCAAGAAGGGCAGTTGTCAGTTACTGGCGAATGTATGTGCACTTAGTACTGGTTAACCGCTTAGGAGGTCTAAGCCTGCCCAGGAATAGTGTGGTTAGGTTGACTGACCGTCCCGACATGACCTTAGCTGTTTAACGTGGACGTTAAGCATCAAATCAATTCAAATCAAATCGCATGGCCAGACACGCATGTGCAAGCTGTTCACTGTTCATAATTCAAAATAACAAATTATGCTAAACAGTAAAGTGCATGCCCTGACTGGACGTGCATGTTAGCAGGCTGGCCTAGGCATGCGTAGTCTGTATGTCTCGTAAAATGTTTTTAGCGACGCGGCTCATTTGTATCTGAATTATTTGTTCATGAAGTGTATCCTTATTAAAATGAAATATGTATATATATTGCTTTGCAAACGTTTTCTATTTTGTCTTTTGCTGTGTGATGATACATGTAGCAGCAGCAAAGACCTTGGAACGAGTTGTCCGGTCATCACCTACCTTCTTCTTTCAACTGGAGGCAACAATAGTGGTGTCTTGAAACCTGAATCACACATACTGCAACACATTGTGTCTGATCAGTCCTCGCCATTGAAACTGAGTCAAAAACTGGAACAGTTAATTCGGTGCCGGATTTAAAAATAAAAATATTACCGGCCGCAATTGAAAGAGCTGAAAATGGCAGCTTGCGTGCATGGGAATTAAAAGTCTTATGGTGACGTGACACAAATTATATCCTGATCAGCTGTAATTGTCTCTGAAAACAAGTGATAAAATGCGTTATATATATATATGTGTTACATCAGAATAGAAAGTAATGAGGCAAAAAAATAATCTTTTTATTTCTACTACTTTTTTTCTTTCTGTCAATTTTTAAAGCATTTTACCCGTTTTCCTTCCCTCGCCTTGTTTTTCCCTCACCTTGCTTTTTTACGTGTGCCTTTTTCTTTCTATGATATTGAGATAAACGTCCCTTTCAACAATTCCAGTCATATCGAGGCACGGGCCTCCGTTGCCTAATGAATAAGAGCGTTGACTCTTAAATTTCAGGTGTTTCACCGCTGTTAGTTCGAGCCTCGGCCAGTGCACAAGTGAGAAAGCCAAGTTCTCGGATATATTTTTCCCGGGATCTCCGGTTTTCGCTGACCTTCGATTAACGATCGGCTCATATCTAAGAAGAATCGAGAGCGCGATACGATATTTATGAGAAATGTTGTGTACCATTTAACTCATTTATGGTGTGAAAGTTTCTGCCGACAGTGGATTTCGAACCCAGTAGCGTTAGCACAAGAAACCTGCACTGCTTACCCTTTGTTTTATAGCTTTTAGCAATACAAATTATTATTAAAATATTAGTTTATTCCGCGTTTCCTATGATGGCAAACTTTTCTACAGATAAATAATGCGCGACAATGGTGTCTGTTAAGAAAAAGACAATTATATCAATTTCTAACAGTTAATACATCGCATGTACATGTACTAAGAACAGCAAGACACGGAATAACGTTGTGATACGCACGACGTCACGTTAAGCGACGGAAACGTCATCGAAAATCTTTGAACCCCTGGCGTATTTAAATCGTTCTCTCTGAAAGATGGAATAAGATATTCATTCATTTTTTCGTTTTTCATCTAGTTCGACTCTGTTTAACAGCTCATAATTTTTTTATCAAAAACTAAGGATAGGCCGAAAACCGCCCTTAGCGCACCTTGTCCTTTTGGTTAAAATAAAATTTAATGTATTTCAGTCTGTGTATTCGCTGCATTGTATTGCCTGCACAGTCGCTTATCCAAATTTTGGATAAAATTTTCGGCCATGTATTGTCATACAGTATAAGGCACAGGCAGGGTTTTTTCTTATCCCAGACTATTTGGTCTTTCCAAATTTTTGATAAAAATGGATTAGATCTAATTCTAATTATTACTCATCAGTTAACTAAAGTACAGTATATTTCCTGCAGAGCCATTAATCCAAATTTTGAACCAACAAACGTCTTATCCAAAATCATAGAGCCAGTTTGAGCAAATGGATTTGCTCAAACGTAAATGGACACAGATAATAGTACAAAATGCGATCGAATCGTAGGCTATGTCAAAACAGGAAAAGTAGCTATATACACAATAACGGTGCGATGCATACTGTGGCCAAACTATCTACTAAGGTAGTCCGCCCCCAAATTATCTTGGCAACTGATTTACCTAATCCCAAAGCCAATCGATTCTCTGTGTCGTACCTGTCGTGCCTCAAATGGAATTGGGAAGTATGGGTAAGTCTGATCGAACACTAGTTGGAAATAGCCACCTTTAAGTGTATCAGACGTATAATTAACGCTGTCTTTGACGTTACACCTACTTCGCACGACAGATCCCACAGGATCCGTTGCCTCTGCCTCTAATCTACTATCGCCAACGTGTTCCTCAATGTTCGCTTTCTGAGTCGACGTTACGTCGTCGGGCTTTACGTTTTCACGTATGAAGTCATATTGGGATACGTCATCTGACGTACAAATGTTAACACTTTGGACATTCGGATCACTGTGATCCTCCGATCCAACATTGTCAGGTGCGTTAACCTCCGCATACGTCACGTTCTTTTGACGTTGAACGTACTGCTTAATCATGTTAGCAGGATAAGTATTCACGACGCCCTTGACGTTAATTTTGTTGTTCATTACATGGACTACTTCAACAACTTCATATGGCCCGTACCATTGAAGTTACAATTTATTGCACTCATTCGGGAGTAGCAAAAGAACTTTGTCTCCGACGTCAAACTTACGTGACCTCGCGCGTTTATCATAATGAGCATTCTGCTTTACGTCCATTTTCCGGACAGTATCCTGTGCTAACTTATATGTTCTCTCCAAACGTTCTTTTAAATCGATAACGTACTGATACGTCAAAAACGCACGTTGGTCAGTTTCCTCTACAGACCACAACTCCTTTAATATTTGCATAGGACCCCTAACATTATGTCCATACAACAGTTCAAACGGGGAAAACCCTAACGACTCTTGCGGGACTTCCCTTACTGCGAATAATAATGCTGGGAGATACCTGTCCCAGTCATTGATAAATGTCACAAAATTTACATAACCTTGCCCCATCACCACAATATCCAGGCCAAAAGAACTCAGTTAAAACTCTATCCATCGTTTTCTTTATGCCCAAATGTCCTGACATCAAGGTTTCGTGCGCCAACCTTAACACCTTTTCACGAAAACCTTTAGGGATGAAGAGTTGCAAAGTGACCTTATTTCCCTTAGTAAAGTGCCTATACAATAAATCTTTCTTTCGGATAAACTTAGTTTCACCTCGGTTCAATCCACGCCTAATAGTCACATTCCCAGATTCCGCTCTTTGCCTTATGCCATTCAATTTAGGGTCAACACTTTGGGCCTGCCTCAACGCCTCCTTATCACTAGCAATAATTTGATCAGGAACCTTAAGTTTCCTATAAACCTCTTCACCTTGCTTAGCTTGTGACCTAGTCACTGCCGCATTTGCAAACGATCTGAATTACTACCCTTCGTCTGCACTCTATGATTTTTGTGTCTCATCTTTCGGAGCATAACTACTCCTCTTATTTCCGCTATATCCGCTTGCACTTGCACCTACCTCCGCACTATATGCTTGCTTCCTATCGGGATTCTTATAATATTTATATGTTAAATGTCCCTTACCACAAATACTACATTTAATCTCTGGTTTCCCACTCGGCTTATTATCAGATCTACTCTGAGTTACGCCCTTACTATCACGCTGCCCCTTATTAACACAAGCGTAGACACCGCCACGTGCTTCTGCAAATAAATCTGCTTCCCTAGCCATCTCACCTAGATTCGTGAAAGTTTTCGGTTTCAAATGAACATATAGTTCTTTACTACAGGATTCTAAAAACTGATCTCTAGCGAAAAAATCGCAAACAGCTTCATAAGACTGGACTACCTTCGTCATTTTCAACCATTTATTAAGATACGACCTAAGTCTACTACTAAACTGAATAAACGTTTCGGACTTTTCAGGCCTATCATAGCAAAATTTCTTCCTTAATCCGCGTTCAGTCATATCGAAATTCTTTAACTACGCATCTTTCAACTTGTCATAATCTGCTGCAGCATCTACAGACAATCTATCATATACATCAAGCGCGCGACCTTTAAGTAATGCGCTTAAATATGCAGCCCAAGCGTTTTTATCCTTTTTATTCGCCGTCGCGTATTTCTCAAACCTTGATAAGTAACTATCCATTTTGTCCTTACTTTCCTCGAAATACGGTAACGTCGGATTTCGCGCTTTAACTATACTTCAATTTTTCTAACTCAACTTTGCTCTATAACTTCGCTTCCTTGTCGCTTTCGACTTGACACAACTTAGCTTCCCTATCTTTCTCGGCTTGCCGCTCTATACTTTCAATGCGCACCATGTCGTTTTCTCTATCCGCCTCAATCTTAGCCAATTCAATTACCCTACCTTTTTTGGCCTGCGCGATCCTGGCTAACTCAATTTCCCTGTCTTTATCGGCCTGCGCAATTTTAGCTAACTCAATCTCCCTGTCTTTTTCTGCCTGCGCAATCTTTTCTTTCTCCGTCGCCATCTTGTCTTTATCCGCCGCGATCTTTTCTTTATCAAGTTCCCTTACCGCGTGCCTTTCTGCCCTCTCAGTCTCTAGCTGCTGCTTCACAAATTCCTACAAAGCCTGCCCCCCATAACCTAACTCCTTTCCCGTCTTAACTAATTGATCCATTGGGCTTAACGTAATGCTCATGTTAAGTTAACTGAAACCAACGTTCACTTATAGTCACACACGTTAACTAAAACGTTAACAATTATAATAACAAACTAATCCAACTAAAACGTTGATTTATTAGTATACTCGCGATCTGGACGTAGCCATTAAAGTTACGTTCATAACAGACCGGAAATGACGTCATAAACTGACGTTGACTTTGCGAAGAACTACTTTTCACTATCAAATGACGTAATTAGATGACGTCAATAACCCACATTACAATTACGCCAACTTTGATCCAACGTATCGGATATACAAACGTAACGTATGTAACGCAACGTATTAACACTGACATGACAACTGTACGTCCTACATTACTAAATCTTATAAGATACCAACGGTAAATCAAACTTAAGATTCTGCTGCTAGTATTAGGTTTAATTCATTATAACGAATTATACAACGCTACGGGTGACCTACGTTACTAAATCAGAACATAAAATGGACCTCAGTTACGGCTACGACACAACGTACAAACGTTTAAATTAATAAACTAACAGATTGTCATGCAACAGCAGTGCCAAGGTACTCAAACCGACCTTAAAACTAAATATGTATCATCCGTGCCTCTATATACCTCAGTTTCCCCACTCAGATATGCAACCTGTTGCATTCTATCACAAATTAATGCATGGGCTATCGCACTTCATCACGCAGGGAATAAGGATAGCTGACCTTAACTCAGTGTAGGTTTCATTTACGAATAATTTACTGGCAAAATTGCTCTCCTAAAATTCACATCAAAGCAAACAGCCTTACGTCACCTTAGAAAAGAACAATAAGAAAGTCAATAAAAATGACTGACAAAATTGTGCCTAGATTCTTTATACATTGTCAATGTCTTACACTTGCAGATATCAACCGGAAACCAATCCCGTTAGTTATGACACCATGTTACGCAGAAGGTTTTACACACGGCTGACACGGGTGTAGAGCCTTATGCGTCGCTAGGACGGCGGAGGGTGACTTCCGGTTAAAGGGTTATCGACCAGTGCACTACATTAACAAGGAAACTCTAACAACGTTAGAATTTTTGAAGTTTATATATATGGTAATGTAAATTCAATATACAAACAATACAATTTACAACTGTCGTAATTACAATAATATACAACACATATCAGTTTATGCCACTGGCCCAAATAAGGCGTTTGTTTCAAATTTGTGATCGATTTGCGTGGATACGCAAATAGATTACCGTCTGACGTCAACACCGTACTCGGCTCAGCGCCATGAACTGAAAGGAAAATGCAAAGAACAAAAACGTTAACTGAGCTCACAAAAATAAGGCATTATGCCGGCTGAGTTATACTGGTCGCTTCCTGGATCCTACCATTGGCCAGTCTATATATTATGGGAAACACCCACTTATACCGTAACGCGCACGCACTAATATACTGGTCGCTCCCTGGATCGCCTTGGCTAGGACTCTTGAGCACTAGGCGTTTTGATTTTGCCTCTACCCGGGTTAGTTTTAACCTGGAGATGTATGTAGAATCTCCAGGTGAGACGTGGCTCTAAGCCCAAACAGCTGACTGCCGGTCTTGAAGTGCCAAAAAATAACGAACTTACACTTAATACATTATAACTACATATCGTAGAATGCCCTCGGCGAATGCCGAGCATAACGTGCACACGCCAGTCGTGTCACAAGACACAACTCGCGCTCACGTAGTAAAGCAAAAACTGTGCTTACCACTTCCGCCAATGAAGAAACGTAGATCCTACCAAGCATGTGCGTCAAAGGATCTGACGTTAAACATTGTCAAGAAGTATAATTACGTCAACAGGTATCACCATCACATACCCCACATAAAACATGAATGATCTAAACGATGACCTATCTACATTAAATTGATTTACCAAAAATCTAACTCGTATATGTACGAATTCATTTCTTTAAACCAAGCGTATGACCATTTGCCATAGAAAATATCCTTTGAATAGCTAAATAAGCGATTCTAATACACTTGGGATCATTACGTTTGATCTGACATCATGACGCCAATAATGTCATACCATATGACGTCATCTAGTGAAAGCAAATCTAACGCATGACGACCAAATGTTACCATTATAACATATGGAAAAATCCCTTAATGCGGTGCATGCTATGACGCCAATTGACGTCACGAGTATGTAAATTAGTTTCATTACAAATCAATCTACTTCTATAGGCCACGTATACGTGAAACTAATATAAAAAGTGCTTACGTCGCAATAACATGAATGCAACTGTCGTCACATGAATAACATGAATGCATCTGACGTCACTCGACGTCAAATAGACGCACACCATTGCCACCAACATCAGTGTTATAAAATATTTCCGTAATTTACAAAACTTCCTAAGATACAAATACTATGCGCAGCATGATCATTATCAACAAAATCAGTCGAAACATCCTAATATAGAAATATTATGGGCAGCATGATCATTATCAAAAAAATCAGTCGATACATTTAATCATACCATATCAATCAGAAGTCACATGTTTTCATTCTTAGCCAAAACTTTTCAGAATAAATATAATAAAATCTTACCCCTCAGGTCTTAACACTGAATTTAGGCACGACAATATAACATCCTACGTCTTGGAATTTCAAAGCCACGTCTTAATTTTCAATAATAATTTACGGATATAAATACTATGCATCTCACTTTTAAATCATGCAACTCGATTTAAGCATGTAGGTATTCACCTTAAAATCATGCAACACGCTGTACAGTGAAAACTGCCACGTGAGGTATTCACCAATAATACATGCATGTCCTAGCCACAATTTTCGTGATTGTTTTATTACCACAGTTTCCCTAAAAACTGTGGCCCTACTGATTGAAAGGATTAAAATAATTTCAACGACAAAGTCGACGATCTGATTTATTTCGTAACACCCATTATTCAAAAGGTACCGCTTACAGAGTTTAAACACTATTGATAAGGTATAGCGGACACTTTAGGCTTATTATCATCTAAAATTAAAACAGTTTGCTCTTGGGCAGAAAAAGGGCCCTATAGGCACCCCCTTTAGGAAAAATGCCGACAAAATTAATATTGCAATTTATTCAATTATGAGCTTTCTTTCTGACAATTCAAAGATGATTTCTACAACCCAAGGAATTACAGATCTCACGAAAGCAGGAGTGATTATAAGAGGCTGCAGCTGACACAATTTTTAGGTGTTTTTTTTAACGTACCCCGAAAACAATTTTCGGAAGCAGATTCAACCCAGCATCCTTTTTGATCGTAACAAGCCTATGCGCATTGAGAAAAGCGGATATAAAATGTAAGTTTCATGTTGCTTAACATATATTTTCAAGCTCTCTCAAACTATCGACTTTTACTCTTTACTTTAAGTTTTTTTTATGTGGCAAGCAATTGATATTTACCCGAAAACCGGTGCAGCCATCATAGTACAGCGTTATCTCGTATGATATGATATTTAGAAAATATTCCACAAGTATCGATTAAATGTAAACATATGGTACATCTTTACGCTACAGATATGCAGTTTAAATAACCGGGATGTGCAATAAAATACTAGATCTCTGTTTCATTAGATTAATCTTAATAAACGCCCCTGTTCTAATAATGCCCTCTGCCACTTTTTCGAAAATAATGTTATACTAACTTGCGTAAATTCCTATTTGCTTCTGTGGATGAGGTTGTTTTTTGAAATGGTGTCTACTCTTAAAGGAAAGATTTTGCTCCTAGAGGGGCGAATTCTTTCTTTTAAGATTGGAGTCTACTCTTAAAGGAAAGACTTTTCTCCTGGAGGAGCGAATTTTTTCCTTTAGGAGTTGACACATACTGAGAAGGGAGGCAAATATAGAAGAGTTGCTTTCTCTGCAAGTGTACGCACTCGCCTTAATATTGGTGTTGGATGTATTTGGCAGTGGCTAATCTACTAGTCTTTACGCTCTAGATAATGTTCTCCCTTTCGTTAAATCAACGCCCCCTCCGAACCAACCTCCACCTCCAGTGCGTTTAATAGGAGTAATACGGTATTCCACAAGAATCCATGTGTTCCATCGGACAATTAGTCCTTATCAATAGCCTTTTCGATAAGCTCTAAAAACTAAATGCAATGGCCGAAAAAGAAAAAAATAATCGCAATCGACAAAATGACACAACATTTTAAATTTGAAACAAAAATAGATAGCAAGTCTTACACGATAGCTGCATGACCTTGATAATTCTAAGTGTTGTCATCGAGACAGCCTGGCCAAGGTCGTACATCAACCATTCTGGGTCTAACCCCGATGCATTTGGTACCGGCACTGTACCTAACAAAACGAAATAAGACAATATGTATGTTATTACATTTCAAGTCTATGTACAGCCATATAAGTGAATAGTTTTTGACAGCGTTTGTCAGCCACTTTTGCCAATGTTAGTCAAAGACTGGTTGAAACTAAAAAAAAAAACATTCAGGGTCTTTAAGTCCAGTACAAAGAAATGAAGACACACAAGAGGGACAAGATGTATTTAGCACAACCAACCTGAGACACAGTAAGAAGAAAATGTATGTAACATAAAGAACACAACGGAGAAGCACGCATATTTTATAGGTCGCATTTTGTTCAACAAAGATCAAGCAAAGGAAGAACTGTTTGGCAATGGTCGATATTTGTTTTATTTTTAAGATATGGAATCGAGCTAACGATCTGTATTTGTAACCTTTATTACTTTTACGATACTGCAGCCCCCGCCCCAATACCCCGACCCCCAAACAAGTAGTTGTTCGGTTAACCTATGGATATCCTTACTGATAGCCTGTAAATCATAGTAGAAATAAAGTAAATTGATAGCACAAACACTGATAAAAACAAAGCTTAAGGCTCAGTGTAAAGGTGAATCCCGAGCAAACGAAACCACTAAGGCTGGATCGCAGTAGGCCCAAAGCTAGACCACGGTGTATCCAACCAAATATATTAATAGGAAGGTTCGATGCTTCTGTGCCTGATACGGGGTGGAACAGGCATTAAGGCAATGGCCTTCTTCCCCGCCGTGCAATTACCGATGGAATGAAACTGTCAATCCTGATTGGGTATATGACCAATTATATATGTGCTAGCATAGTATATAACTGAACCGCTACACGACAAAACCAACAAAGTGGCATGTGCGCCCAGTCTGATCAGCGTATTTACTGTGCGCTTAAAGTAAAGAGTGTAAGCTACCACCATGGTGGCAATAAACAATTTGATTAGACTTTTGTCGTGTCGCGGCTCTTTTATATCATTACCACTATTTTGTTAAGAATGTCGTTTTCTACTATTTTCCGAAAGGTGTAAATGTATTTATTAAAAAAAGGTAAATTCCGGCAGACATAACGGTTAAAGTGTGTAACCAGGCCGACAGTATATTGCGCATTACAAATGTCAATAATTAAATTTTACCGCTTCTTAAACTGGCAAATGAATGATTTTATGTACATCGACCTCTCTGTTGGGTCACAGATGCTGCATTTAACCTCTTTCAAGACGATGTCAAAAAGACCAGATGTTTTTAAGCATATGCCGCCGTAATCAGAGTCAGAGAAAAGATCGCAGGCCTTAGAGATGAGATGATTCAGAAAGTTATTGATCGTTTCGTACAATGGCCATCACTAATGAGTTTGTTTGCAGAAAAATCCAAGCAGTCTTTGGAGGATTTGATGACGTCCGGCCCATTGTAAAGAATCAGAAATTGAGGTGGTTTGGCCACAGCTCAAGTTCTTCTGGTTTAGCATACACGATTTTAAAGGGCACAATGAAATGGAAACGAAGTGTAGACATAAGAGGTGAGAAGACAATTTAAAATAGTGGGTAGTAATAGACTTTGCAAGTTCAACTAGGACAGCTGAAAACAGTACAACTGTCAAGGTGGAAAGTGATTGCTATAAAGTCGTCCTCAGTGCCACAACGACCTTGCATGGTTATGGGATAGAAAAGAAAAAAATTCGAAGGATAAACTTCCTCTCATTTCAGGTTATTGTCCGCGGAAACGGATCCACATGAAGTCAATAATTACAAATAAGCAAGTAAATCAAACTATGATTCTTACCGCGAGGATACGGCTGTGCTGTATGTTCATTGGTGAAGTATTCGTCAGGATATCCCAGTTCCCAGTGCGTATACTTTAATCCACGAACTACAAAGAGGACAAAACTATAAGCTGGGATGCAAGAAAATATACTTTATTTTGTGGGCAAACAGCCAAACCCTTGCTCAAACTCCGTATCTGCACAGACTGATAAGGGCCCATGCTTCTGCTTCTCAGAATATGGAACCATCCAGGTACTCATAGTTTATGCTAGCACGGAAAACTCTCAGAGGAGACCGATGGACTTGCAGACTAATGCGCAATTTATCTGTTCGCTAATTATTTTATATATTTTAGCATCGCGGACGAATATCCATTATCTTAATATTATCTCTCTTTATATTGTGTTTAGACAGACAGATAAATTTCAACTGAACTAACTTATAAATCGTGCAACAAATCTAAGAGCTTTAAATAAATAAATAAATAAATAAATAAAAAATAATAAATGAAATAAAATTAAAAAAGAGGACATGGAACGGGAACAAAACAGGTTCAATTGAACCACAGCAAATGGTGTACTAAACGAGAAATATCTCTTGTGTTTTACCGTTTACATTGACTTCGGCTGATGAACACACTCCTGTAGTCGGAATATTAGTTTCAAATGTTTTTCTTTCATAGAAGCTGTGGAAGTGTAGCGGATAACATGCTAGACATTCGACAAGTCGTATGCCTCTAGTATAATTAAATATATGACAAAAACAGAATTTTCTAAGACTACACACTATAGTATGCAAGAACAATAATATATGTTGGTCCACGTGGTTTAGTATCGCAAATGAACCATTTTGTTTGATCGTTATCTGCTATGCATGCTTGTTCCCAGAGTTTGAAAGTGGGATTTTATTTCTTTCTCGGTCTTTCCTGCGTAAAGAGAATCATTGTAACAGTTAAAAAGTTTTCTTTCTCCTCAATAGGAAGGAAATAAGTACATTCATACATCTACCTCTTTTTGTCGTAAATTGAGCTTCAAGTCCTACAAGGAAAGAAAATACCAGATTAGTAATCATATTTGTTATAAAAGAAACCTAGACTTACTATTACAACGACAGAGAAACCGTGCCAAATATCCTATCGTGAAGGACGACAATAGACGTTAGGTTTCATTTTTATTTTAATGTGTTTTAATATGCTTCCCTTCTTCCGTAATTTTACTGGGGAATTTAGATAACGTCATGATAGCCCTTCCTTACTTCACCATGTTTTCAAATGCCAACTAGAGTACTTTAAAATTCATATCGGATCATTCTTTTACATTTAAATCCGAATTTTTCTTTTGTCGACTGCACCTATTCATTTACAGTTCGCCATAGATTTTTCTTAGCTAGGCCTGAGGCACGTGAATAATGATCATTCATCGCCGTTTAGGATTCTTGACAGAAGTAGGATATACAGTTGGCGTATCTTACTGCCCGAATCCTTATTTATCATGCGGTCGCAGTGGGGACTGGTAAGCTATATTTGCCATCATCGACCTTTTCTTTTGGGTGTTCATATCTGTGTATTTAAATATTTCGGAATTGTCAGTGTTTCTGTGGTTAATAAGTTTGTTATTTTGGCCATTTATACTGTCTTTCCTGTCCTTCAATAAATGTCTACGTTTGACATCGGAGTAACAAGATAACGCTCTTGCCAAGGCTGATCTGAATCTTCGCTGGGTGCACATGCCACTGAGTCGTTCTTGTCGTGTCGCGGCTCATTTATTCCCGATTTATATGAAGGATTATCCCTAAGCATATTTGAATGATGTTTATGTTTTGTTTGCTACTTACGCTTTACAACATTTTCTAGCATTGTTTATATTAGATATCAAAATACTTACGTTTGGGAAGGAATATTTCATAATGTAGCCATTCGTGTTCGTGTTGATTTCCTAATTTGTCAGTCGACTTTAAGAACAGTTCTTCTTTGAAGATATCAGAGCCTCTATTGTGTCTCTTTGACTTGTCGTTGCCCTGTTAAAACGCAATAAAGATCAACTAGACCTGTCGGAGAATCCGAATATACCCCCGCTTAACTGCTTTAATCAAATGGTGTTATTTTTGTTACATAAAGTAAGTGAGAAAGAACTCATTGTCAACATGTATACCAAATATCAATAAATCCCTTTCTATGTAATACGGAATAAAATGATTTCACATTATACAGGTAGAAAAATTAATAAATACATGTATGACATAAGTCTTTATCAATGTGTATACCAAATATGAAGATTCAAACTTGAGAGGATGCTGTGAAATTTGTTATGAAAAATTGCATTATTCAAAGTAAGGAGAGAAAGAAAAATTGGAAAAAAATATTGGGAAGAGTAAGCAGGAGAAGGCTGGTTCTCGCTCCCACAATACAACAGTTATCATCAACCTGAAAACAAAATATCCCTCCTCTAACTTGCAATGGCTGCTTAGGAACCTTTGACAAAGAAGTCATTATTCAAAGTATGGAGAGAAAGAAAATTGGACAAATATAGGCAAGAATATGCCAGTTACGGCTGATTTGCAATCCCATGATAAAATTAGTCATTATCAATCTGTATACCAAATCTGAACATTTTACCTTGAAGGGTAACTGTGAAATCTTTTTACGAAAAATTGCATTATTCAGTGTAAAGGGAGAAAGGAAATCAGACAAATGCAGGGATGAATAAGCAGAGACGGCTGGTTCTCAATCCCACAATACAATAAGTTGTCATTAACCTGCATATCAAATATGACTACTCTAGCTTGCATGGTTGCATGTTTAAATTTGCACAAAAATCTTTGACGAAAAATTTAGTTATTCAAAGCATGGAAAGAAAGAAAATTGGACAAATACTGGGAAGAATATTAGAAGGCTGGTTTGCAATCCCACAATACAATAAATCGTCATCAACCTGCAGACAAAATATAACTACTCTAGCTTGCACAGTTGTGGAGAAATCTTTGACAAAAAATAATTATTCAAAGTATGAAAAGTAAGAAAATTGGACAAATACAGGGAAGAATAAGTAGGAGAAGGCTGTTTGCAAGCCCACGATACAACACACTGTAATCAACCTGTATGCCAAATATCACACTTCTAGCTTGAACAGTTGTGGAGAAAGCTTTGACGAAAAATTTCATTATTCAAAGCATGGAAATAAAGAAAAAAAAGCAAATAAAGGGAAGAATAAACAGGAAAAGGCTGGTTCTAAATTCCACAATACAACACACCGTCATCAACCTGTATGCAAAATCTAACTATTCTAGCTTGAATGGATGTGGAGAAATCTTTGACGAAAAATTTCATTATTCAGAGAATGGAAATAAAGAAAAATGGACAAATAAAGGAAAGAATAAGCAGGAGAAGGCTGGTTCTCAATCCCACGATACAACACATCGTCATCAACCTGTATGCCAAATATGAACATTCTAGCTTATACTGTTGTGGAGAAATCTTTTACGCAAATTTTTAATAGAAAGAAAGAAAAATGGATAAATACGAGAAAGAATAAGCAGGAGAGGTATGAATCTCAATCCCACGATACAACAAGTCAGTGTCAAGCAGTATACCAAATATGAACGTTCTAATGTATACCATTGTGGAGAAATATTTTACGAAATGTTTTTACTAAAAAGTGTTACGGAATTACGGACGGACGGATGACAGAATGACGGACAGATGCAAACCAGTATACCCCCCACTTTTTCAAAGCGGGTTATAATAAGTTCCATGTAAGTCTGCGAAATTCGTCAAACTGCGTAAAAGTGTAATTTAAGCAGCTTAATATCTAAATCGTAATGGTCCAAATATTAGATTGTCTATCGAACACTTAATAAAACTTGAACTAGGGCAAAAAAGTTATACCCCCATTGTATATTTGTAATATGGCTCCATCTTAAATCTGTCATCAGGAATATTTGACGGCTTGTGTTTTGGTGAAATATCGCCTTGGTCCAATTCAGCAAAAATAGAAATTTGACGGTTGAAAGCCTGCCATCAGAAATGGTTTCTGAGAATCGGTGTTATCTAGAGACTGCAATCGAACGTCCTATGTAACTGGCAACATCAACGTTAGCGCACATATCCGCAATTTCAATATTTGTCTGATTTACAGAGAAGTATAACACCTTTACCTAGATTGACAGCAGTTGACGAAAGGCACACACAGTAAATTGAATGAACAGCTCTTGCAACTACAGCTCACATACACATACCTGTGTATAAGACAAAACACCATAGGGAAACACGTAGTCAAAATTTATATTCGATGTTTCATCACTCTTGTAGCAGAGAAGAAAATTTATACGACTTTCTGCATCACTTGTTGTAATACTCAGCTTTGGTAAAACGCCGTCTTTGTTGACATGCATTATAGCTGGCACCTGTCGACTAAGAGTTTTAGATTCCAGCCCTGAAAAAAATATATGTTCGCCTTGTTTGGTTTAAAAGAAAGAGTCGAATAACATATACATGTACCACATATAATTATGATACCGATTGTTTCATTGGCTATCTTATCGATCCAAGACATTACACTTTTTTAAAAACGTCAAGACAAATGACTGCAATATGTGTTTGTTAAAATGACTCAACACGTTGATCAAAATAGCTGTATTTGCAAATGAATTGTTTCAGGAGCCACAAACTTTAGAATTTTACAGTAAGTGAAAAATATAAATAAGGACACCCAGAAAAAGGACACAATCGTATATCACAACCAGCGAAGACAACGAATGAACGGCATGGTGATAAAGCTAATTTCAAAACCGATAAATATGTTTTAGACAACAGACCCATAGAGTCTAACACGAACAAACTCTACATCAACAAAACCTGCCACAAGCAATATCGACAACCATCTATATCTATTTTGTCTGTAAACCAAACATTAAAATATTAAACAGAAATCATAACAACATAGTTGGCTGCAATGCCTGAAGGACAGCATGATCTGGATTAAACAGTTTCCGCCTTAGATCGGACTGTATTTAAGACTACCTGGGCCTAAAATACGGTTATGCTCGCTAGCTCAGAGTCACATCTGATGAATGTCCCACCGAGAAGTATATAAAGACGGAATGGTTAGCTATCCAACATAGAAAAAAGTCACCACATCTGCTTTATTTGTAATTTTACAGCAGAAATTCTAAGGCCAACCGTCGAGATCAAACGGGAACAGTAACTTGATGTAGCATGACAAGTACAAAGCTAATACGAGATGTTGGCAAAATGAAAACTTATGTATGTTCTTATTATTTTTGGTTCGGTTTGGGTTGCTGAGTGGCCACCTTTTGGGAACAAGCTGCTCACTCGGTTGGCCATATGTTCTCTGTATCTTGATTATTTGTAATCTTAGTTGTTTCCAACTATGGTTTGAGGGCTGGATTTGGATTTTGATTGTTTCAGTTCCTGGTCTTTGCATACTTTTTACTTTCTTCCCAGGTGAAAAAAAAACAAGCTGTACCCAAACAGAAATACATTAGGCATACAAAATGTCTATTGTTACCTTACCTATATTTTTCATTCCCATATACCCAAATCTTACATAAGTATGAAAGAAAACAAACAACTAAAGAAACTGATTTTAGCCGCGTCATGAGAAAGCGAAGCCTCAAATCAGCTTGGGCAACCGCTCAGTGTTATCAGAGCGAAAGAACAGAGCTTTCGCTCTGCGCTTAAAGAGTGTCTAAGGGTCTATTTAGCTCTATGCGGACAGCGAAGACTCTGATCAGACAAGAAAGTTGCCCGGGCTGTTCTGAGCCTTCGCTGGGCGCACATGCCAGTTTGTTGGTTTTGTCATGTCGCGGCTCATTTATAGGCTATAAAGAAGCGGACGCAATGAATTATTACATCGAAAGTATAAACAAAAGTTTCGATAACTTCTATTATTGTGTGTTTTTTTTTTTTTTTTTTTTTTTTTTTTTTGGAACTGGGCAGCTGCATATAAAACATGTCATTTAGTCTTACTGTTTAAAACTAGATTTTAACAGTTTTTCTTTAGTCTTTTTTCAATTGTGGCATTTCATGAACACTGCATTTCTAGGTTCGATTAAATTTATCATGTTACAGCATGGGCAACGTTATACTTAGGTTGATTACTCTTGACAGTTCCGTGTAACTGAAAGCTAAATACCTTACCCTCAGGGCATCCATTCTCAGAACCATAAACAGCATACTGTCCTGGTGGCCATTTCAATGTGTCTTGTTCATGTGGCATTACGTTATCTGACACTTTAGTACAAAAGTTTAACTGTAAGTTATGTGGGCCATGGGGCCCTAGTAGCAAGGACGGTTCTCCTATATGTATTTGTCCCTTTGTTCTTTCATACAGTAACACCGGGTCCACAAAACTTATATTTATAAAGCCGTACTGCCACTGATCAACTTCTGGGTCATTGCATCCATAGACTGATGTCGGTAATGAATAGCCTCCTTCTGGCCACACATAATCTAAAGTTTCTGAAACAAGAATAAGCCTATATGTATGTACAGTTAAAGTGTTTCACAAAACGACACTTTTTCTGAATTGTATCGATCTGCTCATAATTTCTTTTCTAAAAGATCAACGTGATGGCATTGCATTGCTATACATATACAGAATTAAACCAATTCTGCTATTTTTCGTTTTTATTTTTTATGCGTTTCTTAAATTCCGGGGATCTTCTTTCAATTTTTCTCTACTGCAGCTGCTGCTATATCATGCGATGGCCGAAAACGTCTCCCCGAACATCAATATAGAGCAGATTATTAACCACTAATTGCGTTTGATAATTACCTTAACCCGATGGTTATTCTTTTTTATTTATTATTTTCTAATCTTCTAGTTGATCCGATACCGGGATAACCAACAAAAAGTGGTTGTTGACCCATCACAGAATCAGATCAGACTGGGCACCCGAAAAGTCTGCTCAGAGTTATCACTTTGCGCTTAAAGGATAGCGGGGGAGGTTCAAGCTAGCTCCATGCGGACAGCAAAGACTCTGATCAGACTGGGCGGATACCCAGGCTGATCTGAGTCTTTGCTCGGCGCACAACGACTTTGTTGGTTTTGTCAAGTCGCGGCTCAAATTGAATACCCTAGGGATGTTACATTTTATGTAAATAACGTATGTGCATCAAAATGAGGAAAAAGGATGGATGAGTTAGACGATTCGACGAGCGTACAGGATGCAAACAATATAACGCGACGTACACTTTGTTTGCAGGGCCAAAATGATGCCCACTTCGTCTGAGTCACGTCCCATTCACCTTTTAAAAACATAAACAAGCTTACCGCTTGGTGTAGAATACGTCCGGTACGTTGCAATGAATATCTTGTCAGTGTTATGCATAAGTGACGTAGAATAAAGCACTAACAACTCTTGTGATGAGGCTGTTATAGTCGGCGGTGGAATAACACCACAATATATGCCAACCAGTTCATCGAACCAACTTCCACCATCGTATATCTATAATCAAGAATACACCTACTTGATAGTGATATTTCAATAATTAAGAAAGCCAATGTAAGTAACGTTTTATATTTTTCTATTTATTTCCCCGGTTTTTTTTATTTTATTGTTTTTTTTTCGCTGCTTCGTGTCATAGGGTAAAATAAAATAATAGAAGTTTTTTGTCTTTGTTACGGATATTTTCCCCCAAATTTCTCAGCAAACCTCCCTTGTCATAATGCGACATACTTTTCCTTTCCGTCTATCATCCCCTTTTCCCTTTACTTGTACAAGAAGAATAGTGTAGCTAGGCGTACAGTATTATGCATAGTGTTTCATAGTAAAATACACACACAATCATAACGCTCACTATTTACATTCCAGGGTTTAGTCCAACGCTTCAGTGCATTTGCCATTGAATCTTTGATCTGTTTACATCCTTCATGTAACTTGTACATGTAAACTCATCCTAAATACATTTATATAATATATTTTCAGGTATATAATTTTACATTTTCATCGTAATTTAGTAAATTCATCAGTTTGTGGTAGATGTTAGTCTTTTCTACTAAACCAAAGTTACTTTAATGGTCAAATGAAAGTGGTTTGAGCAGAAAAGCATTGTCATGCCTTGAGCGCCATTTTGGTCTGTTAGCAAGGTGGAGTAACTAGGTCATTGTGTATTTAATCCACCCATCTTATCATTGCTTGTTTTCTATTTCAGAGCATTTGCCATTGAACCTTTGAACTGTTTACATCTTTCATGTAACTTGTACATGTAAACTCATCCTAAAAATATTTATATAATATTTCCAGTTCGTCATGGTCTTGGTATGAGAATCTGCGGTGTGTGAGAGGGGCTACGAACATAATTTAACCCCAAACATACGTCCTGTTACATTGGTGGCTAGCTGAACATACCAACTTAGACGATGACGACCAGCGATGACGGGATATCCCTTATTTACTTGTGCAGCTGATCCGGACTTACACGTAAGTGACGTCACGGGACTACTTCCGTAATTCTTTATTATCATATACTTGAACACGTGTTTCATATTATAAATGGGCCCACAGTTTCTAATCGGACTATATGTGATCACACAAGGATGACACACCCTACGACGAGAGACACTATTCTGAAATCGTGATCAAAGAGATATTGACTCTATCTAGATCGTTATTGAGTGATCTTGAACTGTGAATACACTGTTGTGAACTTCGTGTTTTGTGTACATATTCATGTGGATGGATGGGCTGGTATAGTTATGGTAGGAACTTTTACGTTATTCCATCTTGCGGTGCATTATTTACTGTCGACATAGGTATTTAGTTTCAAAAACACACAGGTATTACTTGTTAAAATTACAACGATGGTTTATCTGTTACAGTGTGTTAATCAAATGTGATTAAGTTCAAAGGGTATTGCTTTCATATTGCCATCCAACATGTTTGTAAACGTCTGTATCGACAATTAGACACATGTACTCGTGGCTTTGACAAGTATGTGTCTCGCATTCAAACAAAATGTATCTTAAGAATGTTTCTTGTGTTGAGGTACACATCTGAGTTGTCACCGGTGCATTATTTACTTGTTGATACATGTGTTGCGTGTCAGATACTATCATTGCTACGTATGATGCACCACTAACTCACACTGTACGTAGTTAGGTAGCTGTAGAAGTGTAGAACTTTAGAAATGAAATATCTTTGCTACCGCCCTCTGTAGAATCCCGAATATCCCTGCCCTACCCTCTCCTGCCCATTCCGGTCACTCGTCCATTTCCCTATACCATTCGCCTATCGCCGGCCAGAATACACAAAAATACCCAATTGTATACATTCGGGCAATGCTTTGTTATAGAATCAACACTTACCACAGTTGGAACGCAAACCCTCGAAAAGCGGTTATTGTATTTACAACGGTGGATCCTTCCACATAAAAAATAGGCCCAAACAATCGCAAACATGGTTCATGACGAAATTTCCCTTTATTCCCAAATGTATTTAGAGGCCTTGACTATATAAAAACGATTCAACACATAAAATTGCTTTGCTAACTCGTATTAAGGAGGCTTTCTCAACAAACTTCAGGGCCAAAATTGTTCGAAATGCTAAAATATTCATCGTCAAAGTACGATACTCTATCTTGATTCTTCTGAAAACTTGCATCAACATAAAACATAATTTACAGAAAGCTGGGACTTTCTCCATTGCGCACACCAATACCATCAAAAACTTTATTATATCTCCTTTTTGCGTGTGAAATTTCATGCCAAATTGTTTTGGAACATTTTTAAATTGCAAAATGAAAGATGGCATCTGTGGTGTCAGCGCTTAAGAAACGGTCTTGCACGTTATATGGGCACCGGCAATACCTGCGGGACAGCCACATTTTAGATAGTAAATTAAGGTCGACAGCTTGTCAAGCATTAGCTCAGATTGCTAAAAGACTGAAAAAGAGAAAAGTACAGAGTTTTGTTAGCTAAAATAGTCTACAAAATGGTAGAACGTACCTCACCTGACTGCTGGCCTTTTTGGCATTGTACAAACTGACCTTCTGCCACTCCAATTTATGACAATAATATCCTATTCAACCTTTATTTATCTTTCAAACAGTCCCGCAAAGTCATCTGTTATCTGTCAAATAATTTATTCGGTCACTTGATTGTGACGGTACGATGAAGATGACGTATTCATATTATTTAGAGCTATGGGCAGCCGGCATGCCATGTAAACGGGTTATACGTGGAAGATAATTTAGAACTGATACGAAGTTTTATTCTTTCTTGTAATTTTGTTTGTCTAGTTTTCGAAAGAATTTACAATCTGATTTTATAATTTGCTCAACAATTACAGTAACATATACTTAAGTGAGAAAGAAACAAGAAACAAGCCGGGCGGGGATGGAAGGTGGTTGGGTGTCTGGGTGAGGGGTGGGTAGCATCACTTCCTACATCATGTTTAGACTAACGAATTCATATTTCGTCGAGATATAGATCTGTATCCACAAATGAGACGAAGATGTGTTGTTATCACTAATATAATATAAATTTCGTCTGGAATGTTGCCTGGAGGGATGTTTTAGTACCAAACATGACTTGAACAGTCGTTGCTTTTACAGCGTGCTCTCTCTTTCTCTCTCTCTCTCTCTCTCTGTCCAACAGAAAGAAAAAAATTGGCGATATTGTTGTTACACACACTGAGATTTATATCATTTTGAACACTTGAAGCGGAGTCTTTTTTATTTAATTTGACAGAGGACTCTTGTCGCATGTGATAACAGCAACAAACTGCTTAGTCTGACAAGACTGTTTCAAGATTTAAAGCTATTTATATTGTAGTAGTTCTGCATTATTATCGCCATTTTAAGTAATCTTCCTGTATTTAAGGTTATTATTTTGCTGATTTTCTTCTCTTGGAAACGTCAGCGTCCTTTTGGCGACCATATTGATTTTTGCAACTAGTTAGAAATTCATTGATTGGCTAATATTGGTATTTTTGTCCAATCAGAGCATCCGTTTCATAACCTATTTTACTTGGCCGGTTGTTTCCGTAGAGGTTACGAGAAACACCGGAGTTCCGTTCCACCTGAATACCCGGGATTACATACCCTTATCCATACGCCTGTATTGTTTCTTCCCCTGATTAATAAATTTGCATTACGTTATTGTACTTAATTTACAGAACCTGAATTTAGGCTTTTTATAGAGTAATCGGGAGTCTGAAACTTAGGCATTGTATTTTATAATTGTTGCTGTTTAAAGTTGAAACTCTTTAGACCCCAGTCCTTTCATACTGACTTGGGTATTTTCTTGGGGAATCAATTTTAGTAATCCTAGCCTTAATTATTCCCGCACTTTGAAATTCTAATAATTTTACCCATAGAAATACTGACCTTTTCTATGGACTTATTGCCTTTGACCAGTTGTTAGTAGCAGCTTTTGAACTGCTCTCCATTCCTTCAAGAGTAGGTAAGCCTGCCTTTCTTAGTGAACGTTAAAATTACGTTCCTTATTTTTATTTTGTCAGTGAGCATTTAAAATATGCTCCTCTTTTCTCAGTGAGCAATTTGGCTCCTTCTTTTAAGTAGAGTTCTCAAACTCTCTTCTTTTTCTAAATTATGATTTTATATGCTTCTAAAATTTAGGCCATTTAGGAATTTTTATTACTTTTTCTTCAGCTGGTAAAGTTAGGAAACTTCTCTCAACACTTAGGAAAACTTTGTAACTGAAATTTCTCTGCATATTAAGCTCATCACATCTGAAATTGCTTGTAAATAATAATTAAACATTTGAAACCTTATTTTGTCTAGATCTCAGTCCGGATCTGGCATGTATCAGCATACGAATCCCACTATACGGTCTCGAGGGTGCCCTCAGTAAAGACTGACGGACCCTTGGTGGACTTATATATATTATTTTGTCTGTCCGTCTGACCTGTGTAAAAAAAGCTATACGATCACACTTTAAATTTAATGTTATTTTACAAACACGGCCTTGGTAAAATGAAGTTTTAACAGGTCTTTCGGGCAAGACGGACCTCACCGGCTACATTGGTGCCTAGTGGCCAGGATGCATGTTTCAGACCTGGACTGAGTATCAAGAACAGTAATACAGTATAGAATGATGTGGTGAGTTATCCTTCTTTATTCCCAAAACTGTATTAAAGTAGGCTTGCTTGGTGATCTAACTTTGCAGGTGTACTTACAAAATACATTTTATTTGAAGATAACTGTGTATGCTTACTCTGCGTATTTGCATTGCAGGTGCACTTGTATTCAGAGTTACTGTCCTTTGTAGTAGAACATAATAGATTTTATAGTTCACTTAGAGAGGTATTTTAATTTTACAAGGCAAAAAAAATGTCACTTCTAGATTCAGACCCTGGTGCTCAGTTGGTAGACTTACCGTCACCCACATTTACAGGGGACATGATTTTTAGAAGACAACATGTACAAATGAGTTCGTCATATACACAAACACAGGATCTTAGTGATCCACCTACTAGCAATGTAGATGGCAATATATCGTCACACATGGGTGGTACTTACAATAACACACGTTCTGTGTCCTTTAGCACAGAGTTGCCCCACAGACACTCTCAGACACAGGAATTTAGGTATGATATAAGACCGTCAAGGATGTTTAGTACCCCCGGGCCTATAGAGCCTAGACCTTTTTCTAGTTTTAGTGATTCAGTCACACTCACACCAATTAATACTCCTTTGGACAGGGGAAATACTTATACACCCAGGGGTGTGGTGGGGGAGCTAGGCATGAGTTTACCGTCCTTGAATACAGCATCATTATCAAATGCTAATGTCAGTGCTTACCCTGCCCATATACCTCCGGGACCTGTTTTGGTCCTATTGGGCAACCACGTAGAACTGACTATGCAAATCCAAGTGTGACGACACCTATTTCGCCACGTGACCCTTCGTTAACACCTTACCCTACATATGAGCCCCAAATTCATGGTGAGCCTAGAATGGTTAATACTACCCCTTCGTGTAATTTAGACTGGTCCAAAAGTAGACCCACGGGACCTTATCCGATGGGATTTAATCAGTCGGTAAATAACCCATATAATATTTCAGGGGACAATACTACACCGGGAAAACACAAAGCATTTGAGCCCGAAACATTTGATGGGAGCCCTACGGGAACTGAATGAAGTGAATAAATAATTCGCACAGTGGAATAATTGGTCAGACTTGCAAAGGGCCCAAGCACTCACTATTAAACTGAGGGGTGAAGCACAGAAACTTCTTAGCAGTTTAACATATGCCCAGTTTATGGATTACAACACGTTAAAACGTGCACTATCACAAAGATTTAACCCTGAAGAGCGGGAAATAGCATTCCGTTGCGAGTTTAAAAATCGTAAGCGTATGAAAAATGAACAGCCGTCAGATTATGGGTATATATTGCAGAGATTAGGTAGAAAGGCTTATCCTAACATGCCTTATTCTGCATTAGAAGTGCATATCTTAGATCAGTTTATTATGGGATTGGGCTGTTTGGAGCTGCAAAAGCATATTCAGTTTGACCACCCTAAGACTTTGGAACAAGCCATTAATTTAGCGACTGAATACACTGCTGTTTGTAAGAATTTGGATAAAATAGTGAAACCTGCACTAACTGAGCCAGGGGAAATAACCTCTTCTTCTCATGTCGAAGATTTACCATCTGCTGTTACCTCCCTTAGACATATTGAGAAAACGCCCTTCACTTTAGATGACCTGGAAAAGGTCGTGAAAAAAGTTGTAGAACAAACTTTGCTCGACTCTCCTGATCAAAGTGGGAGAAAGGAGACCCAGACTTCCTCCAGTAAAAATATCCAATCATACGGGGGTCCTAGAAGGGGTAAAACACCGAGTTCTAAGACAAATTATCAGTCAAGGGCAACTCATGAACAGAATAAAACTGAGACTTCCTTAAAAGGGGAAAGTAACCGAAATAACCTTCAAGAACCCAAGAAACCCCGATGTACTTATTGTCAGAGGGATAATCATGTAGAGTCTCGTTGTTGGGTTAAACTTAAAGATTTAGAGGCACAAACCAAACAAACAAGTAACCTTTTAAACTAATACGGACTGACTCGCACTTGGCCAGCGGGTTGGACCCAAGCGATTGTAATAGTGGGCCAACAGAAAAATCTTGCCAGGCAGCTGAAAACTCCATAGCAATTACAGCAGCTCAAAATATACAGACAAATAATTCACAGAGCATTGACAATAAAGCTTCTGCAACTGAGCATTGTTTGTCTAGGGATATTAACATGCTAGCTTCTTCACAAATTAAAGCTAACTGTGGTTCTGATGTGAATTTCACTGATAATTCAGCTATCGGTTTACCCCCTTTTGTACATTCAGATATAGGTCAAACCAGTACTAGTGACCTAGTTGGTCAGAATTTGACTTTTAACCCGGCAGGTTCAACCATAGTCAATAAGCCAGCCATTTTAGTTGACCCTTCCCAGCATATTGTCGAAAATGACAGCAATAGTGACAAATCTTGCCTCTTTTCTGGCGAGGATGTTGTACCAGCTATCAGTAAGGCATGTTTTTATGTTAACGGGAAACAAGGTCACATTAGAGGCAGGTTTTTAGTTGATACGGGGTCAAGTATATGTGTCATTTCTGACAGGGTGTACAGTTCTTTGGGAAATGATAAGATGCCATTAACACCCACTGATAGGCGTGTGCGCATGGCTGATGGAAGTTTTTTGAAGCTGAAGGGTCTTTGTACTTTAGAAATACAGTTAGATCATTTGACTTTTAGTCAAGAATTTGTAGTTGCTGAGATTGAGGAGTCAATTGGCATATTGGGCATAAATTTCTTGATAGTTACGAATCTGACATTAAAATCAGGAAAAAAATCCTCAAAACCAAATTTGGAAAAATTAAGTTGCATAGGCAAGGGTCTGATGGCTGCAATCGCTTACAACTTTGTGAGAATGTAACTCTACCAGCTTATTCTGAGTCTTTTGTGCCAACATACATGTCAAACACTAGATGTTCCACACTTAATATAATGGAACCAACGAAATGTTACATTGATAAGGGCTTACTCATAGCTAGAACACTGGTGGATACTTCTCAATCTCAGATGGTTATTTCTTTGTTAAATGTAGCAATAAAAGTGTTAAAATGAGACAAAATGTCACACTTGGGATGGTGCACCCAGTAGAACAATTTTCAGTGTTTAATGTTCAATTAAGTAACCAAGCAAACAGTCTGGTAAACGAAGAGAGTGGTCAAATACAAAAGGACAGAGTTAGTGAAAATGGGAACAAGTTAGTTAAGAGGGAACTGGTTAGTTCAAGTATAACAGAGAAAGGAAATATGTTTGTTAGTACATAACCTACTGGCTCATATGATAGCAAGACAGAGAATAGGTTAGTTGTTGATGAACAAAATAGTTCACAAGTTAGTGAAAACGGGAACAAGTTAGTTAAGAGGGAACTGGTTAGTTCAAGTATAACAGAGAAAGGAAATATGTTTGTTAGTACAGAACCTACTGGTTCATATGATAGCAAGACAGAGAATAGATTAGTTATTGATGAACAAAATAGTTCACAAGTTAGTGAAAACGGGAACAAGTTAGTTAAGAGGGAACTTCTTAGTACAGAGAACAGAAATACGTTTGTTAGTAGAGAACCTACTGTTTCATATGATAGTCAGTCAGGGAACAGAATAGTTAGTAGTGAACTTGATAGTTCACAAGTTAGTGAGAACAGGAATAGGTTAGTTAAAGGGGAATGTCTTAGTTCAGAAACTACAGAGAAAGGAAATAAGATAGTTAGTAGAAATCCTATTGGTTCATTAGATAGTCAGACTAAGAATCTGATAGTTATCAGTGAACTTGATAGTTCACAAGTTAGTGAGAATGGGAACAGGTTAGTTATAGGGGAATGTCTTAGTTCAGAAACTACAGAGAAAGGAAAAAAGATAGTTAGTAGAAATCTTATTGGTTCATTAGATAGTCAGACTGAGAATCTGATAGTTATCAGTGAACTTGATAGTTCACAAGTTAGTGAGAATGGGAACACGATTAAGTTAGTTAAAGGGGAATGTCCTAGTTTAGAAATTAAAGAGAAAGAAAATGAGATAGTCAGCAGAAATCCCTTTGGTTCATTAGATAGCCAGACTGAGAATCTGATAGTTATCAGTGAACTTGATAGTTCACAAGATAGTGAGAATGGGAACATGGTTAAGTTAGTTAAAGGGAAATGTCTTAGTTCAGAAATTAAAGAGAAAGAAAATGAGATAGTCAGTAGAAATCCTTTTGGTTCATTAGATAGCCAGACTGAGAATCTGATAGTTATCAGTGAACTTGATAGTTCACAAGTTAGTGAGAATGCGAACACGGTTAAGTTAGTTAAAGGGGAATGTCTTAGTTCAGATATTAAAGAGAAAGAAAATGAGATAGTCAGTAGAAATCCTTTTGGTTCATTAGATAGCCAGACTGAGAATCTGATACTTATTAGTGAACTTGATAGTTCACAAGTAAGTGAGAATGGGAACAGGTTAGTTAAAAGGGAACTTATTCATCCAGATATTCAACAGAATGAAAATAAGTCAGTAGACAGTGAATTAAGTGACTCACATTATAATGACACTAGGAAATGTTTAGGTACTAGTGAAAATACCAGTACAAATAACCAGATGCAGGAATCTGGAAGACAGTTACCAGAGTATTTGTTTCCACTTGTCGAAAATGCTTCCCCGTCATTAACAGACGATGAAAGGGGAAGATTAGGTGATTTGATTACAGAATTTAGTGATGTGTTTATGTCCCCTGATGGTCAGTTAAGCCAGACAGATTTGGCGGAACATTATATTGATACTGGTGCCACGAAGCCATTTAAAACACCATGTCACAGGTTACCTTTATTTAAGAAACCTATAGTTGAAGCAGAAATTAAAAAGATGTTGGAACAAAATGTGATTGAACCAAGTGTTAGTCCTTGCAATTCTCCAATATGTCTTGTTGCCAAAAAGTCTGGAGAATGGCGCTTTTGCATAGATTTAAGAGCACTAAATTCTGTTACCAAATTAGATACCTATCCATTACCACGTATTGATGAAACATTAGATCACTTGTCAAATTCGAAGTATTTTTCTACTCTTGACATGGCAAGTGGATACTGGCAGTTGAACTTAAGCCCTCAAGATCGTGATAAAACTAGCTTTGCCATACCAGGCATAGGAACTTTTCGGTTCCGAGTTATGTGCTTTGGTCTGAAAAATGCGCCTAGTTTCTTCTCCCGTTTGATGGAGATTGTATTAAGAGGTCTAGAGTTCGACAAATGCTTAGTTTACTTAGACGACATTATAGTCATGGGTAAAGATTTTGAATCTGCACTTGAAAATCTGAAGTTAGTTTTACTACGATTTCGAGAAGCTAAATTAAAGTTAAACGTTTCAAAATGTAAACTTTTTCAAAAAGAAGTTGTATTTCTTGGTCATCAAGTATCAGAATCAGGAATCACTTGTGATCCTCAAAAGACCAAAATTATCAAACACTGGCCTAGACCTTCAGATAAAACTGAAGTTAAGCAATTTCTGGGCCTTGTAAATTATTACAGGAAAATGGTACCTGAGTTTTCTGAAATTGCCATACCACTGTCAAGACTTACAAAGAAAAAGGCACAATTTGAGTGGGGAAAGGAGCAAGAGACTGCATTTGAGAAACTTAAGCAGTGTCTTACTGAACCATCAATTTTGTCTTTTCCTTTAGAAACCGCTGGAAGCTTTATCCTCGACTGCGACTCCAGTGCTCATTCGATAGGTGGAATACTGTCTCAGTATCAATCAAATGCTGAGAGAGTTTATTGCATATGGTAGCCACACCTTGAATAATGCTCAGCAGAATTACTGTACTACCAAGCGTGAGTTATATAGTATAGTTTATTTTGTTCAGCATTTCAAGCACTATTTGCTCGGTCGAAAGTTTATTTTGCGGACTGATCATGCATCTTTGTTATGGCTTTGCAACTTTAAAGAACCCACTGGCATCCTAGTTCGATGGATAAGCATTTAGGTGCATATGAGTATGATATGGTCTTTCGCCCTGGTCATTTACATTCCAATGTCGATACTATGACTCGCAGGCCAAAAAGACTGTGTCCATATCCAAACTGCAAGGACTGTCAACCTAATTCCTTAGAAGATAACACATCTGCTGGGACAAACACACTTTTAACGGGGGATAACTGTTTGCCCTTAAATTCTACAAATGAAGAAGAGTCTGAAAATTCAGACCTTTTGCCAAATTGGCTCAACGTGTGGTCCCGTGAAGAACTTAATGAACTTCAGCATCAGGATCCTTGCATTTTGGAAATCATAAACTTAAAGCATCAACATCAACAGAAACCCCCTAAATATGAGATAGCTCAAATTCATAAAGATATACATACTTTTGTAAATCAGTGGGAGTTATTAAAGATAAATAGGGAATTATTTTATCGTGAAATTGAAGATGAGTCTGGGATTCTCAGGTCTCAGCTTGTAGCTCCTAAAGAAATAAAAGATGTAATCTTTGCCCATCTTCATGAACAACGCTATGCAGCACATTTGGGTTGAGACAGAACCATTTCTGCTGTAAAAAAGCGTTTTTATTGGCCTGGAATGAATGATGATATTGCTCGATGGTGCAAGGAATGTCAGTTATGTTCGCGCTGCAAGCCTGGGCCTGGGAAGGGAAAGTCAGCCCTGGAACAGTTTAAGGTTTATCGACCTATGTCAGTGGTAGGAATAGATATATTAGGGCCCCTAAATCAAACTTATTCAAATAATCAGTTCATCCTAGTTGTTGGCTGTTATTTTACAAAATGGAAAGAGGCCTTTGCTATTCCTAATCACACTTCAGCAATTGTTGCTGATAAGCTAGTGCAGGAGGTGTTTTTAAGGTTTGGCTTTCCAGCTCAGATTCATTCAGACCAAGGGAAGGAGTTTGAGTCCCAACTATTCAAAGAAATATGTTCCTTATTAGGGGTAGAGAAGACTAGGACCTGTGCATATAGGCCCCAGAGTGATGGCCTTATTGAGAGATTTAATCGAACCTTAATCAGCATGCTCTCTATGTTTGTAGACCAAAATCAGCAGGACTGGGACGACCATTTTCCATATGTAATGGCCGCCTACCGTGCTACGCAGCATAAAAGTACTGGGGTTACGCCCAATTTACTTATGCTTAATAGAGAAATTGACTGTCCTATTGATTTAATGGTAGGTCCACCCCCTAGTAACCGGCAATAGAATGCCCCATAAAGTATATTGAATGGGTAAAAAGTGCTATGTCTGGAGCCTTTGAATTTACTCATCAACAATTGGGTTTGGCTGCTTCACGTCAGAAACGGGATTATAATCGAGGGCTAAAGCCTCGTGAATTTAATGAGGGACAGTGGGTTTGGCGGTGGTACCACCCTACAGCTAATCAGAAGTTAGGATTAGGTTGGGTGGGTCCTTACTTAATAGTAAAACGCCTGTCCTATCTAACGTACAGAATTCAGAAAAGTGAAGAAAGCAGACCTCTTGTAGTCTATGTGGATCATTTGAAACCATTTGCAGGGACAAAACATCCTCGTAACTGGTTACATAGAAATCCAGAAACCGAACAGTTACCAGTAAATGAACCAGAAGTAGAACCAATTTCCCCAAGTGATAGCCCTGTACTTATTCGTACAAGAAGGGGTCGTCAAATTAAGCCACGTGAAATATATTCACCTAGCTGATTTTGTGAAGTTTCTGTTGATGGTTCGCTTAAAATTAAATGGTTCTCAGCTGTATATAGTAAATGCCAAAAAATATATATGATGCAATGTTTGGCATGTTAAGTTGACTAAATCAATAAGGTATATAAAATACTGGAACAAAAAATTAAAATAAGAATAAAAAAAAAAATCCAGTAGAACTTAGTAGTAATTTTTAACCTGATTTCAGGACGGTTAATGTAAAACTGTCCCATAACATTTGTTTAACCTATTTAGGCACACCTGAATTTTGTAATACTTATTTATTTGTTTATAAGTAGTTTTTTTTTCAAGTGCTTTGTTGCATTTCTACACTACATTTGAAATTGAAGAATTGTTATGCACATATTGATAATTTTATACTGAACAATGAATTATTCTTGTGCGGAATTTAAGAATACAGTTTTTTTTTCATGTATTCAATTGTAGATATGGCTCAAGTCTTCAGGTGTGCTTACACTGGTTAATAACATGAACAAATGAAAGGCTGGTTGTAATATGAACAACAAATTTTAATAATAAATGGGAAAAATGTACATATTATCAATTTATTTACAGGATGTGGCTTATTTAGCTTCATTTTGTATAAAAATTGAAAAATTTATAAATTAATGTTCACCTTTTGTGGACTATTTCGAAAATAAATTAAAAAACAATATGTACAATTATAATTACAGCTTGCCTAGCATAAAAATAAAAATTAAATTTAAAGTACAACAGTTTTCTGGGCAGGGGCAGTGATATTTTGTAATTTCAGAATGTCTTCTTCTGCGCCCTATATTTGTCAAGTGGCTGGCTGTAATACTCAGCGGTACAGACGTTATGGTCAATTGGTAAATCACTGGCGTTTGATTCATGAGCCTCGAGTCACCATATTCCAGTGCCTTTTCTGTTTTCGCTCCTTCCTGAAGAAAAACGCAGCAAATCAACACTTGCGACAGCATCACATGATGGGGCTGAGGCCTATTACGGTTCCCAACCGAAGATACATATGCCCTGGCAACTGCGTTCTTCCGGCTCCGCATGTAGAACCTGAGCCTGCATCCTCTTCTATTGCCTCTGTATCTTCTCCGAGAGAAGAAGCTGCAGCTGAACGTCTGAGAATTCGTCAGGAAGCCCAGCAGGGACTGCTGGTTGCTATGGCAGACCGACCTGGAGACATCATTAACAGAGACGAGAGGGTCTCCATGAGGGATGGTAGGCTTTATCGTGAGATCAACCGAAATCTATTGCCCTGGGTTAATGAAACTCCTACAGAAATTGTTCTAGACTTCGAAGATGACTTGTAGAAGCCTTTAAACAACTTGATGTGATGAGTAGTAATAAATAATGTTAGGTCTTGCATTTCACCCGCTGCATTTTTTACACAGTTTGTAAACCAACTGAAGATTTTGGTATTTTTTTTTTCTTTTCTTTCAGTAATCTCCCGTCCGTGATCTCCTTGAATTTGTTCCACGTGATTTTCTGTCGTGTGATTGTTTCATCAGACGACATTTTATTTTGTTGATTTTCCTTAAAATATCCATAAATTATGCATATTTTCTTTTTAACAGGGGAGCAATGTAGTAGTTCTGCATTATTATCGCCATTTTAAGTAATCTTCCTGTATTTAAGGTTATTATTTTGCTGATTTTTCTTCTCTTGGAAACGTCAGCGTCCTTTTGGCAACCATATTGATTTTTGCAACTACTTAGAAATTCATTGATTGGCTAATATTGGTATTTTTGTCCAATCAGAGCATCCGTTTCATAACCTATTTTACTTGGCCGGTTGTTTCCGTAGAGGTTACGAGAAACACCGGAGTTCCGTTCCACCTGAATACCGGGATTACATACCCTTATCCATACGCTTGTATTGTTTCTTCCCCTGATTAATAAATTTGATTACGTTCTTGTACTTAATTTAAAGAACCTGAATTTAGGCTTTTTATAGAGTAATCGGGAGTCTGAAACTTAGGCATTGTATTTTATAATTGTTGTTGTTTAAAGTTGAAACTCTTTAGACCCCAGTCCTTTCATACTGACTTGGGTATTTTCTTGGGGAATCAATTTTAGTAATCCTAGCCTTAATTATTCCCGCACTTTGAAATTCTAATAATTTTACCCATAGAAATACTGACCTTTTCTATGGACTTATTGCCTTTGACCAGTTGTTAGTAGCAGCTTTTGAACTGCTCTCCATTCCTTCAAGAGTAAGTAAGCCTGCCTTTCTTAGTGAACGTTAAAATTACGTTCCTTATTTTTATTTTGTCAGTAAGCATTTAAAATATGCTCCTCTTTTCTCAGTGAGCAATTCGGCTCCTTCTTTTAAGTAGAGTTTTCAAACTCTCTTCTTTTTCTAAATTATGATTTTATATGCTTCTAAAATTTAGGCCATTTAGGAATTTTTATTACTTTTTCTTCAGCTGGTAAAATTAGGAAACTTCTCTCAACACTTAGGAAAACTTTGTAACTGAAACTTCTCTGCATATTAAGCTCATCACATCTGAAATTGCTTGTAAATAATAATTAAACATTTGAAACCTTATTTTGTCTTGATCTCAGTCCGGATCTGGCATGTATCAGCATACGAATCCCACTATACGGTCTCGAGGGTGCCCTCAGTAAAGACTGACGGACCCTTGGTGGACTTATATATATTTTGTCTGTCCGTCTGACCTGTGTAAAAAAGCTATACGATCACACTTTGAAACTTTAATGTTATTTTACAAACACGGCCTTGGTAAAATGAAGTTTTAACAGGTCTTTCGGGCGAGACGGACCTCACCGGCTACAATATAAGTGAACAACAAAACCCTGACTGGCTTGCAAGAATACCTTTCCATTCTAAAACACACTGGCGACTACGAAGAGCATTTCGTATGTTCGACGATGGACCTGAAAAGAATGTCGGGCGCGTGGGAAGGCCGGGGGTGGGGGATGTGTTGGGAAAACAGGTGGCTTGCCATCCGGAAAAACATGGAGGCGTACCCTCCGTGGCACCATAAGAATTTAAGTTCTTATCTAGCAATCCTGCAGATCCAAAATCTGGCAAATGTTTCCATTGTTGTGATTTCTTTATCCGCGTGTTTCCGCGTTAAGTATTAAAATATAAGTAAGATCGTCCTGATGGAATGGGAAATCGCAAAGCAGTACTAAACACAAGGATATTTGTTGATTATAATTCTACGATAATTTGTTGCAGTTTTCCATGAAAACGTGTTGTGAATAATCGTCTCGCCAAGACTAATGGGGGGGCAACAACAGTCATTTTGATGCAGAAATAAGAAAACACAGATCTGAATTATTAGTAAATTCCGTATCTAAATCTACCAGTGTGCTTGCAGATTTGTAAAAGATGCCTGATGAGTTCTCCGATTTACACAGGCTATGTAAAGAAAGAAAGAAAAAAAAATCCATGTAGCGCACGGCTACCCCTTCTAACCGACCCACTCATTCCGCACACCTCCCAGGTAACTCACGTACAACCGTAAAACTTTGAACTCAAGCGCGTGATCTGTCAATTGAAGAAATAACCGTCAAATTATAAAGGGAAAGGTCATTCCTGAACGATAGCTTGAGCTGTACCTAAATGAGCTTTGATTGCTGATTAAGTCCATTTTTTACAAACTTCTTAGCGCTTCAAACTTATACGATGCCGTTTGACTTTTTATTCCCTATTTATGGATATCCAAAATTCATTTTAGGATATCCATAATTCATTTATGGATATCCTAAAATGAATATAGGATATTCTAAAATAATTGAGGATATCCATATTTATGTTAGGATATCCATAATTCATTTATGAATATCCTAAATTGACTATAGGATATCCTAAATAATTTAGGATATTGATTTAGGATATTAATCCTAAATAATTTAGGATATCGATAATTATTTTAGGATATTCTATATTCATTTCAGGATATCTAAAAATTATTTTTTGGATATCCTAAATTCAGTTTTGTTTATCTTTAAATTCATTTTTTCATTTTTGGATATCCTAAAATACACTTTTGGATATCCAAAAATCATGCTGAATTTTGGATATCCAAAAATCGATTTTCAATTATTCGTGTATCGATTTAAGAATATTCTTAACTCAGCCTATTTTAGGATATCCTAAAATCCAATTTATGATACCCTAATATAATGCTGATTATCGGATATCCGTAAATCGATTTTAGATATCCATAATTCCATTTTAGGATATCCTAAATTAGGTCGATTTTAGGATAAACATAAATTGATTTTAGGCTATCCTAAAATCATTTGAGCCACACCATGTGACTTCCAACAATGTGGCAATTTCGCCATGTGATAATCAGATCATCTGTCTCAATTATATAGGGTAAGCAGAAACCTCACTAATGGCTGTATGGCTTTGGCCACTTCCATAGATGGGTGGTGTGGCAAGCAAATGATCTGTTCAGACTTCACTTATGTGCTGTCTGATCAAAGCCTTTCCTTGTCACATCAACCACATTGTTGAAAATCACATGTTGTGGCTCATTTGTTAAAATATTTCTTTTTCTACAATGATTTCTTCCTATGTTTTATTTATTTATTTATTTATTGATACCCTAAAATCGAATTCAGGTTATTCTAAAATCGGGTGTAGGATATCCATAAATCGATTTTATGGATATCCATAAATCGATTTATGGACATTAAATATTCACCATATTTTAGGATATCCTTAAATCAAATTAAAGATATCCTCAATTCGGATGGTATCTTAGGATATCCATAATTCGATTTTAGGATATCCTAAAATACATTTTGGATATCCAAAATTCAAGTGATTTTAGATATACATAATTTGAATTTAGTATATACTAAAATTTATTTCTGGATATCCTAAAATGTATTTTAGGATATCCGTAAAATAATTATGGATTTAGGATATCTGATAAGTAAGGAATAAAGAGTAAAACGGCACCCCATACAAAATTACTTCATAAATTTGTCAATAAGTGTCGTGTTTACAAACTTGTACAGTATCGAGGTGAGAGTTGACATTATTCTATCTCTTAATAAATGATGTATAAAATATATTTGCTTGACTGTTTTATTCTGTCTTGGTGGAAAATTAATCAGTATTTGGTTGTAAGGTTTCTATGAACAGGCAGATTTGCGAGTTTGTTATTTTGGCAATGAACATTTCGTGCAATGTCACGTAGGCATAACGCTGGCATGATTTCGACGCCATTTTTAGTTTGTTTACAAACTGAGTGGCCATATGTCATTTTGCAATTTCAAAATGTTCCAAAACCAAATTTTCTGAAATTTCACATAATAGTAGAGTATAGTTCAATGTTTTTCATGGCACAGGTCTGCGACCTGGAGAAAGTCGAATACGCTGTAAATCGTAATCTTTGTTCACATGTTTGACGTGGAAGTAAAGGGTGCTGTTTCGTTAATAATTACACAGCCGGGAAAGAATGTCTTGGACCTAATTTAACGGAAATATTTAATAATGAAAGTCAGACAGGTACTCTTTAAATTTCAACTGGTGAGGCAATTTGATAAATCTGTATGGAGGCGTGAAATACAGAGGGGTTCATCGATAGCCATTTTGGTGGCGACAATTTCGAACCAAAATTCGTTGGTATGGGCTTGATTATATACCTACTCCTTGGAGCTGCGTTCCAACTGACAGGCTCAAACAAATGCATATATAGAACTTAAATTATCTAGGTAAATTTATCGATTTTTATCCATGTTTATCAATCCTTGTCGCGTTCGGCTGTGGTTTACATTTATATATGTAAATACATCCGTGTTGATTTAGTTGTCGCTTAACCGATAGGTCACGCACCATTCCTGTCCAACACAAGCATTGACGCGGAGGTTCAAATCCTGGTGTCAGTCATTATATTTTTTTTTATTCAATACATTTTTTTCTTCAGACTGCTGATACTAGCTTTTATGTTGATAAGAGTTACTGTACTTAAGAGTAATATTTTTATAACATTCTGGTCATCAAATATTCTGACAAAGAATATTATAAAACAGTAACAAACAATAGCAAAAAGCATAAGCTTGTGATACATGCAGCGTCTCGTTACTTTGTTGAAAATTAATTATCTTGAAAAGACAAACTTTTCAAGAAATTAAACTTCAACGTGATCGGTGAATTTTGCGCGTGAGTATCGCTACGTCGGGAAATTTTACGTCGCTTTGATGTTTCAGTTCAGAAGATCGTGCGTTTTCGAGTGTTTTGCCGGTTCTGACAAGAGTATTCTCCCTTTGACCGGCTAAAGGCCTTCGCTATACCCCGTCTCTACACAAAATACTATCGTAAGGTGGCAGTATAACTGACCTCAGTAGATCACAGAAAATATACTTTTCTGTCATTGACTCAGTTAAAAAAATACGCAACTGACTATTCCGCGAATCTATCTTGTGTCTTGGGGCTGTTAAAATTTGTAAGCAGAGGATTGAGAAACTGAAATTGATTAAGTGTCAGTTAAAAAGGTTACCGCATTATATTTTGACGACATAAACATAAGCCAGGTAAGTATAACAGTCCCCTTTGCTAAAGGGGTTAATAGAATAGTGACTGCGTCAAACTCAAAATAATCTTAAACTATTCATAATAGCTTATAAAATCCTGTGTATCAGTCACTGTCAACATATAGTTCGCATGCGTGAAGAACATTTGTTTTGAGATCTTTCTAATAAAGCACTAATTGCGTCAATCTCAGGAGAAAATCCTGAGAAGCACTCACTGCAAGGTTATCAGATTCGTGCGTAGAACGTCCTTCAATACCGTAACGCTGACTATTGTAAGTCATGGGAGAAATTAAACTATAATACCGGTAGATAGTCCAAACATAATCCCATGTTGTAGTCACTCTATACATATCCGTTTCGTATCGTGCTTTTTTCTTCATACCCAACGTGTACAAGCTAATATTAACTACTTCAACGTAGTTAAAAAAAGAGAGAGTGAGGGAAAAAGAAAAAATCACTGTGGGTGAGACAGTACGTGATACATCTATGATAGAGAAACACACACCCTTTAAAAGGAAGTAGGTAGGATGGATAGTAGAAGTATAGTCGAAGACAAGAATCTGCACATACAGAGAATAGACATATCACTGTCACTGTTGCAGAGGTAGTACGATGTAAAGTTAGTAGAGCCATATAGAAGTTTTCTCATTTTAGGGATAAGTGTTTACTGTGTGGGAGATAGTACGCCGTAGAGTTAAATATACTCATAGTAAACACGGTGTATAACACATTACGCAAAACACTATACAGAAGAGCATTATCTATTTATAGTAATACACGATGATAGATACTGAGTCGAAGAAAAGTAGTAGAAATATGTGTTACAAGCGTCATCTATAAAAAGTGATAGTCAAATACTCTGTTGGAAGCAGTACGTACAAAAGTGTTTAAAAGAGTTCGAGCTTGTAGCAGAAATAGCAGTATAGCACAGACTTGCCACTGTTTAGATATAGTACGTCGAGAAGTATAGTAACGAGTGATTGTGTGGAATCTTAATCAAGCACTGTTTTATAGGCAGTAGGATGAGTCTTTAGGAAGATATTTCAAGTGCTTTGAGATTAGTACAGTTGCGAGAGATAACACTGTGTTGAAGGTGGTACGTAGGAATGTTTTGTAGAGAGTATTAACTGCTTACAGTAGTAGCAGCTTTGCATAAGTTGGACACTGTTTGGAGCCAGTACGCCAAACATTATTGTAAAGAGTTATAGTGTGTGGTGTTAATGAACTACTGTTCAGAAGGTAGTATAAGAACTTTGAAGGAGTATAGTCCTCAAGCATTTTGAGATTTGTAAATACGAATTTTAAGTAGCGTATATGTGATCTGTCACTCGGAAAAAATTAGTTGTTATATATAACGGACCTTATAGCTTTCAAAACTGAATAAAAGAACACTCTGGAAACACTCAATATCAAGTTTGTATAATTCACAAAAAAAGGTTTCAACAGTATTCAGAAGAAGTGCAAACGAAGCCAGAACACTAATAACAAAATAATGTCTTGGGACGTCTCATAATAGATTTATTTTTGGCCATGAAAAAATAGGGTTATGTAAAAGTATTATTTTCCTACAAGAAAATGATTTTGAGATAAGAAAAGAAATATAGAGATTGATGCTTTCTACAGTAATTCAAAACTATGAATACCTGCATGGATTTGATTAATTGATTTGATGCTTAACGTCCACTGTAAACAGCTATGGTCATATCGGGACGGTCAGTTAACCTATCCGAACTATTCCTGGGCAGGCTTAGACCTCCTAAGCGGTTAACCAGTACTAAGAGCACATACTATCGCCAGTAACTGTCGACTGCCCTTCTTGAATCAGCGGAAGGAGAAACAAACAAGACCAGTTTCGAACACAGGACCTCTGACTTATGAGTCAAATGCCCTACCGATTGCAATACGCGGCCCGGCTTACCTGCATGGAAACTGGCCTGACGTTTTGCGAAAGAAAACTTTTGTGTAGACTTTTGCTGAACTCTTTTATTACGTTTGAATTTGCATTTGTCAAAACATGACAGGATCATATATTTTAAAACGTAAAGGGTGTTTCATAATATCTGATACATTTTCAAATTATTACCTCTTCTCTAATATTACAGATATCATATCTCTGTTTACAACAAAGCGACAAAACCATTTTACATGCAAGGTAAAAATGGGAAACGTTGACGTCATGACAATAAATGACGTCATCAAAACATTTTTTCAAGATGGCACTGTCCATGGAAAAGTGCCAGGACATCCTGCTGCCACTGGGGCAGCCCTGGTAACCGTGCCTATGGTCTAATATACTTTTGGACTTCTCAAATCTCTGTTAACTTGGAATCTGGTTTTCTCTCCTGTCTTAAAGGTAAATAGAATCTAACATTGATCTCCGATGTGGGCAGCGAAATCCCAACCCGAGGGCATGCGGGTTGTGCTGGAAACGTAGCTGGTCGAGTTTTCGACACACCCCATGTGCCTGACGGCTGGGATTTCCCTGTCGGCATCGGACACCCATGATTGTTTATTTTTCTTGTCTACGATAAAAATTATTTCAAATTGAACGGGTTCTATTATTGCATGCGAACGTGTCCTGCGATAGAAATACAATCGTGTCAGCCGCATGCTGTATTCATATGCGACTTTCACTTCCGACTAGATCCTTGACGAATCTGCATTTTTTGGACTTATATGAAAGAACCTACTTTGTATTGAGACGAGTACAGCAAGCGTGTGTATGTCAATTGTTTTGTATTTCGACTTTAAGACATAGAAACGTAATAACGGAATTATAGGGAAGAAGTACTTTGGGATTTTACTGATGTGCAAACGCCGGCGCCTTTAGGTTTATTCAGTTTGCGAATACCTCGCCGGCGTTTACACATCGATAAATCCCCCTCTCCCGCCCCGTCCACCCCTGCCCCACTCCAACCCACCCCCGGAAAACGCAAATTAATTTCAATAAAAAAATAATACATAAAGCATAAAATCACCAATCGGGGTACTGGATTTCAATGAGCGCGTAGTGATACACAGAATTCAAGCTTATGTTATCTGTCCCAACCCATGGGCAAGACAGAATTTTCCAGCACTGCTAAAAACAGAACTAATTCTGTCTTTCCTAGGTGTAAAAAAGATTTCACATCCTTCTGATTACAGAAATCATGCATCAGTTTTAATTTTACAATTCAATGTTCCATGGACATCACCATTTTGAAAAATAACAAGTTTTTATGATGTCATGCATGACGCCGTGGCGTCAATGTTTTCCATTTTTACGTTGCATGTAAAATGGTGATTTCTCTTGGTCATTTTGATGTAAACAGTCTATTAATATCTGTATTATGTAAGAGGAAGTAATAATTTGAAAGTGTATCAGAAATGATAAAACATCCAGTTGGTATTATTTCTGGCAACGCTCTTGATCGTTTTTCAGTTCTATGGTGTATTTTACATTCTGTCGGATTCTTCAAGTTTGATTATGACTGGCTTAATTGTTCCATTATAAGCGCATTGTTTTCGATAAGCATTGGCAATCCAAGCCTATACTCTAGGAGCCAAGTCAGCTAAAAATTGAAAGAGGTGGCACCCTCTGCTATCCTTGGTTTGACTACGTTTTCTATTAGCCATAACCTTCTGAAAGGAGGTTTGATTGTTCTGCTCTCAAAATTTTATTGTCATGATCCTTTAATTCACATGTGTTCCTTGGTACCCTATGGCTGAAATCAACACCATTAAGGCATGTATTGTCACGTTGTTGCACTTCAGCAGAAGTCATGTTTTGCAGCAATGCCATTCTTTTCCCGCTCTATAGATATAATTTTAATACAGGTGTTACTAATTAGAGCAATAATGCATCAAAACGACTTTCCGCTTTATTTTTTGAGCATTTTTCTATATGAATTTACCCCACCCACTTGAGAAACGGGTAGGCTAAATTGTTCAATGAGATAACCCTCAATAATTTCGTCCATTCAATGGCATAGTGGTAGAGTTAAATGTCCAAGAAACTAACAAAATATGTTCCGCACTCATTGGCATGGTGTTATGTATATATGTACAAAGATTCATGCTACCCCATGCAGAAAAAAGGTCCAAAGAAATATAATATTTAAATGAAACATGTAAACAAACACCATTTTAGGTCAAACGCCTACTCTTTGCTCTAATAATACTTGCATGTAATTGTGGTCTGCAGGTATTCAGTTATAATAAATCAACACAGACTTTGGGCTGCAAGTTTATTTTACTAGTACCCCATAGTAACGTCTTACTACTTGTCTTATAACTTTACTTTACGGTGCTATTACTGCCCATTACAGAGTTATGCAAGGTTTGCCAAGGTTGCAAACGCTGAATCTGATCACTACAGATCAAGACAATCATTTTGATATATAAAAACTAATAGTACACCACGTGGACCACTATCTCTCTTTTCTATGCCATGAATGGAATCATATTTGCTCCACTATAGGTAGTCATATCCATCGCTTAATTTGACTATTTTGACAATAAAATTTGGCGAGCAGAACAATCAAACCTAGTTTCTGAAGGTTCAGACCATTCAAAAATACACTCAAACTAAGTATAGCAGAGGGTGCCACCTCCGACCCTTATTTTGGCAAGATAGGCGAGTTTGGCTCCTAGAGTACTAAGGAAATGGGTTATTTATCTTCAATTTAAAAGAAATATACTGATACTTTTATTTGTCAGTTTTGAAAACGTACAAAATATATCTGAATCCTAGCACTTTTGAGGCTGTAAGCCTATTGCTATTTTTTAAGTTATATGTGTACAATTATTTCCAGAGACTTAAATTAAAAGAAAATGACGATACTCTCTAAAAGTATGGAGCGTCGATTTACGTTGTAAACGCGGTGGTAATAAAGTAGCTTGTTCAGAATTGGAATTAATTTGTTAAGCTGAAAAACAAAAGCAACAAATTAAAGTGTGCACAAAATCAAAATCAATATTTGTAACTAATGAAATAAACAGTTAAATGTCGAGCGAACTGAAAGACAGAGGACATATTTGATTCGAAACAAATAAGCTATAGTATTTGCATAAAACATATCAGTAAAAAGTCCATTCAGTTATTATTTCAGCAACACGTTCAGATCGAAAATAATGGAAATGTCAAGATGCAAGCAGTAAGTTTACTTTTATTATGAAACCTTACCGTATATCTGATATTAATATATTCAAAGGAAGTTGCCTTCGCCGCAAAGAAAACATACAAGAAAAAAAAATAAAAATAAATAAATAATAATAATAATAATAATAATAGGGAACTCGTTTTCCTGAGTTGTTCGCACAGTATAATACAATTTTCACTAGCACCGCTTTTCAAATTTTAACAGAATTGAATCCCCTGTTTTTTTTTAGAAAGAAAAGACGGCTCAAGTTGAAAATAAGGAAAAGAAGTTCGGCTTTATAAAAGTAAGGAAAATTTTGCAAATGACGTAATTTCTTGGTAACGACCATAAAGACAGCACTTCTGATAGCAAAAACACATAAAGCTATGATATGCCTAGACAGGTCTGCAAACACGATGTATTTTATTTCAAAGGACGCATTTCTAACACCTTTGAAAGAGGTATACCCTAAAGGCACTGCAAAGTAGGCCATAACTCATATATACGCACTCTTTGATTTTTTTTTATCTTTGCTACCTACAAACAATGCCCAGGCAATGTTGTCCTGTAGATATCGCGGAAATCATATTTAATTCCATACTATCCCGTGAATATAAATTTTCCGTATTTTATGTAGTAGTAAATGCTCCTTTTCTAAAGTTATAATGATTTGTAATGAAAACAAGTGTGCTTGTTAACTAGAGCATTTACATAGGTCAGCGAAAATCGGTCAATGAATGCAAAAAATGAAGCCTGCAATCTTTCAAAGATAAGGTTGACGTCGATTTCAATAATGTTTTAAAAACTGCGCATTGCTTTGCAAACAATAAATCGATAACAGTTGCAACCCTTCAAACTTTTGTATGAATATTGTAGGCAATAATGAACAAGCAGTTGGCAAAGATTAATTTTGTATTTTCAAAGATATTTGACATGAACGCCGAACACTGAAAAGATTTTACATATGAAATTATCCTAGATGTAGGACTAGCGCCTAAATAAGTGCGTTGTAAGTCAATAAGGAAACGTGTCTTTGTATAATGTTTGATATCATTGTAAAGACAAAATTTAGTGCTTTCAGCATAGCATTTGTACCCAGCATGCCCCGAAACAAAGTTGGGAACACGCTGTTATATGCCTGTAGAAGTTATGTATACGCTAGGGATAAGTTGTGAATAAGTTATATAGTCGTTCAGTACGCTATGTATGCGTCCCAAAACAGGCTGCCGTTTGATTTTTCTATTTATCTCCAGCGTATGTCAGCGTTTTGGATAAACTTTTCATACGTCGGCATACGTTGTCTGAAACGTTGTAGTGTGACTGGGCCTTTATTAGCAGTTCAGCGTTTAAAACAAGTAAAGTAGAATCAGTACGCATTTACAGTATTAATACATTATTCTATTTCTACTATTGGATACTAATGAAATTAAAACGCGCGTACAATATGCAAATAAACTCTGCATCCCGTGACTAGCGTATAAATACATGTACAACATATGCGTACTGATTTTACCTTAGAGGCTCTGCAGAATGACTGTTAACAAAGCAGTGGACAACTCGGCAGATCGGCAGGTAGACAGGGTGGCAGGTAAACAGGTCTGCAGGTAGGCTGATAGTAGAAGTATAATATTAAGAGTATGTGCATAGGTCGGCAGGTAGACAGGTCGGCAGTTTGGCTGATTATATAAGTGGTAGTATTAGTAGCAGTATTTGGTTGACAGATCGGCAGGTTGAAAGGTCGACATGAAAGCTTAGGTCGGCAGGTAAACAGGTCTGCTGGTAGACAGGTCGGTTAGTAGACAGGTCGGCAGGTAGACTGGTCGGCAGGTAGACAGGTCGGCAGGTAGACTGGTCGACAGGTAGACAGGTCGGCTGAGTATACAAGTGGTAATATTAGTAGCAGTATCCGGTGGACAGGTCGGCAGGTAGACAGGTCGGCTAGTAGACAGGTCGGCATGTAGACTGGTCGGCAGGTAGACTGGTCGGCAGGTACACAGGTCGGCAGGTAGACTGATCGACAGGTAGACAGGTCGGCTGATTATACAAGTGGTAATATTAGTAGCAGTATCCGGTGGACAGGTCGGCATGTAGACAGGTCGATAGCAATAGTAAGAGGAGTAGGTGCACAGGTCAGGAGGTAGGCAGATCGGCAGATAGACAGATCGGCAGGTAAGCAGATGATAGTAGCAGTAAACGTAGTCGTAGAAGCAGTATCAGATGGAGTATCAGATAGGGCCGCGTGAGAAAGGGCACATGATCTCAGCACATATTAGAGAGGTATGTATCAGTAGTAACACCTAGAGGCTGGCTGGTAGGCAGGTAGACAGTTCTGCATGTAGACTGGTCGGCAGATAGAGAAGTCTGCAGGTAGACAGGTCGGTAGGTAGACAGGTCGGCTGATTATATTAGTGGTAGTATTAGAAGCAGTATTCAGGTGGACGGGTCGGCAGGTAAACTGGTCGGCAGGTAAGCTGATAGTAGTAAATGTAGTAGTGTATGGTGATTTAGTAAAATGCAACACTCCCGGGGCGTTTGATAGAATTAATACGATAGTAAGCTTCTTTGGAAGGAAGGAACGCATAAAAAATATCTAAATAGCAGACTCACTTAAATTAAGTCTGTTCATGACCAGTAATGAAATGTGAAACACCGGCCACGGCCCCAAGCCCCGGCTTAAGCAGAACTCAATTGTCAAAATAACAATGAACTTAATGATCCAAGAGGATCATGAAATATAATCTGCAATATGGTGATGTATGAGACGACGTTTCACGGCCGCCACGCTGAACGAAATTATTATGTTTTCCAATTTTAATTTTCGTTAGAAAACAATTGTTGGGCAAATTCAAAATGAACCACACGCAAGGTAATCGTACTTAAGTACCAAACATCAAGATGCTCAGTCAATGGTTTCTGGAAAATGTGACAAAGATTTTGTTCGTTTTCAGTACAAGAAAAGGACCAGCGCAAATCGCGGGTAGGAACTTGCAAACTTCTTATGCCCCCGCCTCGAAGAGGGGTATGCCATTGTCCGGATAAAATAGTGTATGCTCTGGTCAAGTGTTACATGTACTTTCTGATGCAAATGATCTGGGTCTACACTTTCAGTCATTGCATTACCGGTATATTTCATTCTTGGTATTAAAAAAACTAATAAATAGTTTTAGAAATGACATAAGCCATGTATTTGAACAGCTGTGTTGTAAACCTTGGAATCTGATTCAAATGATACTGCTATTGAACAACATATTCGTAACTTATCGCACATGAAAGTAGTGTAACGCGACCATCAAAAGACAAGCAAAGGTATCTTATCGCATACCGGACGAACATAAAAACAGACCAGCATGCACATCGGGGCAGTCATTTCGTAGTCATTTCCGAAGTTTCAAGCACGAATGAGCAAGTCTATCGATCCTTTAATAACGTATGACGTGTTTGTCGATATCCGGGGTTGTCGGGTGGTGCGATGGTGCTGCCTGTAACTTCCAGTGCCGGGGCGTCCTACTGATTTGGATAATAGTAGGTCAAGGGCCTACTGTGCTTGCAGTAGGTACGAGTGGGGGTTGTTTGGATATTTTTCTCTTTTCTATCATTTCTCTCTTCTTTTCCCCTCTCTCTGGGAGACGACCCGATATAGACTGAAATACTGTCTCCAAGGGCCGTTAAACCCACAACAATCAATCGATCAATTGATTGTCAATATCCAAGTGTATTCCGATGTTCTATAATAAACGTAATCATACCAAATTTAGCGCGTTTCTGTATTTAACTTCTTCATTGTCGCTAAAACCCAAAAGTTTGAAGGAAATGAGATGATGGGCACGTCTCGGCAGGCAACGAGCATTCCTCTCCGAGCCACATTTACTGTCACATTCCGCGGGACACATTAGCAGCAGACACCAGGTTAGGGATTCCTACGTATTAAGTCGCGACCGCAGGCGTCAACCATCGTGCCACCTCAGCTACTGCGTCCCGAGAAAAGCGACAGACAAGGGCATCAGGAAATAGAAGTCCGATGCAGCAAGAACCCGCAAAAAGCCAAAACAACCCAAAAGATTGGAAGCAAAACTCCGCTAAGATTCATGTCGCTATGACATGTCAGTCTTTCTTTAAATCAGTATTTAAGTAGTGATATCAATGCCAGAGAACCAGAATCAACAGTGCAACATTTACTAACTGGGTCTAAACTATTTTCTTCTGTTTTTCATTTATTATGTTGTGCAATTTTGTTCGTATCTGGGGGACTGTTCTTGTGTTGACTAGCTCTCTTTTCAGTTCTTCAATTTCTTTCCTGAGAGCATCGTTTTCGCCTTTATGTATCTGCCCACCTTGTTCATAAATTTTGCATTTTCATCTGTCCATCTTATTCTTTTGAGCTTGAGCTTAATATGGGGCTCTGGCTGTGTGAATTCGAATAAGTAAACACTATAACGACATTTCGTTTAAAAAGAAACGATACAAGAAAGAAAGAAATGTATCAGAGTAGTTTTATTCAAAGTTTCACAAGACGTAAAGTATCTTGCAATTCTTTCTGGCTCACTTGCGCCAATTTAAAGATTATTACATTCTCTATGTATAAACAACAAAAAGGTTTCCAAGGCGGTACTTCTGTTGTAGTTCCTTCAAGTTACGTGCTATGTCCGCTATATTATCGCAGATTTATCAAGGGATATGCTGCCATTGCAAGACATCTAAACGACTTGCCTATTGGCCATCCGTCTGGTCCCAAGACCGAAAAGAAAAGAAAAGCTGATAAGCAAACGCCGTTCATATGGGAAGAACCACAACAGGCCGCGTTTGAAAATATCATCAGCACCCTTACCAACCTTCCAGTACTTGCATATGCTGACTAAAGTCTCCCTTTTGAGCTTCATACAGATGCTTCTCTGAGCGGTCTTGGAGCAGTACTTAACCAGACTCAGAACGGTCAGAAAAGGGTAGTCGCATATGCCAGCAGAAGTTTGAAACAAGCTGAAAAGAACTACTCAGCGCATAAGCTTGAGTTCTTAGCACTCAAGTGGGCTGAGGTTGAAAATGGTAGTAGATTTGAAGCAGTTACGGATAGTAACCCGTTAACTTACTTTTTCACCACAGCCAAACTTGATGCGACTGGACAGCGCTGGGTAGCATGTCTTTCGAATTATAACTTCTGCATAAAGTATCGGAGCAGAAGGAGTAACGCTGATGCTGACAATCTGTCTCGTAACATTGAGACACAACAGAAGGAAGTGATATTTCCTGAAGTGCTGCAGGCTGTTTGCCAGTCCACTGTCGTTTCAAACGAACAGTGTCCATTTGTAGAAAGCCTTGCATTGACATGCAATTTGTCTTGTACAGACACTGTCCCAGAGCAGCTTCTGGAAGACTATGGTCTGACTTTAAATGATTGGAGGAAGGCACAACGAGGTGGCCCGACCTTAAAGTACATTATTGACCATCTACAGACAGGTTCTAAGGTTTCTGCTCTGCAGACCCAGGCCAGTCCTTCTATAGATAGTCGGTACCTGAAGAATTTGGATCAGTCATCTTGTTGCAGGACGTTCTGTATTGCAATGTTATTCTAAATGGACAAGAATTTCAGCAGCTGGTTCTTCCCATGGCGCTTAAGGATGCTGTATTTCAAGCTCTGCATGATGATCTCGGTCATCAAGGACGAGATCGCACAATATCCCCTATCAAACAGCGCATCTTTAAGCCTGGGATGGATGCCTACATACAGGTCAAAATGAGACAATGCGAGCGCTGCATCTTCAGGTCAAAAGTGCCAGACTCGTTAACATTGTCTCTTCTGCGCCAATGGAAGTGGTATGTCTGGGCTACTTTTCCCTCGAGCGATCAAAGGGAGGCATCGAAAATATATTGGTCATAACAGATCACTTTTCTCGATACGCGCAGGCCATTCCAACACGGAATCAGACGGCTCGGACGACAGCCAGGGTGTTGTTCGATAACTTCATCGTCCATTCTGAATTCCCAGCGATAGCAGCACCTGTTCACGTGTTCTTTGGTGTCTGCGTTTAGAAAGTGTGCATGAATACCAGATTTACGAAGCAGTAGCAAGGTGTACATAGTTTTAGATCTGGTTTCGTTGATGTAGATAGACTTCCGCTTAAGTCGGTGCTAGGGGGCGTAGCTGGCATCGCACATTCCATTAACGGTCATAAACAGACTCAATTGAACCGTCTTCTATTTTCCGTTTCTTTGGTGTATTCCCTGTTTCCAAAGGATTTTACTGTTCAGAATGTATTGAGACCTATCCAGACTTCATACGTAGCAGTCTAGCAGATAGACCTCAAGTAAGCAGTCCACTTTCATCATCATTCGTCACTAGCCTTTTCATTTTGTTTATATGTTTTGTTCTAGATGTTGCTATTTTAAGGTGGCAGCCATAAAATATCGCTGTCAAGGGACCTACCCGCAGGTAACCTGGTTCAGTGTCGCGCCAAGACCGGTAAGTAATGTAATTTTATTGGACAGGAAGGTAAGTACAGTACTTAAGAGACTATGGAGTAATCAAAACAACTCGAAACTGACCTGCAGTGGATAAAAAGAGTAAAATCTGGAACACATTATTTTGTACATATCCATTTAAATGTCATTGCAGAGCTTAATCATCGACTCATTATCATTCCCAGTCAGTAATTGCGAGTTCAAAAATAGCATGGGTAATATCAAGTGCGCATATTTCCTAAGGAATGTTCGAGCTTCGTTTAATGTTTGTTCTCTAAACCAGAACAGTATGAAATCTTTAGACCCATTGCTATTACCATGCACATTTGTTTCATATCTTCATCAGTTGAATGTACAGTAATTTGCCATCTTTTTATTTTTGTGAATGTCGGGACGACATTCGGCGAGGTCGGGAAATATGTCAAAGGGTAAAATAACATAATAGAAGTTCTTTGCCTTTGTTATGTATATTTTCCCCATATTTCTCAGCAAACCTCCCTTATTAATATGCGAAATACTTTTCCTTTCCGTCTATTATCCCCTTTGTCCCTTTTCCTGTACAAGTAGAATAATGTAGCTAGGCGTACAGTATTATGCATAGTGTTTCATAGTAAAATACACACACAATCATAACGCTCACTGTTTACATTCCGTGGTCAGTTCAACGCTTCAGTGCATTTGCCATTGAATCTTTGAACTGTTTACATCTTTCATGTAACTTGTACATGTAAACTCATCCTAAATATATTTATATGATATATTTCCAGGTATATAATTTTACATTTTCATTGTAATTTAGTACATACACCAGTTTAAAGTAGATGTTGGGCTTTTCTGATAAACCAAATAAACTTTAATGGTCAAATGAAAGAGGTTTGGGCAGAAAAACATTGTCATGCCTTGAGCGCCATTTTGGTCTGTTAGCAAGGTGGAGTAACTAGGTCATTGTGTATTTAATCCATCCATCCTATCTTTGCTTGTTTTCTATTTCAGAGCATTTGCCATTGAATCTTTGAACTGTTTACATCTTTCATGTAACTTGTACATGTAAACTCATCCTAAATATATTTATATAATATATTTCCAGTTCGTCATGGTCTTGATATGAGAACCTGCGGTGTTTGAGAGGGCTACAAACATAATTTAACCCCAAACTTACGTCCTGTTACACCCTCTTTCTAATGCGTTTGTTTCGCCTTTCTTGTAAACAACACAGAGTTTGGTTGAGGTGACCCGGTGGGAGAGGCTAGTAAACGCGTAGGCGTCTCTTACCTATGCCTGCTAATAATGTGTCTCGGGGAGTGTATCAGCAAGTGTGCTTCGGACAGAAAGGTTCTTTGCCTGTTGAGACAAGCCCATCACCTTTTTTTCTTTTAAATTGTTGGGGTTGAGAGACACTGAGGAAGTTGAATACGGAAACGCGCATCCGTCGCACTAAATTTGATAACGTTACGTTTATTTTGAAGATATAGACGTCTGCATATTCTAGTGCTAGATGTTGTAACTGTGTTGTACATTTCTCTGCAAGTCATATACAACTTTGGCTTCGTCGATCCTCTGGTGCGCTGGCGGATTCCTCTTAAAGTTGTTACGAAATGCCTTTGGCCGTGCCATGGCTGTACAATCAATAACTTCCGTTTACTCTGGCTTCAGATTACATTAAGCCCTGAGCGTTGTTTATTCAAAGGTTTTAATTTCTACCGTAATATCTTAACATGCATCAAAATGAGATTTCATACACAGAGGTTGTTAAAATCCTAGATGATTCGTAGTTCAAGTATGTCGGTTGCTTTTATGTCGTCAGCTTGCCCTCCTGGGATTTTCCGGAGCTAACGAGAAATTGGTACAAATCTGGTATATCAGTCAAGGAAGATTTTTTAGTAAAAGAGGTTAATGAAAATCTTTTACCTTTGAGGCAGCAGTATGTCGTGGACATAAAGCCGAAAAATCTTCTAATTTTATTAGCGCTCTGCTGTATTTATGCGATAAATTATACTGATTTTGTTCATTGTGCTAACAGTTGCCAGGTCTCTCAGGAGATGCTGAAAATCGAGTCCATCGGCCTCGCTTTATTCCATGTCTCAGTTTCCAGTACCTTTTCAGAAACATGGCAAACAGTGGTGCACGGGACATCATTTCTGATCCATCATGAGTTGAAGTTTAGAATAATGTGAACCATGCCTAGTAAAAAACATCCGCCATTCTTATGTATGTAGGAAACCATTCAGAGGAAGTGAAAGTCTGAAAACTTAAAACCATACTGTGTTTTAACCGTGGCCATCAAGTCTGATCATGTTGTGTCCCGTCAAAGACTTTGATTTATATAAACATGAAATACTCTGTACAGTGATGCTAAAAAGAAAATTTGACTATGTAAATTTAGAAGTCAGCCCTGTTGATGTACTCTCGTGTACTATGCCTCCCATAGTCCACGTGAATACCGGAGTAGTGGATAAAGAAAACAACAAAAGAGAATTAAATTATTTGAGAATAATTGATACGTTTCAGAAAATTATATTTTTCCTCTGTAAGAAATTAGGTAGCACCTCATTAATCGAATTATAAGTGAGATGTCGTCATAATTTTGTTAGTATAGCAATTACGGAATTACCAACTGTTGTGCTTAGGACCTTTGTAGAATGACATCTCGATGTCGCCACTTAGACATCAGTATGAACTCTTTGTTGCTTGGTAACAGATATGTGACGTCATTTATAGCGCAGCATGACAAATAATATTTGCCAAGCTCCGCCAATGTTTCAATGACATTACCAACTGGAATTCTTTCAACAGAGGCACCACATTTTCTCAAATAAAAAATTATTCTCCAGTCATTTAATTCTGTAATAATAACAAACCTCAAGCATGTCCAGTTGACAAGGCTGTTCATCATTCATCTCCATGGTAACAATGAACAGCTGCAGCATGTATCCGTTTCTGGCTGTGATTGTCCAATCAAAGAAAAACATGTATTTGGAAGGACCGAATAAACCGCACTCTGCGTTCAGCTGACCCCTCATGTACTCTGGAAAAACAATGATTATAAACGTGCATAAAAGTATGTGTTTAGGGTTTGCAAATTTATTGTAAAAAAAATGCCACGAGCAAACGACAACGCTGACGTGACAAAGTCGTTTGGACGCCAGTTGGCATGACCAACCATAATTCCATGATAAATATCAGTATACAGGTATAAAACACGACACTGAAAATTCAGACCTTAAATTTAAGGAGATATTAACTTGCAGGAGGGACTGTCATTCTTGGCCCTGATTTACAACACCTCGTTTGATTGAAAATCTGTCAGAAAACAATCAGAATTGGAATAGGTGTCCGGACTTGTGGATAGTTTTTAACGGCAACATCAGCTGTTCCACATAAAATAAAATTAGTGGGACAAATTAGATGCAGTACTCATAGGAAACAAATAAATACAAAACAACAAATAGAAAAGCTGTAATACCATTTACATAGACGTTTTCTAAGCTCAATATATTGTGAAGACGAGTAATGATTTCTTATAATTCAAAGACTGCAAACCTAATTTTAAAGATGCAATAGTCTTAATGCTCTTTCCCCGAGCCTCGTGTCACTTGAAAATAATTGATAATACTCTCTGGGTCTCATGATTAGTAACACCGCGTTTAAGACATTCATTTTCTTTCATTTTCTCAGATGATAAATCTGCCGTTTGATAAAAAAAGGAATAAAAAAACAAAAACAAAAAAAAAACATTGAGCCACCTCTGTAAAGTGATACAAAACGCAACATTTGGCCTTGATAATTGTGCCGCGACACGAGAAACTAACAAAATGGTTGTGCGCCCAGCACAGACTCAGACCAGCCTGGACATCCGCCAAGTCTAATGGAAGTCTTTGTTGTGCGTATGGAGGTAGCTTAGACCCATATCTACTTTTTAACTTTTTAAGCGTTAAGAAAATATTCTGGTCAGACTGAGCGAATGCCCAGGCTGATCTGAGTCTGCGCTGGGCGCACAACCACTTTGTTGGATTTGTCATATCGCGGCTGAAAAGTAATGCTTGTGGTGGATTTGTTTAGTTTGATTGTTATTTTCCATGTGAGAAACTAATTAAAGGTCTAATAAACACCGTTACCCCTGGGTAAAGGGAAACAGGGGCTGGGTTCGTATTAGACCCTTTTTCTGCCCATAAGTCATACATTTTATTTTCAGCTGATGATTACTCTAGAGTGTCTTCTATACTAAACCGCTAGTGGTTAAGGTACTGAACCGTTCTTTTGGAATAATTGGATTGTAAAAGTTTGTGGATTAATCAAGCATGAATCTTGGGAGGTATATTTTGAGATATAATCTTCCATTTAATGGCTGACATGCATACTTTCTTGTATAAGTTAAAATAAACTCTTTGATGACCTCTATCCTCAACTTCTATTTTTCAAAGTAAACGCTTTGGCTGAAGTATCTCTTTTAGAGAGACTTTCATTTTTTTTTTTTTTAATTTTGAATTCAACAGATTCCACCGTATCTCTTAAACCAGAGAATGAATTCTTAACTAATGTTCTTAACAACAAGACTTTTAAATTCAAATTTAGATAAAGTTTGTACAGCTGTCTGCACATTCTATCTTTCTTAGTATGACATTTGTACTGAAAGTGGCTTAGATAAAATAATACGTAGAACCAGAGCACTGGTAACGATTACAGGCCATTATATCATCTTCAAGGTCAAAGTCAAAAATAACAATAACAGACTTCAAATATAGATTTTCTGTTCCTTTGCTCATACAGCCAGTCTGCAGAAATTTACCAAAGCTGTTTGTTCTAATCATTGATCGATACTTAATATGCATATAATGACCTTAATCTTAGTTTGAAGGACATCACTAGCCTCAGAAGGTTAGTGTTTTACAAACATTTCTCCATAACCTTTAAGTTTGGTATAAGGCATAAGTTAAATTTGTGTATGACTTATTTGTACAATGCTGTAAATTTCAACATTTTTTCTTTAATTTTGTTACCCCTAAAAGTTCCAAAGACCCTTATTAATTGTAATTTGTTTGGAAAACAAATTGTTCTGTTGCCTTTTCAGCATGCACTGTATTACATCCTGTGATGCCAGGTGCTGTTTATAGCCTTTTTTACTTGAGAAGGATGTAGAACTTAATTGACGTATTGGAATAATGCCTTTATATATTTGCTTCATCTTATACTATTTACCCGTCTTCCCTTCTTGCTACAAGAGGACTATAATAATGATAACACCAAGTAAAAATAGACAATCACTAAAGGTGATGAATGCCCCCGCCATATGCCTCACTAGAGGAGTAATGTGTTAAGACATATTTGTGTGAAGTTACATAAAAGTCTGTCAATAAATAAAGGTGCTAGAGGGATGACTGAATTTTTCTAAAAATAGCAACTGTGACCTTGACCTTGGGACTACAACCCTGAAAGGTTAACTTGTCCAATATATTGTCATACTTAATATTTTTGTGAAGTTATACCAACATCAGTTAATAATCAAAGGCGCTAGAACCATGACAAAGATTTACATGTACCTATAATAGCATCTGTGACCTTGACCTGGGACCTACAATGCTGAAACGCAAATTTGTCCCAGATATTGTCATGCTCAATATTTGTGTCAAGTTATGCCAAAATCATTCCAGAGGGATGACAACGTATTTTCTAAAAATAGCAAATGTGACCTTGACCTTGACCCTAAAATTCTGGATCACGAACTTGTCCAAGATTTGTCACACTAAACATTTGGGTGAAGTTACATCAAAATTGTCAATGAATAAAGGATATAGAGAGATGATAAAAATTTTTTTTTCTAAAAATAGCAACTGTGATCTTGAACTTGGACCTGCGGTGCTGAAATGGTTATTTATTCAAGATATTGTAATACTTAACATTTATGTGAAGTTACATCAAAATTGATCTATAAATAAAAGCGCTGGAGTGATGCCCTAGTTTTTCTGAAAATAGCAACTGTGACCTTGACCTTGATCCTACCAACCTGAAACGCAAAGCTGTTTGAGGTACTGTTATACCCAAATAAGGTGTAATGTAATACAAAAATCGGTTAATAAATGAGGCCGCTAGAGCGAGGATAATAGGGGAGCTTGTATATAAGCTATGGAAATATGGTCAAAATATGTATGTTATTCAAGGGGAGATAATTCTGCAATAAAGACCTGACTCAAAGTTCTGTTTCCTTTATGCACATGTTCAATGCATGTCTGAACTGTGTTGCAAGTTTCAAATTCCTACATCAAATACTATTGGAGGAGTGGCAGAGACAAGAACAGTACTACAAAGTGTGAAATATGGTCAAAATATGTATGTCATTCAAGGGGATGTAATTCTGCCATAATGACCTGAATCAAAGTTCTGTTTCCTTTATGCATGTGCTCGATGCATGTCTGAACTGTGTTACAAGTTTCAACTTCCTGCATTAAATACTGTAGAGGGAGTTGTGGAGACACAAACAGTACTACAAATGTGAAATATGGTCAAAATATTTATGTTATTCAAGGGCACATAATTCTGCAATAAAGATCTAAATCAAAATTTTGTTTCCTTTATGCCCATGTTCAATGCATGTCTGAACTGTGTTGTAAGTTTCATTTCCCTACAGCAAATACTATTGGAGGAGTTGCAGAGACAAGAACAGTACTCAAATGTGAAATATGGTCAAAATATGTATATTATTCAAGGGGACATAATTCTGCAATTTAGATCTTAATCAAAGTTCTGTTTCCTTTATGCACATCTTCAATGCATGTATAAACTGTGTTGCAAGTTTCAACTCCCTGCATTTAATACTGTAGGAGGAGTTGCGGAGACAAGAACAGTACTATAAAGTGTGACGGACGTACGTACGTACGTACGTATTTACGGACGGACAAGGGCAAAACTATATGCCCCTCCCCACTTCGTGGCAGGGGCATAAAATGATATACAAAATACCAACAATAAAATAAACAGTACCTGTACGATTTAATGTTGCTGAATATAATGCCGAAAACCCATCACTGGTCCACGTGTAATCTGAATGGAAGTACACCGCTAACTGACTAGAATCTGATGTTATAAAAGGTGGCTCGTCTCCCAAGCAGAATTTTCCTAGTAGTTTATAGTCCTCGCCTACATATATCTGATTGAGAAAAAATTCTTTAAACATTATTTGACTGACACTGAACTTTTTTTTAAATTTTTTTCCGATTTTTTTAAAATAATATTTATCTATTTAAAAACACTTGTCATAGCTGTCGAAATATTTTAGAAATCTTTATACAAGCAGATATAAAGAAACTGCTTATTAAAGGAAAGACAAATATGAAAGAATAGATAATGAAACCCAAAAGCGTTGATATGAGTAGTCAAACCTACATGTATCTAACTTATCAACTCTCAGAGAGTCAGGATGCATAGCGGCTGTTATGCTGCTCGTTAATTAAATCAAAACGATTAAAAGTTATTGAAGGATCTACATACTCGGCTTTTAGTGTAAACTTTTTCAAATTTTGTTTATTTGAAGCTGCAGCAAAATTCTCTATCCACATAAGTTGCACTAGTTCAATTATCATTTTAGGGATGTCTGGTTTATACATTTGAGCCGCGACACGAGAAAACCAACAAAGTGGCTGTGGGCCCAGTGCAGACTCAGATCAGCCTATACATCCTCCCTGTCTGATCAGACTCTTTGCTTTAGCGTTTTAGCGTTTAAAAGCTAAGGGTCTAAGCTAGCTCTATGCTGACAGCGAAGACTCTGATCAGACTGGGCGGATGCCCAGGCTGATCTGAGTCTGCGCTGGGCACACCACCCATTTTTGACTTTTTCGTGGCGCGGCTCAATTTTTGATCCTGCGTCTGATCTGCATTTACACTGTTTGTAAATGACCTTCCTATGAAACACCAGGCGTTGATGCGTTAATGGCGAGGTTGCAATGTCTTAAATGTGTAATTGTGCACAGTTATGCTTACAAGATGGAAACATTTCTGTTTGTATCGTTTTGCTTTTGTTACCCGGGTTTACCAAGTCCTTCATAAGTTGGATGTACTTGTGAAGAACACAATAAACTTCAAGTGGAACTCTTTCTGAATTCTCTTCTTTCAGGACATAATACCCATTAAAAAAGAGAACGGAAATGAACATAAACACTTGACCTGTCTGAAAGTAAACCCACTTACCCTTATAATCAGATAGTAACACTATCTCAAATCTGAAATCGGCGCTTTATATTTTTTTGATCGGAAACATGCTTTTTGGTTTGGTGTTTATTTTTTTAAAATTTCACGTGTTCAAATCCGCTAGGCTAAGTATTCATGTCGGTTTGACAGTCTAGAAATCTTTAGCCATGATTACCATAAAATAGTTAATGATATGATGTCGCTGTTACTTAATGGATAACGTCGTCTCATAAATATCGTATGAACACACTTGCAATAACATTTTGACGCATACATGTACCGTCATTGACAACTTCCATGTCAACAATGCGTTTTCTCATTGAAATATGGCTCATTTTGAAAGCGATAAAATCCCACTTTAAAGAGTCATATGATAAACAGAATTCTACACTCGTGGTCATTTAATATGAAACTTATAAGGTTCGCCGAAGGCTTGTTTCATATATTTCATATGAAATGACCACTCGTGTTAGGTCCACTATTACCGGAATAAGGTAATTTTAAATCTGTATTTAAATTAAAATCTAAAAGAGTTCCTTCAAGAGCAGAGAATATAATCAGAAGAAGGAACATGGGCCAGACTACGTAGTTTCGGCTAATAAAGCCTCCACTGCCCCGGTACTACAAAACAAGAATCAGCACTGAAGCATTGATTATTGGATTGATGATAACCTCGTATGATTAGTCTTTATTGTTACATTTTTTGTTGTTGTTGTGGTTTTCGACACATTTATCTTTGGCATGTCCTGTTGTAGTTTCGGTTCTGGATGAGCATGAGGTGAGACTGAAAATTTGCTTAGTAAGTGACACTTCTGACTGGCCAGTCAATAGTAGTTAAGTAGACTAGTTTAAATAGCGCTCGACTATCAACTATACTAAAACTATAACTAAGACTAACGGGTGGCGGATTCACACCAACTGCTGTACTGTGTAAGAACAAAGACAATGTGAGTCTCATGAGTTGTTTTTTTGCGTTCGTCAGATTGTGTTTTTTAATTTTTGTTACTCGTGTGGTGAACACTATCTCGAATGTAAAAGAAATGTGTAATTATTGTCAAAATAGATGCGAAAAATGACAAAAACTGAATCCGCCACTTGATAGTAACTCAATCGAGCGCTTCCCAAAAGCCGCATTTCATAGTGCAGATACAGTGCGATACTCCCAGGACATTAAATATGTTCGAATATTTTGAATTTACGCCAGATTAGACCAATTTTGGCGATACAAATTGTCAACAGTTGGTTTCATCGACTCATGAGATGAAAATTTGTCCAGTCAGCCCAGAAAGTCGACAGGATCTACATGCAGAAAGACATTCCGACTTTCAATAACAATTTGGTTGGTTGGTTCGTTGTTTTGGATTTAACGGCCCATTGATACAGTATTTCTGTCTATATCGGGCCGTCCTCCCAGAGAGAGAGGGAGAAAGAAGAGAGAAATGACAGACGTGAGAAAAAATGTACAAACAACCCCCACTCGCACCTACTGCAAGCCCTTGCCCTACTATTATCCAAATCAATAGGACGCACCGGCACTGGAAGTTATACCCAGCACCATCGCACAACCCAACCACCCCCTTCAATGACAAACGCTATCTGATTGGTAAATATGTCTGAATGACTGAGAAAGTGGCGGCGTTGAGGTATTATTCGGGAACATGAAATAATAACAACCTGGTGTACTTTGGCTGTGATTCTTTTTCCAGAAAATACAATGACAGCGTCAAGACGGTATGCCTTGTTTTGGAGCTTGGAGTATTTAAAAATGCCAAGTAAATATTTCGGCGTTGACATTATTCGTGTGTTTAATGTTTCCCGATCGTGACAAAGAGCGATTTCCAAAATAGAGACTCAAAATAGAAACAAGTTATGATTTCATTGTCATGAGCTCCCGTGCTCATGGCTCGGTTTGAGGTAAAAGAAAAAAATCTATGACTCTTTTTAAGAGCTCCAAGGCAATGACCAGTGTTGCACATTCCAATACTGGTCGTGAACAGACTCAGTAAAACCAAATCTGCTAGTTTCATTCCTTCGGTGTACTCGTTGCCCTCAGCGGATCTAACTGTTAACATTAATATTTTTTATCTTCTCTAGAGCTGGTGTTGTGCTATGTCGTAAAACGTCTCCCGTACGTCGTCACTATGTGCCGTGGAACCCCGTTTACGATTCAAAAGATCCCCGTCTACAGTGGGGCTCGATACCGGAACCGCTAGATCAGCAGACCAGCGCTAAACCCACTAAGCTAACTTATGTAGGCATTGGTGACCTACAAAGTTGCCTTACCATGCTTACTGGTATCAGGATTTACTTTTTAATGAATGAAGATCTACGTAGACCAGTCTCATCTAATTGTCGTGAAATTTTACCTTATATTTGGAAGACGCTATATTTAACGTAATTAACGTAAACGGATAAACGTTCTATCTTGGCCACAAAAATGCCCTCATGTATTTCGGCCAGCATGCCCTTCATTTACAAATACTGTTCATATCTGGCACACCAGAGTCGATTAACCCTGCGCTCTCAATTACTTCTATACGTTGCTTTTGTCAACACTGATGATTTTATATTGGGCATTTGGTTCTGTTCATACATGTAAAAGTTGTTCTGGCTGAAAGTGATGAATAGCAGTATCGCCTCTTGCAGTGCTTTCCAGTACCATGCTTACACAACAGTCAAATCATTATGCATAGCCTTCCAACTGTGTTTGTATTGAAACCCCATTCCACATTGGGCTCAATCATATCCTCGTTACATTAAAATATACTCGGTCAAAAAAGTAACGATACCAACTATCGGTCATATTTTCAAGGAACCAAGTACATATTGGAATTAATTGAGGCTCATGTATGTTTGGGGAGACGCCAAAGAACAAAATGCTCAGAAATTGTCAACCCATACTTTTCCATATAAGAGTTATCTGGCATTATTCGATAGGAGTCAATTTGAATGCATCTGATTTCTGCGCATGCGCAGGAATAAAGTTTGTATTGCGCAGAAAAGTCCATAATGCAGGAAGTTCGAAAAACACTTAAAATGTTTAATGTCTTGTACTCAGGCTTTACAGGCGAGGTTTATATTCTTCAAATTCTCAGATTATCTCCCTTTTAATTAAAAATATAGAGATTTTCAAGGCGTCAATATTACTGTACCTGTCGGTCTTTTTTCAAAGTTTCTTCATAAACATTTTTGTTATGTCATCGTTTTCAGGGCATAATGACAAAATTGGAAGAACTGTTACACGCCCGCTAGCCATTACGATTTCGATTTCCTATGGAAATCCCACTGAACGTGGCATGTAAACAGTCTTTAAAGGAATCACAGTACCCTGACTTGTGGTTAAAATTCTCGTATCAGAAGCGGTCAAATTTTGATTTCTTTGGCAAGTAGCCTTACCTAATGCCTTGCTGTTGTGTATGGAGCGCAGAATCTTGGAAATCATTATTCACAAACCAATTTTAAAAACTTTGAACTTGAGCAATTTTAATGATGTTACTCTGTGAAAATGAAAACTTACCCCTGGCATATTCAAACGTTCCTTGTAGCATGTGTAGTCTTAGGAAACCAAAACAAATAAGTTTGTTCAATAGGCAAATGAATACTCTTATGAAATTAGTAAACTATAAATGTTCTTAATTTCTGCAATTGCTATAGCAACAGAAGAAATTTCATGTATAGGAACTTTTTTGACATAGTATATAAGTATTTCTCATTACGCATGCGTCAAGAGTCAGTTATTTCCTTTGCTAAAGATTTTGTAAGAAATAACTTTGCCACTCTAATCAGCGAGTATGTGCTTACAGACTGATCTGAATCTTATACTACTCAGGAGGCAAAGGTTACCTATTCAGACAGTTAAAACACTCATCATCATGCGCTGAAGCGCAGTCTGATCTGGATGGTCTCTTTTCATACGTTCATGACGTGCCTTTTCAGCTGGCAACAGTCAAACACATGCTTCACTGTGGAAAATCAATTAAACCGACGTCAAACGTTTTGGAATATGTTTTTAGTTTCTTGTTGAACGTTGTTGTTAGACCCGAATAAACGCAAAACTCAGTTCTCGAAGTTAAAATATCAAGATAGCCAAATTGTTACAATATTATCAAATAACACCTTCGTGTAAGTTCAAAATATCTATGGTGTATAAATACGCTTGCCTTACATGCGAACCGAAAAGTTTTTTTTTTTTATCTTTTTGACTAAAATGGCACGAACATTATTCTAATTGTGCATCAAACAGGCGTTTTACGGTAATACTGATCCTGAGACAGGATCAAAGATTAGGTTTGAAGTACTATGTATACGCTGAATGACACCGGGACTAACTGTTCGTTGCAACGTAGAGCTGCCTTTACCCGGGCGAAGTTTCTGTGACAAAAACGGTTTGCCACAGAAACATTTGCTCGTGTGAATGCCAAAATATGACAATATTTCTTCGACAAATATATATGGTAAAGTTACTTCGATAAATTAAATTCGTCCGTGTAAACGGAGAACTTTACTAAAGATTTCGTAACGAAGAACTTTGCTATAACCGTGGAAAGTGTGACAAAGATTTTGTTTCATTGCTGCATTGGTCAACAAAGTATTCATGTATATAACAAAGAAACTGTGACAATGTTGGCCGTTTACACGGATAAAGTCTATTTGTCCAGTTAACTTTGACGAATAATACTTGGTCGTGTGAACACTGCAGCAAACATTTCATTGTCAAAGTTTATTTGACAGATTCTATGCCACATTTTCCTTAAAAAATAATTTGCTCCCTGTAAACGCAAAATGTTTGGCATACCTTGTTTGTTAAAGTTTCTGTGACATAGAAACTTTGCTCATGTAAACGCGGCTTAACTGTGAAAAACAAAATGGACACCCTTCCTGACTGCAATACCACATCTGAGTCTTTTAGGTCGCACATTTTATAATGGGTCATTTTCATCTGTAGGCTGAAATAACTTTAGATTGCGAAGACTTGTATGTACACCCATTAGAAAAAACAAACAAAAAACATGTTTTAAATTTCTTTTAGGATTTCCTGAAAGGAATAATTTGCATGAGAAGTAAAACAACAACTGCGCAATATGAGTGTGTCTTCCTTCAAACAACGTTGGTCGCGATCACGTAATTACAAAGAAGACATGTTTCATATTTGGAACATATCTTAAACTTGGTTAGAAAATCAGTTTTTGTTTTGTGTTATTTTTACTGTCAAACTAGTGGCCTTTAGTTTACAGAAGAAATAATTATTTTGTGGTATGAATCCAGTTATTAGGATCCTACTATTCACACCTGGTTAACTGTGGTTTTAAGGCTGTTACCAAAAAAAAAAAAAAAAAAAAAGAGGCTGTTAATAAATAAGAAATGGTCATAGTTGCAACACTACCTGGTCATTGCGACTCTCTTTCGTTTGGTAACCGCATCCGTATTTACATAGTTGTCCAGGGATGTTTCAGCAATGTTCCCCCTATTTCGAAGTTTCTTGGTAACTGGCTTCATTTCATACAATGATGACAAGAACATTGGTATAAATTAATTAACGGTATTTCATAGACTAAACCTGCAAGTCCTGCAATATATGAGCCGTTACACGACAAAACAAACAAAGTGGCTGTGCACCCGACACACCCCGTTTCCACATACCGGAAGATACAATTCACGGAATGACCAGCATTTAGCTTTTTGCACTGTAAACATTCTCGTAGATCCTCCGGTAAAATTTTTACAGTATAAAGCAAGGGGTTGTACTCCTAACTCTCAATATGGATATTGACTGCATTTAGAAAATAAAAGTGAGTTTTTATATAGTGCAGTCATTTCCATAAGGATCTGGTACTTTTATGGTTAAGCGCCGGGCAGCAATTCGCCAGCCTTTTATCGTAAAATATACGTTTTTTGAAGTGAGTATCTGCACAAATCATTAGAATATGAGCGCCCTATTCTATTTTATGCTAGTCTATCCAGTGACCTTTCTAGGATGTTGCGGCACCAAAGATGACTGCAACAATTTCCCCCATGTCTTCTTTTAAGCTGCCCAACTTGTGCTGGCAAAGTCCACCCTTCAGCACTCTAGACCTACATATGATACGCTTACTTGCTGTTTATGCTTAGACTTATGTATACCCACAAAACATTGGGTTGCACGGGTGATTGCGAGAATTCTAAGAAAAATATAAACACATAAACTTGCGATTTTCTGTTTACTTTTCAAAAACCCTCGGGTAAAATTCAGATATGTCTGAAATTTGTCAGTCGTTCAGTTCCAGAGATCTGCGTATCAGGCACAGTCATTTCCTGTTAAAATAACCAGTCAATACACCCTCGTTCATGTTTAGCCTGCCCTTAAACTATCACAAACAGTGATCTCCGATAGTCTTTAGTGATAGTCGATAGCAGATAGTTTGGCGCTTATTTAAACTAGTCTAGTAGCTGCTTATTAGCTTTAAGTGGCATCTCGGTACCATGAATTAGGATTTACGACAACCTTCGCTTCATTCCCAATACGGTCATCGCTCGTGTGCATTGAACATGTATTACCACAAAGTAGACTCGTTGCTTCTACTAGGGATTTCCGACATAAGCTACGGTACGGTAACGAACGAACCTTAACTACGACAGGGAAACGATAGCAGACGTTAGAAGTTGTTTATTGGGGACATATATTTGTTTATATAATCGGATCGTTAGAAATTCGAATTTTTTATGGCAGGGAGTTTTCCGACACATCAAATCTGCACATAAAGTTCCGTTTGACTGACTGTCGATTTAGAACATGTATACGGCCTAGTCCGACCAGAAAAGACTTAGCTCAGCCTGGTTTTCCACGTTGTCTTTTAAGAGCTCTAAGCTGTTTGCACATACACTCTACAGATCTTGTTTACTCAGTATAGTATGTTGTGAGGGTCCAGAGCAGGCCGCACGGATGCTTTATACATGTACTGGTGGCTGACTGTGTAAATGCTTACATATAGCCTACATGTACAGTATGATAGTGTTTGTCTCTGTGGAATGGATGGAAGGATGGCTTGCTATTTTTCGTCTTTTCAACAGTATTGCAGTCATATATGGACGATTTCAGGATGATAATGAAAGATTTGTGCTGTTGGAACCCCGATTGAGGCTGAAAAGCCCCCCCCCCCCTTCCAGGCGGAATCGGATCAATAGCTTGGGAAGCCGGTACTTAACACATTGAGCTGCTCAGTCTCCTCTGTCTATAACACTAAAAATATGAAATAACTTAGTGCCTTTCTGCATATTTGCAGAGATGCCATCACTTAATTACGTCGGACGTTCATTCGTTAGTCGGAATGGCTAGTTTTGCTGATTGAATTTACCATTGAAAATCATTACTGGCATGTTTTTTATCAAGGCTCTCAGATTTGTCTTTTTCAAATTCAGTTACCAACCGCGCAGCTGCCTATTTGCGAACGAAATGTGCGTATTCGAATTTTGTCAAAATTAAAAACGATTCAAAACGTGTTGAGGCTGCTTAAAGGCCCCATAGCTCTATCGGCATGAAATAATTTAATCGCGAGGTATCGCTGCAAGCTTTTCACCATAGTATCGCCATTTTAAATGACCGTGATTAGCCGGCTTTACACTAATTAAACACTCTTGAGTTTCACATAAAAACGGTTTGGGAAAGTATCTGGGTCATTTAAATTGGCAACTAAAATGACCTACTTTCGATTTTATTAGCTTGCATACTAGTAAATTGGTAAAAATACAACGTACAAGCTTGGAACCCCATTCATTATCTTGCCATTCTCTTCATTGCATTTGTCGACGGGAAACCAGAAAAAGAAATTGAGTTTTGTTAAGCGATTTGATATTTTTTTCAAAATAATGTCCTCTCTACCTTTCTTCCAGTTGTCTGACAAACTAAATGCACACCAACCCACATTTCATCACCATTCGTGAATGTTGAGCCGCTTTTGATAATAATTTGCCTTTTAAACGATTTTACCACTGATAGGAGGACAATGGAGACTTCAAGATACGGTAATGACCTGCTGTGCTTGCAGCATCTGTGGGGTGTTCCTTTATTATTTGTATTATTATTCTCCCTCTCTTAGAGACGGCTCTATAAAGACTGAAAGACTGTCTAGTCTCAAAGGGCACTTTAATCCTATACACTGAATGGAAAAAGATAAACTACCCAGCGAGAGTGACATCAGTCTGACGTCATAATGATGTTATGTGCCTGCTGGGCAGTCAGTACTGAATGGAAAACAAAATATTCCAATTTTACTGCATGTTTTACTTCTCAGACGTAGCTGGATCAAACCATTTTACCAGTGTAATAACCCACAAGGCTATAAAACATTTGGATAAGAAAAAATATAAACTGTAACTATTTTTACCGTTTCGTTTTCCAAAAAATCAAAATTTTGTATTTCTACATATTTTTTTTAACACAGTTTCTATTCAAATTCATATTTCTAGCATATGAATGCAGTTTCATTTCTGCGATTCATATAATATATAATATAGGATATCTAAAACAAACTGGTAAAAAACAATGCACATATCTTGATAAGTATTGTTTTACATTTTTTGAAAATGCAAGAAAACTTGATTTCATGAAAAAAATTATGAAAAAAATATTTGATTGAGGGGACAAGCTTATGCTTATAATTTCAGAAATACTTACATTGTATGTTACAGAATAAGACAAAAATACACAATTTTCACCGTTTCGTTTCCGTGCAAAACAATGGTATAGTTTAAAAATACCCAAAATCTGAGAAACCCAAATAAACAGACAACCCCCATTCCGCACCTGCTGCCATCAAAGCAGGCCCTTGCCCTACTATTTATTTTCTTGTTACTTCGGTTTTATCATAAAAAATGTGCGAACGGAATGGCAAATCAGAAAGGTTCGTAAGGAGCAGTCTGATCTCAGTTTCCACTATTTGTACAAACCTATCTGTCCGAAAATTTAGGATCTTTACGGTAGTTAGTGTCATTTGTATGGGTAGCTTACCATCAATTATTTTACATAGGCCACAGAAATAACGTTTAAGCTAGTCGTTAGAAAACTGCATTTTGAAGAACGACTCTAGCCGATGGTTTAAAGGAAAACAAAACACGTCTCCCTGCTCTGGAGGCCGCTGTTTTAACTAGAACACGTATATAAATCCAAGCGCGTGCAGTAAATTTGGCGCGTCATTTTAGTTCAGGGTTAAGTTATAAAACTATATGATACTTCAGTGGTTTACAGCAAAAAAAACAAGTTTGCCATCTAATAGTTTTTATTTAGGTCTGTTATTTTATTTAACGATTGTTTACATAAGTTACCTGACTAATGGTGGCCATTCTAACCAGTGTCTTCTTGACTGAAGCTTCTCCCACAAAGAGGCGGTTCGTGAATATTTAGTGGTAAGCTAACCCAAGGTTGAGCGAACAATAACTCTGTTTTGTTTGGACAAATGCAATACAGAGTGATCCAGTATTGGACTACCTTAAACTCATATATGTTTTGTCCATTAAAGAGGTTCGAGCTCCGTTATAAGCGGGAATCTTTTCAATCGTAAACAGGGTTCCATTGCACACAGACTTTCATTATCATCCACCCATCGTCCTGATATGACTGAAATACTGTGCAAAAGAATGTAAGATCGCATGTCATCTATCAATCTATCACAAGCTTGAACGAACTTTATGCGAACGCTAATACGTGTAGGTGCTTCAGGTAAGTGGCTTCTGAGTTTGCAGTAGGTGCGGGATTCAGACTGTTTCTTGTTCTTGTCTCCTTCTAGAGTGGTTGGGTCGGGGGATGGTGCTGGGGGGCGCACTACTATCCTACTAATTTGTGCAATAGCGGGACAAGGACCGGCTGTGCTTGCAGCAGGTGCGATATTATTTTTGTTTGCTTTGTTTGGGGGTATTTTTGTCTTACCTCCCCCCTCTCCCTGAGAGACGTCTGGGTATATACTGAAATACTGTCTCAAAGAGCCTTTAACTTGTGTGACCCAATACAATCAACCAAACTATCTAAGTCAGTATGGAAAATAGCTCGATACAAAACAAAAGCTGTCGAAAGAGGGGGCCACCAAATACACTTACCGATGAATTTCGATACGGCATTAGTTGCTGTATAACTTTGTAACAAGTTTAAGTACACGTGTCACAAGGTATAAGATACACTTGAACTGCCTTGCGGTACAAGCCGGCTTTTATAGCGATGTGGTAGAGTGCTCGACTTTAGATCGAAGGGTCCCGGGTTCGATCCTTGGCCTGGGCGTGAGATTTTTTAAGAGTCCGTGACAAATGTACATGTATGAGACGTATCGTGTCACCTTAAACAAAGCTGTGCATGCCAATACCAGCCTGTGCGTATGGACAGTTTCGTCAGAGCAAGTGCAGTTGGGCTTGGCATTAACTGATTTCTAAGTATATGTCATGACCAGGCTGCGCACATGTGCTGGTTGATATGGGCATAAATAGACTGTGTCTGTCTTTAGACAAGTTTTTTTCTAAATTATGCATGTAATGTTCATTTACAAGCGGACTGAACAAATAATGATCCAGTGTAATGATCGCTCCCTAAAAATCAGCTCCTAACGTATGCTATCGTCGCTAACGTTCGTTGGTTATGGTATCGTAGCTTATGTCGGAAATCTCTACTACCACTTCTCTCCTTAACTTTTTTTTTATTGCAGACAATTATTGAAGGTGAGATGGGAGTTATTTTAAAAACACATGATTTTATTCATACCTCCTTATTTTGTACATCTTTAGTCCCTCTTTTAGAAAATGTGATAAAAAGGGGGATCGCCGATGTCGTTTTCAAGATATCTGACCTTGAAAGCGTCGATTTTTCCACTTTTTCGACGTTATAATGGCGTTCTATGGAAAACGCACTTTTTGCTCGTCACTCTTAGATTAAAAACCTTCATTCTGAGAAAACAAAATACATTTTGTTCTTCAAAAACTAACACAGAATGGCTCAATGATAGAAGTTTACACTAAAACGATAAACATAGTAGGTCGCCGACCTAACTTTCGAGCTATTGTGCATTAAACGCCCGGCTTGTCGTCTCTTTAGACTGAAATGTTAACGTTGCGCATAGTGACGTTAACGTTACTTAACTTCTCGCGCCACATATCAACTATCGCTTTTTGTAGACTACCGGCAAATTTGTCTGGAACTTTTATCGTCGCGAAAGTGCAGGGTGGCGGCAGATGTAATATTTTTCCCTAAATCTCCGTATAAGCCGTCTTAACTAATTATTTTTTTTTAATTCAGGAAAAAAAAGCATTGCCATAATACCCTCCGAAACAGTTGACGCGCATCCGAGTTGACAAACTCTCAGAAACAACAACTTCAGGGCTGGCTCCCACGTGTTATGACATTTGAACAATTCTCTTGTCCTCCGTTCGTTTGTGCAGCGTAAGCCAGTAACGTTTTCCAGTTTCTGACCCGACCCAAGAAAAAAACTATAATATTCTGCACTATAACCTAGCATTCCAACGACTGGACTTTTGGCGACTCTCTCTCTCTCTCTCTCTCTCTCTCTCTCTCTCTCTCTCTGTAAAATTGATAGGCAGCTCGGTTTTAGTGTCTACCTAAGAGATACAATAAAACGACTCTCTTATGTACACTTGAAACAGAAAGAAGAAACAAAAGACAGAAAAGTGAAATAAAGGCGAGGAAAAGGAACCGCCACATTGTTTTGAGCTGATTGACCGAACAGATCGTTGAATTGTCGTATCAACGTCGATAAAAGATTCTGACAAGATTGCATCGACGTTGATACGGCTGTCTGGCGTTTTTCAAATGCTAGGGACAGTCTTAGAATTTTAATATTACTGAAATTTGGCATAACTTTGCTGATTAGTATTTTAAGTGTGGATGGTATGAAAACTACTGTCTATGGCTGCTACCATATTAACTGTAAAGTGCGTGGTCAAAGTGTGGACAGTCATCTGACTACTCATTGTACGATTCTCGATTCATTGCACGAGGCTTTGTTACGGTAAAGGAATTCGTAATAAAATTGCAGCTCAACAGCTCCGAACTTCGTCTCAAAAACTAATGAGAAACTGTCAGAGAACAGCTTCCTCCCCATGGAAAACTAGATATACATGTTTTTCAGTTTCTTCTCTTCGGCACTTTCTATTTCCTTTTCATTTTTCTTGCCGTAATAAATTTGTTATGAAATTACTGCAACTCAACAGCTGCGATCTCCGTCAAGTAAATTGATAAGTAACTTTCAGCTATCCCTCAAGTAGTCTTCCGCATAGAAAACTATCTATACTTTTTTCAGTTCTTCTCTAGTTTAAGCATACTTTTTCTTGTCTTTGTTCAGATACATGCAAACAAAGGGGTCGGGCTTCAAGTTCTCTCAACATTAGTTATGCTACAACGCTTCCCCTAAAACATGAAATACAACAACCAACATGGACTGCAATAATTTATAACAAGTTTCTTCTCTACGGCAATTTCCATTTCCTTTAAATTTCACCCAGCGCTCAGCCTCTTTCATTTTGTGAGCAGACCATGTGATGGTCACAGAAGCGGCTAACGTTGACTCCATCTTGTTTTTATCAAACGGAACGTTTGACGTCATTACGTAACGCAGCGACAGAACCTGTCGCACGGCGGCGCTGAATTACTCCCACCTTACCTTAATGAAAGTAAATATCACAAAATATACACTTAACTACCGATATCAAATGAGCCACGACACGAGAAAACCAACAAAGTGGTTGTGAAGACAGCGCAGGCTCAGATCAGCCTGGGCATCCGCCCAGCCTGATCAGAGTCTTCGCTGCCCGCATGGAGGTTGCTTAGACGTTTAGCTAACCTTTAAGCGCACTGAGAAGACTCGCGTCAGACTGGATGGATGGAAAGACTGGTCTGAATCTGCGCTGGGCGCGAAGCCACTTTGTTGGTTTTCTCGTGTCGCGGCTCATTAATGAAAATGATCGAATTCGCCAACCTTGAGATAGTCGTGGCACAGTTCAGTAAAGAACATGAACAACAAATCCAATCCCTGATCTGTGGCGAGCTGGAAATAATCCTCAAACATATCAAGCACGGCTAGCTGTGTCCCAAGACCATGGTTTGATTTAATGATCCACCAGCAGTCTAATCTATTTTCAAACCGACCGTCCTTGTCACTGTCGGGCGGGCTGAACCAACCCGTCGTATCCATCAACGTTTCCTGACACTGTCCGAGTGCTAAATGCAAAAGAAAATAAACGTTATGCTATTATATACTGGATAACATACAAGATGAAATAATTCCGGCGAAACCAGCAAAGATTTCAAGTAAGTATGGGTTATTTAAGATTGAACAGACATCTGGATTACTTGAATCATTGAAAACTGTTAGTTAATTTCTGTCGGGGCTGGAGTTATCCATATTGTCATATGATAATAGAATCTTGCATTCTTGCTCCTGTATAATTGAATGTGTTCAACTCGTAGGGGAGAACTGATACGATGCTCGGCAGAGCCTCGCATCTGATCTTTTCCCCAAACTAATTTAGTAAATTCAATAATACATAAGCACTCATGTAAGATCCTTTATAACAATAGTCTTTCAATATAAATGCATCTTTACTAAATTTAGTGCAACAGATGCACGTTTCTGTATATACTCGTATCTTCTTCAGTGTCACTAAACCCAAGGAATTTGAGAGGAAGTAAAATGTGAAGGACAGGTCTAAGGAGGCAACGCCCATCCCTCTCCTTGCCGCTTTCTGACGTAATTTGCGAGGTAGAGCAACTGCAGGCAACAGACAAAAGATGTCTACATAATAAACTGCGGGCGCAAGTGTCGTCCACAGAGTCATCTAAACTGAAATGGCTCGAGAAAAGAGTCAGGCAAGGGCATCAGGAAGGAGATGTCCGATATAGCAAGAACTAGCAACACGCAAACCAGCTTTATTAAAAAGAAATACCAGTTTCGTAGCATGAAAATGTATCTGACTGCATGTTCAGTCGGAACCATCAGAATACTCTGCATATCTGCACAGTCTCATCAAAGACTTCCCTCTTCGCATATACATGTAGAATGTATGCTGCAAAATATATGGTCCCTGTACCTGATTTCAGGGTGATCAGAATTCAACTAGTGGTCGAGGCTCCCCACGATTAATAGAAATTCTTATATTTTAAATTGATTTTTACATACAACGATGTTTAAAAAATACTATACCTTTACTTTGAAAGTAGGAAATGTTGAAGAAATCTGAACTCCGGCCATTAACGGCTTCAAAATGGATAAACGCAGCGTTAGTGGACAGTGACAAAGTCATTTTCGGCATGTTCCCACACAAATTCGCCAATAGACTTCCCTGGACAGAGGATCCCTCGAATATCTAGAAATACGAAGTTGATGACAATGTAGTTTCACTGACGTATCTTGAGTCAACTTTGACTTGAATGTATGCATAATCAGTTGTGACGCCATTTTACTAAGAGTCATCCTCCTTAATAAAAAGTGGCGTTAAAATTATATTTGGACGACTATGCCCTTTCTGAACTAACCTTTAGCGATTTCTATACAACAAATATACGTTTCTGTATTTAACTTATAAGCTAACTTATGGTAAGAGGTCTCTTAAATCAAAACCTTAAAGAGTTCCTTCAAGATCAGAGCACACATACAAAAGAAGGAACATAGTCGATACTTCGAAGTTTCGGCTATTCAAGCCTCATCAGTGACCCTGACAATAGCTGGTTACGAAAGCCATAGGAAAGAATTACTATAATTTCCTAATTTTGATAAGGAAGTCAATTCAAAGACTGATAAGTATCAAAAGGATCAAAATGGTTAAAAAGCGATGATTTAGAATAAAAGGTTTCTTCAAGAGCAGAGAACACATTCAGAGGAAGGAATAATAGCCAGACTAATAGTTTAATAATAAAGCCTTATCAGCGACCCTTACAATATCTGGTGACTAAAAGCAAACTGTAATTTCTTAATCTCATTCGGGCAGTCAATACAAAGACTGATTAGTATCAAAAAGGGTCCAAATAATATAAAAGACGATGATCTAGAATGAGAGTCTAAACCAATCTAAAATTTCAGAATCTCTGATCTAAAAGGACAAAAATAAGATATACTCTGCACTATAGATGATGTACGGGGAGACGTTTTACTGCCGCCACACGACACAACACCAGCTGCACTGATGTAAAATTAAAATCTTAAAGAGTTCCTTCAAGAGCAGAGAACACATTCAGAGGAAGGAATGTTGGCCAGACTAAGTAGTTTCGGCTAAGAAAGCCTGATCATTGACCCTGATATTATTTCTTAACCAATCAAGAATTTCTGATTTTTCAGAATATATCCCATGATGTCAAAGGACAGAAAAATAATATAATCTGCATTCTGGATGTTAAAAGTTTGAAAGAAGAATGTACGAGTTGGTCTCGGTAAGTAACGGACATTATTATATGACGTTAAGCGTTGGCGTATATAAGAACGTCGCTTTTTCTAATGGCGAAATCGTGACGTTTTATTGCAAATTTGCTAATAAAACGCGTTTTAAGTATCATATGAAGAACAGAATCTTGCATTCGTGCTCAGGTATTATTGAAATTTTTAAACCCTTTGTGGAAAACCAGTAAGAGGCTCTGCTTAGCCTCGCATCATATCTTTTTTCCCCAACTCGTTTGATAAATTCAGTAACACTTGCACTCATGTTAGATCCGCTATTTCCTGTCCGACCCACAGTTTCTCCCGTAATTAACATCAAATAGTACTTGCGGACGTCAGGTAAAAGACGTAATGAAAAACTAAGGAAACGATCAGGAATTATTACAATCAGATTCTATGTCCCGCCATCAAACCCAAAGGGAAAGAAGTGAAAGCATAAGTTCACGAAAGACACACCCGATAAACCGAAAATAAAAACACAACTATTTCCTAATCACTAGACCATTCAGCTACCCCAGTTTAAAACATCATTTTCACTGTTTTATATATTAAATACAAAACAAAAAAGAAAACACAGTGGGCAGATATGCCGGTGACTAAATTGCCAGAAGATCACATACAGATAGAAATAAGATCATGTAATATTGATGAGCCACAACAGAAGTACCACCTTGGAACGGTCAGTAATAGATTGCTGGTGGGTGGAGGGTGGGCTTCTACTACTAAATTGAATCCAACCCCTCGCCGTCTGCTCCTGCAGTCGGTTCAGCATATTAAGTAAGCTGTTTAATCCGAAAAAAGATTTCCTAACTCATCAATGAAGCAAACATGTTAACTCAAGAGCGTAGGGATCGACACTTAGAAAAAAGGAAAGATAAGTAAATTAGGCAGAGTTTCCTGCTTGCTGTTTCTCAGTACACTAGCACATATACCCAACTGAAAGAGGTTCAGTTACTGGTAAGATTGTATTACCTACGCCCCACTGCCAGGTCAAGGAATTGTACAAGGAAACGTTTGATGATATAGCATTAATCATGTTTTGTAAAGTAACTGATTTAAGCCAAAGAATAGGTATACAATGTTGTTGGTCGATATTGCACCTATATTCATTTTCACAGAAGAGCAATCAAATTACTGTAACTATTGTGTAGCTCTTAAAAGCTTGTCTGTATAAAAAACATGTTTCGAAAATAGATGAGTATATCTGAAATATTGAAGTGTGTAGTGCATGGGGAATTTTATCAGCAAATCATTTTTGTAACTCATAGCTACTTACGACACCAGATCCATATGGACCTGAGAACCGACGCAAAAAAGCGGTCTATTGTCTTCTCTGTTTTAAGACACTGCCAAGGTTGCAAGCTGTGCCTAATAACTTGGTCTTTTAGCACTTGTCGCTCCCCTGACGACAGTTTTCGAATTAGAGAATATAGAAATGGACACGCGTCCTTTCGAGCACAGCGCAGTTTCGTTGTGTGGTTGTTATGATGGATGACTTGCGATTTTACGTCCTTTCAACTGTATTGCAGTAATATTAGACAGATGGCACGGTGATTATGAAAGGTTGTGTACAATGGAAACCGTTTATGGGGTTCGAACCCGGGTTCGCTATATCAGTAGGCCAGCGCTGAGCCCACTAAGCTACCGGGGCTCCCTTGTTCGTATAAAAGACGTCTCTTAAATTCTTCATTACCTGAACTTTACCCTGAAGTATACTCTTTGACGATTGCACATACGTACATAGAGTAAGCTTAAAATGAACAAACACATGTATCATGAGAACGCATTGAAGGTTTTCGGCTTTAGCAGCATAACCTTACTATTGATCTACATTTTCAGTATTTCATTGGCCAATATAAATACACTCGGGATTTTATTTAGATAACTTACTTTCGCTTTCTCTTTCTACTTTCAGTTTCATTTGAATGTTTGCCTATAAACCATGTCGTGATGAATCTAGATATTTCGGTCCCAATCGCTTTTTGCCAAAGAACATTTTGCCTGTTATGTAGCTCGTGCAAAAATACAAAATCAACAAAATAATTTGACACAGAATTCGAAGACGAAATTAAGTAATTGTTGCTGGCTTATTTGTTGATGTTGTGTTGGAACCGCGACACATTTAAGGTTATATGTTGGACAGTCATCCAACCAATCCCCATTGTTATGTGCAACACAGAGATACCCCAATCAAAATTCAACAGCATTTCGGAAATCGAAACCACAACACCAACAATAAATATGCATATCAACATGCGCATCCGTACAATCTGATCAGCACATTCGATATCTTACATGTACCTGACATATACATATTACTAAACAAACTTCTATTTAATCAAAGCCGATTATGTTTTTAAAGATATTTCTTTTTTTTTTTCTATTTTCATATTCCTTATTCATTTCATAAAGCTTTACACATACAAACCAACTAACCAAATGCAGAATGTATATTGTTTGTAGTTGCGAACTTAGACAGTCACTCAGATAAAAAAATACGTTTAACTCAAATTGTTGAAGCCATTGAAGTTATAAAAACCCAGGGTATACTTCAACCTATTTAAAACGAGAGAGAGGGAGAAAAAAACAAACAAACAAAAAACAAAAAAAAAAAAAACAAAAAAAAAAAAAACGCACGCATGACGCATTTCATACCAATTGTCATCTTAAGGTAGTCCATTCCTGGATAATTCTGTATTGCTTTACAGAGTTATTGTTCGCTCAACCTTGGAATAGCTTACCACTAAATATTCATGAAACGCTTTTTTGGGGGAGAAGTTTCAGTCAAGAAAAGAATGGTTATAATGACCACCATTAGTCAGGTAACTAATGTAAACAATCGTTAAATGAAATAAGAAACCTAGATAGAACATATTAAATGGCAAACTTGATTTTTTTTTGCTGTAAACCACTGAAGTATCAGATAGTTTTATAACTTTATCCAGTACTAAAATGACGCGCCAAATTTGCTGCACGCGCTTGGATTATGTGTTCTAGTTAAAATAGTGACCTACAGAGCAGGAAAACATGTTCTTCTTTAAACCATCGGCTAGAGTCGTTCTTCAAAATGCGGTATTAATTTTGAGTTTTCTCGCGCCTAACTTAAACGTTATTTATGTTACCTATGTAAAATAATTGGTGGTATGCTACCTATACAAATGACACTAACTACCGTAAAGATCATAAGTTTTCGGGCAGATAGGTTTGTACAAATAGTGGAAACTCAGATCAGACTGCTCCTTAGGAAGCTGTCCGATTTGCCATCCTTTTGCACATTTGTTGTGACATTACTTTATGGTGAGCGAGCGAACTCGGGTTTAACGTCCGACCAACAACGAGGTCATATGGAGACGGGACCTTGGTTTAAAGTCTCATCCGAAAGACCGGAGAAGCGGGGGATCGATCTTGCGATTCCTGGATTGGTAGTGCGGAGTGTTATCCACTACGCTACAGCCGCTCCTTACTTTAAGGTAGAACCGAAATAACAGGGGAATATATAGTAATGCAAGGGCCTGCTTTGGTTGCAGCTGGTGTGGAATGGGGGTTGATCTGTTTATTTTGGTTTCTCAGATGTTTAGGTATTTTTGAACTTCAACGTTATTTTGCAAGGAAACGAAACGGTGAAAAATTTTGTATTTCTGTCTGATTCTGTAACATACTATGTTAGTATTTCTGAAATAATATGCATAAGCATGCCTCATCGATCAAATATTTTTTTTCATTTTTCATGAATCTTTTAATGAAATTAAATTTTCTTGCATTTTTGAAACAACGTAAAACAATACTTATTGGCAAGATATGTGAGTTTTGTTTATTATTAGTTTGTTTTAAATATCATATATTATGGATTGTATGAATCGCAGAAATGAAACTGCATTCATATGCTAGAAATATGAATTTGAATAGAAACTGTGTAAAAAGTATGTATACCGAACAAAAAAGAAACGTTACATCAACATTCAAATCATTTTACCAGAAAGACTTCATTCAAATTTCAAAATTTATCTAAGGCTAAAACATAGAACAAAGAAATCACTATAATTATGATTTCTTTGTATAACATAATCCGTATTTTATTCACGCCAGATCATTTTGCTGCAGGGGTAGAAAATCAAAAGTTAGTTTTTCAATGTTTGTTACGTTTCTTTTGTTGTTCAGTATAGTATATACATTTTTTTTTTATTTTTCGGAAACGAAACCGTAAAAATATACATTTTTCTTATCCTCATGTTTTATAGCCCTGTGGGGTATTAGACTGGTAAAGTGGTTTGAATGCCCCACCAATATTCTTACTTAGTATCCAACTACCTTAAAGCCCGACTCCGATCCTGTTGTTTCGTCAAATTAAGCTTGCCTGTATGCTTTGAGATGATCATTGCAGTGATTTTCTCAGTATTAAGATTCAAATTTAAGTCTGAATTATTTCTTTATGTAACGTTGCATGTAACTGCGCGCTCTCAAATGCTTGTTTCGTCTTTTATGCACAAACAAACGATTTAGAAGGAAGATAAAAAATTTTAGTAAAGCTTTTCGTGTAAGCTTCCAAGCGATTTAGACAAGATTACGTATAATGGTGTCCTACGAACCTTAACAGTGGTGATAAAGCAGCGGCCAAGAGTATATCGAAACAAATTCATTTCCTCGATTATTAGGTTTAACCAATGGTCATCGTCAACAATTACAGTCCAGTGGCAACTAATCTCGAACTGAGAGTTCACGAACAGAGGACTAAACCACCCTGTAGGTTCTGTCAAAATTCCGCCGCAGTTTACACTGAAGTCTGCAAAAGAAAAATGTTTAGCCAGAGTATGACAAAGCAATACAAATGATGAAAATGGTTATAATAATCAATTAAATTCATGAACGGCGACATCAGAAAACCAACATAGTGGATGTGCGCCCAGCGCAGACTCAGATCAGCTTAAATGGTAGCTTAGGGTCTAAGCTACCTCTATGCCGACAGCGAAGACTCTGATTAGACTGAGCGGATGCCCAGGTTGATATGAAATTGCGCTTGGCGCACAACCATTTTGCTGTTTTTGTCGTGTCGAGGCTCATATTGTTGTTGCGTATATTATATCTTACATGCTTACTGCTATTACTTAAATTAGCCTACGCATCAACACAGACTAAACAACGTCTTCACTTTTCTATTTAACATACTTCATGGGTCATATATTCTATATAAAATGGAGCAGGATCTGACATAAAGCAAAATGCTTATGTATAAGCCTATCAGATTTTCTGTCCACAACTCCTCTTTAGTTTTCAACCGGTTTTCACAGAACTTTCAGGATACTGTTATCAACTTTCTATATGAATCATAATATTTCAGTCAGGTCATGATTGGATCCTTTTTGTCAGAGGTATGGTCCTTTGTGTGTAAACCTGTTGTATGTATGAAACTTTGCATTTAACATCTGTTTTAAAGTGAATCATATGGTCAGATATTTGTCAGAATTATATTCTTTGATCATAACTCAACTTGACTCTTTTCAAAATATAATTTCCTCGTTACGGAATGTCCATATATCGGGGAAACGTTTGGACTTGGCTTTTTTTTTCAATTTTGTTCAAGAGTGCCTTTTGACAAAAAGTACCTTCTGAGAAGTCGTGCGATTGTTTCAATGCATTTTGAGCCGACCCTCTCTATAAATTATCGTGCATTCAGATCTCGTGACGTAACATGATGTGTACATCCTCTTAGAGAAAAATAACCTAAAATTTAAGCCTAACTGATAATCAGACCAGATGTTTTAGCCATCCCCTAATTATCTGGACGCTGCAGGTATCAGCTAAACATACTCTGTGAACTACTTTTTCCAATAAATTGTTCCCGGTTGATAATACAGGTAATTCAAGCTTATAGTAGTTTTATCAGCAGTGTTACTGAAACCTGATTCACGGTATTAGTGCGCCCCTGGAAGAACGCTCTCATAAAATACACTTAAAAATCGCATTATCAAATAATAAAATTTTGTCTACTTTTAATCTAAATACAGTGAGTGTGTTTGAAGATATATTTTTGAAGCATCATACGAAAATAAGTTTGCAATACAACTGGAACTATTTTTGTATAAAGGCTGTAAGCCAGGGAGTACTGTTTCGCTGGTTCCCGTGCCATTATAGAATTGTTTTATTACAAAACGCTTAAATTTTAACGTAGAAATCTGTTCAAAAGGCCTAAACAACATAACTTTTAACGAGGATTTTGATTTTCTAGCTTTCATCAAGATAAGGATGTGGGATATTTATGTTTTACTTTTAACTAGAGAAAATCGGTTAACAGCGTTATCTTCACCACCTGGGGCACTACTGCGAAATTGCATAATTCTGTATCATTTATTGGTTTACCGGAGGATTATACGACCGGTTTCATTAGAAACACATGTGAAATCGATACCCCGAGCAACCCGAGTTTATATAGCAGTAAGTCGGGTCGGTCGGGGTCAATTCTCTAAGAGCATGTACACGGCATGTATATCGTCAACATTTTTATGCAGAATGTTTTAAAATCCAGACAGATGTCACACCTTTTCCAGATGCTGCAATTTGTGGTAGCTTGATATTCCCTTTTTTTGTGAACAGTACATCGTCATTATTGTTTCTTCAGTCCATAACTTAGGGAAGGAATAGAAGCCGGGACCAACGCCAGGGACCCGGGACCAAATTCCTGGACCAATTTTTGTTGGCCTCAAAATTGTACTAAACATGCCAATAACAAGCTGAAAATTGGATCATAAGTAGTTTATGGGCTCTTCTGAGAAATGCATATAAAGATTTTATAAAATGTTCGATATTTGTTGAAATTTCAATAAAAATATAGGACCAGGTCAAGCAATTTCGACCCGGGACCAGTTTTTGCGGTATTGAGCATGTCAAGCAAATCTCATTTTTTTCTTTCAGAAACAATTTAAACCCCAATTATTTTACATCTCATCATATGTAAACATACTAAAGAAGATTAAATTTTAAAACAATGCGAAATCTATCAATTATTTTTGCGAAAAATTCGACCCGGGACGAACCCGGGACCAAAATCGTCATGATGTGAAGGATATTTCAGTTTTTCTCTCTATAAACGTTTAAAATCCCATTAATTTTACATTTACTCGTATGTAGAGATGCAAAAAAAAAAAAAAAAATAGAAATGAAAAAAAAATCATTTTTATCTGAGCCCCTATCATATTTAAACCTAATTAGTTAATAATTGATTATATACAATTATGTGCAATTCTTGTTAAGCCCAATATTAAACTTGTGCAAACATGTTTCCAGTCTCGTTAATGATTTTAAGTGCTTTAAATCAAAATATGCCGTCCTTTCTTTCTTTTGTCTTAATTTGGCCCCATTTATTTTAGAAGCCGAACAATTTCTGCTTTTGTGGAATGTTCAGATTCTATGGCAATGTACCAAGACAATGTCTAAACCGCAGAAAATGACCATATGGTCCCAGGTCGGTTTTCTTTTAAAATAAGGGATATATTTTAGGATTGTTTGCATTTTCGACTTTTGTGGCATCTTTAGATATGACACAAAGTAAAACAATGAGATTTTAAACGATAATGTAGAAGAAAATGGAAAATTCATTGACATTGTTAACATCGCAAAACAGATAAATGACAGTTTTGGTCCCGGGTTGGTCCCGGGTGGAATTTTTAGCGAAAATCACAGTTGAATTTCATATCTTTTAAAATTTTATCTTCTTTGGTATGTCTAGAGATGACGAAATGAAAAAAAAGGGATTTAAAATGTTTCCGTAGGAAAACATTGAGATTTGCTTGACATCGTCAATCCCGCAAAAACTGGTCCCGGGTCGAAAAAGCTCGACGTGGTCCTGTATTTTTGTTAAAATTTCAATAAATATTGCAAGTCTTATAAACACTTTATATGCATTTTTGAGAAGAGATTTTAATCTACTTATGGTCTAATTTTCAGCTCGTTATTTGCATGTTTAGTATAATTTTTAGGCCAACAAAAATTGGTCCCGGATTTTGGTCCCGGGTCCCGGCTTCTATTCCTTCCCCATAACTTCTTTCTTAATATGTTAATAGCAACCAACCAACGAGTTGTTAAGGCGGCAAACAACGAGTGTTGGTTGCTTTACGATAAGGCGGCGATAAGGCGTATTTCTGTTCTATTCTATTCTGTCGCGTACCACCAAGGCTTCGATTTTTTTTTCTGTCACTGAATTTCCGGTTGGCGTTTTTCTTTCTATGGAGAAACGAGACGCTGGCATTTTTATTGGATGAAAATAAATTCCTGAACTTCCGCCGCCACTTCCCTGGGGACACGCGAAGGCGTTCTAAAACAAATCCTATGATGGCCCTCAGAATTCGGCTAGAAGGCCTTACAGCTCAAACAAAAAATGAAAATAAAAATAAAAAACATGCCTCTTCACTGTGGCTTCTCGGCACCTGTTCATTGGTGACACGCATTATATTTCAAGGTCGGCGGCAGGCTGGTGCACACGTGATGTAGCTAGCAAGCTTTACAGCTTTCTAGAAACGACATGGGCTGACAAAGAAACGAGTCTTTCTGCAAAACAACTTATGACTTCCATTAGGCCATTGGCTGCCAATACTGCAGACAACTTAGGGCATGGGAAAAATTGCCATGGCGGGAAATTTGCGTCATTCAATAATGGTAATTGATTGAACCCCTCATAAGCACTCGAGTTGACAAAAGAAATTTTTTTCCCACAATAGTGAAAGAAAATTAGAAAAAAATATACATTTCAAAGCACAGAAAAATATTGGCTCTGCAATGGTGCCATATGCGCCAGCGGCTCTACCAATGGTACCATTGGCGCCACTGGCTCTACCAAAGAACTGCCTGTGGTGACATTGGCAATTTTGCCAGTGGTGCCAACGGTTGCCAATGACACCATTGGCTGCCGAAACTGTGCAGGGTTTGACGGTTGCAAGTGGTACCGCTCTGTCTGTGTGTGTGTGTGTGTCTCTCTCCCTCTCTCTCTTCGAAACACCTGTTCCCTGTTCTGTCTCTTGCCTAGGCCAACTTTTTTCTTCTCATTTTATTTTCATTTATTTAATATCTCGTGACACGAATGATAATAATGTGTTGTTCAGATGTCGACCGAAAATGGTTAAATCAACCAATCAATCAATCAAGCAAGCAAGCAACCTATCAATCTCATAACACAACAAATGATAACGATGTCAAGATTGCGTTTTGTTTTCTATTTTCCACATTTCTTCATCTTCTCTATCAGGCTGGTAATCCCATCTACCGATGAGAAGCACACAACCTCGAAACAATGCCGTATACATGTGCATCTCTGGGACATTATGAAGGCAAATTGACATCGAAACGAAGTCATTTCGACATCGTGTATCCAGTGGGTAGTGACTTGCGTCGCCTGAAATGGTGCCAAAAGCCATGGTAATACATCGATTATCGGATCAGCCTGCGCATTTTAGCAAATAATCATGAATCTTTACTTTTAGTTCTTAGATTCTCCAGATTTAACTGATCATATACGAATGTGAATAAGGAATACTCATATCAGACGACGCAAGCTATATACTCCGAGTATAGGTAGGGACGACAGTGGCACTGTTACAATGAAGGGAAGAATATTTAATCCCGCCTGGATCCTTTGGGCGTCGTAATTTATTTCTGAGCTATATTTTTTTAGATTTTTTGTTTTACTACTTATAAAAAGTTTTCCAGAATTTCTGTGCTGTAGGACAGATTTGCATTAACCTACTAAAAAGGAGCTATCCATGCAGCTGAGTCATAATGTAGGTTGGTTGCAATTTAGGTGGCGCCTATTTCATATTACCTTTTAGAAATATAGACCTTGGAGAGAAGGTGTGTCGCACAAAAAGATAATAAGACTACAGTATAGTAGGTAATGATTAAAATCTGAAAAAAAACTCCTTCAAGAGCAGAGAATACATATGGAGGTGGGAACATGGGCCAGACTACGTAGTTTCGGCTAATAAAGCCTCGTCAATGACCCTGACAATATCTAATGACGAAACCAGAAAAAACATACTGTAATTTCTTAATTTTAATTGGGCAGTCGATTCAAAGACTGGTTAATTTCAAAACGATCGAAATGATATAAAAGACGGTGATCTAGAATAATAGTCGAAATCGATCTCAAATTTTAGATTTTTCAGAATCTATCCTCTGATCTCAAAGGATGTAAATAAAATATAATCTGCACTATGGATGATGTACGGGGAGACGTTTTACGGCCGCCACACGGCACAACACCAGCTGCAGTGAGGTAAAATTAAAATCGAAAAAGTTCCTGCAAGAGCAGAGAATACATACAGAGGTAGGAACATGGGCCAGACTACAGAGTACACATGCAAGCTAGGGAAATATCACCCGCGGGGCCGGAACTTTTAACAAGGGAAAAGCGAAGCCTTGTTGGCCGTCCCAAGTCGGCACCTCTGTTTTGGTTCTCCTTGGTTGTTGTATGTGTTGTGTGTTGCTTTGTGTTTTACTGGTATACTGTGTCTGATGTAAAGGCTAGTCTTGGAATAAACATAGACAATAGGTATAATATACTGTACAAAAAAGTTAGAGATCAAATATTTGATTGAATTTTAATTCATGAAAGATAAATTATCCAAAAATAGTTTTCTGCTTTCCAATACATCTGTTAAAGCGGCACAGAACTGCGTGAACAATATTGGAACCGGAACACGTGACAGACCAGTAGAAACGAATAAACAGATATACTCCTAAAACTGAAGTGAAAATTGCATCGCCACAAAACTGAGTGTGTATGATTATTGGCTTTATCCCTGCAACATTACTTCCAGTGCTCGACGATATCACTAGAGATTTAAATAACTGCATGGCAGCTACTTGGCATATTCTTAGTAAAGCGCTAGAGCCTCCTTTGGGGACTCGTTTGACATTGTTTCAAGAAAGACCTGAATTAGCTCATCAGGAGTTTCCTGAAGCCTCTGATGATTTGAAATGGTGTGTTGTAACATCTGTCAAGCATGTTCAATCAGATTTAAACCTTTCGATCGACTAGACTTGTCCATACGGACGACAGTCTCTGTCCCAAGCTACTGGTTCATCACAATAACACTGTGGAGATGCGCATTTAGTCCATTAAAATGGCTTAATCAGCCAATTTAAGCAAACAACGGTTTGCAGCAGAATTTATACAGCAAATTTGCGCGGTTGCATGCTGGTAATGAGGCTATGTTTGACGCATTCTACAGAACTGCGAGGCGAGGGTGGGCAACATGTGACGCAAATTGGCATCTGATCCAGTGGACCCATCTTCTTTTCACAGAGGCGTCCAGATTGTGCGTAGATATCTCTGATGATAGGGGAAGGACATGACACTTGCCAGGAACACGTTGTGTAGATTATAAATTAAATCGTCATGTGGAATATGGCATGTCTCGAGGAGGGTGGGGGATGGAATGGGCCGGCATCTGGATTTGCAGCTGGTTGTACTTGCGCATGCCAGACAGAGTCGCTCTGGTTGTTGTCCGAGTTAGGAATGACATGTTTTATCGATTTACGAGATCGTTTGCTGGAGTTTTGGTGATGGCATCACCGAATTACAGGGCAAATGCTTTTGGGAGGGGGAGGGGAGCAAACCTTACGACAAAAACAAACGTCCGCATTGACATGTCAATTCGATCACAAGTTTTAAATCTGATTGAAAATGATTTAGACATGTTACACCGCCAATTCTAATCACCAGGGGTTTCCTGAAACTCATGGAGAGTTCATTCAGGCCTTTCGTGAAACATGGCAAACGAGACCCTAAATAGCCCTCTGGGGAATTACAGAAGCATACCGAAAAGCTGTAATGCGGTTATTCGGGCGCTCAATGGTCACACTGAGTACTGAAAATCATTTTGCGTGAATAAGCCAAAAATAATGGACATTCAGCTTCGTGGTAATGCCAGTTTTCACACTGATTTTAGGGGTATGCCTGTTTATTCATGTCTGCTGGTGTATCGCGTGATCGGGTGCCAATATGTGCCATGCAGTCTTGTGCAGCCTTGATAGAAGTATCCAACAAAAGAAAATGATTTTTGGAAAACTTTCTTTTTCGGTATGAAAAATTTAGTCAAATATTTGATCCTTCACTTTTTTGGTCCGGTATGGTTAATTAAAGATTGTCTCCCTTGTTTATTTCATGTGTTCAGAAGCAAAAATTTTACAAAATTCCGTTAGACAATATGTATTAGTCTCAAAATAAATTGTACAAGTTTTGAGAAAATGCATATTTTTTCAATAAATATGGAATAAAGAAATAATCTTCATGTGATCATGTGCATGAATTTTTTTCTTATTTGTGCACGTGATTGTGACGTATGAGTAAATTATTTTTGTCCAATAATGCGATTTCGAGGGCGGTCCGCGATCGTTTAAAATTTATCTTATTTTTGTTTAAAGTCACTTTTACCAAATACTATTATCTAAACTCTAATTTGACTGTATAGTTAGACCATGTCGGAGGTACATTGTATTGCATGAAATATCTCCTCATTTTTTTTGTTATCATTACAAAGGGAGTAAATCTTTAATGCTTTTCGTTTTTGTTTTTTTTTATTGTCACAATTGATTTTTTCGTTGTTCTGTTGTGTAAACGGCAGTTTCTTTCGTTGGGTTGAACAATTGAGTGTCTGACGAATCACAGCAGAACTGAGAGCGAGGGTTAGTCGACTGCAAAGCCGGTAAAGCCACCGGTAATTTCGTTAGTGCTCGTCCGAAAATATCACTTCTGTTTTGGTTCTTCTTGGTTGTTTTATATTTTTGTTTGTTGCTCTGTTGGTTATTGATATCTTGTTTGTGATGTTAAGGCTAGCCCGGTGCAAGATCACCTAAATCTGAAAAGGCTGTTCACGTGGCTGTCGCTGGTGATATCTTAAGTGGTGACTAATTCTGTGTTGTCTTTTTCCCACATGGAGTCGTGGTGGGATTTGGGATTAAATGTGTCAGCTCCTGAGAATTTTCCCTGGTTGAATTTTCGCCCCGCGGTCTTGTTTAAAGGAACCTATGAACAGAATAGAGACAAAAAACAACAAAACATGTTAAATTGCATACTGTTACATATTGGCACGCTGCATAAGTCTCTTCGGAAATGATCAGAGGCGGTGTAACACCAAAGCAAGCCAGATTTATCTGGATCACGGCAGTAGTTCTGAGCCGCTATAGCAGATCCGTCCTGAGGAAAAAGACTGTTGTTACTATAGTTATACTGAAATGACGTTTGGTTCAACCAGGGTTGACATGTCAGTCCTTTTTGTGTCACCGCTGCTTTTCCAGCAAAATATGATGTCTTCGACTCTTCGATGCAGCATGTATCTACGAAAAATATAAATAAGAACTAAGATAAATCACAACGTCTCTAAGATTACTTTTACTTCCCAAAGCCTAAAAGAGAAATATTATAAAATTATTGACTTTTGTTGAAGTGAATATGCAGTTTTATTGATCTGCAAACAACTTATTGACCGACGCGAAGCGGAGGTCAATATGTTATATTTGCAGGTCATTAAAACTGCATATTCACCGAAATAAAGGTCAACAATTGTTTTATTATATGATAATTCTAAATACAGTTATCTTTGACATTTATGATGGTACTACATGGTATTATCTCGCGACGTAACGCCATTAATAGTTAGCTACATCAGACGTTACGTCACGAAAATACAATGACGTCAGCGTAAAAGAAAATTCACTGCTGGCCGGTGAATATCGCAAAATATTGACCAGCACGTGACATCAAATTAGCCAATGAAATTGTGTCTTACATCTTGGTCATATAATAAAATCGAGGGCTTAGTGCAAGACTAGTCTAACTCCATATTTTGAAACTTTTCAGGAGAAGCAAAAAACTGATTATTACAGTACATAAACAAAATATTGATAAAAAATTTGACACATTTACATAAATTATGGAAAGAAATGCTAACATTATTCAATTTTATTAATTTATTTTTGTTAAATTAGGTTTTTGTGACTTAGACTACTTTTGCGCTGAAAAGTTTAGTGCAAGACTGGTCTAACTTGAGATAGACTTTTTTTTCAAATGCAAAATGTAAGTCATTATAAAACAAATTTTAACAATTTTTACAGTTTGAAGGCAAAATCTCAATAAGCATGCGCTGTACAATAGCTATTTAACAACTTTAAACATTTAAAAAGGACAATTTATATAACTTTTGTTTGTTAGTGCAAAACTAGTCTAACTTCCAACCCACTTTTTCTTAGCGCAATACTAGTCTATCTCAAGATAGACTAGTCTTGCACTAAGAAAAATGAGGAAAATATTTTGAAATGAAAAGATTTCATGTTTTACTACCTAAAAACTGTTTACTAAAGTGTTAAGAAAACACTGTACCTAGATCTATAAACAGTTAAAGACTATAAGAACTTGTATCTAAATTTGTAAAACTGAAAATTTAGCCATTTATCCATGGTATGCTCTTGAAAATCAAATTCGTCTCATTGTAGTTAGACTAGTCTTGCGCTAAAGACTTGGCTCATTTGGCTCCTAGACTATTTTAAAATTAGGAATAAAAGCATTTTTTGCAAAACATGAATCTTAATCTTTTCAAAGAATGGGTATTTGACCATCAACTTTTCAAAACTGCAAAAAAGTGAATTTGTGAAAAATAGTGAGTTAGACCAGTCTTGCACTGAGCCCTCGAAATGTAATACTCTCGTATGTAATCTAAACAAAATCCAATACTTTAGTGTCACTCTGCGCTAGAATTATGACATATTCACCTTGAAAATGATTGCAATCCGTCTGAAAAAATTCTGTTTTAATACCCTTCAACAACGGTATTTTCACATTTCTTCGCAAATACGCTAATCACGTGACTGTTCTATGCTCGATGTCGAAGTTGATTCATAACCAGGTATCAGTATCATGTAAAAGGAAGAAAAGAATAATAGTTTCGACAGTAATTAAGGTATTACGGATTTGTTTTATTTGGGGTGTTGTGTAGAAGACCAGAGGACACATAATGTCAAAACGACGTCGTGTGGACATCGATGCGACGTTTGATATCGGATCAACGCCGATAATACGTCATTTTGACGTCATGTGCCTACTGGGAGAGGATTATTCGCCAGTTATCGCAAATTTGCTTAAAATATATCCAAGAAAATATCATGATATTATGCTTAGTGGAAACTTTGTTAGCTTCTTTAATTTGCACGCCGGTAGATCGGGCCTCAGATATAACGGCGATCTCCGATCTCTTAACTTTCTACTATATTGGTTTGGGGAGCTGGCTGGGGCTCAATAATCTTTTTTGGTCGAGTCTATCGGGCTTTGTGTGCCGTCTTTATGTTTTCTTTTCCCTTTTGGTGGTAAGGTAGGGATGCTGTAAGCGACGGTGGCGGTTACTGTTCGTTGCCGTCTCATCAACTTTTCAACTGCAGGGCCCAGTTGTTCAAAGCATCGTTAGCCCAACGACCTCATTAAGACGTCAACTGGTTAAGTGTTTAATGCTTCATTACCAAAGTCACTGCCATTTTTTGTTTAAACGATGTGGCGTGGTTGAGATATTAACGTTTGAAATTTCAACGAAACGTTACCAATCGATGTCGTTAGTTTTGAAGCAACCGGGCCCTGGAGCTTTGTTCAAACGATTAAATGTTGTTCTTGTTGTTGTGTGGAGTGTTAATCTTGTTTCGTCTCTGTATTTAGGGTAACGTCAGGTAAACTCGGACAGCAGGTAAATTCGGACAGTGACGTTGTTTCCTTTATTGGTCGATTATTTGGAATTAAAACAAAATTAACTGGGGAAACAGTAAAAATCCTGAGGAAACGGATGGTGAGCCGTCTCATCTGGATTTTCACTGTTTGCAATGGTATATCCGAATTTAGCTGCTGACCGAAGTTGCAGAAGTGGACCCTAATCCAGATAAACATGTTTGCTGCTTGATCCATTATTAAGCTAGAAGTTATTTACACAGACTATAAAATTTGTATGTTTACAAACCATGACATAATCCACGGCGAGGCTTGTGTGCATGAAAAAATGATTATAGGTTTTATTTCAAAGTAAGCATTTTAAAGTCCTCCTCACTTCCACGGTAATTCTTTATTGGCTGTTCAAATGCGGTGCTCTAGAAACTTAAATTGTTTGGTGGCCTTCTATTAGTTGACTTTCTGTGCATTGATTAGTGTAGTGTCTTTTTCTATCAGCTGGGAAAGAGCCGGACTATTGGGGTCTCGCTTGTCTTGTTTTGCTTTTTGTGCAGTCTTTACTTTTCTTTTATTTCGTTTTAGTTAAGGGCATGATGTGGGTACCGGTTTTATCGGTAAATTATATAGGCCTCCTCCCTTCTTATCTACTATGCACTCTCAAGAATTGTTCTTTCTTCGACTAAACGTGGGGGTGGTCGGGTGGCGCGATGGTGCTGTGTATAACTTTCAGTGCCGGGGCGACCTGCTGATTTAGAACATTGTAGGCCAAGGGCCTACTGTGCTTGCAGTAGATGCCGGTGGGTGTTGGTTTGACACTTTTTCTCTCTTCCATCATGTCTCTTCTTTCTCCCTCTCTCTGAGAGACGGTCTAATATAGACTGAAATACTGTCTCAAAGAGCCGCTAAACCTCTAACAATTAGTCAGTCAATCGTCTCAACGTTAACAATTATATCTATTTTCATGAACATGTACGACGGGAGAGAGGACTGAAAGCTACTTTAGCTTTATTTGTCTCGCATCAGTATTAGAAAACTTGACTCACTTTTGATAAAAATATCCTGGTCTTTATGCTACTTAACAAATAAATCAAACGTTGCATAAAGGAAACAATCCATCGGACTGAAAACATCACTCTTCATTTTATTGAAAAGCGACGCTCGAGACCGTTGTGTTCGCTTGAAATTTATAGCACGAAGATATCAGCCGAGACATGACAAAACAAAGTGTCATATGCGCCCAGCGAACGCTCAGATCAGCCTTGGCATCCGCCCTGGGTGGTCGGTCTTTACTAACGGCTTGAAGGTAGTTTAGGTCCGTAGCTACCCTTGAAGCGCAAAGCGAAGACCCTGTTTAGACGAGACGGATGCCCAGGATGACTCGAGTATTTGCTGGCCGCAAGTGTCACTTTGTTGGTTTTGTCGTGTTGCGGCTCATATATCAATATATTCCTGGATATTGACTGCTATTATCGTAATGCCACTCAACTTACATTCACATATCGGCACATCGCAAAACTCATAAGGGACCAAAGGATCTGTAGTAACACATCCTGGTTGCCCGTCCCCGCGGGGATCCCGACAATAGTTCATAGCTGCAGCCGCTGAACCGTCGTAAGGAAACAACTCGTCTTTGTCTAATGTATGATTGTGTGGTGTTTTAGCTGACCAGGCCTGGCATGCCTTGCCGTTCACAGTGACGGACAGTGTTCCAGAATAAACAGAACCAGGACAGGCATCCCAGCATTCTTTATTGCAAAAGCCTGAAACATTATACATAAATGCCAATGCGTGAAAAAAGACCTAAAACCATGTGCGCGCAGTAAATATTCAAGCAAGTATTCATAGATCCTCTTACTGACAAACGTCATCACTTCATTCAGTTTTGCCTGGATTCAGAAACGCAGGTCCGCAAACTGATCAGAGTATCTCCTGTTTGCACAATGCAGCAATGTACCTTTCCAGCGAATCATTGTTTTAGTATACTCGAAAATATAGTCGAAAAGAATTGCAGAAGGTGCATAACCAAACACTGTAGACCTAGGCAGAATGTTCTACGAGCAGGCTCTGCAGATTCTGCAGTGTTTGTCAGTTTTACATTATCTCCGCTGGTAACTTATTATTTGAGCGTGACATGACGAAATCAACAATTTGGCAACTGCGCCCATCGAAGACTTAGATCAGCCTTGGCATCCGCCTAGTCTCAGCAGAGTCTAAACCTTGGGCTAAAAAGTTCTGACTTACCTCCATGCGGAGCGCGAAGACTGATCAGACCTGGCGGTTGTGCCGGTTGTTCTAAATGTTCGCTGGGCGCACATGCCACTTTGTTGATTTAGTCGAGTCGCGGCTCATTTATATATTTATTTATATTCAAATGTGAGGATGCGTTTTCGTCATTTGAGCCGCGACACGAGAAAACCAACACTGTGGTTGTGCACCCGGCGCAGACTCGGATCAGCCTGGGCATCCGCACAGTCTGATCAGAGCCTACTTCTCCACATGAAGGTAGCTTGGACCCTTAGCTACCCTTTAAGCACTAAGTAAAGAGTCTGATCAGACTGTGTGGATACCCAGGCTGATCCGAGTTTGCGCTGTGCGCACAACAACTTTGTTGATTCTCTCGTGTCGCGCTCATATCTTTGGCTTCCCTGAACGACGAAACCCTTTCAACATGAGACAAATCTTAGAATGAATTTGCTCCTAAAGATACATTTTTTTCCTTTAAAACCTCCCTCATTTACAAGGGAGACAAATAAAAAAATGGCTGAGTTGCTACTCCTAACTACATAAAGATAATTGCAAACCATATATATTTCAACATTAAGGATATTTAATATTGCTATTTTTCATTAAAGAAAGCAAGATATTTTCTACTTGTATAATAATCACAATATTGGTGCAAAAGTTAAATGTTGTATGAAAACATTTGACTAATGGTTGTACATGTACCTTATTTTCTTTTTAAATTAAGGACACATATACTCTTAATTGTAAGTACATTGATCAGAGTCTTTACTGTTTGCACAATGCAGTAAGGTATCTTTAATTATGTTGGCAATCATCTTCGAAACAACAACAGCATAGTAAACATACTAAAACTTACTGATAAAAACACAAATACACCACATAAATAAACTGCAGGAAACTTAAAAAAAAATTATTAAGTTAAAACATATTTTGCTGTCAGTCATTTTAATCTGTGATTTGACCAATATGCTATACTTGATTCAATAACGTTTATTCCCATCATTTATTTTGATTCCATTGTGATGGTATTTACGTGTTTCGGCCCGACTTCTAAGCCGATCGAGATGTAAAGTTGGGCAAAAACCGGAGCTCCCGCTGAAAACTACCTAATTTTCAACAAGAAGGACGTGATTTGTACTCTTGTGCACCGGCTTTAGAGTTTTTGGCTATGGAGGCCCATGGTCGTTTTCGTAATAATTGATATATTACATCTGCAATTTACCTAGAAGGGTAAATTATCCACATAGTCAATTTTCCAATTCTCAAATGACATTGTTGTCATATAAATAGCAACACTTAAACCGAGACTTCGAGTTTCGTTCTTGTTTTGGTTCAGTGTTATTAATGACAAACTGTACAGTTATATTATATTCTTAACGAAGAAATACAAGGATTTCTTGTCAATATGCGTACGTTATTCCCAGTTCTGATTAAAACCGGGAACCAATGATGTAAAATGACACTAGTAGATTATGTGTAAAGGCATTTTTTTACATGGTAGTGAATTGTTTTGAATAAGTCTATAAAGACCAGACAAGATCGTGCAATGTCATTTTACATCAATGGTTCCAGGTTTCAATCTCTGTGCATGGAGACCTCTTACACTCTAGAAACCATAAAAGGGATTCCAGTCAGCTCTAAAATGAGAATAGTTCACCTGTATACATAACTACCTTGGTACCTGGATACTTATTCTACAGGTTTATAAAGCTGGGAGCCACTTTGGGAGATTATGTGTACAGGCATTTTTTAACATGGTAGTGAATTGTTTTGAATAAGACCAGACGACATGCATCTTATTGTAGGTGAATCTATGGACACCAAATACTAACTGGTTGTGCTGATTATGGAGAGAAACCGGGATAGTTTCCCAGGCTCATGCACAGTTTTGCTCACTGAAGATTAATATCTTGTTTAAACTGAGACTTCATTGTGGCTCTACTGGCCAAAGTCCAAATCCCAAGCGTCTGTGTAACAAACTTTGATGTGTATTTATGGCGTGTGAACATGAATGATTTTACGAAAATGCCATTTTATGTGGAAATGCATTGTGAACACTACACGCTCCGCAATGTGCAACAAGAAACGTATCATCCAGTTCATAACATGCTAGCTCTATATCGAACGAGCCTTGGATCGTCGGGACCGGTAGCCGTACAGGCGATGATTGTAAAGGCATGATGCAGGTTCCATCGGTCAGTAAATTATTCTTATTATAACATACACTGGTCCGTTCAAAAAACAAAACGGCGGCCAAAGCAATTCAGTATTCATGTATCCGCGCTATTGTGTACAGGCTTTCGGAAGGACGTGTACTTGAAAATATATATACAGATGGAAATATTCTTTAAATCTAAGGCATACGAATGTAATATACAGTTTATTGAATCGTCCCATTTAAGATATTGGATTTATAAACCTCGGGAGGTTTGAAGATTCGATAAAGAAATTCGTCCTTCGGACTCATTTCCTTATCGGATCTCAAACCTCCCTCGGTTTATAAATCCCATATCTTAAATGGGACGATTAATAAACTCTATTAGTTACACGAAACAGAATGTTTGAGGTCATGAGTACAATAAAAGGTTAACATGTTAACTGAAAACACTGATTATCCTGTGATAATCTTTATTTATTGATGGATGACTATAGTTTGTTTGGGGTGAATTTAAGCTGATGACAACTTTGACATTTGAAATCATTTGTCAGCATATTTTATCATCTGATATGTGAGGCCGGCTTTCAGAGCACGAGTGTAATATTTGATGCTGTTCTGTTGAGCTGTGTTTTTAGTAATAATACTAAACACAATACATTTTCCTGTATCATGTATCATAACTTATTTCTTTAAAGTGTCTCATTCATTGATTTTTAACAGTTTGTAAGAAATGTAGAGAAAAGGATTTTCACTTTCAATTCGGTTTTACATGGAATCAATCACCTAATGTATTGAGACGCACAGTGTAGGTCCAGAATAAACTGCAAAGGGAACAGTGGAAACTTATGTGCGACTTCATGTGGGAAGTGATTTTATCAGGCAGCAGACAGGACTTCATGTTGTGGTTTAAGTTATTGAAAGACCAAAGACCAATTTCTGGCTAGATATCAATATAATGTGTATACGTCACAACACCAGGACCTTCAAAGGGAACCTCCTCAGAATGAAAAAAACAAAACAAATTACATCACAAAAGCACTATCGACAACAGCAAGTCATGTTTGGAGAGAGAATCTCCATTTTGACCACTTGCTGGCACTGGGAAGAAAGCTACAAGATGTGCTTGAGGTGTGCTGCTGCCCAGACAACGTGTTCCCACCTTGTCTGAAGATAAGTATAGATCTATGTTTGGCATGGCATTCGGAATTACATGCTGCTTCTTTGCATCCTATCTAATTGGTTTAAACAATATTTTATTCAAATAAATACATTATGTGATTTACAATACATAATGGTGCAGGATCTGTCAGTAAGCAAAGTGCGTATATATAAGCGATTTCCTGGTATATAAGCCATCCAATCTAATGTACATAGAGGTTCTGTAGCTCACAGTCTCTCATTTTATCGGGTCTTTCATCCTGCTCCATATGAAGGAATTATATTAAATGGACCGTTTCATTGATGAGCTTATCCACCTAGCCATCTCTGATAATAGATTATATAGATATACTGGTTGCACTTGATATTTGAGTGTTTAACTGGGCTGCAGGTTTTGCTTTAAGTCTGGTACAGCAGGGGTGGCTTGTGATGCCACAATTTTTGTGGAAGCCAGGGTTCACATGAAATAAACGCCATCCAACCATAGATTGCAATCCTGAAATTCAATATTATAAATCATTTTTCAGGTTACAAGACAATTTTATGCACTTAATTTGCAGATTGTAACATTAATGTGATGTAGTCCAGATTGTTTGTGCAGTATTTATGAGTCTGAGTTGTCATTAAGACTAATACCATGCTTTATTGTACTATTCTACACTGATTTACTTTGTCATCTGTTCACATGACTTCAACAGGTTAATGTCATGCTTTGTCGGCTCAGTTGGCAGTCTGATATGCGTACGCACAGTTTCCTTTAGTCTGTAGAACCGTAGAATGTGTTGAGCAGGCACAGCTCTTCAAAGCAGTCTGATCTGGGTGTGTACATATTGCCAGGTCTTTCCTGTCACAATAAGCTTTTAGAGCAGTCTAATCTAGATGTTCACATATTTGCTTGGGCTTCCCTGTCACAATAGTTGCATACTGTATGTGATTTATTGGAACAGTCTTTTTCTGGGTATGCACACTTTGTTTGGCCTTGTATATGCAGCTCTCGAGAGCAGTCTAAGCAGGTTGTGTACAGAGTTACTAGGGCTTTCCTGTCATAACAGTTTTGTCAATGAAATGCACTGCAGCAATCTTATCTGGGTATGCACAGTTTACTTGGCCTGTTAAAATATTGTGGCTCATTAGAGCAGTCTGATCAGTTTGTGCACAGGTTAACTGAGGCTTTCCCGTCAAGATAGTTTTCTGTATAAAATGCTTGCAGCAGTCTGTTCTGGATATATCCGTTTTCTTAGCCTATAAAAATGAAGTTTGTATGCGCAGCTCCCTGGAGTTATATAGTCTGTGCACAGTTTTTGTAGGGCTTTTCTGTTAAATAGTTTTGCATAGGTAGTTCATTGCAGCAGTCTGTTCGGGGTTTGTATGGTTGTGCTTGGCCTGTCATTTTTTGTGTGTCTATTATGCTCTTTAAAGTAGTCTGATCTAAATGTATATTTAATTCATGATTGCAGCAGTCTATTCAGTGTATGCACGGTTACTTTAGCCTGTCAATTTATTGTACATATGCAACTATTATGGGCTGTCTGTCTAGCCTCTTTGTCCAGATGTTTTGTGTAAATAAGGTAAATTGTTGGCAGTTTTCATTCAAAGTTAGATTAGTAACGCGTTTTGTTTTTATTTTCCTTTCAAGCTTCAAACTCCCTACATTTTGTCACCTGCTATATCTACAAGGCTGACGTGCTTATATAAAGCTGAAGTTCTGTCAGAGTAATTTATCCTCATTATTTAACACTTTATAAATTATTTTGTGGTCACCATAAAGCCTGAGTGTTGGGACACAGTTACTTAATTAAACAGTTGGGGCCATATCTTGTTGCCTCTGGAGAAATAGTCTTTTAATGTTTTGGAATCTGTGAACCTGCTTTTTAAAAGCAAGGCGAGGTGTATCAGTATCACATAAATGATCATTAGACTGTAGTTTGTTCAGGTGTCCCAGTACATGGAGTATTTTAAGTGCAGTGGCAAACAGTTCATCATCAAAAAGTCTGTTATTATTGTAATGTTTGTTTTGATCAGCGAATGACAAACAGACAACATTTTGACTTAAAGGATATTAGTTGTGCTGTCACTTCAATATTAGCTTTGCCTGTCCATTGATTGATTGATTTGTTGTTTAACGCCCACGGTAAGCAACTGTGGTCCTGTAGGGGCGGTCAGTTGACCTAACCACACTATTCCTGGGCAGGCTTGGGTCTCCTAAGCAGTTGGCCAGTACTAAGTGCACATACATTTGCCAGTCCATACTCGATCATTTCTTGGTTCCGTAAAACTTCTCACTGATGAGACGTCTGGTCAGCAATGAATGTTTGTATTATTTGACCTGCCACTGAAAAATTATGCCATCCCAAGCCACCAGTCAGCGAACACACTGCAGGGGCAGCGCTTTGTAACTACACTGCATAATTTAGACAGCCTGATGGTTGGCTAGTCAAACTATATGCTGTTTAATTTATAGTTTCATAAAGCACAATGGTATTGTTATACTGAACCATGTCAGTCAGTTGTTCAGCATTGCACAGCGTCTTGGTATAAGGCTATTAGTAAACCTGTCAGAGAATTTTGCCGGCAGCAAATATTCTCACCATGGTTGGTTACATGAACTTTTCACTGCTTCATTGATATGTTCAGAGGGGACATGGCCTGAATAACAGCTGGTCTGGTTCACGTGTTAGCAAATACTCTTTTATTCTATTGTATGACTGACATGTGGAACGTGTTTTATTTAGATATTTTATAGTTTCAGATATCTCTGATACCCGCGATTCATTAGATCTAATCAGACGGATGGAAGACATGCTCAGCTGGAAGTTCAGTGGGTTAAGCACTGGCTTTAAAAGGTAGCAGTCTGGGTTTGATTCCGGCTGGAGGCAGAATTCTATCTGGGGTACCTATGCCCCTGCTATGGGGTGATGGCTCAAAGACACCCTGCGTTTCATACCTGTTCTCTCTCCGTAGTGCAGCTGGTTAGCGAATTCAACTGTTCATGCTCACCATGGGACAATTTATTTTTTTCTCCTGCGAGGATGGAACCAAGACATTTAGCTTTTTGTAAAACTTCGAAGCCATAGATACAGACAACAGCTTGCTCAGGTGCCTAGAAGCATCATCAGTTCATGATGCATCTTATTGTTCTGGAACTTCTATTCATAGGTTTTTCCCTTGAACATGCTTGGTGCTGATATGAACTGTTCTGCCTTGTTAGGAGGATCATCTGATCAGAAATCTTGACAGATATTCTTCATTCCTTTACACAGTATGCATTTCAGCATGTTCTTGTGGGTACAAACTGCTGTTCTTTACTGAGAAGCACAACAAGTGGCATGTGGCTATCCAGTCGAGTCTGTTTTATGGAGAAACCTCTTGAGAGGGATCTTGCTTTAACAACCCATTCTGGAGGTTACTTATAATTAAGCAATTGCAGTGCTAAGTACCTACATTATAGAGCTGGCTATACTTTATGGCCATTTCTTGTGCTGTCCTTAGATGACCGGTTAATACATATAGGTTTTCCTCTTCTAAACTATGGCTTGCACATTGTCATAAATATTACGCAAACTATACATGTATTTGGACTTTGATTATATACGAGCAGCTTAATTGTTTATTAGTACATATATTATAAATTTTATGCATTTTGATAGTGCAGATGAAAACCATATGTTATTTTAAGCTTTGAAACGATAGGATGGTCAGAGGTAAATCAGCCAATTGAAATAAAATTTTGTTGGCGATTTGAAACATGCGCTAGAAAGGACGGGTTACACTTTGGTTGTTTTTGTGCCCACGACCGATCCTGATAAAATTAATGTTTATAAAAGCTTGGCATTTGGCAGTTTATATAAGCACACTTTAAAGTTTTCGGTTTCATAAATAATCACGTGACTTCCGGTTTATTGCATGGGGTGCTGAACGGGGTATACTAAGTACCTGCGGTTTTTCGATATTATCAGCTTTCCGCTGGCATATCAGCCATTCAAGCTGACAGATATAATACTTTTGGTTCTTATCCACAGTCTAAAAGGGATATATTCACTCAAACCATCTAGTTAGGAGAAATTTTATTTGAATTTTTACGAAAACTCAGAATAGTAGATTTTACAAGTGTTTATTAAAACAATAATAAGCATGTAAAGCGTTTGCTTTTGCGAAAATAATGAAACAAATGAACAGGTTGTCGATTATAACTGATCAATATTGTTAAGCCAATGTATTCTTGGCGAAACGCTTTTGCACGTTCTGGCAAGTGCATACAAAGTTCATCAACCCTCTTCTTTTCGTAAGCTTCATTCACTATTTATACATAATATGATATAATGAAAGCATCATCATATCAAATATTAATCACGTATGAAATATTACGCATTTATGGATGCTACACAGGCTCAGATGTTTAAATTATTAGACAAAATCAGTGAACCAAGAAATATAGGTCACAGGGACCTACATCTAGTACCATATGAGACGCAGCGGTCACAGGGACCTACATCTAGTACCATATGAGACGCAGCGCTGAAGTGACCTACTATTCAAAGTCCGATGAAGATTCAATTAAGAGCCATTCTCTGTAACCACTTAAAAAGTCGCGCCACGCATAGTCATCGATTTTGCTCTAACTTTCCTTATTTACTTATTGTAACACCAAAGCAAGAAAACCATGTCGATTTCATTCCTATATGTGCCTGTTGCCATGGCAACGACTGTTGAATATTTTGTCAGAAATTGAGGTAAAAATTGTACTAAAATAGACATATTTCTAACAAATTTATGTATTAAAAAAAGAATGACATACTCTGAATGCTTCTCACATGTAAATGTCTTGTTCACCTTGAGTCGACACCAAAACTTTGAATTGTATTTGGAATTCTTGTAATGTCATCAGGCTTGGTCAAAGTGGGTGGGGGTAGTGCTATATTGCGAAAGGCTATTTTAAGGCAGTTTTAAGGTTATTTGTAGAATTCTTGCAGCCATACCGGCATATGTGTGCAGCTTCATCTAACAAAGCAACATTCCAAGAATAAATTTCTGGAAAAACATGCCTGGGAAAGTATACTTCCTGAAGCGTTACCATAGCAACAATAAGTTGATCGTCGCAAAATTCCAAAATGTAGGGTAATAATACTTATAATGTCAAATCATCATATCTTATAAATATATGTGTTCCTAAATTTTAAAAAACACTTAATAGTTAATTGGTCTTTTATAAAATATCAACATATTGCTAGTTTCTCTGTTCAAGGTCAAGGTCAAGGTCACAGAAGCACGAAAAGATGGCTAAAATGTGTTTTTTTCCTTATACTTTTGTGTTCTCTAGCAACAAAATATTGCAGCATTGACTTTGTACTTGGAGTTTATTTAGTGAATGACAACAACTTTCAAATACACATATAGCTGGCTTTCTCCAGTAACAGCCAATGTCAAGGTCAAGGTCACAAATACAAGAAAAATGCTAAAAAATGCACATTTGTGTTAATATTTTTTTCCTGTATCAACAGTAAATTTATATAATGTCTTTCTACTTGGCCTTTATTTAGTATATATCAATAACTTTCAAATGCACATATAGCTTGTTTCTCCAGTAGCCTCCAAGGTCAAGGTCAAGGTCACAAAAGCAAGAAAAATGCCAAAAATGCTCATTTTGTTCATATTTTATGTTCTGTATCAACAGTAGATACAGAAAATGTATTTGTACTTGGTCTTTATCTAATATATTTCAATCATTTTGTAAAGCATATATAGCTTGTTTCCTACAGTAGCTTCCAAGGTCAAGGTCAAGGTAACAAACACAAGAAAAATGCTAAAATGCACATTTTTCTCACTTTTTATGTTCTTTATCAACACTAAATAGAGCAAATGTCTTTGGACTTGGCCTTTATTTAATATATTACTATAGCTTTCAAATGCACATATAGTTTGTTTCCCATTAACCTACAATGTCAAGGTCAAGGTCACAAAAACAAGAAAAATGCTAAAATGCACCTTTCATTCATATTTTGTGTTCCGTATCAACAGTAAATACAGAATGTGTATTTATACTTTGTCTTTATTTGGAATATTACAATAGCTTTCAAATACATGTACAGTTCGTTTCCTCCAGAAATTTCCAAGGTCAAGGTCAAGGTCATAAAAACAAGAAAAATGCTAAAAATGCACATTTTGTTAATATTTTGTGGTCCGTATCAAAATTAAATGTAGAAAGTGTATTTGTGCTTGGTCTTTATTTAGTATACATCTCCTCTTAAACGACAAGGCTCATTCTTACCAAATTTCATATCTAGCATCTATAGGCAGGGGAAACCAATAATACTGTTTTTCATCCAAATCGCTTCAGAACTGTGGTTGCTATGGCAACTTACAGTTTCCATTGACTTGTATGGGAAAAATTGAAAATTTGCATTTATTGCTTTTTCTCTGCAGATATTTGGCAAATCTTTTACGGAAATGTTCCTTGAGTAGCTCTCTATCAATAACATGAAATTTATGCTAATTGCAAATTTGGCTGGTTGCCATGGCAACCGAATGGTTAAAAATAGAAAAAAAATATTCAAACATTATCCTTTCAGAAACTATGCAAGCAATAAGGCTGAAACTTCACAGAAAGGGTCTTGGTACTTCCCTCTATAAAAGTACTGTTTTTCTTGGCAATTGCCTTAGCAGTTTGGTTGCTATGGCAGCTTAAAATTGCCATTGACTTATAATGTGAAAATAGTAAATTTGCATTTATTGCTATGTCACTGCAGGTATTTTGACAAATTTTATAGAAATGTTCCCAGAGTAGTCCTCAACCACCCTCATTCAATTTATGCAAATTGCACTATTTGGCTGATTGCCATTGCAACCAAATGGTTAAAAATAGAAAAGATACTAAATATCATTTTTGCAGGAACTGTGTGACCAATAAAACCCAAACAGAAAGGATTTTAGTACTAGCCTCTATAGAATTAATGTTTTTCATGGGAATTGCTTCAGCAGTTAGATTGCTATGGCAACTTATAGTTTCCATTGACTTATAATGAGAAAAATGGAAATTGGCAATTTTTTGCTACCTCACTGCAGTTATTTGGTTTTTTTCTGTAGAAATGTTTCTTGAGTAGTTCTCTATGATTCATGTTAATTTTGTCCAAATCACTGAACTCGATTCGTTGCCATGGCAACATAAAGGAAAAAAATTGAAACAATATTCAAAAATCTTCCCACAAAAACCATATAGGGGGATGAAGCTGATTCTCTGCATACATGACATTAGCCACTACATAAATATTGTTCTTTTTTATTGTTGCTCACGTGGTTTCATTGCTATGGCATTTTAAAGTTTCTATAGACTTGTATTGGGAAAAGTGCAAATTGGCATTTATTTCTGTGTTACTGCAATATTTAGGCATTAAGTTTTACAAACATGTGTTTTTTATTGTAACTTCATCAGTTTTGCTAATATCAACTAGGACAAGCATAACAACTCAGTCAAAGTTGAAATTAGGCCATATTGTACAATTTACCTTTCAGTTACTTACCCCTGAGTGCTGAGGGTAAATGGACTCAGGTGAGCTACAGAACCAATGGTCCTCTGGTTAGATCACCTGAGCCAGAGGCTCCAGGGGAGATTATAGTATAGGTGGGATTCGTTGTCAATCGTACGTCTGTTGTCCGTCCACAATTTCAAATGACTTCTCCTCTGAAACTCTTGGCCGATTGTAACCAAATTTCGTATGCAGGCTCCAGGAGTCTTAGGAACGATAATTTGTTCAAACATCCTGGTCACATGACCAACATAGCCACCACGCCCATATCTGATAAAAACCCTTAAATATCTTCACCAGAACCAATAGGCAGATGGCCTTGAAACTTGGTATGGAGCATCGCGTAAGCGAGTACTACCAAGATTGTTTAACTTATGACCTTGAGCTGATTTTGACTGTTTTTTACGGTAAGGTCAAATTTGCTTCCTTGTGCTTTATATGGAAAAATGCTAGAACATAAGATATCTTAGAAACCGTTGAAGATTTTGGGCTAAAAATTGGTGTGTACAGCCATCTTTCTGAGTACATGAAGATTTATGAGTACGAGAGATCAAGGTCATTCTTTCTCTCATGTTTCAACAATTTTAAACATCTCCTCAAAAGCCACTGGGCCAATTGTAATCAAATTTCACATAGAGTCTCCAGGGGTTGATGGATAAAAAATTTGTTCAAACGGTCCAGGTCACATGACCAACATGGCTGCCACACCCATATATGCTAAAAGCTTCAAAAATCTTCTGCAGAACCAATAGACCAATGGCCTTGCAATTTGGTATGTAGCATAAAGTACTCAAGGACTACCAAGATTGATCAAATGATGATCTTCGGTTGACCTTGACCTTTCTTATGGCAAGGTCAAATATGTGGAAATGCTAGAACATAAGGTTTCATGGTAAGTTTTGAAGATTTTGGCCTAAAAATCGGAAAATACAGTCATTTTAATGAGTACATGAAAATTTATGAGTACAAAAAGTCAAGGTCATTCCTTGACCTTTGACTCAGTCACTCAGGTCTCTTATATTTTGACATTTTCAAACATAATCTCAAAAGCCACTGGACCAATTGTAACTAAAATTCATTTGTGAGCCTCCAGGGCTTGAGAGACAAAAGTTGTTCAAACGATCCAGGTCACATAATCAACATGGCCACCATGTCCATATATGGCAAAGACCTTTAAAAATTCTTCGTAAGAACCAAGTGACCAATGACCTTCAAACTTGATAAGTAGCATCGGATACTCAAGTTCTTCCAAGGTTGTTCAAATTATGACCTTTAATTGACCTTGTCCTTTTCTACAGTAAGTTCAAATATGGAAAAATGCTAGAACATAGATTTAATGGGAAATTTTGAAGATTTTGGCCCAAAAGTTGGTATATACACTCATCTTAATGAGGTCTTGAAGAATTATGCGTACAAGAGGTCAAGGTCAGTTTTTGACTTTTGACCCAGGTCTCTCATATTTTGACATTTTCAAACATTACCTCAAAAGCCAAATTTCAACCAATTTTCATATAGAGTCTCCAGGGGTTGAGGGAGTGAAAATTTGTTCAAACGGTCCAGGTCACATGATGAACAGGGCCGCCATACCCATTTATCATATAAAACTTTAATACTTTTTTTCTCAAGAACCAATAGACCGATGGCCTTGAAACTTGGTAAGTCGCATGGAGTACTAGAGTATTACCAATACTGTTCAAATAATGACCTTTGGTTTACCTTGACCTTTTCTGCGACATAGTCAAATATGGGAAAATGGTAGAACATAAGATTTCATGGAAAGTTTTGAAGATTTTGGCCTAAAATTGGTATATATATGGTGTCTTAATGAGTACATGGAGATTTATGAATCATGGTCATTCTTTGACTTTTGACCCAAGACTCATATTTAGACAATTTCAGACATAAGTAAGAGCCACTTGGCCAATTGCTTAGGTGAGCGATTCAGGGCCTCATGGCCTCTTGTTTCTGTGTTCTTGACCTCACCCTTTGGGGCCACTGAAAGAAAGTTGTTTGTTTGAAAGCTTTTGTAATATACTAAATAAAGACCAACTACAAAGACATGGCTGCAATGTATTGTTGATATAGGACACAAATACCGAAATTTTGTGCATTTTAGCATTTTCGCTTGTTTTTTTATGACCTTGACCTTGACCTTGGAGTTTATTGAAGGAAACTGGCTGTATGTGTATTTAAAAGCTATTGTAATATAGTAGATAAAGACTAGGTACAAAGACATTTCTGCAATATATTTTGATACAGAACATAAAGAAAATGAGAAAAAAATATGCACTTTTAGCATTTTTTCCTTCTTTCTCTGACCTTGACCTTGACATTGACCTTAGAGGCTACTGAAGAAAAGTTGCTTGTCTGAAAGCCTTTGTAACTTATTAAATGTATTCCAACTGCAAAGGCACTGTTGCAGTATATTGTTGATATATGACACAAAAGGTTGCAAATATGTGCATTTTTAGCATTTTGTCTTGTTTTATGACCTTCAGCTTGACCTTGGAGGTTCCTGAATGAAACAAGCTATATGTGTATTTGAAAGCTATTGTAATTTGTTAGATAAAGACCAGGTAAAAAGACATTGCTGCTATATATTGTTCATACAGAACACAAAATATGAGAAAAATATGCACTTTTAGTATTTTTCTTGTTTCTGTGACCTTGACCTTGACCTTGAACTTGGATGCTTCTGGAGGAAAGTTGTTTGTTTGAAAGCTTTTGTTATATATTAAATAAATTCCAACTAGAAAGACATTGCTGCAATTTATTGTTCATATAGGACACAAAATGTTTCAAAAAATATGTATTTGTAGCATTTGTTCTTGTTTGTGTGACCTTGACCTTGACCTTGGAGCTTCCTGAGTAAACGCAACTATATGTGTATTTGAAAGCTTCTGTAATATGTCAGATAATGACCAGGTTCAAAGCCATTGCTGCAATATATGGTTGATAGAGAACACATAATATGAAAAAAATATGCATTTTTAGCAGTTTTTATTGTTTCTGTGACCTTGACCTTGACCTTGATAAGAGAAACCAACAAAATGTCCATAGTTTATAGAAGATAAATATATTGTTAAATGAGTTTCAAAATTAAGAAACAAATATGATCATAAACTATGATGATTTGACATTTGAAGGACGGTACCCCTAAGAACTTGCTTTTTGCAACGGTGCACTTATTGTTGCTATGGTAACGCTTCAGGAAGTATACTTTCCCAAGCATGTTTTTCCAGAAACATATTCACAGAACACTGTTCTGTAGGAGGACGGTGTACACATATATTGACGAGGCCGCAAGAACTCTAGAAATGTCCTTAAAGATGTGTGAAATTGGATTTTTGCCATATATGGAAACCCCCACCCACTTTGCTTGAGCCTGATGACCACAGAGGTTTTCCAAATATTTTTTTAATTTCTTTTTTAAAGTTAGTGTGAACAAGTTATTTGTAGGTAGAAATAAATTAGAGCTTGTCATGCATTTGAAAGTTAATATATTTGTTGAAAAATTGCCCATTTTAGGACATTTTTAGCACATTTTTTCCCAAACTGTATAGCTGCTGTTGCCATGGCAACGGACATGCTTTGGAATGAAACTGATGTTGTTTTCTTGTTTTTGTGTCACAATAAGTAATATAGCAAAGTTTGAGCAAAATCGGTGACTATGCGTGCCACGGCCCTATGTAAAATTTAAGTCATTACAGAGAATGGCTCTTAAATATTAGTTCAAAATAAAACATTAACTCTATGGATCATGAAATACAAGTCACAATGACCAACAAATAGTATGACGTCATTTGCAAAGTCTGACTGAACCGTTGTCTTTAGTACGATGCATATATAATGTGAAATATATAAGGAAAAGAACAGTGAACTTTTAAATATATGTCACAGTAACCTATAGGTAGTATGAGGATTATTTTTTTGCATTGTTTGACTGGCCAACTATTTGTAATTATGTTGCGAATCCAAAAACAGTGTTGAGATATAGATATAAGTTAAAATCCTGGTCCATGCATAAGTTCAAGGACTCAGTGTGCATGGATGCTTTGCAGTTCATACATTTTAAAAATATGATCTGATCAAATATCAACACCCTACACCAAAGACATCAAAAGAGGTAAGGAAAAAATCTCATCCAATTAACTTTTCATACAAAGTTTGTGGACCAAAGTTCAAGGTCACAGAATTTTACAATGCATCAGCTTCATGCTGAGGGATACATCATTTGACCACGTCGCAACATTATAACATTAGAGGTTATATCACAGCATGATGATGGAGGACATCCAGTCGAACGCCTGACATACGCACATTACGCCTTACCTATACGCATGCCCAGCGCTGCGCCCCCTTCTCGACTCCCCTCCCCCCAAAAAAAAAGACAAAAAAAAACAACACAGAATCCTTGGTGGGGGCATAGGAAAACATACTACATTGATGAACACTTTGAAAAAGACGTGTTGTGTCGAATAATGCCTGTTTTTCTATGAATTACAAAATATACTAATGCGATTTTGATATAAATCCTCTAGTCCTAGTGTTGGATACATGAAAATTTACCCTAAAAGTTTATTTTTCGCTTACTCCTACCCTCGTAACCACTGTAATATAACCTGAATATGAAAAATATGTATATGAGAAATAATTATGTATAAAAATTGTAGTGGTTACGAGGGTAGGATGAAGTGAAATTTGGATGCATAGTGGATGTTGGTAGTTCAAATTCCCATAGGCTCAATGTTAAATGATGCAGACAGTACATGTATTCAGCCGCTAAATTAACCTAAAAGGCATTAAAATACGGGGAAATGAAATCGTACAGAATAAACTAGAAACATATAGCTCACATTTCCATATGTTTTTGTGGTTTTCTGCCTACCTTCGAAAATCGGCCTTTTCAGTGGGCACATTGCAATAGTAAAGTGTAACTCGTCCTTCTATGTAGAGATTTGATTGAAAATAAAGTGAAATGAGGTCCAACAGTTCAGAAATAGGGGTACTTAGCACTGGCAAATGGACACACGTTTTCCAGTTTAACTGTTTTTTTCGTGGCCGGCTCTGTTACTCCGGTATATAAATATTTTCCATTTATGATCAGAATTTTCTAACTTTTGTTTTATGTTCTCTGACTGATATTCTCATATGGTACTTGACGTGTATTAATATATCAATTAACATTCTTTCAGAGCAAAATATTAAGACTGCAACTAGATGGTTTGTTAACTGTGTGGCATGTTGTGTATTGTAATGCAGATAACTCTCTATACATGTACATATATGTCATTTAGATGCTGGTTTAATGACAGCAACAACATCACAGCTATGTTACAAATAATATATTGAGCATGACTTTGATGCTATTTTTATTTATTTATTTTTTTTTTTTTTATTTTTTTTTTTAATATCAGGCACATATGGTGGTGTCCATTCCCTTTCATTTTCACTTCCTTATTTACTTGGGGGATCAGTCCAGTTGTGAACCTCTTTCACACCTGACTTGTCTTGGGGGAATATGATTAATTTCTTGCTGAAATTAACCTATTTTACCCTCCAAGTAACGTGCAATAACAGTTACATTTGCATTTCTTCTGCCTAACCTGCTAGGTGCCTACAGCTTACAATTTCTGCCAGTCAGGGGAATCCTTCTTCGCAGTCGAGGCTTCTTTTCCCTCATCTTACGATGGGCACGGCTAACCTGGTGCGCAGGATTGTAAGTTCTTACAACATACTCTGCCAGTCAGGATCAGATCTCTGCTCGGGGATCTTTCCACTCCTCGCACAAGGATGGAATGCGGGACTTGCTGCACTGTGAGTCCACTTTCAACAACCTGGGGCTGCAAGTAGTTGTAAAACCTCGCCAGGACATTGCATTGCAATGGTACTTAGAGAATCCGACTAACTACCCGCATGGCACTGCATCATTCATGGTGTGGCAGTGTACGATGTGCTATGCTAGCACTGCAAATCTCATAATCAGCAGGTTGGCTGAGGATCCAGAATACTAGCTCTAAGTAACTCTGTAGGACCGGTTGGTGGGTACGGAGTATGAGCTAATATCAAGGTTTAGACTGGGCTGGTTCTTTATATTGCCAAACCTAGTATGGAAGTATGAATGATGTATTTAAATAAAGGAAGTACAGTAGAATACTTCAACTTTCTTATTTGTTCTTCATGCAATCTAAATTATACCAACTCATCTTTTCCTAGATCACTACAAATAAATCTTTGTTTGCAATAGTCATGTGTAACGCAGTACCAGTTTTGCAAACGTTAACCTACCAAGCACTCAGTTAAGAAAATGAGAGGGAAACATAAAAATTCTCATCGGATTAGAAAACAAAAACAATAGACATAATCTATTAAGATAACTGTACTTTTCTACGTGTGCCGTTCAGTTCGACATGTCTAGTCTGAATATATAGCGTCACTGATTTAGACACAGGGCCAAAAATGGAAACTTGTTTTTGTGGCCAGTAGAAAACAACATGTTGATCTGTTGTAATAATATTGAAGATAATAATAACAATTATAATGGGTTAGAGCCCTAATATGGGGCCTTCGCCGTAATAATAATAACAATTATAATGAAAATAATAGTAATTCGTTTATCTTATTCAATAATGGACTTATTGGTCCCAAGGCGGTACTTTCGTTGCGGTTGCATTTGTTTTATGTTCGGTGCTGCATAATTTATTGTATTCTCAGTTTAACCTTTCTATAATAAAAATTGAAAATATGTAAAAATAGTTGTTAAATGTTTTTCGTATAATTTGCTAAGTCTGTTGTAACCCTTCTCTTGGTCTAAATTATTTAGTTCAATAAAGATAGCTGAGTTGCCACCTATCGGGAAAGAGCTGCTGACTCGGCTTATCACTTGTAATTTATTGTTTGTTGGGATGTCTTTGGTTTGGAATCTGATTAATGTCAGTTCCTGAAGTGTAGTTACTCTTTAAATTTGCTCACACTGGCAAAATATAAATGAGCCGCGACACGAGTAAACCAACAATGTGGTTTGGTTGTGTGCCCAGCGCAGACTCAGATCAGCCTGGGCATCCGCCCAGTCTGATCAGAGTCTTCGCTGTCCGCATGCCGGTAGCTTAGACCCTTAGCTACCCTTTGAGCACTTACCGTAGAGTCTGGTCAAACAGGGCGAGTGCCCAGGTTGATCTGAGTCTGCGCTGGGCGCAGAACCACATTGTTGGTTTTCTCATGTCGCGGCACAGATGCAGATCATCAGAAGCAGTTCCATGATTGAACACATTGGCTACCAGTGATGCAAACATGAAGAATAATAGAAAAATACAACACACAGACTACGTACGAGAAAAGCATATGCCGGCTCTTTCTGTCCCAGTGAGGTGACAATTAAAAGATAATTACTAATACGTTCACAACAGGGGGCCAGACGACGCACAATGCAAAAGGTCAATAATAAAGCCCAAACTGTCACAAAATGATAAAACAAAATCAGAAATACGCCTTAGAAAGGTTTTGTCATTATGTCCCCCCACCAAAGGTGAGGGGGGACATATTGTTTTCAGTGCGGTTCCCGGTGCGTCGGCGTCAGCGTCGGCGTCACACTCTTGTATGCACAATATCTCTTGAACCAAATGATGGAATTTCACCAAACTTGCATGGATATATCATTGGGACAAGCTTCAGAGCTGATTAGATTTTGGTGACCTTGACCTCATTTTCAAGGTCACAGGAGGACTTAAATGGCATGAAAATTTCTTGTATGCACAATATCTCCTGAACCAATGGATGGAATTTCACCAAACTTGCATGGATATATCATAAGGACAAGCTTAAGAGCTGATTAGATTTTGTTGACCTTGACCTCATTTTCAAGTTTACAGGAGGACTTAAATGGCATGAAAATTTCTTGTATGCACAATATCTCCTGAACCAATTGGTGGAATTTCACCAAACTTGCATGGCTATATCACTGGGACAAGTTTAAGAGCTGATTAGATTTTGGTGACCTTGACCTTATTTTCAAGGTCACTGCAGGAATAAGATGACAATTTCTTGGACCCACAATATCTCTTGAACCAATGGATGGAATTTCACCAAACTTGCATGGATACATCATTGGGACAGGTTAAAGAGCTGAGAAGATTTTGGTGACCTTGACCTTATTTTCAAGGTCACAGGAGGACTTAGATGACAATTTTTTGTAACCACTATGTCTCCTGAGCCAGTGGATGGAATTTCACCAAACTCGCATAGATACATCATTGGGTTAAGTTTAAGAGCTGATTAGATTTTGGTGACCTTGACCTCATTTTTAAGGTCGCTGGAGGACTTAGATGACAGTTTCTTGTACCCATGATTTCTCTTGAACCAATGGATGGAATTTCACCAAACTTGCATAGATACGGGACAGGTTTAAGAGCCTTTTTTTTAGAGTTTGATGACTTTGACCTCATTTGCAAGGTCACTGGAGGGCTTAGATGACAGTTTCTTGTACCCACTATATCTCTTGAACCAATGGATGGAATTTCACCAAACTTGCATGGATACATCATTGGGACAAGTTTAAGAGCTGATTATATTTTGGTGACCTTGATCTCATTTTCAAGGTCACTGGCAGACTTAGATGACAATTTCTTGTACTCACTATATCTCCTGAACCAATGGATGGAATTTCACCAAACTTGCATGGATACATCATTGGGTCAACTTTAAGAGCTGATTAGATTTTGACCTCACTTGCAAGGAAATAGTCATCAATGATGGATATCTTTAGAACCAGTGGATGGATTTTCTCCAAATTTGCCTAGTATTTTGATTGTACAGGTTTTTTATTCATAAGGAGGCATTGGAAATGGGCTGGTGGGGGGGGCATCAGTTTTTCTCTGAAAAACATTTCTAGTTAAGCATATGTCAAAGAATGTTTGCAACCAGTTTGTGTTTGCAAGGATCAAAAGAAACAACAAAATTAATTTTTAATTGTTTTAAACGTACAATCAACTTTCAATATCTCAAAGCCGAAGTTCAACCCAAACTACTGATATATCAAAGTACATTTTCCGGGTCCAGAAAATTTACTTTGAAGTGTCAGTAGTGTGAAATAAAAGGAATTGAAATATAAATAAAAATAGGGGCTTTCGACACACAATAATTTCTGATACTGAGGTATATGTTATAGATATCGAGAGCTGACTGTATAACAAACTAAGAAGTGTAAAAAGCACTTTTCAGGAACTGGATCATTTATATTGCAACTCACGACATTGAACAGGAAATACAGCTGAGTCTCGTTATCTGAAACACTGATATCTCTAAGTAGTCTCTTATGGCAAATAATATAGTTTGGTCTTATTTCCTATAGCTTATTACATTTAAACTCCTTTTATTTCAAACTACTGGTATCTCAAAGTAGATTTTCTGGGACCAGAAAATTTACTTTGGGATATAAGTAGTTTGCTATGAACGTCGACTTTGAAGTATCGGGGGTTGACTGTAGTAGCAAAATGTGCAAAAGTACTTAAAAAACAATACAAGCGAATAGAAACTAAACTACCTACCTTTTCCAGCCAACAGCGATACTGATAATATGAAGTCGATTAGAGGGTTGCGTGCTGACATATTCGTTTTTCAGTCCAAACTTAACTATTTAGATGCCTGTTATCTTGAAAATTGATGCCATTTACTGCTTGCCACTAAGACGTCACAGAGAATGCGTCTCCTCGTACCACAATCGTCTGTGTTATTAATCAATATTCATAGCAATAGCTGATGTTCCCCGAGATGTTCACAGTAAAGGGCGGGACTGTGATGACTGTGCGTTATTTTACCAATTTTACCAGCTGCAAACCACAATCATAAGCATAAGGTCTTTGCTGTACACTTAAAGGGTATTCATTGGTCTTAGCTAGCTCCATGTGGACAGCGAAATCTCTGATCAGACTGGGGTTTCCCAGGCCGACCTGAGTCTTCGCTGAGCGCACACACCACTTTGTTGGCTTTGTCGTGTCGCAGCTCATTTACGGCATTCTATAGTTGTAAGTATGGTACAGTGAGCTAATGCAGTGAGTTACAGTGTCAGCTTATAACATATAAGATTATCGGAACAGATGGATTCTATAAAATTCCTTACTGGAACTGCGGGAGTTAAGCTAATTATTGAGTAATGCTTATTATGGACCTTATTGTTGAAATTAGAAACTTTGGATAAATGCACGCGGGCATTTATATTTGAATAAATTATAAATTGGGGCCTCCAAGAGCAAACGATTTCCGATGAGCCTTCTAATATAAGCGGCATCCCAGAACATAAACACCATTTAACCATAACGGAGCATGTGTACCCCTTCGCCATATATCATAGTTACTCTCATTTTGAACGCATTTTCCGGACTGGGTTTCCAATCTGTTCTTATCTGCATGTATTAAACATGTCCAAGTGTTAGTGAATGTTTTATCTATTGTATTTGAAAATGTTGTGAATTTCAGGAGTTTCTATGACTATATGCAAAAGTAAGGAGGAAAATTCTAAGGAACTGACCTAAGGCAATTCCAGATCCAACCCAAGACACCACGTGGGAAAGAGACAACACAAAATTAGTCACCACCAAAGACAACACCAGCGGCAGCCATTTGAACAGACATTTCCCATCTAGGTGATGAACATCACAAACAATATATAAATAACAGACATAGCAACTAACAACACATAAAACAACAAACTTAAAAGAAGAACCCAAACAGAACTGCCGCCTGGGGGGGGGGGGGGGGGGGTTAACAGGCTTATGGTCGAGCAACCCTGGCCCTTTTTTCTGCTTTGCTTCATTTGATACTTAGTTTTTCAACACAACAGATACAACCACCGCCCACCAAATAGTGTTACAAAACACTGACCGTGACAATAGGGAACAATTTATATGTAGATATAAACAACATTTTTTTTACCTATTTTCAATTTTTTAATGTCAGGGATAGCCTTAACGTAACAAACTACAGTCAAACCTGTCTTAATGGGTCACCTCATGGGACCCACAAAAATTGGCTGCTTAAGACAGGTGACTCATTAATACATGTTCATTTTTACTGCTTTTTTGGTCTAAGGAACCCGTATCATAACCTATTTTTATATCGAATTGTCATCTTCATAAATTGATAAGGAAAGTCATGTTTTATCGATTATTTTTCTAAATTTATACACCAAGTCGCCATAAAATTTAGGTTCAGAAAGGCCTTGCTGAGGAAGTGGTTTCGATCCGATATTACATTTAGACACTAAGTCGAAATGCTGTCGATAGAATTTTGAAAACGCTTTACGAAGTTTTTGACATCTATATCCTTGTTTGAGAAATTTCACTGTCAAACTTTTATCACGAATATTAAAGTTATCAACATGGCGGGACACTCGAGCAAAACGAAAAAGATGCGAAATCTTAACACCATAAGAAGTCATCACCATATAAAATGAAAAAATAGATATTATCAAAATCAAAAATGAGCTCGTCTATCGTTAATTTTAGTGGTATCAAAACCGTCCAATATAGATATACGTAAATCTAAAAAATGAACCATCGGTATCTGAGACGCTGGCCGTATTTAACTGAAGTTCAGAAGTGTAAATGTGATTGACTATGCTATCAAAGAAGTTATTGTTAACATTCAGTAGATCATACAGATATCGAGAAGTAAAACTAAAGGCTTCAATAACTACAGTTTGCTTGTTCTCTAAAAAGACAGCATGAACACTCTCTTAATAGAACAAAAACAGATCAGCTAAAGAGGCGCAAAATTAGTGCCCATAGAAATACTTACAATATGTCTATATAGTTTAGAGCCAAATCGAATTATAAATAAAAAATCTTAAAGAGTTCCTTCAAGAGCAGGGAATGCATTCAGGAGAAGGAACGTGGGTCAATATTGTCCAAGCGAAAGGTGAGAGCTTCACATACTTTCTGACAAGACCACAAATTACAATTCCTTGCCGCTTCAACGGTCAGAGGTATTAGAAATATCTAATGTTTACATTTTGAGTAAAATTAAACACCAACTTGAGATTTTTTGACCTATCTTTAAAAGATCAGGCTATGTAAGTAAACGTGGTCATAGTACCAATTTCATATGTCCGAACTCGTAAATCATATAACCACTGACGATTCCGAAATATCTTAGATACACAGACATGGACCCTCTTACACAGTTGTAATCCGGTGCCTGCGAGTAGAAGACATCGCCTGCTTATCATATTACACCCGTCATATCTATGTATCTGTGGGATAAATCAGTAGTAATGAAAGTCCGAAAAAAGGAAAACCTTTTCTCTGCTTCGGCTGTACATGTGGCCATCAAACGGAAATAACGTGGCCACATTGTACTGTTTAATGTTATAGTGTCTCCCATAGAATTTTTTAACCCTTGTCAAGCTGAGCCGAGAGATATCTCGGATAAAGGGTAGGTCACTTTGAGAGAATGTCAGTACCGCTTGACATCAAATACACCCTACCTGTTGCAGTTGTCCTATGCAGGAGGGAATCGGCTTTCTGATAGAGCAAGCTTTACCCACATCACTAGGGTTTGAGATTTGTAAACACTGAAGTACGTCAAGGTTTTTATGATGTGTTCAATTATCAGCTTTTAAAGAAAACACTTACTTGATGGATCTTAACTTTCTCGGAACTAGACTTCGTTCATTTTCAGCAAGAACACCGGACAATAGACAAGTTATCAGCTTCTGTCTACAATGCATACACCTAATACTAATATAGCGTTTTTTTCTGTTTTCTTTTTAATTTTCCTAGTCGATTCCCATTTAATCACGTTACCTCCTTATTTGGAGGCCACGTGACCTTTGTGACTTTCGGAAATGGCGGCGCACGCCTCGGTTGCGACTGGGTGACAATATCAGCCTAATCGATCAGAGATTGTGCCTGCTGTGGCAGGGTACCCTCTTTTAACCGTCGCTTGAATTATATTAAATGACCTCAGCACCCCGCACATAAATACAGGCAAGTTTACACGAATTGCAAAAATGGGTTATTTTTATATCGTGTCATATAGAACTATTAAAATTTATATAAAAGTGTCTGCTTTGAAGAAACTTAAAAATTGCTATATCTTGCCGAGGGTCTCGAATTTTTCTATAGCCGCAAACAATTTTAAAATAACTCTAAGCAAAATATTAATGCAGTTTCAGCAAGATTTGACAGTTCGAGGTTAGTCAACCTTAGTACATGCTGAGACATCGTTTTATATATGCTTCAATAATCCTTTATTCTAATTAAACTGTTATTAAATAAAACTGAAACTAATTACTTATAAAGCTTCATCATGTTACCCATAACAAATTAAGTTTCACCCGATATACTATTCTACTTTAATATTAAGGCAAAACTTTGATTCCAGTAAACTTGCTCCACTGCAACAATAAATGTTTAGAAACGAAAATCATAGTACTTTAGGTGGACAAAAGTATTCGTCTCATAGTGACGTCGCCGGTTTAATTGATGCATTTCCATATGTTTTAAAAAGACTACTGTCGCAATATTTTTAATGGCAATGTAATAAAACTTGCAGGGATAAAAAGTGAATTGAAAACAGCAATAGAAATTAAATATCAAGATGATTTCATGTTTAGTATAGGAGTTTAAAGTGATCGAAATGAACGTAAACATTTTAAAATCTTAATCCACATTGACGTTAATGTTAACGTCATCGAAAAATGGAAGTTTTTTTTGTTTTCCTTTCAGTAAAACCAGTTGGTACAAGGAAATAACAAAAGAATCGAATTTCCTGTACTGCTTGCTTATTGCGAAACTCATTTTGCATTAACCTGGTGAAAACAGAATGGTGATTACTATCGTATTTTTACGGTATTAATTTTTACAAAATTTGTGTGAATACATTGATTTAAACGGCAACATCACTTAGTGACGAATACTTTTTTCCACTTACTGTAGCTGCATGTTAAACGAAAATTAATGATATTGGTAAGAAAAACATCTTGAAAGAAACCTTTAACTTCTTATAAATAGTATCTAACTGAATATTAATGACCTAAAATGAGATGAAAAGATTGTTGTCATGGACATTATCAGGACTTGCATAGTTTGAGGTCAGCTGTGCATCAATACGAAAAACATCATGCCGTACAAAATGAAAAAAAAAAACAAAAAACAACAACCTAGAACACCTATTCGTTCATCTATATTCTATCCAAACATCTAAAATGAAACAGAGAATGAAAACAAAGGCTCGCCATCAGACGTTTTTGCATTCAAACTTGCAAAGGCGTACACTTCTGAGGGTTTAAACTAGTTTTATGCACGCAACTTACTGATGAAGCATGTGTTGGGTTTTGGCAGTGGCCATCTTACTCAGTTAAAACTCAAACTAACACAATAAAGCTAAACAAATCAGTAGCCGAACAACTTGAATGATAATAGCCAGAATATACCTAATAGCCAATATACACCTCTAAAGCGGTAAGGAATTATAATTTATAGTCTTGTCAGAAAGTGTGTGAAGCTCTCGCCTGTCTCTTGGACAATATTTATACATTTATCAGTTTTGACTCAAATTAAATAGACAAAAAAAATAATTGTAGGTATTCCTATGGCCACTGATTGAACCCCTCTTGTAGCTGATTTGTTTGTGTTCTGTAATGAGAGAGACTTCAGACTGTCACTTTTAGAGGGCACTCAATCTGAAGTTATTGAATCTTTTAATTCCAGTTCTCGGTATCTAGATGATATAGTGCATATTGACAATAACTTCTCTGGTATTAACATTGCCACCTAAATTTACCCTTCTGAATTTCAGTTAAATGATGCCAGCGTCTGAGACACCGAGACCTCATCTTTGGATTTACTTTTCTCAATATTGGATGGTTTTGTTACAACTAAAATTCACGTAAAGGATATGATTTTGGTTTTGATATTGATAATTTTCCATTTTGGATGGCGATCTTCCTCGTTCTACATCCTTTAATAATAACGTCAAACATTGGTAAACGGAGTTGTTGTTATTGTTTATTCACGCCCTCTACTGATATTGCAATGTTCTTTTTCCCCCTGTGTTTATGAAGTTATTTCATTAACATAAACGCACTCATACAAAATGAGGGAGGGAATGAGTCTGAAACAGACAAACAGATTGAGTTTTGTATGTGCAACAATGTAAGGCTGTTCAACGGCTTACAGGACTTTTCAGACACACATATGACGGGCGAAGCCCATCCTTTTCCTTTCGCAGCGTTATCCTTCACTGATTCGAAAGTTACCAATTTACTGCTGGCTTGACTAAGAGACTTTGGCCAGTCGCTGGCTGGCCGAACCCGGATTTGTATCAGAAACAATCTGCGTCATAACCGAACGTCTCTGTCCACTCTTCCGCGGCGCCGGTGAAATTGCGCATCTGAAAAAAAATACTTTCTGGATCTCGAACATTTCATGTTGATCACGTATACAAATGATACAAAATTTCTTTCACCACTTGTTGAATGGCTTTGCCAATGATACAGCGGGCCTCTTACCCACACCTCCCCTACCGCCACTAGGCAACGGTAGCCGTTACCTTTACCTATCCCGTCGAATTTGGATTTGTAACTTTTCATTATCATCATGCCATCGTCTCAATATGATTGAATTACTGCCCAAAAGGGCGTAAAAGTAAATTTTATCTGACTGCCATGAGCCACACCGAAAGAAAGCAAGTTGTCAGTAAATATATACATGCACACATATCAGCCTGCGCATACGCGCAGTCTGATAAATCTCTTTACTGTTCCTCACGGAATCATTGTACCAGAAGACAACAAAAGCTCTGGTCAGTTTGGGCGGGTACACAGACTGATCTGAGCTTCCGATGACCGTACATGCCCCAAAGACACATTTTATCGTGGCACGGCGCATTTTGTGATTTAGTATTACCATGTTAGGGTAACGCAGTTTTTAAAGAGGAACTTGGGTTTACTCATAGGGCGTTTTCTTTTTCGTTGTGCGGCTTATTTTGTGTCGGCTGCAGTAACCATATTACTGTTAGATTTTTTTTTTCAATTTTATTAAGGACCTCTGACAGTTGTAATGTAAATTTGCCTATAAAAATGGGGAAAAATGAACTTTCTGTAAACTTCAAAAATTTTATTGAAATGAGTTGCTCTGAACTCCCTACAGTTGGCACAAAAATATTTTTTCAACTTTATCACACGTAGACATAGATTTTTGGTGTAAAAAGCAAGATTTTACTATTGAATGTACGGAAAACAGGAAAAGTTTTATAGAGATGCTTCCCCGCCCCCCCCGTGCCTCAGCAAGCCACTTTGCATGCACATGTGTATTGTCAATATACACATTATATATAAGTGGCGAGCTGAGGCATGGGGGGGAAAGATAGTCTACAGCTGAAAACTTGAAAAGTGGATGGGGTAATTAGACCCTCTGTGTCTAAAAATAAGGCTAGCATACTTTTGATTTACATATAATTGCATACTATGAGCACCTATAGTGTTTTACTTCATTTTAAGCATATTTAACAAATAAAATTCATTAAATAAGAAAAAGCGTAAAATATATGTATTTAGGACGACTGAAAATTTCACTTACCCCTCTTGCGAGAATCAGTGAGAACTAGTATGCAGATGTAATAATTGTTCAAAAGCAATATCAAAACCTCTTTATTATGAATAAGTCTACCCGTAAAAGCTAAAATTTTTATTTCTGGCTTCCCAAGAAAGCGGCAGTAATTTGGCGAAAAATAGGCAAATTTGCATGGAAACTGTCAGACGTCCTTATCGTTTACGAGAATCTGAAAAGTAGGTTCTTCCACTAAAGCATTTATCATGACAAGTGTACTAGTCGTCATCTTTCCGTATTCTCATACCGGTCTTAGCACGTCTTATAACGTTGCCCCTAAGCGGCTGCAACGTCGCTAATAAATGACGTCAACGGATGTCGTTTATTTATAAAAACCTATGCTATCTTATCAAGCGCTACTTGAAAAACGAACTCAGTAGTCAATGGCCTTTTATACCTTTCTTTTTAATTGACAAAATATCAGGTTTTGAAAAATATCAAGCTCTGTACGTTTAAGTTTTAAAATCTGAGAATTTCGCCGCATTCCCATTGCTGTCAGTGGAAATGGCCAAAAAAAATTCTCACGTTTTGCAATCTGATCTAGCGACTCAACGAACTTGGTGACCTATCTAGTTTATTGGTCAGTTCTATGTAGGACATGAACATGCACACCTGTGCAAAATTTGAAAAATTCTATATATGTGCCATTTACGTATTCTTGACCTTAACAGCCTTGCAAGACGATGGGTCGGGCCTCAAGACTTAATGAAGGCGCCGAACTAAACCTAACATAATAGTAACACAGACGGTTAGCCCCTGACACTCGTACTAGGACGTCTTGGGTCGAGCCCACCGTGGTTTAACTAGTAGTTTTTTTCTACTCCGAAATTTCAGTGTTGCTCTTTCTTTGGATCCTCAAGTTTAATTTTGTTTTCTATGTTCCTGAAATATTACACTCATGAGCTAGGAATCTTCCACGCAAACCGATCAATTAAGTGTCTAATGAACCATAGCAGAAGCAAGGGCGAGGGCCTCGTCGCTACCGCAAACCGGTTAAGCCCCCCCCCTCCCACACACACACACACACACTCCTAGTTATTTCATTACTAGCCGTCCCAAGGTGCCACTTCTGTTTTGGGTCCTCTTGGTAATTTTATGTGCTGTTTGTTTCTATGTCTGTTTTTGATATTGTGAAGGATTTTACACTCTCAAACCTTGTATTTCTTAGCTTGTTGACGGTATGGGTTAGCACTGTATTTTTCACTGCCAGCAGACCTTTAAGGTCAATTATTACCAGAATAGGTAAAGTTAAAAATCACCAGGAATACGATGTCTTAGCATGCTAATTAATTATGCATTCACGTAGGGGACATTACTGTTACGAAATGGATCCGATCGTCGACTTTGTCGTCGAAATTATTTTATTCCTTTCAATCAGTAGGGCTACAGTTTTTAGGGCAACTGTGGTAATAAACATTTACGGAAATTGTGGCTACGTTATGCATGGGTTGTTTGTGAATACCTCTCGTGGACAGCGTATTGCATGATTTTAAGGTGAATACCTGCACGAGTCTTTTGATTGTGGACGGCGTGTTGCATGATTTTAAGGTGAATACCTGCACGCTTAGATTCGTGTCACATGATTTAAAAGTGAGACGCATAGTATTTATACTCCTATTCTTTAATGAAAAAATTAGACGTGGCTGTTAAATTCTAAGGTGAATTGATGGATGTTATATTGTCGTGTGCCTAGTTTCTGTGTTAAGACCTGAAGGGTAAGATTTTATTATATTTATTCAGAATAGTTTGGCTAAGAATGAAAAATGTGACTTCTGATTGATATGGTATGATTGCTGATTTTGTTTATACTGACCATGCTGCGCATGGTATGTGTATATTAAGAAGTTTTGTAAATTACGGAAATAGTTTATATCACTGATGTTGGTTGCAATGGTGTGCGTCTATTTGACGTCCAGTGATGTCAGTTGCATTCATGTTATTCATGTAACGTCAGTTGCATTCATGTAATTGCGACGTCAGCACTTTTTCTATTAGTTTCACTGGTGTGCATCTATTTGACGTCCAGTGACGTCAATTGCATTCATGTTATTCATGTGACGTCAGTTGCATTCATGCTATTCATATGAAGTCAGTTGCATCATGTTATTGCGACGTCAGCACGTTTTATATTAATTTCACGTATACGTGGCCTATAGAAGTAGATTGATTTGTAATGGAACTAATTTACATACTCGTGACGTCAATTGACGCCATAGCATACACCGCATTAAGGGTTTTTTCCATACATTATAATGGTAATATTTGGTCATCATGCGTTTGATTTGCCTTCACTAGACGGCGTCATATGGTATAACATCATTGATGTCATGATGTCAGATCAAACGTTATGATCCCAAATGTGTTAGAAACGCTTATTCAGTTATTATATTCTATGGCAAATGGTATTACGCTTAAGTTAAAGAAATGAATTAATACATATGCGAGTTAGATTTTGGTCAATCAATTTAATGTAAATAGGTCATTGTTTAGATTCATTCATGTTTTATGTGGGATATGTCATGGTAATACCTGTTGGCGTCTGTATACTTCTTGACAATGTTTGGCGTCAGATCCTTCGAGGCACATGCGTGGTAGGATCTACGTTTCTTCATTGGCGGAAGTGGTAAGCACAGTTTTGGCTTTACATCGTGATCGCGAGTTGTGTCTAGTGACACGGCTGGCGTGTGCACGTTATGCTCGGCATTCGCCGAGGGCGTTGTATGGTATTTCCAAGACAGGCCCAAGTCTTACGTATTGTTCTTATGTAGTTACAATGTATTAAGTGTAAGTTCGTTATTTTTAGGCACGTCTTACCTGGGGATCCTATACCCATCTCCAGGTTAATACCAACCCGGGTAGAGGCAGTTACAACGCCGCTTGTGCATGTTTCCCAAGCAGAGGCGGGAAGCACAAAATGTAGGCGAAGTCCATGTTATTACTGCGAAGGTGAAAGTGGGACAGTGTTCGTCCACTAAAGTGTCTTATTATATATAGACTGGTCCCTGGTACGAGCCAGGGAGCGACCAGTATATAAGCGTGCGCATATTAATATAAGTTGGTGTTCCTCATGTTATATGGACTGGCCCATGATATGATCCAAGGAACGACAAATTGAAGTCTACCATCATAAGGCCTTGTTTTTTTTTGTATGAGCTCAAACTAACGTTTTTTGTTCTTTGTGTTTTCCTTTAGTTCATGGCGCTGAGCCGAGCACGGTGTTGACGTCAGACGGTAATCTATTTGCGTATTGTACGCAAATCGATTGCAGATTTGAAACAAACACCTTACTTGGGTCAGCGACATGAACTGATATGTGTTGTATATTATTGTAATTGTGACAGTTGTAAATTTGTATTGTTGTATATAGAATTTACATTATATATAAACTTCAAAAAATTCTAACGTTGTTAGAGTTTCCTTGTTAGTGTAATACACTGGTAGATAACCCTTTAACCGGAAGTCACCCTCCGCCGTCCTGGCGACGCATAAGGCTCTACACCCGTGTCGACCGTGTGTAAAACCTTCTGCGTAACAATTACATATATCCAGTATAATTCGCAAAATTTCAACGAAATTTCTTTCTTTTAATTTCTGAGTTACCCAAATACGAATCGTCCGTTAAATATCAAAATAACATCCCAAAGTCAACACTATTTAATGCCAAACAAGTGTCGAACCGAATGCCACAGTTTTAGCCCGTTTTTTATATGCATTGGGTTATTCATTTCCCGAAAATACCAGAAACAGCTTTTCTTTACCCGTTTCAATCCGTTAAATTATGTGAATCGAAGATTGACAGATTTGGCAACGATGTATGTTGATTTATAGCCATACATTCATTATGCAAGCACACCTCACATATAAAAGATTATACAAAATTAAACAAAGATACAAAATTTTTTTACAAGTTTATAGCTGGCGCAAATTGACCTGTCTCTTTGACCCCTCATTTAAATATATTAGTAGGTTCAGTTGATTTCACAGATAGGGATGCATGAATTATGAAACAAACTTAAGGCCATCCTTTAAAAATATGTTTGTTGAGCTCCAATGCAGACTTAGCTGGATCGGTAGGTTGGGAAGAAGTTTATTATTCGGGTGCCACAAAGTACTGGTTGCGACTAAAATACATTTGCAAATAGTACAGACCCGAATCAAAGTATTCCTTTGAGCAGTATGGTTATGATCAACAGTGTTTGCCATCTAACACTGACAGTCTTAACTCCGTTCAGCAGCCGTTACCCAATTTAAAGTTGACAATTACATGTATTGTGATTAAATATTACTACATACGAAAAAAATGAAAGAAAGGACACAAAGGCCAAATCTTGGATAGTATCGAATGCAGCAAACAGAATTTTTATCATGGCCTTACACATAACAAATCCTCTCAAGATTCACGAGCATTTCTGCCAGAAATGAATTACTTCATGCAATTGTGAATAGTTTACCAGATATACTTGCATAAACCTATAGACGTCTTGCCCTTGTTAACTGTTGGCACAACTGTATGGGGTTGGTACAAATAAAATTTATCATTTATCAATAGGACTTTTGATTCGGGGCCGATAATGCTATGCATTTAAGAAGCCATAATTCGTTTTAATCGCTTAATTGCAAACAGAAGCAACTGCAAAAGCATACGCCTCAAAGAGGATTCAAAACCTGGGCGGGGAGAGGAGAAATGGATGAATAACGTGCAGTTTAACTTCCTTTTAGACAGTATTTAAGTCATAGCAGGATGACGGGTGGGTGATAATGAAAGGCTGTGTGCATTGGAACCCCGTTTACGATCGAAAAGATTCTCGTCTCCAGCGGGACTCGAATCAGGGGCCACTAGATCGGCAGACCACCGCTTAACCTACTGAGATACCGGGGTTCTGGACGTGTGTGTCTGAGAAAGAGAGAGAGAGAGAGAGAGAGAGAGTTGCATTCTACATCTTAATAGCATGTTACCCAAAGTGAGAATACAATGTAGCAGAAGATACATAAAGAGATACAGGGAGAGTGTATTACATCCATCTACGTATCTGGATATTATTTCAACGTCGTCATGATTTATGGTATGGTAAACAATACCATGGGTGAAAAAGTAAGCATCTTAACTTATTCTTTCTATCTTTACCGTCTCGGTCAATCATGACCATGATGACAGGTTTCTGGTGTGGCGCATAAGTTGTCACAAAAAAAAAAAATAAATAAATAAAAAAGATGAATTTGTGACAAAGCCACCAGCAGGTTAAAACTATTTGCAAGAAGTCCTCAGGGCCAGGCATTCCATGCCTAACCCCTGCCCTACCCTAGGATATTAAATTTTGGCCTTAAACCCATCAACTGTCTCCGAAGAGACAGCTTCGGTTGTAAGGCCATTCCAAGTTGCAATTGTCCTGGGGAAAAAGGAATTCTTAAAACCGTCCGTGTAAGCGTTTGGACGGTGGTACTGGAATGGATGGGACCTAGTTCTCCTGCTCCCTTCACCAACCTCAGATAGGTACTTAATATTTATCTACAATGGCAAGATTATTATGGATTTTGTAGAATAGAGACAGAGAAGCCTGCTGTCGTCTTTCCTGCAGGTCCGGCCATTGGAGTTCTTCTAACATTTCTCCCACATGGCTTTGATTGCGCCAGCACCTACAGGTCCAACGGGCAGCAGTCCTCTGTACTTTTTCTGCATCTTGCCGCTACCTACTGCATGATGCTCATGTTTGCAACGTTTCCATTCATCTAAGCTGAAAATTGAATGCGTACTCTCTCTATTGAATACTCTCTCTCTATTGAATACTCTCTCTCTCTCTCTCTCTCTCTCTCTCTCATAACCAGCTCTGAAATTTAACATTCATAAAAAATGATTATGTGATAAAATTTAGGCGATTTTCCATACAACATAGTACGCGCCGAAACTCCTTGGCATTTGGAAATGGAAAACCGGCTTTATGAAGCAACCCGCTCTGTAAATATCAAAGGCTTCTTTTCTATGGCGTGTACTTTATGCAGGTTTCGGCGCCGAAGCTGCCTTTGTAAATACTTGGCAAAAAGAGTTTCGACGCTGAAGCCAACTATAATACGCTCCACGAAAACCCGGCTTTAGGATATGGCAGTCAATCAATCGCGTATATACGTGTAGGTGTGGTTCTGCTAGAAAGCTTTGTCTCCTATTTCGCAATGAATTGTGCTATTTTGCATATTCATGCATAAAGGTCAGAAAGACAGGTCAATTTGCGCCAGCTATACATCATTAAAAGTACACCAGTCTAATGCTAAATCAAAATAAATAAATGAATAACACGGAAACCACACACACAAGATACTTTTTAACACAAAGGGGTCATATTTAAAACACGACGGCTAATGATTTGAGGTGTTTGAAACGATAGTGCAAGTGGCGTCGTATAATGATGGTCAGTATACAAAATAAACACAAAGTCGTTCTCAAACAAACCCATTTTATATCAAAGGAAAAGAAATCTTTAATTATCAAATACTGTTATCACTCTAAATGCATGTTGTCTCCTTTTAGTTCGATCCTGTTAAGTTATCCTCCGCTCCAAAAAGACAAGATTGCTGTGTTGTACTAAAACTACAAGTACGGGTGATAATCATTCATAGAAAACATTAATTCCATTTGTAAGTTCCTTGTTAGAAGTTATTAATCTGACACTTTACCCGTTGAATCACATTAATCTCCGACGGGCACTCGAGAAAATGCATTCATCTGTTTTGTCATTACCCGTAATAACTTATAAATCTCACTCTTTACCCGTTAAACCTCATCAATCTTGAAAGGGTACCCGGCAAAGCAAATTTATTCTATTCAGTGCCTATTCTTACCCGTAAACTAGACACACTGGCTCGTGCCTAGCTATCGTCGCGATTTGCATGTCGATTCAGGCATTACGGAAATCAGTAACCCAGGTATTATTATACTTAGTATATAAATTACGCAAACTCGTAGGGAAAACAGAATTTCCTGATCAATTTGAGAAAATTATCATGCGATTTAAACGCATTGGCTATAACTTAGGTGTAATGCGACAGACTGCATGCTTAATTATTAACCCAATCATGGTTAACAACTTTGCTTCCTCTTTAATTGCACGCCGGTAGGTCGGGGTTCAGACTCTATGACAGTCCCAACATAAAGCTATATAGTAGTTGGTTGGGGCCGGATGATTGTCTGTTTCTTGGCCCACCGGGGTTCAACTGGTAGTCTTCTTTTGCTCCAGTGTCCCAGTGGTGTTGTTGACGCCCCAGGGATCTACAGGTGTTTCAACACGTTTTGGCTGTCGACTACAGGGTCAGTCTTCGTCCTTGCTTCATCACAGTCTTTTCGTAATTTTAATTGTTGCCCATGATGACACACTGATGAGTTAGGGGACCTCCATACGAGCCGAACTACCAACTAATTGTGTACACCGCGGCGGAGGGTGAGGGTGAAGTTTTGGGCCCCGTAAAAGCGGTTTAAAACCCCAGTAGTTATTACTAACCGTCCCAAGACGGCACTTTCGTTGCGATTGCATTTGTTTTATGTTCGGTGCTGTTTAACTTATTGTGTTTTCATTTTAACCCTTCTGTTGGTCTAAATTATTTAGTTCTGTAAAGATAGCTGAGTTGCCACCTATTTGGGAAAGAGCTGCTGACTCGGCTTATCACTTATAATTTATTGTTTGTTGGGATGTCTTTTTCATTCGTTCCCATTGATGATGGGGATAGGGTTTGGGATCAGATTCTGTCAGTTCCTGAAGTGAATTTACTCTTTACATTTGCATGTAGATTCAGGCATTACGGAAATCAGTAACACAGGTATTATTATCATTATTTTTATCATCATTATCATATTTTTATAATCTCGACAAAATTGTTTGTGATGTTAAGGCTAGCCTGGTAACCACCTCTATGGTAAATGGTTGTGCACATGGCTGCCGCTGATGATGTCTTTTTTGTGCCTATTTTGTGATGTCATTTTCCCATATGGCGTTTTGGGCGGGATCTGGGATTGAATTGTGTCAGTGCCTGAGAGTTTTCCTATTTACTTTTTTAATATTGTTGTAGATAAACAAGATGTGAAAAAAGATGTTAAAAGCATTATACTGGTAAGATTATTTATCGAACTGCTAAGAAGTGAAAATAAAATTTATTGATTTTTATTACTTTAATTTTCACTGCTAGAGTGGAAAATAAGTTTAACTGAGTGTTCTATGAAAACATCCAAACATTATAAATGATCACAATTTATTTAACATAATTTACAAAATTCATTTGCGTTTTATTTATGTACAGCTTTGGCCATTTATGTATTTTCATTTTCTGTTCCCTTTCAGTCAGTCAATTGGTATGTCAGCAAACAATATCGAAAAGAAAAATGCGAACCAGGTCGACGGACTAAAATCGGAGATCGGTCTTATTGAGACATCGTATAATAATTTCACTGTTTTTGCAAAGTTGCATACATTGAGGACCTATAGCATTAACAGGTGTCAGACCTGAACGTGCTTGTTGATTCCAAATGAAGTAAAATAAGACTTTTTACAACCGCCACATGGCACTCAGCACTAGCTGCAGTGAAGCAAACACTAACAAGTAATTTTGAAGTGTTTCAAAATTAAAATTGATATTAATATGGCAAGCTAGACACATAATACCGAACCCGTGGTGATTAGTTGTGCAGTTAATAGAAATGCTTAAGTGACACCATACCGCATCAAATTTAGAATAACGTGACTGGGCATGATGTTGCAATTCTGTGCCGCTAAGTATTGAGCATGTACGCTCAGTATAAATCGCTGCACTTCGGCTTGCAGAAATAATAACCATTTCTGCCAAGTCATGTTTATACTTTGAAATACATTCTAATATTGTTTTTCTAATGTAAATTACAATTAGGCTCATTAAATTTGCCATTATTGCTTGTAATGTGACAAGTCTTAACTTCTAGTAGCATAACGTTCTCAAATACAGATTTTAATTTCCTATTATTGGTTCGATTTGCAACTTGACAATGACACAGCAAATGGATTAATATTAAAAAGATTCTTAAACGAATGGCCGTTTGGCGCAAACGTACACAAAAAAACAGGTTCAGTGTCTGAGATTGAATAGGACAGCATAGCTTCCCTCAATTAGGCGTCTGCAGTAAGTGACAGTGATATACGTCTCCGAAATGAACAAAACTAAATGTGGTATTTATATAAGTTTAAGATACTGTTCTGCTAATACCTCATACGTTTATCTTCGTTACACACAGTAACTGGCCATTTTCAGATTGTAAAAAAGGTAAGAGGAGTGAATTCACCTTCAGGCGAAGCAATTCTATTACGTTTTGCCTCTTCTTTAAATCGAGGTAAACTCTTCTCTGTAAATGCCTGATTGTATGCGCACAAGAAAACCTGCTCCATGAAACGTTGTTCCGAGACGCGTAGTGATGCAATAAGTCAGACTTGTGGCTCTGTATTAACAGGCACAGTGGCCGAAGCCGACGTTAGTTCAGTCCTAAACTCCAAATGGGTACTTCTTAATGTCTCTGTCCCCATCCACTCTCCTACTGCCCCCATCCCATGACCCCGCAAAAAAAAAAAAAAAAAAAAAAAAAATGATATGATTATTGTTTATTCGTTGCGAGCAGGGCATGGAAGTGAAGTTAACTACGCATCAGCGCCAAACTTTGTTGCGAGACGCAATAAAAGAGTTAGCTCATATGCAAACAGCAATGACCTAAACCTTGTCCAGCGCGCGCAAGCTGATCAGACCCTTCGTGGTTTTACATATAATATAGAACGGTCCATGGTCGGAAAATTGTTTGCTAAATTTTCCGGGTTCATGTGCTTATATTGATTTGAGCTGCTCTCAGATATATGAGCCAACAATATGGTAATTTTGGCATGTGATATTCAGATTAAGTCTCATTTATACCGGGCAATCAGAGACCCTTTGCTCTTTGACTTTGGTCACTCCAACAGATGGCTGATGTGACACGCAAATGCTCTGATCAGACTGCATTTACGTGCAGTCTGATTAGAGCTTTGCTTGTCACCGATGCCATGTTGTTGGAAATCACATGATGTGGCTCATATCACCATTTTGTGTGCTGCGGCTCATTTTATATCTTTCATTACAGTTAAAGTATGCACAACAACAAAGAGTAATTCAGAGTACCATTTGATGCTGAAAGAAGCAGTGAGGAAACATGGATATGATATTACTTTGGTATATTTTGCAACTCTTTCACATAAATACAGGTACCCAGTATTCAACTCGCGATTCTTTATTTTCATTTTTTTTTTATTTCGACAAAGGCTAAATTTAATTTCTCATCGTTGACATTTGGATAAAATAGCATTATTAAAACGAAAAGAATATTTACGTTTAGTAAGCTGTTTATATAAGTAGTAAATTATAATATTAATTGCATATTCATCAGATTTATGCTAAGCGCTTTTTAAGTCATTATTGTGATCAAAACTTTTATTCTGAGACACCAGTGGTTTAAGGTATCAGGGGTTGAAAAGTAAAGAAAACATGACATATGTCTGAACTATATTCTTTGATATACATGTAAATGATACTTTGAGATATCAGTATATTTAGAATATATCGAATACTCGTATCGATATGTTGAAAAATAAATTCTATATGAGCCATGATTGCTGGACAAAGCTATTATTGAGCTGCGACATGAGAAAACCAACAAAGTGGTTGTGCGCCCAGCACAGGCTCAGATCTGCCTGGGCGTCTGCCCAGTCAGATCAGAATCTTTGCTTAGGCTTAAATGGTAGCTAAAGGTCTAAGCTACCTCAGTGCAGACATCGAAGATTATGATGCGGATGTCCAGGCTGATCTTAGTCTGCGCTGGGCTTTCATCCACTTTGATGGTTTTCTCGTGTCGCGACAAACATTTAAGCACGCCTATTAATTCACTCTGCAGGTGCGCCTGATGACTGTTGGGACGGCTGTGATTCGGAATTATACTCTGGAAATATATCGGTCACATCATCTGGTCTCGCATGTCAGCCATGGTCCTCTACCGAGCCTCATTACCCTTTACTTTACATGTATTTGGGTACCTACTTTTTGGATCCTTATCATGATCTCTGTCGGGATCCATTTGGTTTACGAGGACATCCGTGGTGTTACACAATGGAGCCACTAGTAATATGGCAACTGTGTGACATACCCGTGTGTGAATGTATGTGAATTTATACGAGCCGCGCTACGGAAAAAAAAAGCAAAAACGTGTCATGTGCGCCCAGCGAAGATTCAGATCATCCTGAGCTTACCCAAGACTGATCAGAGTTTTGGCTGTGCGCTTAACCGGTAGCTAAGGGTCAATATGCGGTCAACAAAGACTCTAATCAGATTATTAGTAGGCGGATGCCAGGTTGATCTGTTTTAGCTTGGCGAACATGCCACTTTGTTGGTTTTCTCGTTTTGCGGCTCAAGCATCATCAAATCTCCAAAATGGCATGGAATCATGCACATATCTGAGTACTTACCAAATGAGTATAATAATAACAATAATAATTATCTTACTCGGCGGTTGATGAACAATACGTCAATTTTCGTTATGTACATTGCGAATGAATAACTGTCTTGCACACTATGCCTGCTTGATTTTTCTGATTAATTTGTTACGTTACGTTGTTACGTTTTTCGATTTCTATTTCTTTGGTATTTTTGAGCATCAAGAGGAACAGTGTATGGTTTGCATAACTAACAGAGTTTGTCAAGTTATAAAAGGAAAGAAAAAAAGAATATCACCTTCTTTTGAGTAATTATTATGAAAACACCTCAACGCCTTTCACGCGCATTTCAGCTAATTTCTACAATTACTGATAACAGCGATATTTCTGTGGATGCCACAATAATACATTGACATGACTTTCACTTGCTATGTTTATATAATTTATTGCATTTAAGCAGAACTAAATTGTCCTTCAAACTTTACCTCGTAGCTAGTTTTCCGATCAGATCCGTGAATCAAGCTGATCATCTTATGGACCCACTATTGTTATTTTTTATTCAGTAAATCTAATCAAAAATGAAATAATAATTTTATCATATGACGTCGCTTATGAGAGTGTAATAAAGCCATGCATTAAAATCGATAATCAACTAGTGAATTAAATATGCAAATTACGCCGTACCGTTATGCGTTGACGTCCATAAAACGTCGTGTTTTCTAATGGCGAAATCGTGACGTTTTAGTGCAAAATTCGCTAATAAAATGCGATTTTAGTGTCGTATGATAAATAGAATCTTTCACTTGTGCTCCTGTTTTATTGAATTTATTAAACTCGGTGGTGAAAACGATAAGATGCTCGGCAGAGCCTCGCATCTTACCTTTTTTCCCAACTCGTTTGATAAATTCAATAATACACGAGCACTTTCCTACAAATAATAATTCTAATAATAATAAAAAGATATTCAGATATAATGTGACAATTGAGCCGCGACACGAGAAAAAAAAACAAAGTAGCATGTGAGCACAGCGAAGACTCTGATCAGCCTGGGCATCCGCACAGTCTGATCAGAGTTTTCGCTGTCCACACGGAGCTAGCTAAGATCCAAAGCTAACTTTTTAGCACCATCGAAAACTCTGATAGACTGGGCGGATGCTCAGGCTGATCTGGGTGTTCGATGGATGTACACGCCACTTTGCTGGTTTTGTCGTGTCGCGGTCTATATTGGAAAGTTCTATTATTTTTATAACGCTATTATCACGCTATGTAATCACGTGACCTAACTGTACAGTGACAGTTGTTTTTATGGTAACCAAACTGCTTTCTTGGAAAGGAAAATGGTTACCACGTGCTTTGTTGTGACGGTAAGTTGCTTTATTTCTTGTCTAATTAGTTCAAAATTGAAATGATTTACATCGAGCAAGTGGTATCAATGAATTATCTGCTTTGTACTTTGACAACTAGTCTATGAATACGGTAGTTAAGCGATAATCTGAAGAAATCTGCATGGGTCATGTGCTTCAGTTTGTTGTCATCTCAAATATTTGTGTTTTCTCATGTTTTATAATGTTATTTTTGAAAAAATCACATACTGTATTGTACATCATTTAAGCTGATGTTTTGTTAAAATACATTAACAGTTGTTTATCACGTTAAAAGAACAGGAGGCCGTTTTGCATGTTTTGTTTAATGTACTGCTTTTTGTTGTGATGAACTGCCTTTTAGGTATTACATTCAGTCAACTGTACTGCTTTTCGTAAAACGATGTATGGCGGTGTAGGACTTTAGACGACTGTATCTTCCCGAGAATTTTAAGAAAAGTCAAAGTACTGTCAAACCTGTCTTAAGGGATCACCCAAGGGAAAATTGGCTGCTTAAAACAGATGACTCCTTAATACAGGCTCATTTTCGATGTATTTTATTTCAAGAGACGTAGAAAAGGTGGCTGCCAAATTCAGTTTGCCCCTTAATGGAGGTAACCACGTAAGCAGGTTTGACTGTAACTGCAACCCGCCTTGACTTGAGCCTTAAAGTATGGTTTAAGTTGCCCACGCTGTACTGCCTCTACATGACTCTCCCAAATGAGCCACCGTTAATTTTTAGCCAACTGTCATTGTTATAGCTTATAGTATAGCCTTGGTCCGTCGTCCGTGGTCGGCGTCGGCGTCCACACTTTTAAATGCCAATATCTCCTAAACCAATCTTAATCAAATTTTATGCGTAGCATTGTTGGGGTTGGGGAATGACGGCATATGGTTCTAGGGCAGATCGGTTTGGAACTCTGGTTGCCATGACAACATAAAGCTCCCATAGACTTATAACGGGAAAAATTTCAAAAACTTTTCCTTGCTGAAGCCATTAGGTCCAGAGCTTATATATTTAGTATGTTGCAATGCTTAGTGATCGTCTACATAAATACTGCCAACCAAGCCCCTGAGGTCCAAACTGGTCACAACCCGGGGGCCATTAGCTCCCACAGACAATGGAAAAATCTTAAAAAAGTCTTGGTCACTGACGAGGCTTTATTAGCCGAAACTACGTAGTCTGGCCCATGTTCCTACTTCTGAATGTATTCTCTACTCTTGAAGGAACTTTTTAAGATTTTAATTTTACTTCGCTGCAGCTGGTGTTATGCCGTGTGGCGGCCGTAAAACGTCTCCCCGTACATCATCCATAGTGCAGATTATATTTCATTTACATCCTTTGAGATCAGAGGCTAGATTCTGAGTAATCTAAAATTTGAGATCGATTTAGACTATTATTATAGATCATCGTCTTTTATATTATTTGGGTCCTTTTGAAATTAATCAGTCTTTGAATCGACTGCCTAATTCAAATTAAGAAATTATAGTATGTTTTTTCTGGTTTCGTCACCAGATGTTGTCAGGGTCACTGACGAGGCTTTATTAGCCAAAACTACTTAGTCTGGCCCATGTTCCTACTTCTGTATGTTTTCTCTGCTCTTGAAAGAACTTTTTAAGATTTTAATTCTTCTCTGATACAATGAAGTCCATAGCATATTATATTTAGTATGTAGCAATGTTTTGTGGCCTGCTTCATAAATCCTGCCAAGCATGACCCTGGGGTTTCAATTGGCCTGGGGTTCTGGGGCCTGGGGGTGCGTCGCTATCAGACCACAACGTATTAAAAAGTCAGATCATTGGGGCTTGAATCATACTGATTTGGATATAAGAATAAAGATTGCATATACATTATACTGCATATACAATTCTTTTATCCAAATCATCATGATTCAAGCCCCTATGGTCAGATATGATGTGATGTGAGTGAATGAGTGAGTGAGTGAGTGAGTGAGTGAGTGGTTTGACGTCTGAGAGACATTTCAGTCGCCAAGACTCTTCTATTGAATTTGTAGGACTTTTACCTGACCTGAGATAAACAAGACTCAGATCCTGCTACAGCTACTAGCAGTTCTTCCATAGAGGCACCAGGCAGCCTATCTGTTTCGTGGGCCCCGATGGGCAGGGACCTAGAAAATCAGATGTAAAAGAAAGCCTATCCTTTTATGACCACCCCTTTCCCACCAACATTAATCCACACAAACATAGCAAACCCTCAACAGAGCAGGAGCTCCCTCCTCCCAAACTCATTCACCGCCCCTACTATTATCCCCAGCTGACAAATAAGGACCGTTTAATAAGAACCTTTCGTTATTTTGAAGCTCTGCAATGTCACTCAACGTTGATTCAATATTAATGCAACGTTGTGTGCCTGCTGGGGCTGTTCTCGGCACGCTTAAATGTATTAGCGCCGGAAAGGCATAGTTTAAAACAAGAATTCCACAGAATGCTAAGTCGCACCTGCCTTGCTCTTCATCAGTGGCAGAGATCATGGTTAGATTAGGTTTGATGAATTCCTGTATAAAAATTTGAGTGAACATGACTTGGAAGCTAAGAAGGATGCAATTCTGGACATAAATTTTAACAGTCAACAGAGTATGAAATAATCATTAAAAGTATAGAGTAGTTAAACAACCCAAGAGACCAGCATAAGAAAACATTTTATGCCATGTCTGACGATTGTAAGTGGGTTAGTTAGTGAGAAATGTACTTTAATGCTTGAGTAAATACAAATGTGGATGCCAGGTTGACCTACAAATTTCCAAAGCCAACAGAGCATGAAATATACATCAAGCATAAGGTTTAATGCTTATACCATTGTGTTTAAAAACAATTGGACTTAAACTCTAAAGTCAATGCAATGTTGGATATAAAATTTTACAAAGTCAGCAGCCCTTAAGATAAAGGTCAAGGGCAACATCCCTTGAGACTTTTTATGCAGAAAATTTCTGCCAGGTTTGATGATTCTAGGTATCATACTTGAAGAGAAATGGACTTACAGGCTAGGGTCAATGTAATTTTTGGCGTTAAAATTTACAAAGTCAGCAGAGGGTTAAATATAGGTCAAGGGTAGCAAAAAGTGCAACATGCCTCAGGAACATTCTAAGAAGAAACTTAGTATCAGGTTTAATGATTGTAGGTATCATAGTTTAAGAGAAATGGACTTAAACACTAAGGTCGAGGTAATTTTGGACATTAAATTTTACGAAGTCAGCAGAGCATGAAATATAGGTCAAGGACAGAAAAAGGTGCAACATACCTTGAGAACATTCTGAGAAGAAAATTTATACCAGGTTTGACTATTGTAGATATCATAGTTTGAGAGAAATGAACTTAAACACTACGGTCGAGGTAGTTGTGGACGGACGGACGGAATGACTGACGGACGGACGGACGGAAAGGTGAACTCCTATATCGCACCTTGCTAAAGCAGGTGAGACAAAAATGAATGTAGTGGAATGCAGTAGAATAGAGTGGAATGGAATAGAATGGACTGGCAATATTAAACATACCCACTTCATTCCACTGAATGGCCGCTAGACTACAAGTTCAGTCATCGTAGATTCGATTCCCGCTCGTCCGGTCTTTCGGGTGAAACTTTAAACCGAAATCCTATCTCTGTATGACCTATATGTGTTGCCGAGTTCACTCACACCTCCAGTGGGGAGATGATAACTGTGGTCGTTTTCTACAAATTTGAGAGTAACTGAGAACAATCAGTACAAACCTAGATCAGACTGCTCATAGGTGGGAGCAGTCTGATCCAGGCAGGCACTATGAATTTCATACCAGTTTCAAAATACATTGTTCGAATTCAACTTGTTCGTAATGTTGACATTGCATTGTCGTTGATTCGACGTTTACCGATTTGCAAACAACATTAACATATGAAATCTCTCTCTCTATCTCTTCGCACACATGAAGGTTGTCCGGCCCAAATAAAATCTACAAAAATTGCCCTTGCAAACAAAGAACACAAGCAAGAACGAAAACTCTGAGTCTTGGCCTCTCTTAGACTTGTCGCTCGCACGAAAGTGACGCAGTCTACTAGGCCACACAAGCTAAAAGAATAAAGTAAGTCTGCTCATCGTGCAAATTAAAAATCAGGGTATAGTTCAAAACATGAAATGATATGAAGTGGAATGGACTGGCAGGGAGATTCTCCTCCTCTGTTTTCCGTTTTGTTTACAAGAAACAATTTGCTCCCTCTGAGGGCGGGGTGGGGGGGGTGGGGGGTGGGGGGGCGATTCTTAAATGTAAGAGTCTCATTCAAGGTTCAAGGATTAGCTTATGCATTGTATTCCATTCTATTCTAATACATTCATTCCAAGTTTTAAACGATGACCACTTTTAAGTTGGTAAGATCCATCCTGATTTTGAGACACGACCACGTTAGACATATTGAACCATTATGGACATAAAAGTGATTATCTATCTATCTAAGTAGTAAGGACAGTCACTTTGGCTACCGATTTTCCCATGTATTTTTACATAGAATTTTGGCCTGAAAAAAACTAAGTCCGCATGGCCGCCTAGTGTAAAAATACATGGCGGTAGCCAAAGATTACAATCCATGAGTTAACTTCGTCAGACTAGTGAGCCTCTGTTAGGCCCTTTTAAAGCCGTAGAAGTCAAGTTCTTAGGCTCTCAGAGCTGTTCTTAGGACAATTCAGCGCTATTTTCTTACAAGAAATAGTCGTGGGATCATGCACGCAACTTTGCAGGACGTTGTAGGAAGTTTGTAGGATCTGTAGGAGCACACAAGAAAAGTTGCGGGATCACGCAACGTCTTTGGACAGTTGTGACGTTACGTTTGAACGTTTATGACATCAGTTATTTCTAGCCGAAGTAAATAAGACCTTGGCCGCCATAGAAGCTGCGCTTAGTGTATTTTCAAGGGAAAAATAGCGTATTTAAGGTGTGTAATGTTTTGAAATTATGCTGGAATTGTTATTAAAGTTAAGATTTAGATGTGTATATTGTTTTAATGCAGTTAGTCATGAGGTTTGTGTGCAGAATGCAACAACTCGTATGGGGTAATCTCTCTTAAAGAATTGGGTAGTCCTGAAAAGGACTGTTTGTTTGTTATAGTGGCTTCTTCTGTCTATCTCGTTTTCTTTTTTCTAGGATTCTCTATGTCCTTGCAGTGTGAACCTACGCCACATCTCGATTCTGTGTGTTCTTCCGAAGTGGTCACATCAATAGTCAGGGGTATTTTGATAGGCTTGACGCTGAATTCTAGCATGCTGGGCTGCTGCTGTTGTTCTTCTAATCTTTGAAATCTGGTCTTCAGGTCATTTAATTCTTTGATGATATTCGCTAGAGCGCCCATGCCTTGCTGCGTCGGCCTAGTCTGTACTGGTTGGTAGTACGTCGTCGACTGAACATACGTTTGTTGTTGTTGACCGTCGTCCATGATAGAATTGACTGCAGTCGCTAAGATATCCGATCCTCTCAGATCTTTTACAATATCGTCCAAAGTGAACGCATTCTCCATATTGACATGACACTCCAGTATGTTCTTATATACTTCTCAGTCGGATTGACCTACTTACTTACTTGTTTTCTATCAGGTCCGCGCTGACTACATAAATAGCTTGCGCAATGACCCACTGGCACATTGTTACGATGGCTGACTTCGAAGAAACCTGTTTAAGACATTTGGAGGCGCAGCTGGAATCTGTGCAGAGGGCAGTGGAGGTGCTGAAGCACATCTTTGAGATTACACGGCGGGCCATAGAAAGAAGAAGAGAGGAGGAGGAACAGAGAGCTCCAGTAAAAGAAGAATGGACAGAGATGAAGCCAGAGGATCGCGAGCCGCCACCAGCCAACTACCGACGGCAGGAAAGAGAAAGTCCCATGGCTGAGGACTGGAACAGGGAAGCTGACACTCCCCCGTTCTATTACTAGCAACAGGGGACAATCTCTTACCAGCAGTGGAGTGTTAGATGTCCAGCCTGCGGCGGAAGGCCAAGCCGTTGTCCTTGCACATAAGGTCTTTTGAGCACTGCCTCACAAAACGGCCCTTTTCAGGGCCACCACAACTTATTCAGAAAGAAATACTGTGTTGATTATTGCATAAAACCCCATAACTAATTTGTTTCGATTGGTTAAGAAAGCATGCACTCTGTCACGTCCGCCATGAGTCAATAAATATATATTCAACTGCCTTTAACAACTTCATTCTCAAATATGGGTTTGTCAAAGTATATTCCCTTTGACCTGAGCCGACTGTGCAAGGCGTTTAAGAAGAAAGATTGGAAAGAAGTCGAAAGGCAACAGAATAAGATGGGATTTGAAGTCTTTATGAGGAGAAGGGGAGTAAATCTCTCCAAGACTAATCCTGTTGTGGGAATCGTAAAACCGGAGTCTAAGTCTTCACAGTAAGTGAAGACTTAGAACGCCCAAACAGCCCTTTACAGGGCTACTCAACTCTTTCGATTGAAAACCTTTTGATTGAAAACAACACTTAATTCATTTAAAATAATTTATTGAATAACTATGTAGAAACATGACAGTACTATCATAACTTCTAAACAACAAAACGTCTCTCATAACTCTCTGTAGTAGTAATAACCTGAAAGTCTCTCATAACTCAAATTATTCATTTAACATTAGGAGTCTTTCACAATCACTGGTAGTGATAATAACACTGAAAGTCTCTCATAACTCACGTTGCTAGTATCATCACTGTGGGTTCACTGTTTCAGTTTTCGTTCACAGTCTTTAGATCTATGATCCTTAGATTTACAAAAGAAACAGACTCTGTCCGTCTTTCTTCGTTTGCTTGGAACCTCCGGTGTGTCCCGAAATGGATATTTCCTCTTTATCTCTCTGGATTCTTCCTGCTTGTCTTCTGTTTTGGTCTCTGCCTGTGGACATTCAGATATCCAGTGTAGAGTTGAGGAGCAGCAGTAACAACTTCCAAAGGGTGGCTTCAAGATGTCCTGTTCTTTCAGTGAAGATTCCAATGGCTGAAATAATTCTTTGTCCTTTTCATTCAAGAGTTTCTTAAGTGCTGTGCAGTAATAGTAGATGCTCTTGGCATTGTTGAAGTTATTTGTTCTTGGATTCATCTTTACTGTTCAAGTGTCAGAGCTGAACTAAATCAAGGAGTCGGCACGCTCTGTTTTATAGCTTATAGCTGGTGATCTTTTTGCACTAAGGTTACTAATTGGATCCAGTGCCAATTATAAAATCATGAAGTCAGAATATTTAGTCCTGTACCGCAACTCTAACTTATCATCTTCTCTTTGTCGTATGTCATCTCTCAGCTGTTGATTGCCAAACCATACTTGTTGGCCAGCCATCTCATTCATGTGTTCGTCATAGCCTTTTATTCGTAGACTAAGAATAGGTCTCGCATCGGAAGATGGTCCGAGCATGTACTCTACTTCCATGTCATTGCACTCCGACATCAAGAGACTATATCCAAATAAAAATCCATTTTCGTCTATACTTCCTTTTGCATAATGATGTCCTACATGCGTGGTAATGTATGTCAGATTGTCCTCAGTGCAATTGTGTATGCCAAATACCCATCGGCTTGATCGGCGTGACTCGTGTTCAAAGGATGGATTTACTAAGCGCTTATGGAATTCTAGTCTCATGCCGTCATCCAGGCCCGGCAACGCATCAATGTCTTCAAATAATCGTGTCATTTCTCTGCGATATTCATCTTGAGATAATGTAGCCATTGCATTTTCTACCCGTCTATAACTCACGTTGAACCATCCTTTGTGAAGATCTTTCTTTAAGTCTTTTACTGACATGCGAACCAAATACTTATAAATCATGTCTCTTATTTCAGTCGGTAAAATGTTTAAGTTGAAGTCGCACAACATCTTTGCCCAGTGGTGCTCAAGAACTGTCCTCGAAGTGCCTTGTCTGCCTCTTTATATAGACGCTCACCGAGCATTACCATGTGTGACCTGTAATTGATCATGACTATTATTTTCTCGTTTCAGGTGATACTTCAGCTGAGCACATAAATAGCACCGAGCCAGAGCTCTCAACGTCACTTAAGATTTGGCAACCTAACAATCAACATGCCAAGCAAGTGGAGAGAATAATTGGGACTCCCAATGAAGAGGAGAAAGATGATGAGATTCAGCCCCCACACAGGAGACAGAGAACCAACGTGATAGAATCAGACAGCGAAGACGAGGATGATATACACCAATATTACGACTTGCAGCAAGTCAGACAAAGACTATGGCAAGCCAAGTGCACGATAAGTCTTCAAACATAGGTTTGAAAATTACGAACCTATGTTTGAACTTCTAACCCAGGTTTGAAATTCTCTAACATAGGTTTTTTAAAGTTCAAACATAGGTTTTAAAAACGACATTCTAAAACCAGTGATATAACCTTCTAACCTATGTTCGAAACAAATCATGCTCGTTAAGTGCACAATAAGTCTTCAAACATAGGTTTATAAATTACGAACACGGGTTTACACTCAAACCTATGTTTGAAAATCACCATCATAGGTTTATGATTTCTATCATGGGTATTAAAATCTCTATCACAGGTTTCAAAATCTGACATTTTAAAGCTTGTGAGTTAACTTTCAAACATAAGTTCGGACAAAATTATGAATGCCAGGTGCAAAACAAGTCTACAAACACAGGTTAATAAATCTCAGTCATGGGGTTTGAGTTCCAACATAGGTTTTAAATTTACAATCACAGGTTTTCAGAAACCTATGATAGAGATTTTAAAACCCATCATAGAAAACCATAAACCTATGTTAGAGAATTTCAAACATAGGTTTGAGTAAAAACCCGTGTTTGTAATTTACAAACCTATGTTTGTAGACTTATTGTGCACTTAGCAAGCATAATTTGTTTCGAACATTGGTTAGAAGGTTATATCACTGGTTTTAGAATGTCTTTTTTTAAAACCTATGTTAGAACTTTAAAAACCTATGTTTGAGAATTTCAAATCTGGGTTAGAGGTTCAAACATAGGTTTGTAATTTTCAAACCTATGTTTGTAGACTTATTGTGCACTTAGCTTGCCATACTATTCCAAACTCAGACAAATCTTTTCAGACTAGGGAAGCTTCGCGTTTGCTAGAGAGAGCCCGAGTGTCTAAAACCAAGTCTTGCAGTATCGACAAGTACAAGAAGATTCAGGCAGTACTGGCTCCAGAATATATCATCAAAGTTTTTTCTCAACATGCTAAAGATGAATTGATGTTTGAGTGTTTGCCAGTGACGCGCCAGTCCAAGTGATTCATGTCTATTACAATCAAAATCACTACGATACGATCACAAATATCAAGGGCTTTTTAGGCTGTGTCTATTACTGTGAATTTTGTGATCTAGGGTATGCTTGTAGAGGAGACCATTGTTGTCCACATGGTTGTGTGGGATGTTTCGAACCCGAACCGTGTGAGCCAGATATAAAGCAATATTGTGGACAATGCAGAAGAACGTTTAAAAGTCAGATATGCTTTCAGAATCACAAGCGAGTACGGGACGGTCAGAGAAAATCCATCTGCCCCTGGTCAAGAACTGTGAGAAATGTCATCAAAGGATCGTGGAAAGAAAAACGTGCGATCATGCTTGTCATGGCATGAAAAAGTGTAAGAGTTGTAAGACTATCGTCGAGGCTGAACACAAGTGTTTTATTCAGCCTTACACACCCAAAGAAGAGACAGAGGAGAACGAAACTCGTTTCATCTTCTTCGATTTCGAAGCCAAACAAGATACTGGAGAGCACGTACCTAATTTCTGCGTGGCACACAGAGCCTGTGATGTCTGCATAGATTTGCCCATCGAAGCTCATTGCCCGAATTGCAGTCAGTTTGAGGGAGGAAGAGAAAGAATATTTCAAGGTGACAGTACGCTTAACGATTTCTGTACTTGGTTGTTTGATCCCGTCAACCGTGGGGTGACAGCCGTTGCTCATAGCTTTGGTGGATACGATGGACAGTTCATCCTACGTCACGTGATCGAGCACGGTACGGACAAGCCGGAATTGGCCATGACTGGCAATAATATTATCACCATGAATGCCAGAGGAGTGAGATTCATCGACTCGTTACATTTTCTCAATATGAAACTGGCCAAATTTCTAGCCACGTTCGGTCTGACGGAACTTAAGAAAGGCTATTTCCCACACAAGGCAAATACAGACCAGTTTTGGAATTACACGGGACCCTATCTCGATGCCATATACTACAGTCCATACAGCATGTCAGAGAAAGATCGAGAGACGTTTATGGCTTGGCACGACGAGAAAATTGCATCAAAAGCCGTGTTTTCTTTCAGGCAAGAAATAGAAGAATATTGTAGGAGTGATGTAGACATACTGAGAAGATCCTGTGGGCGTTTCAGAGACATCTTTAAGTCATACACTGGTTTGGATCCATTGATGAATGCCATCACCATTGCTCAGGCATGCAGCCAAGTATGAAGAAAAGATTACATGCCGGTGAACTCCGTGGGACTGATTCCACCTCAAGGATATCCCAACGAGAAAAATATTCCATCAAGGCCGTGCGATGGATTCAGGACGTTGCTCTGACAGAATCTAAGTTCATTCACCATGCGCTCAACGGCGGGGAAAAGCAAATTCAGGGCTTGTATGTGGATGGTTTTGATCCCCAAACCAATACCGTGAACGAATTCCAAGGTTGTCTGTGGCATGGCTGTCCCACTTCCTATACAGTCAGAGATTTCATCAATCCGTTTAATTGTCAGAGAATGCAGTCACTGTATGAGATGACAGAGACCAAGATCAGAACCTTGAAAAATGGTGGCTTTACGGTAGTGGAACTGTGGGAACACGATTTTGACACACTGTGTAAAGAAAACGTGGAGTTCAAGACTGCGATCGACAGTCTGTGGCCTCACAGAGACCCTCTGAAGCCAAGAGATGCTCTCTTTGGTGGCCGGACGAACGCCATCAAATTATCTCACGAAATAGAAGGAGACGAAGAAATCAAGTACATCGACATCTGTTCACTGTATCCGTACGTGTGCAAGTATGGACTGTGTCCAGTCGGTCATCCCGAAATTTACACGCAAGAAAATATTGACATGACCAATATAAGACAATACACTGGCGTTCTCAAGTGTAAAGTTCTGCCGCCAACACAACTCTATCATCCCGTACTGCCGTACAAGTGTAACAACAAGTTATTGTTTTCTCTCTGTCGGACGTGTGCCGACACGCTGAATAAAGATGCATGTCATCATAGCGATGAGCAAAGAGCACTGGTGGGAACCTGGGTCAGCACCGAACTAATTGCTGCTCTGGACAGAGGTTATCGCCTCGTGGAAGTGTACAAAATCTGGCACTTTCCAGAAACTTGTCAGTACGATAGGGAGAAAGGTGAGGATGACTTCTTTGCAGGCTACATCAACAACTTCTTGAAAATCAAACAAGAAGCCAGTGGATATCCGACCTGGTGTCAGACAGGAGAAGACTGTGAAACGTTTAAACAGGACTATTACGAAGCTGAAGGCATCAGCTTGGTAAACATAGAGAGGAACGAGGGAAAACGATCTTTTAGCAAGATTGTCTTGAATAGCTTATGGTGCAAACTGGCTCAAAGAGACAATATGACCAAGACAGAGTATATTTGCAATCCCAGTCAATACTTTGAACTCATCACTGATCCAAACAAACTCGTGAAACATGTGGAGCCGTATGGCGAGGAGTTCATACTGGTGAACTGGGAAGAATTAGACTGTCTGGTCGACCCACATCAGTGCAGTAATGTCATTGTGGCCGCCTTCGTCACCGCCCAGGCCAGGCTGCATTTTACAGCGTGCTGGAACCTCTAGGAGAACGTGTTTTGTATTTCGACACAGATTCTTGCATATACGTTCACAAACCGGACCAATGGAATCCCACGATCGTCAATAACAGACTTGGAGAATGGACGGACGAGAAACCTGATGCCAAGATCACTAAATTCGTGGGCATGGGACCAAAGAACTACGGATACAAATATGTCGAGCATGCCAGTGACAAGAGAAAATCTACCTGTAAAGTCAAAGGACTGACGTTAGATTACAACACATCAAGGATTGTAAACTTTGACACGATGCAACAGTGGTTAGTCAACAAAAGAGACACGTTCAGTATCATCGTGGAATAAAAGGACAGGATCAAAAAGAACAAGAGTAGAACTGTGTCCAGTGAAACTCAACATAAGACTCACAGATTTGTGTACAATAAGCGAGTCATTCAAATGAACGGCATGACGGTGCCGTATGGATACCAATAGGTTATGATAAATAAAATAGCTCTGTGTCGTTCTGACTCATTTCTACAGTTTCATCGACAAGATATGGCTCTGGTAGAAGATATCCGCAATTTGTCTTTCAAACATCCTGCCAATATTTTCATCTCGGGGCCTAGGGGATCAGGCAAAACTGAGTTTGTAAAAAAGTTGATCGAATACAAAGAAGATCTATTGATATTGTACCCCAGCGCATTGTCTGGTGTTACAAAGAATGGCAACCTGCCTACAACATACTGCCAGAAAGAGAAGGATCAAGCATAAAGTTTGTTCAAAGCATTCCTCGCGAGGATGAGGACATCGTCAGTGATGCAAGTCTGACACATTTGATCGTCTTTGACGATATGTTAGGTGACAACGACGAAGAAGTCATCAAATGTTGGTTCACGAGAAAATGCCATCACAGAAACTCCAGCGTCGTGTACATCACTCAAAATTTATTCCAACAGAGCAAAGCGACACGCACCATCAGTTTGAATGCACACTACGTGATACTGTTTCAAAGTCCGAGGGACAAGATGCAGATTAAACTCTTGGGACAACAACTTCAGGCGCCTCACCTGAGTTTTGCTTTCGACGATGCCACTTCGAGACCTCACGGATATCTACTGGTCGATTTGAAACCAGACACGCCCGATCATTTGAGATTCAGAACAGACATTTTTAAACACTGGTTCACGAAATCGGATCAGCAAGGACCTGTGGCCTATTTTCCCCAATCAATAGTATAAATAGAAGTGAAGTCGAGCAAACTCGATCAGTATTCATCATGATGCGTAAAGATTCTGCCAACCTGATTCGCGCTCTCTACATTTTGAGTAGAGAGCGTGATACCACACGAAGACAAACACTTCTGAATGCAGGACTCGTCGAGATGATCAAGTGGTTTTCTCTGGCTGCTCGAAAAATATAGAACGTAAGATGATATTGCCCAAGCAGACTCATAAATTTATGGACAGACATAAAGAAGGTGTGAGAAAATTAGCAAGTGCCATCGTTGATCCAGAAACGAAACGTGAGATCATACTGAAACCAGGTGGAGGAGGATTTCTAGGCGGCGTGATTATCATAAGTCTCATTCGTTGGGACGGAAACAAATTACTTAGAAAATTTAACAAGGCAAAAGAGCCCAAGCGAAAGAAGAAGCCAAAGAAGAAGAAGGCACCAAAGAGAAAACCTCCGAAGAAAAAGACTTCAAAGAAAAAATCTCCGAAGAAAAGGCCTTCAAAGAAAAAGTCGCCAAAAACCAAATCTAGGAGAAAAATAAAACTGGACGATAGGCATGTGACTGTCAGAATCAAGAAACCTAGAAAACCTCCATCTCCTGTTGCAGGACCGTCAACTGCAAGAACTCCGAGTCCATTTTCTACATCTACTCCAAACTCGAGTCTAAGAACTCCAAGTCCATTTTCTACTCGATTTTTGACTCCAAGTTCGAGTCTGAGAAAAATAGGCGAGAAATTCACTCCTGCAAAAACACCTTCTCCAGCAATTTCTAGATTTTCTCCTCTAAGGGCTTCTCCTAGAAGGAGTTCTTCTCCTGCAAACGAATATCTTCGTACTGTCAGACAACATGAATTTGAAGGTGCCATGAAACAGATGTTGGCAAAACGTAGACTAGATCTGTAATGTTACCCGAAGAAATGTATTTATTTACAGACTGTCTGTTTGGACGTCGTCATTTGCTGTTCAGACATCAGAGATGGCACCCAAGAAAAGACAAACGCCATTGATTAGAAAATATCTGGCTTTGCTAGAAGCACTCAGTCAAGTTCCACATCGATACCCCCAGAAAATGATAAATGAAGCACCGAAAGAAGTCATCGACTGCATCGGTGAATGTTGTTTGAATATTATAAAGGCAATGTTCGACTGACTAAAGCTCAGAAACAGCATTTAAACTCGAGGAAAACTCACATTCGTTTGCTGTCCAAGATACAAGTGCCTATCACAGAGAAAAAGAAAATCATCAATCAGAAAGGCTGAGCTTTACTGGGATTACTTTTGAAACCTCTGCTTGGCTCGGTCTTAGGGTCGATTCTCGGTTGAATATGGCGACTGGACGTAAGATGGCCATCGTACCTTTTAAATTGTGGGCAGAGATGAAACGTTGGAAAGAGGAGCAGATTCAAAAACCTAGACTGCCTCCAGATCCAAAAGTATCTGTCACGGCTAGTTTGCAAAGAGACTTATCTTCCGTCATGGCCAACGACGAATTGTCAGAAGCAGAAAAATCTCAGTTGTATGGACAAACGTTGTATAAATTTAAGACGGCTCATCAGAAGGCATTGAAAGAGAGTAAACCGGTCCTTTTTAGCGATTCCGAATCGAAGATCGATAAACGCATCTGGGAAAGTGTTCCTACGACCATGCGCAAGAAAGCCAAACTATTGATCTCGTGGTTACAAGATCATCCAAACTTGTCGTGGGACGAAGACGGATCGGTTAAAATGTATGAAAAACCTATTCCTGGATCTAATATTGTCGATCTTGTCAATGACGTGCTGAGACAGAGGAAAGGCATAGAACCTACCGGATGACAGCCATTTGCAGAAACACTGAAAGAAATGAATGTCCCTCAAGACTTCGTGGGAAATAAGAAACGATGGGAATGGATGCACAAACGAACGTCATCTCCCACTCTCGAGTATGTGACTCCTAAAACGAAACAACGGCGCATGCCTACTGTAAGAAAACGAGCAAGTCCCGTTTCTGCATCGGTAAGAAAACATATCAGACAAGACTTGTCTCAAAGTCTGTCTGCCACGAGAAAACACATCCAGGACGAATTGTTTGCACCACGCACTAAGAAACCCTATAAAAGAAGAATTGTTTGAATCGCCAAGAAAGTGGCTATCCTACGATGAACAATGAACGGTCTTTTTGCAAAATTGTTTTACGACCCGAACTGCCATGCAGGCTATACCGGCATACAAGCTTTGTACAAAGCGGCCAAAAAGATCTCCAAGAAAGTCAACTTGAAGGATGTGAAAGATTGGCTGAGTAAACAACACACTTATACATTGCACAAGCCTATCAAGAGAAAATTCTTGCGTCGTAAGAGGGTGGCTGCAGGAATCGATTATCAATGGCAGGGCGATTTGGCAAACGTGTCGAGTATGGCAGACGTCAACGACAACAGCCGCTACTTGCTGTGTTTGATAGACTTTCAAAATATGCCTGGGTCGTGCCAATTAAAGACAAGACGGGTCAGACCTTGATTAAGGCATTTAAGTCCGTCTTGAAGGAAGGTTGTCAGCCAAAGAGTTTACAGACAGACAAAGGCACAGAGTCTAAAAATAGACAGTTTCAGGCGTTCTAGAAATCAGGAAACATTCATTTTTTCACGACAGAAAATCCAGAAACCAAGTTAGTATTGTCGAAAGATTTCAAAGAACGTTGAAAAGTCGTATGTGGAAATACTTTACTCACCATCGCACTAAGAGCTACAGTGACGTACTTCCTAAATTGGTACACGGATACAATCATGCTTATCATCGCAGCATCAAGCATGCACCTGCAAATGTCAATATCAAGAACGAAGTGCAAGTCTCAGAAATTCTGTACGGCAAAAGATCCAAATCAGTTCAGCACAAATTAAACGTTGGTGACTTTGTGCGTATCAACAAGACCAAACGTACCTTCGAAAAAGGATATCTACCGAACTGGACCAGAGAATTGTTTAAAGTCACACACATCGTCAAAGATCAGTATCCAGTGACCTATACAATAGAAGATCTCGCTGGCAAACCTGTCAAAGACACTTTCTATACGCAAGAGTTACAACGTGTAGACAAGGATCAGATTTACGATATAGACTCTAGATTGGATCGGAGACGTCGCAAGATCGGCAAAACGTGGGTGGAAGAAGTTAAAATTCACTGGACAGGATATCCTTCCAAGTTTGACAGTTGGATTCTCCGGTCTGATCTTATATAAAAGAACGATGCTTCAAGAAGCGAGTCAAACTCAGCCAGGCTGTGAAGAAAAGCTGCCAAAGAACAGACTGATATTTTTGCTCAGATTATTGTGGTATACGCCATCATCATCACATCTTTAGTTTAAATCAGTCTTCTAAGTCACGATAAAGAACTGTGGCTGATTTTACTGAGCAGCTCTGTCGGTTACATTCTGCAATCTCCCGGATCGAAATTCAGAAAACGGCTTAGCACGGACGACACTGATTCAAAACTCAAACTATGAGTGATTTCTACTTGACTCTTCTGAGTGACAGTTCGATGAGTACGTTTCCAAACAACACGCAGAGTTCATTTACTGTCAGATTAGATCATCCTATCAACATTGACAAGGAAAAGTGGGAAGTGGCCTTGGTGGAAATGATCACGCCATCTCAAGTCCTGAATATTTCGGATGTCGACAATATTTTCTTTGTATGATTTTACGACAAAGTCTTCGCTCAAGAATTCGGAGTAGAAAATATGAGCGAGAACTGTACGGAAGACAACACCTGCGCAGAATACATGTTGAAAATTCCACAAGGAAACTACAGCAGTCCACAACATTTGGTGGAAGAAATACAAGGCATAATCGATACACGTTTCGGAAATGATTGAGACGTGTTAATGCTTCGATAGAAATGACCTTTGGAAATAACAGTAAACGTGTCAAACTGTTTTACAACAATCCAAAAGTCGTCAGACTGATATTCCCTAGGCTACTGGCTGAGAAATTAGGCGTGAATCCAAGAATGATAGGAAAAGCTATTGGAAACGAAAGACATGGGAATCGGTCGTCAGACTCTATGATGGCCCCGACCTAAAGCTATATATTGTAGTTGGTTGGGACCGGAGCCTTTTTGTCTGTTGCTTGGTCCACCGGGGCTCAACTGGTGACCTTCTTTTGCTTCAGATTTCCAGTGGGGTTGTTTGGCAGGATAGGTATCTCCACCTGTCAGACGGCCCGTTGTATCTGTTGAGTCCTCGTCTTTGCTTCTTCATGGTGTTGAAATTTGATTTATGTGTTTACCGTGATGATTCATTGACGAGTTAGAGGGTTATCATGCGAACCGAACAACCAACTAAATGTTTTGTACCACTTCAGAAACTGAGGGTGAGGTTGGGCCTGTAAAATCGATTTAAGCCCCCAGTACTTCATTACTGACCGTTCCAAGGCGGTAGTTCTGTTGTGGTTCTCTGTTGCCTGTTTTTGGTGTCAGAGTTTCTGTGATGTTTTACCTTATGTATGTTCTTATTATTTTTGGTTCGGTTTGGGTTGCTGAGTGGCCACCTTTTGGGAACAAGCTGCTCACTCGGTTGGCCATATGTTCTCTGTATCTTGATTATTTGTAATCTTAGTTGTTTCCAACTATGGTTTGAGGGCTGGATTTGGATTTTGATTGTTTCAGTTCCTGGTCTTTGCATACTTTTTACTTTCAGATATCCAGTGGACTTGAACACCACGCATAATCGACTTTACGTGTACTCGGACGTTGCCAGTTACACTTACGTAGGAGACGTGACTGCGCCTATTTTGAGAGTTCTGCCATTTGAGACTTCAAAACGCTCACAGCACTCTCATCAAGAATTTGTCAACTTGCACTACGTTCCAGTCGCCAGATCTTTCATCCACCAGGTTCACATAAGTATAAAAGGCGACACGGGAGAAGATATCCCCTTCATAACTGGAAAGACGTTGTTCAAGTTACATTTCAGACTCAGAGAGAAATAAATATGTATCCGCCATCACGTGGAGTGACTTATCAGTACGGATCTGGAGTAGATTTTCCAGTCTACAGAGGTGTGTCGAGACAATACGGTTATGGCTTAGGTTCCATTTTCAAGACAACCATGCGAACATCCATTCCCATTCTAAAGCCTCTTGCCAAAGCAGGACTACAAAGTGCAAAACAAGTGGCTAAAGAACAAGGCGTTGGTGCCCTACGTGACCTGATGGAGGGAAATAATGTCAAAGCGCTATTGAAAACTCGCGAAAAAGAAGCATTGCAAAACTTTGGACAGTCGGCTTTGGACCATCTTGTACCCAGAGAAAAGAATATTAGACAACATAAACGAAAGAAGTCTAATTCGTCATCTAGACGCCAAACTGTGCACATCAAGAAGCGAAGACCAACAAACAGAAAATATTCTCATTTGAAATTCGAAAAAGATATCTCCGATTGAGAAAAAAAATGATGCAAATAGATTCTTGCGAATGCAGTAAGTCCGAGCTGGACCGGAAAGCTATGCCACCTACCATGCCTACGATGCAAGATTCTCAATGGGTGGACTATCATCCCATAGCTTCTCTGGACAGTTTCCAAGCTCCTATTGAATTTGTCATACCTGGACACACGGAATACTACACAGATCTGTCACAGACTTGGCTTTACTTTAAATTTAGAATTCTAAAAGAAGACGACTCTAATGTCGAAACAGATGCCAATGTCGGACCCATGAACAACTTTTTGCACAACATGTTCAGTGGAATAGATCTGTATCTCAATAATAAACTGGTGGCAAACAGCATGGATACTTATCCGTACAGAGCTTACATCAAAACTTGTTTTTGTTTGGATCTGACGCAAAAGAAAATCAGTTGAAAGCGTCAGAAATTTTGGTACGAAGATAATGCCGCAAAATTTGAAGATTTAACCGCCAGAAATATCAAAGCTCGAATATCAGCAGTAAAACTGAGTAAGGCAGTGGAACTTCATGGAAGACTACATCTAGACTTGGCCATGCAAGAGAAATATTTGCCAAATGGGATGGAAATCAAACTGCGTTTGAATCGTTCTTCTCCGAGATTCAGTCTCATGGCTGATTCTTATCCTTGTAAAGTCAAGATAGATACGGCCATATTGTCTGTTCGCAATATTCAACTGTTGCCAGCCATAGCTAACGATCTCAATCAGTCTATAGCACATCACAGTGCCAAGTATCCCATCAGACGTGTAGAAGTGAAGACGTTTACTATCGGCAAGGACATGAGATCAAAAGTCGAAGATCATCTGTTTCAGGGACAGCTTCCGAAACGTTTTTCATTGGCATGGTGAACAACGAAGCTTTCAACGGATCGTTTGAAACGAATCCATTTTTCTTTCAACATTTCAATCTCAGCAAACTTGACGTGAGTTACGATGGCCACAGCGTCTACGGCAAAGCGTTTGAGCCAAAATTTGACATGAATCAATATCTCAGCTCTTACATGTCTCTGTATCAAGCTTTGGGAAGTCAAAATCAACTCCAGACCTGTAATATCGATTACGAAGATTACAAAGGCGGCTACTGTCTCTGGGGTTACGATCCCACGCCTGACCAAGGAGCTGATCAGAGCCACTTGCATCCTATAAAAACGGGCAACTTGAGACTGGAGTTTCAGTTTGCATCGAAACTCGAAGAGACGATCAACGTGATTGTGTATGCAGAATTTGACAGCCTGATAGAAATCAACGGTTTGAGAGAAGTCACCTCAGACTACTGAGTCCATGAATAAAGGATACTTTGTAGAACAAGAGCTGAAATTTAGAGTGGAATGTTACGAACAACTACACGGATCCTACTCTGATGGCATTGGCTCCTTGGAGGACGAAATCGAACAGGTGTTACGTCCAAAGATCAGATCTAAGTGTGACGAAAATGGAGAACTGCTGGAAGAATTTGATGTGCCACCACCCAAAATAGATATTGGCAAGGACATGACTGCTTTGATATTTGCGATGCTAAAGTACCTGAGGATAGCCGTCAGAGAATATGAGTAGTTACTCTTTAAAATAAGCACGAGTGTGAAGGTTGCAGATTAGATCATTCCAGTCAGAAATATCACATGCGCTGTCTAGGAGCCGGAAATGATTGGATAAGAGACTTACACTATCACGAACCGGCATTAGAATGTCTCAACATCTACAATGCCATCAAAGACTGGAATCACGAACTGTGTCTAATCTTTGGCTTAAAAGACACTGGAGATGCAAGAGGCATGAGTCATCTCACGCCAGAAGAAGCTGTGGAAGCCTATAAAAACTGGCTGTTTTTGAAGAAAAACACATTCGCTTCTCCAATGAATGAAGACTGGAAAAACTACTGGGCACTGAGAAATATAGACTCCTACAACAGAGATGAATACGCTAAAATTGACGGCCCTTCTGACCAAGGCGTCTCAACTTATGCATTTGAACGCCAAGGTAGTCTCGAAGGATCTCCTGTCAGAGAAGAAGCCGTTGGATGTGAAAGCATACATCATTAATACAGACGACTCGGAGCAGCCAGGAGAACATTGGGTAGCCATATATTTCAGAGGCGGCAAGGCCATTTCCCGCGATTCGTACGGACAACCGCCATTAGAAGAGTATATACTCCCTTTCATTCGGAGGAATGCCGAGTCTTGGATAGAAAATACGGAGATGTTACAGAGTCCGTGGAGTAAAGTGTGTGGCATGTACTGCATTTACATTCTTCATCAGCTCAGCAGAGGACTAGACTTAAAGACAGTCATACACGAACACCTGATGGGAACTGGAGAAGATCTGTATCAGAACGACAGAGACATAGAAATGTGGTTTAGCCGGAATTACGGCAGACTTTATTCATCTGTGTTCAAAGGCATATTGCCTCCAAAGACTTATTTGGTGTAAACATATTTTATTTCAATTTCATATAAGTTATGTACAGGTTACAAATAGTATACAATAGCAAAAGGATCTGAACGGAACCCAAGGGCTTATTTAGTTCATCTCCTGTGAGATATATCAATTTATACCACAATTAGGCAGATATTTATGCAAATAATATAGTGGCCGGTACTTAGTAGAATTGTAAAGCGCAACATTAAAATGTGTGTATAGAATACAAAAACAATAAACGAAGAGAAAAAAATGGAGCATTACCAAACAAAGAAGGAGTAAAGCAACGTGTTAATAGTCAGGACAAGGTATACCCGAGTAAATGATTTAGCTACTAGTAAGCCTAGGTGATAGATTTGTTAAATTGACAGGCAGTTTCCAGGTCACAATTTCCTTTGATTAATACAAGCTAGTACATTAGCAGACTTTACGGATAACTTATAGATTTCAATTTACTAAGTAAGATTGCCACAGACTTCATTATATTGAAAACCTATTACTGTCCTTGATGAAAGTTTGCACACATCTGAAAAAAGACTTATGCCAGAGATAGAATTCAAAGTTTTAAATGTTTAAGATATACTCATTGTTTTTCAAAGAAATATCCCATGTACATGTTGTTGTAAATATGTTCATTGTAAACGAGGGCAGAGGGACGGTCCTAATCCTCTGTTCATCGTCATCAGTTAGCGGGACAAATAAAGCCGTGTTGAGTTAAACAAGTCGTCTGTTCTTCTTTCGAAATGTAGTAGTAAGTTAACGAGTGCTAGTTGTCGGGCACTGTAAAGACACGCCTCTGCTAGGGCAAGAGTCATATAACAGAGGCCTGTTGCTATACAGGGCCATATTAGAATGCTGTAGAGTCACGTCTCTGTTACGGTGAGGCCATATGAGGCCGAGAGTCTGCTAACAGACACCTGCTACTGTACAGTATAAGAACACTGCATGGCCATGCCTCTGAGGGGCATGCTACTGTGTGGAGCATACAAGAATACTGTCAAGTCACGTCTCTGGTACAGTGAGGTCCTTTGAGGCCGAGAGTCTGATATCAAAAACCTGCTACTATACAGTATCAAGGCACTGCAGAGCTATATGCCTCAGTTAGACTAATAACAGGGGCAAGTAACTTTGTAGAGCATATAGTTTTGAGTCCCGAGCTTACTAGCCTGCGGAAGTTAACTCATGGATTGTCATATTTGGCTACCGCCATATATTTTTACACTAGGCGACCCTGCGGACTTAGTTTTTTTCAGGCCAAAAGTCTATGTAAAAATACATGGAAAAATCGGTAGCCAAAGTGACTGTCCTTACTACTTATCTATCTATCTATCTATCTATCTATCTATCGTCATCTTTGGCTACCGCCATATATTTTTACACTAGGCGACCCTGCGGACTTAGTTTTTTTCAGGCCAAAAGTCTATGTAAAAATACATGGGAAAATCGGTAGCCAAATTGACTGTCCTTACTATCTATCTATCTATCTATCTATCTATCTGTAACATTTTGTGCATCAACGTGTATTGAAGTTCAGTAAACACTTTATGTGACAAGGCAAATAATCTGATTAATCAAGATAAGCCTATTTCTTAACGAGCACAATCCGAACAGGGTCTGCCTATCAGACAATTCGTGATTCATTATGTGCTTGCAGATCCCTCAGGGTCCATACAAAGTGTGTGCGTACAGCAAAGTCTCTGACCTGACTGCGCGGATACACAAAGGGGAAGTCTGTCAGTCTCATTGTTGCCATCATCTGCATGGGGCGGCGAGAGTTGCGGTCCCTTAAAGGAAAGAACTTGTTCACTACGGAGCAAATTCTTTCCTCTAAGCGTTTCTTTTAGTTTGAAAGGGCTACATTTTGCAGAAGAAAACAGATCAATAAAGATGTTTCCCTTTGCAAAAATGGCAGAAAACATGGCAGTGTATCGATTCGGCTTAAGGCAGGTTTACAAATAGCTGATATAGGTTTGCAAATAGCTGGACCAGGGGGGAAACTCGCGTTATAGCTCGGCGGAAAGTAAACACTAAAATCATCCAGCACTTTGCGCAGACGCGATTGACCATCCATAAATTGTCGATGTGAAACCGTATGCACAGTCGAGTCCTGTAACATTGCGCGGCCGCTAACATTGCGCACTATTAGCGTGAACGGAAGATGAATGATTATGCCATTTCCGATGTGATTTTCGGCATTCTTTTGTGGACAACATTTGTTTTAACTTTTGAGAACCCTTCCATCTATCAGTTTGACAAAGATGTCCAAAACATGGATTCCAAGCCTGCCAGATTGTGTCTGTATTGACAAACAAATATTCAGGTCACCATAGTCGAAAGTCCACGCAGCTGAGGGGAATTCGCCAGACCGCTTACCTCACACTAGTTAGGGATTTTTCTACTAGCTTTCTATATAATATCCTTAAGTCTGCCTTGTTTTGCAGTTATTTTGTTGCAATACTTGCATTTTTACACTGATTGCAGACGAACGTTTCCACATAATACGTCAATTTTTAGGCGGGAAAATGTATCACTCACAAAATGATTTTGTCTTGGCAGCAAATTATAATCATAGAATTATGTAAACTTGTTTCTAGGTGTTTATCTTAAATTTATTTAAGATTAAAAAAGTCTATATTCAGCTGTATAATACTTTGTAGATTGAAATTTTTAAAAGAAAAAAAAACAAGCCAATGACACTTCTTTACCACGTGACTTGCACGTGGCAAATTAAAGACCTGTGTTCAGGCACGAGGCGATGTAAAGTTGTTGACATAATTATTATTGTGTCAATAAACATCTGCAAAGGGATAAAAATATACTGGACAAAAAAAGTTAGGGATCAAACATTTGACTGAAGCTTAAATCATGCAAACTAAATTCTCCGAAAATAATTTTCTTTCATTCAATACATCTGTTAAAGCGGCACAGGACTGCATGAAAAATATTGGAATCGGTTCACGTGACACACCAGTAGAAACAAATAAACAAATGTAGCCCTAAAATTGAAGTGAAAATTGGCACCACCACAAAATTGAATGTCCACGATTCTTGGCTTTGTCCATGCAAAATCATTTCCAGTGCTCACTGATATCTCTGGGGGTCTGAATAACTGCAAGGCAGCTACTCGGTATGCTTTTAATAAAGCGCTAGAGGCTCATTTCGGGACTCGTTTGCCATTTTTCATTACGGGTCTGAATTAGCTCTCCAGGAGGTTTCTAAAGCCTTTGATGAATAGAATTGGTGTGTTGCAACATCTGAAAAGCATGCTCAATCTGATTTAAAACTTGCGATCGACTTGACCTGTCCATTCTGACGATTTTCTCTGTCTAAAGCTACTGGTTCATCACAATAACACTGTAAGGATGCGCTTTTTGTCCATTAAATGTTGTAATCGGCCGATGTAAGCAAAACCGGTTACAAACAGACTTTACACAGCTAAATTGTGCATTGCATGCTAGTAATGAGGCCAGGTTTGACACGATTCCATAGAAAAACGAGAAGACAGTTGGCAACAGGTGACGCCAATTCGCAACTGGTTCATTGGGCCCATGTTCTTTTCACAGATGAGTCCATATTATGTGTAGATATCCACGATGATATGAAAAGGGCATGATGTCTGCCAGGCTCACGTCGTGTGGACTATAAATCATATCGTCATGTGGAATATGACATGTCTTGAGGAGGGTGGGTGACGGCATGAGCCGGCATCTGGATTGGCAGCTGTGTAGACTTGCGCATGCCAGACAGAGGCGCCCCAATTGGTGTTTGAGTTAAGACTGACATCTTTTGTCCAATTGCGAGACCGTTTGCTGAAGTTTATGGCGATGGTACCATCGAATCACGGGGCAAATGTGGTGGACCAGAACCTTCCAACAGAAACAATCGTCCTCAGTGACATGTCAATTCCATAACAAGTTTAAAATTCGATCGAACATGCTTTTAGACATGTTACACCGCCAATTCTAATCACCAGAGACTTACTGAAACTCATGGAGAGCTCATTCAGTCCTTTCATGATAAATGGCAAACGAGTCCCTAAATGGGTCTTTGGGGATGTAGCACAAGCATACCGAGTGGCTATCATGCAGTTACTCAGGCACTCAGAGGTCACACTGAGAAGTAAAACTCATTTTGCATGGATAAAGCCAAAGATAATGGACATTAAGTTTTGTGGCAATGCTAATTTTCATTTTGATTTTAGGGGTAAGCCTGTTTATTCATTTCTGCTGGTGTGCCACGTGATCAGATTCCAATATGTGTCATGCACTTTTGTGCAGCCTTGAAAGTTGTATTCAACAGAAGAAAATGATTTTTGGAAAATTATTATTTTCGATATAATAATTTCACTCAAATGTTTGATCTCTAACTTTTTTGGTCCAGTATATGTGATTCTAATATGTCTGCGCAATGTTAGGCGACAAATTTAATCTTCATTTTCACGAGGGTGTCAAACGTTAAGCTCAACGTCCGTGGAATGAGCTTAAAAATTGAGCCGTTTGATTATTTTATGTTTGAATGGGTAAGTCATAGCTAATATCTAATGGTAAGTTTTATTTGTGTATTGTTTTCAAAAAACACATGTATCCTTCAAATGTCTTAAGTGCGCAATGTTACCGGACAGCACCGTACTTAGACTCCGCGAGGAGCAGGCTGATCTTAATCATCGCCGTTCGCGCATTTTATAAGGTATCTGCTTGGTTGTAGCTACCATGACAAAGACACGTGAACAACGAAAACCTGGACCAGCTTGTGCATGAAGGCATTTCTTTTCTACTTTATACATGTACAACTTTAAAGGGACAAGTATTTGGCGGTCCTTTCCAAGCCAAACAGATGCACAAACTGGCTAGGGTTTATTCGTGCTACGTCGCGGACAGTACATATGCTGGGAAATGCCTTACCAATGCTCAGCCTATCTAGGGCTCAGGCAATAACTCAGTATTTCAAAGCCTTAAAGTAAATGGCGTTTCCCAGACGTCATGTGCGCACATTTTCTTATAATAAAATTCAGGATTCAGAGTCTCTCAAGACGGTATTACATGTAACCCTAAAGATTGGCATGGAAGATCGCTTGCGTAAAAGTGAAGACCTAGATCAGACTGCTTCTGAAAGTCTCCGCTGTGTGTCCGGTCATTCTATTTTATGATATACCATAACCCTGGCAGGTCGACAGGGCGTCAAAGATGATTGCAACAATCTTTCTCCACCTGGTCTTGTTTTTCATCTGTCCACTCTTTTATATTGCCATAACACCACTTCCTCTGTCTGCATCTACTTCTGCCATGCAGGACTGTCTGTGCTATGCCAGCAGACAAACCACCTCAGATTCCATGGCCAGGGTTTCATCTTTCTGCAAACATTCTTGTCTGTTACATAGTCCTTGTACGAAATGTTCAGTAACCTTCTGCAGAATCTCATCGCGAAGACCTGTGTTGTTTTCTCTGGCTCTTCTGTTACAGAAAGGGAATGCATCAGTTTCACCTTTTGTGCCAGGTCTGGACTGTATGGCGGGTAATTTAACTGCTCGAACTCGCACTCACGCATAGCCGCTTGTGCAATAGTGGACTCCAACCTTAGCTGACAATCTTGCATGTTCAGGTTTCTGGGTACCCACCTGGCAGATACTTTTAACATGCCTAAGTGTTCATGAATTGTAGTGTAAACACTTGCATTAGAAATACCACATTCTGAAGCAAGTTCGGCAACTTTGATTCAGCGATAGTTAAGCCCAAGTCTCTCGACACGGTCGATCATCTCCTGGCTTATGATATCAGCAGGGTAACCTGGCCTTGGGTCATCTTCTATGGAGTCTCGCTCACGTTTAAATTCTGCTGACCACTTTGCCACTGTGGAATACTTTGGGCTACTATCACCATACACATCAGCCATGCGCCGATGAACTTCTTTGGCGTTTGCACCCTCCTTAGTGAGGAACTTTATGACTGCTCTGAACTCAATATTCTGACTTTCCAGTTTTGCCCATGGGTACAGGTTTTCGAACAAAAAGTAAGAGCAAAAATGAATGTGTTGACTGAACGGCTGTTATCATTCAGCTGACAAAGGTTCACACTGCACAAAAATGAAAAAAGAATATCTTGAATGGTATAGCAAAATACCGAGTTTTACGAACTTATTGAACTCCCCTCGTACTTATATTATCAATCACAATTGTTTCCAGTTTTGTTTTAGCTACGGTGGTTTGTGCAATCCTTGAGAGAATATCTGGTTTGGAGCCACTATCTGAGACAACTGTTCAAAGGTATTTAAAACTTGTCAAAGCTCCCAGTTTCTGTCCCTTTACCTTGATCTCCCTATGGATGTCACTGGCACAGCTTGGCAACAGTTTGATCTTCTCAGCACGTATGTACTTCGCTACCCAGCATTTTTGCTACCCGGCACAATTATAGCCACACGCGGTAGTTGAAAGATATAGATGTAATATGCCAAAGGAAAGGTTAGCATAGACGGCAGAAATATTACCAATCTGTGGTTTGTCGATGACATAGATGCTCTAGCTGATGAAGAGTAGGAACAAGAAACTCTGGTTGAAAGTATCAACGAAACCTGAACAAGGTATAAGATGGAGATCAGTGCTGCGAACACCAAACTGAAGACACACCGCCAATGGCAAGCAGAGGGAGGTCAATGTAAAAAGAACAAAACCTTGGTACCGTAGCAAGCTTCAAATAGTTTTGAACAGTTGTCTCAGATGATGGCTGGAAAGCGGTGTTTCTCTCAAGGATTGAACAAACCAGCTGAAGCCAGTTTAGAGAGATAACAACATATCTCTTGGACCAAAAGTGAAACTGATGTGCTCCCTTGCCCCTTGTCATTTCCATATTTCTGCATGCATGTGAGTCATGGATCCCACTTTGTTCCACTGATTTTAGCAGCCGCTGTAGCGTAGTTGTTTAGGCGCTAGACTACCAATCCAGGGGTCACATTTTCGATCCCCCGCTTCTCCGATCTTTCGGATAGACTTTAAAACGAGTACCTGTCTCTGTATGACCTATGTGTTGGTAGGACGTTAAATCCGAGCTCACTCACTCCAATGATTTTGGAATTGCACTTTTACTTGAAAGAATTTGCTCCCACCGAGCAAGTTCTTTCCTGAAAGAATACCATCCAAGGCGGTAGAAGAAAATTGTAGCCAATGTAATGACGATTATCCTGTCCGTTCCATCCCATTCCGGACTGTTCTGAGACATTTAAAGAGAAAGGTGTATTCATATAAAATAAGATTATAGCACATAAATAGAGGCTTCCTGACTTTTGCAACGTTTAACACGCCATACCCGGAGCTTAAATATTTAGCATGTAGCAATGGTAAGAAGTCCCCTACATAAATCTTGAGAGTCAAACCCTTAGGGTCCTAGCTTACCTCATGGGATCATTTGTTTATATAGAGCTATATAGCTAAATAACCTTCAAAAATCTTCCCTGAAACCATCCCCGGGCTTACATATGTAGTATGTTGCAATGTTTAGTATTCCCCCTCATAAATCCTGCTGATCAAGCCCCTTGGATCAAAACTGGCCTCACCCCAGGGTCGGTCATTTGTTTATATAGAGCTATATAGCTAAAAAAACTTCAAAATCTTCTCTTCTGAAACAAGGAAGCCCAGAGCTTAGATGTTACTATGTAGCAATGTTTAGTGGTACTCTACAAAAATACTGTCAATCATGCCCCTAGGGTCCTAACTGGCCACGCCCTGGGGACCATTTATTAAAATTGCGCTTTAGAGCTGAAATGTAAAGCTTCTTCTCTGGAATCACTGCCAACCATGCCCCTTGTGTCAAAACATTCTGGGGGTGGGGTGGGGTGTGTGGGGGGTGTGGGGGGAGGGGGGCGGGGCTCCTTGTTTTAAGCAGCTTTTATAGCAGAACTAAGTGAATATTCAGCCTATTTTTATGCTAGGTCTCACATCTTTCTCACTCCATATTTGCTAGAGGCCAGAAGTTCTACTTGACTTAAATTCCTGCCTATATAGTGTATTGCAATCCACTCAATACATATAATTGGCTCCCGGTGCCCTAAAGGCAGAATTTATACAACACAGCAAACAGTTGCGCATGTAGCGCGAGTGGTGCCTCATAGTATGTATTCCATGAACACATGCGCCAACACATGATTTAAAGCATGTCATCCTGTACTATTACGCTTACAGCAATACTTAGTACTATAATCTGTAACTTTCAGGCATTTTGCAGTTTATTCTGTTTTATTTTAATAACTTTTCGTCGTTCTGTAGCCGCAGCAACAGACTCCTTGAAACCAAAAATGCAGTTCAGTTGGATTCGTTTCAGGCTAGGCAAAGCAGTTCACTTCTTCCATAGACTATTAAGCTAGTCAAGTTACGGTATTTAATTTGGAAAATAAACTTTCTTTCGCACCAAAGGCAGACTTTTCTCGGTCTTTGTCGTGGTATTTCTAGATAAAAAATATTTTTTCGTGCAACAATAGTGGTAAAAGACTAACTTAACCCCGTTTTATTGCGATATTCTCATTTCTTTTCCACTCATTCAAAATGACATCCTTGCTGCAAGAACCTACATATATGTTGTATTTACTCGTGCAAGACTTTTCACCTTTCTGGCAGTATTAATAAAGTAATTCTTCAAAAGACTCACATGGTGCTAACGACATCATCCGGAAATCGTCCCCAGAAAGCAGTTTGGTTACCAAATAAGAAATTGTCGCTGTACAGTTAGGTCACGTGATTACATAGCGTGATTATCATAAGTATAAAACGTCACTAATATTTTAACTATGACATCAGAGAATTTGCTTTTTTTGTCAACTTACAATGATATGGGTTTTTCAGTTTTTTTATTATTTTGTTTTCTTTTATTTATTTATTTATTTTTATTCAAGGTCATAGTATAGCATATGCAAGTTTGGAAATATATGTATATTTCGATAAGAGATGTGCATATGATAACATCGTTCATTATGCAGAATCTGAATTTCGTTTCTTAAGCCAAACCTTGCCCTGCTTAGTGTGATTTTATTACTGTTTACAGTCGGTTATCCACTCAATTTCTTTGTACAAGCCTAATTTCAAGAGTAACTACACTTCAGGAACTGACTGAATCAGATCCCAAACCCTATCCCCAACATCAAAGGGAAAGATTGACAAAGACATCCCAACAAACAATAAATTACAAGTGATAAGCCAAGTCAGCAGCTCTTTCCCAAATAGGTGCCAACTCAGCTATTTTTATTGAACTAAATAGTTTAGACCAACAGAAGGGTTACAACAGACTAAGCAAACTATACGAAAAACATTTAACAATTTTTTCCCTATTTTCTATTTTTATTATAGAAGGGTTAAAATGAAAACACAATAAATTAAGCAGCACCGAACATACAACAAATGCAACCGCAACGAAAGTACCGCTTTGGGACGGTCAGTAATAACTACTGGGGGTGTACGCCGGTTTTACTGGGCCAAAACCTGGGGCGTCAGCAACACCACTGGAGCACTGGAGCAAAAGAAGACCACCAGTTGAACCCCGGTGGGCCTAGAAACAGACAAACATCCAGCCCCAACCAACTAATATATAGCTTTATTTAGGGGCTATCATAGAGTCTGAACCCCGACCTACCGGCGTGCAATTAAAGAGGACTGCAAAGTTGTCAACCGTGATTGGGTTAACCACTAAGCATGCACGATGACTGGAAAACTCTCTCTGTCAACCCAGCAGTAAATGGGTACCTCTTTCGAATCAGTGAAGGATAAGGCAGCGAAAGGAGAGGAATGGGCTCCGCCTTTCATCAGCTGTGCCCAAGATACAGTGGGTCTCTAACCCCCACTGCCCCTACGGCTATAAGGCTATGGGAACCTTTACCTTTATGCAGACTGTCGCATTACATCTATGTTATAGCCAATGCGTTTAAATCGTATGCTGATTTTCTTAAATTGATCAGGAAATTCTGTTTTCCCTACGATTTTGCGTAATTTATATACTAAGTCACCATAAAATTCAGGTTTCGATAGGCATTCTTGATAAAGTGACCTTAACCCTGTATTATATTTAGAAACCAATTCAAAGTGTCTACGATAAAATTTAGAAAAAGCTTTCCGAAGTTTATGATACCGATACCCCTGCTGTAAAAGCTTGGCAGTCAAACTTTTATTGCGAGCATTGAAATCAGCCAAATGACTAGACACCCTAGCGAAGCGAATAAGCTGAGAAATGTAGACACCATAAGAAGTAGTGCGGGGAACATCACCATCCAAAAACGGAAGATTAACAATGTCGAAATCAAAATCATCGAAACATGAAAAAAAGACAAAAATGATCAGACTATAATTTTAAAAACAACGAAGAAGCAGCCTGCACATTTTAAAATGGAGTTGCACACACAAGGAATGCGCTGTAAACAAGTCCTTTGTTGTGGGCAATTGGCATACAAAGTAAATAATAAGTAGTAAAAACTTATGAACATAGCCCCCAAGTCACATGCACATTAGCAGAACATGTAGAAGAAGCTTACATAATTTCAAATTGACTCATGAAAAAATGTAGAAAAAGTTGCGAACACGAGGTATGTTCTCAAAAGGTCTTCTGATGCTGAAAAATGACTAAGTTTGCGAAGCAAAATAAAGTGGTAAAATATCATCCGATCATAAGCTCTATGTCATGTGCACATCAAAATACCATGAAAAAAAGTTTGCCTAGTTTCCGACTGATTCACGAAAAACTGTAGGAGAAGTAGCGCATACATGGTACCTATTGCAAAGGGGAAACGGAATTTCGAAACCACGGAAGTACGGAAGCTCGAAAAGCCGAATGCTATGTCCCCTCGGTTTTCTTCGAAAGGGCGGGGACAAAAGAAATTTCGAAAAATATTGACATCATAAATAGCCTAGCAGATCTTCCAAATGATATAATCGATAAATCCAAGCCAAAAGCTGTCAAAAATCTTAAGATATGTTGAACATGCAAAAGTTCCCCACACTCTAATAAACTAATAAGATTTACTCGAAAAAATATAAAAAATATTATTGAACGTTTCTTGAGATTCAGATCAATTTATAGTTTCCAGAGATCCTGTAGCCTTTAAGTTAAAGGTCTAAGTCACCACACCATAATAAACGCTTTGACTTTTCCAATTGTATATCTGTGCAATAGTGTTGTAAAAAGGTTTGCAAAGTTCAAATCTGCATAACTACATGATAAAGGTTTTCTGTGAATTTGAAAATATAATGTCTGTTCACTTAAAGACTGTATCGACATTTCTTTGTTGCTAGACAAGTGTTGTTGGGAACGAGGTAAATCAAGCCAGTATGTTGGAGCACAAAGCGTTTCCAGAGCTGGTGAAACATGTCAGTCCTGGTCGGAGCAATCCCCTAATAAACATCGCTTCACCAAAGATAGTATGTTTCCTGGCAATAAAACAGTGGTGGAGGCAGCAAACTATTGTCGCGATCCTGATGGCTCGGGACAGCCATGGTGTTATGTTCTACAAGGAAGAAACCACAAGGACTATTGTGACATTCCGATATGCAACGGTATTGCACTATACTTTCTGCAATAAGGGTTGTTGTCTATTATTTATTTCTTCAATGTAATGCCCAGACGTTTTTGTTTATTTCGTAAATGGCCAGGTCAGTGTCGTACATTCGATATTTTATTATAATTCGTTGAATACAATACAAATGTGTGATGAAATTATGTCAGAATAAAACTCGCAACCAAAGGTTGAAATGCCATTCATTAATGATATCAAGTAAGACAATTTCCCATGACCCCAGCAGCTTGTAGGTCATTACCTATTTATCTGTCAGTCTGTCTGTATGAAGATTGTATTTACTGCCAAATTGTAGCTAGTGAGCTAAACCGTGAAATAACTGTAAATCATGCATAACTGTAAAGATAAATTTTGGATTTTAGATGCAACTCTCTGAGGTATTATTTGCTTATGAGACATAAACAAGTGGGGTCGTCAAAGAACCAAAGTCATAAGTCCAGACTTATATCTGTTCTATCTGTTGTATCCGTTGTATCTGTTGAGTCCTCGTCTTTGCTTCTTCATGGTGTTGAAATTTGATTTATGTGTTTACCGTGATGATTCATTGACGAGTTAGAGGGTTATCATGCGAACCGAACAACCAACTAAATGTTTTGTACCACTTCAGAAACTGAGGGTGAGGTTGGGCCTGTAAAATCGATTTAAGCCCCCCAGTACTTCATTACTGACCGTTCCAAGGCGGAAGTTCTGTTGTGGTTCTCTGTTGCCTGTTTTTGGTGTCAGAGTTTCTGTGATGTTTTACCTTATGTATGTTCTTATTATTTTTGGTTCGGTTTGGGTTGCTGAGTGGCCACCTTTTGGGAACAAGCTGCTCACTCGGTTGGCCATATGTTCTCTGTATCTTGATTATTTGTAATCTTAGTTGTTTCCAACTATGGTTTGAGGGCTGGATTTGGATTTTGATTGTTTCAGTTCCTGGTCTTTGCATACTTTTTACTTTTATAATTAAGATAGTAAAAATCGACAAATCCGATATATTTTAATTCACAGATATGAATCCCCGAACAAAAGTATAACCGGGTGCTCGTAAGTAGTAAGCATTACCTGCCTAATATGCATCCGCCATGTCTATGTATCTGATAGAAAAGTCAAGTGAAACTGAAAATCCAGTACCTGAAATCTAAACCATGTTTCGGCCGTGGCCATTGGGTCTGAAAAAAGTTTAGAAATGGCCACATGATAGTGATCAACGGGTATATGCTGACTCTGATAGAACTTATTAAGAGTTCAAACTGTACCGCTGTGCGATGAACATGTGACAACAATTGAATAGGCGTAGTTCCCCTCTGTCAACAATGTCTTGATAGTTTAAACAGGCTTTAGCAGAGCGGACTAAATGAGAAACATAAACTTTGTTTGCAGGTGCCAATGGAATATTGCCATGCAAAAATTGAAAGTTAACTATTGGAAAAATAAAGGTGTCCCTCGTGTCATAAAGTCTGATAACAAGCTTCCAAGGCTCAGTGTAGAGATAGTAATCTAAGCATAGGCAGATGAACTAGAGCCTGTTTTATTCTTCATTTCAAGTTCACACGAATAGATGATATCAGTAAATTCTGAAATCTTTTAATTACTTAGAGACAGACAATCATCCATGTACTTGTAGGTGAAGTTGAATTGCTGTGTAATGCGCTTTACTTGCCTGTAAGAGACCCTTAATGAACTCCGTACCATACCCCCAAAGAATTCAGTCGGCAAGTAATGGGGTGTACTTAGTTCCCATTGGAATGGCAACAGTCTGTTGAAAAACATGTCCGCTTGACTTGCGTAAATATTGTCGAGAAGAAAGGACGTCATTTTTATGACATACATAAATAAGCTAACTCCATTGTTAACACAGTCAAAATGTTTCCTAAAAATGGGCTTTTTGCAAAAGAAACTATTCAGTTTCAAAATATAATTTCGAAGAAACTTATAAATTTGTTAGATTGATATCATAGATGCACTTTATTCCACAGTGATAGCTCGAGTAGTTTTAGAGATATTTAGCTAAATGACCTGCTCTATAAACAGCAGAAAGTCTACAAAAAAAAATAGAATCATATCATCATTTTTATGTTAATTTTGTCATATACTCTGCAAAGAGCATTTAGGCTGTGACATAATATCAGAGTAAATCTGTTGATATTAGTTAAACCTTTGTTGGTATTTGATTTGTCCGCTTTGAGGTCTTCGAGCCCAGTAAACCTATAATTCTAGGTATACCGCAATGCTGAAACAAAGAAAAATACGAAGATTTCTGCAAAGTTGCAGATGGATTAAATTTTAACTGAAACCGACAGACAATGACGAAAACAGTTAGCAACAGCAGTAGACCCGCCGTGGAAGTAAATAACTTGGAAATAACGGGAAGAGGAGACAGGTTTAAATCGATGTTATTTGATGGTTACTGAGGAAGATTTGGGTATGGGGTCAGGCGTAAATGGATCTTAAGTTGCATTGTAGATTGTCACGACATAATTATTACTTGTCTTAGCGTTCTTTCATTCCTAAAAATTACACAGAGTAGCAATATAAGGAAAAGCTATATGAGCTGCGACACGACAAAACCAACAATGTGGTTGTGCGCCCAACGCAGACTCAGATCAGCCTGGGCATCCGCCCAGTCTGATCAGAATCTTCGCTGTCCGCAGGGAGGTAACATAGACCCTTAGCTACCATTTGAGCACTTATCGAAGAGTCTGGTCAAACTGGACGGATGCCCAGGCTGATCTGAGTCTGCGCTGGGCGCACAACCACATTGTTTGTTTTCTCGTGTCGCGGAAAATTATGTAAAATTTCTATTTATACAGCTTTACATTACATATTTCCTCGTTTATTAGACTGAGGTTTTCACATTTCAAACAATGGCAACAATTCTGATCCATCTTACGGGACGAATTTTACGAACTGGTTCGGAAGTAGTAAATCCTTCCATATAGCCAAATTACAAAGGACTGACTTATATACTTGGTGAACTGTTATAGTCTATAGCCAAATAAATACGATTGTTTTTTATACAGGTCAAGTCAATTTTTGTGGAGGTGTTTACCGAGACCAGTCAGGCTGGTTCAGTCCAGATTTTAGAGACTACACTTCAATCTATGTTACATACTGCCTCTGGACAATTATAGCAGACCGGGACAAAGTTATAGAAGTGATTTTCTATGATAAAGAAACCGCTTCCATGCTTACTCATAAGAGTGTAACGTGCGATGCACGGGATATGGCGAATAGTTTACAGGTACGCTAGAAACATATGATCAGACAAAAATGTGTCTTTTATAATAGTTACCTTATTTCACCCATGCGTAATCGGCACAGCTGAATAAACTGATCACCTTTTTAAGTAATTGCTTCTGCTGCACGGGAATACACTAGCCCAACGATAAAATCTAAATTTTTGTTCAATAATTTACCAGTCTATGATCATAATCATATATTTCCAATAATCCACATAGAATACACAATATCCATATTTTCGAGACTTCACAAGACTAAAGTACCATAGCTTTTTCTTATGAATTATTATTACTTTATGTATTTCTTTTTAATTTTCTGTTTAATTCTTTTTTTAATTTCAGCCAGTTTTCCTTTCACTCGCATAAATCCTATCAGAAACAAAAATGCAAGTGTACCACGGTATTTTTATACAGGTTTATGCGGCAATATCTTAAGATGGTAATTTGTGGTGATTATATGAAAAAAAGTCAAAAAGTATGCAAAGACCAGGAACTGAAACAATCAAAATCCAAATCCAGCCCTCAAACCATAGTTGGAAACAACTAAGATTACAAATAATCAAGATACAGAGAACATATGGCCAACCGAGTGAGCAGCTTGTTCCCAAAAGGTGGCCACTCAGCAAATCTGAACCAATCCATTTAAATTTAACGTATTTCTCTGAAAGGAAGTAGACTGCTTATTTTTATTTTTACTTCAGTTAAGAATACAAAAAAACAACAACAACAAAAATCAAACGATCGACTTACTGTTAAAAGAAATATTTTTCATACGGAAATATCAAAGGGTAATTTTCTGCGCCAAAATCTGTATAATAAAAAATAACATCGGAAATAAAAATGCATTTATAATGTACTTTAGTGCATTAAAAGGACGTCCCAGCGATTCTTTGTTCCAACTTTTTCTCAAATTAAAAGGTAGACCACATGAAAACAGTAACTTATTCTCAAAAGCTCAGTCATGTATATGGAGCAGGTATACTGGATGTATTTATTAAACATAGTATAGGCAGGAATACCTATGTCAACATAAACAGTATAAAAACTACGTTACTGTGACCCTGCCATGTGAGTTAGTGAAACTGCAATGTTGAAAAAGTAGACTCCACTGTTTTCTTGACAAAACATCGGACCAAGGCTACGTAAAACGTCTCCCCGTACATCATCCATAGTGCATATTATATTTTATTTTCGTTCTTTGAGACCAGGGATATATTCTGAAAATTCTAAAATTTTAGAATGATTTAGACTCTTTTTTTTCAGATTTTTTTTTCTTTTTTGGAATTATTTGGACTCTTTTTGATACTATTAAATTTTTGAATTGACTGCCCGATTAAAAATAAGGGATTGCAGTTTGCTTTTCTCTGGTTTCGTCACCAGATAATGTTTGGGTCGATGACGAGTCTTTATTAGAAGAAACTACGTAGTCTGGCCCATGTTCCGTCTTCTGAATGTATTCTCTGCTCCTGAAGGAATTCTTTTAGATTTTAATTTTACTTCACTGCAGAAGGTGCCGTGTTGCGGCCGTTAAATGTCGCCCCGTACATTATCCAGAGTATTATCTTTTATTTTCGATCTTTGCAATCAGTGGATATATTCTGAGAAATCTGACATTTTAGATTGATTCAGGCTTCTTTTATCAGCGTTTTTTTTATATACATCTGTATTATTTGGAACATTTTGATACTGCTTTAGTCTTTGAATCGTCTGCCCAATTAAAGAAATTGCGAGAAACAACATAAAGAAGGCGTTTGCTAAGTTTTGAGAATTTATTTTGCATTTTATGCAGATTTTTGTATTCACTGCCCAGGCTGATCTGAGTCTGCGCTGGGCGCACAGCCACTCTGTTGGGTTTCTCGTGTCGCGGCTCACGTCTCCTAGGTAAATTTTCAGTTGTATGATGGTCCAGCAAACGACAAGTATTTAATAGACGATAGAGTATGCCGCGAACAAGAATTGAGAGCAACGTCGACAGGTTCAGTTATGTCGGTATATCTCAAAGAACAGGTCAGGCGCCCGGGGACTTTCAATGCTACATATTCTCAAGTAAAAGGTAGGCTATCCAGATACAACAACGCAACTACCCTCACCGCTGGGACACTTGTTCCAAGGCTTCATTTGGTAAAGTAAGAGATGTTACACAGTATTCAAATTATTTGTCTGTCTGCCGTTTGTCAATTTATAATTCGCAATATCTGTCAGTTCCATAACTTAATGGCCATGAAAGAGATTATCCCGAAGCTACTATAAAGTGCAAAATACATATACGTCACTTATGATTTTAGATCTTTGTAGAGTGGGTTTCCTTTCTCGGTCCAATTTTGGTAGCGATCCATAACCTGATAACCTGTAAAGGAAAATTATTAGACTTTATACACTTAAAAGTGAACGCCGCCGAGAAACCTACAAAAGACAAAGGAGTCCCGGGAAGTAGCCAACTCTCATTTATATTCTAAACAGAGAATTGAATTATTTGGGAATGAATAATAGCTTTGAAAAAATCACTCTTTTCTATTTAAAGTATTTCAGATAGTACCTCACTTATAATTTGAGAGGAGCATAGCATACACCAAATACCATGCTTCTCTCGAATGGTGATATGTTACAATAGCAACTATCGAATTCCCAACTGTTGTTCTTATTAACTTGGCAACATGCCGCTCGATGACGTCACCTTAACATTAACATGAACTCTAGTTGCAACGGAAACAGGTTTGTGACGTCATTGGTATCGGAGCATGGCTTATAATGCATGCCATGCTCTGCCAAGTTTTCAATGACAATACAATCTGAAATTCTTTCGATAACACTTCAGATTTTTCCAAACAAATAATCATTTTCAAGTCATTTAACTCCGTGTTTCTAATGACGTTAGTTCAGATGTTTAGTTTGTGTCGTAATTTGAATAATGTTTTAATTATTATCAAGCCTGAATTCGAAACAGATTTGGACTTTGTATTTTACCATTTATTGCTCAATATTTGCAACATGTCCACCGCTGAACTCCTTAATATTTGAAATAAAAAATACTTGTTTTCTTCCAATTCTCTTAACGGTATTTCCTAGGTTGCTCAATGGAACGAAACGTAAAGGTATACCACATTGCATCGATTCTGTCCGTGTCCCTGCCAATAAGAAGAGGAGAGCTTGATGACTTGTCGGTACATGACAGATTTCGAGGTTTACAGTGACTGTATTTATTAAACGAGAAAACTGTTATATAATGTTTTATTATAACATTTACAACAAACATACTTTCTCAGAGACTTCGTATCGACGCGGAATGACGATTATGACTTAGAGTTTACAGAATACATGTTGGTTTAAACAGTATTTTATTCAGGAACACGGCACACATTTAAAACCATACTTAGTTCATATGTCATGCGGATTAATTTATGGATATAAGAATGTTTTTAAAGAGATCCAGACATTTTGATCCTTGTTTCAGCTGTTGGGCAATGTGGGAGTGCAGTGAAAAGTGCAACTGGTTGGCTCAGTCCCAAGTATTACGACAAAATGGGTCGTTACGAGAACAACCTTGACTGCTGGTGGACAATCTTTGCTGATGATGGCTATATAGCACAGCTGTATATCGTAGAAATGGATATTGATGATAAAGATAATTGTTTCCGAGATTATCTCTTAGTATGTAATAATTTTACATTTTGCAATTTAGGTGAATGGAAAAACTTTTGAGTCAACCAACTTGAGTTGTTACTCTTTGCCTCCTTTTAATTTGAATGTGATCTATCTATCTATCTATCTATCTATCTATCTACAAAAAAGTGATTATTTATCTATCTATCTATTTAATATCTATTCATCTATCATTATACATGCGGATTAAAGAAGTTCTAATCATTTGAATCGGCGATGCTTCCTCTTGAATATTACGCCCTATCACTTTCTAATCACTGCCTATGACTTTACATTTTACACACAGGAAAAGACTAAAAACATACCGTAGGGAATAATAATGCATGGCCCATTTGTCGTGCAAAGCCCAGTTTAATTTTGATTCAATCAACAACAAAACCATCTGAGATTACAGAGGTAATTAATCTAATGTAGCACCAGGCTCTACTGTATTGGCCATAAATATTTTGGCAGACAGTATAGACACAGACTAGGCATTTGAATGAGCAGAAGTATATGCCCTTTAAGCCAAGACTATCTGTTATATTTACAAAATCAGTGCTTAACTCGTTGTGTTAAAACTCATAATTTGCATAAATTTGAATACTTCAGCAGAAAATTCAATAAAATTTTTTCTTAACTTAGTTTCAGTTGATGATATACTTAGGATTACTATTGTAAGGGGTCTAGGGCATCGGGGACCAATTTTGCCAAGAACCGCAAAATTTAAAAAATAAAAAAGTGCAGGGAGACTGGGGACTATTGTTGTCAAATGGTGCTCTTTGATTGGTTAATAATGCTGATGAGGTTGAAAGTGATGTTTTAGTGAAATGTAGAAATCAGGTTTGTTAAACTACTTAATTTACATGGTTGGCCCGGAGCCTGCCGTGTCTGTTGCCTGGTTATTCGGGGTTCTACTGATAGTTTTCGTTTTCTCCGGTATTTCAGTGGTAGTGTCTGTCTTCCCAGGGGTCTCCTGGTGTCGCAATACGTTCTTTCCGCTGAGTCTTCATTTCTAATTCATCACAGACCTTACCCGTGATTTTTTTTTTATTTCCGGTGATGATTCATTGATCAGTTAGAAAACCTAGGAAACCTTCATGCGGACCAAATAATATTTCAAAACACTGCAGAAGCAGAGGGCGAGGTTTGGGTCAAGTAAATCATGTTAAAGCCCCTCCCCCCGCAGTAATCTTTTGCTGACCATTCATAGGCGGTAATTCTGTTGTGGTTCCTTGATGTAATATTGTGCTGTGTCCGCTTGTCTATGGTCTCTTGCGGTTTGGTCGTCCGTATTGCTGCCTAATATGCCTTCTGTTTTGTTTTGTTTTGTACCTAAAATAAAAAATAAGTAAAACTAGACGTTGATGCTGTTATTGGGGTAGCTGAATGACCATCTGTTTGGGAAACAGCTGCTCATTCGGTTTACTGTGCGTTTCTTTCGTAAACTTGTGTCACTTTCTGTGTGTATGTGCTTCTTTCCCTATTGGTTTTGAGAGCGGAATGTGGGATTTGATTGTATTAATTTCTGATCATTGCTCATCTTTTTACTTTGTTTGATATTATGGATATTGTAAAGAAAATTTTATTATTCATTTATTCTGTGGAGTCATAATTGATGACTGATGATTTTTAGAAAATCGTTTGCACTTTTTTGCGGGATAAGGAGTGACTGGTGTTTCTCCTCTTTACACATGGTGACTCTATACTTTTCTTTGAATTTTACAAATAGGTAAAATATGTTTCCTTGTGCTTTAGTTTTCGAAGATGCTGAATTGTTCGATTTCTATGAAAATATCCAACACTATATCATAACAGTTGCTACTTGCACACACCTAGATACTTTTATGAAGATTTTGGAGTACCAGAGTCCATATTATATCTTTTGGTCTGGGTATTATCGTCATGCACATTTTGTCCCATTTGACTTATATTTCGTCTTACATTTCCACAGCCGTTGGGCTGACTGAAACAAAATTTTTAACAGAACCTACATTGGTCTTGGAGACACAAATTAATTTAGTTAATTAAAACTGCATGACCATGATTGGAGTTGACCGCATGTGGTAAATAATTTCAAAATCTTTTTCTCCGGACCTAAACTGCGGATAACATTCAAACTTCTTGCTATGAAACATTTAGGATAAATGTATGAAGCAATGTGTTCACTTGAATACCCTAGGTCGACCTTTTTTTTTTCATTAACGACAAATTTGCTGCCTTGCGCCGATGTACTAGAGAGTTCTGAAACGATAGGTTTCTCTGAAACTTTTGAAGTTTCAGGTATGAAACATCCGAGCCGGGACACGACAAAACCAACAAAGTGGCATGTGCGCTCAGCGAAGACTCAGATCAGCCTTGGCATCGGCCTAGTCTGATCAGAATCTTTGCTGTTAACGTGGAACTTAGATCCTTAGCTATCATTTAAACGCACAGCGAAGACCAGACTTGGCGGATGCCCAGGCTGATCTGAGTCTTCGCTGGGCGCTCATACCTCTTATTTGGTTTTCTCGTGTCGCGGCTCAGTTCTGTTTTAGCTAGTAGGTACTTAGAGACACTTAAGGTAAGATGTTACTGTCTTCTTTATTTACCTTTATCCAAGACAATTAAATGCCATGTGAAAAAATTACTGGACAAAAATCGAAAGTATGTATGAAAGAAAACTTATTGTCCAGCAATGTTAAACAGCTTCGCCCTTAAGCCACTATGTCGATTTAAGCATATTTTCGTATGAAGCCTCTGTGGGTAGGAAAATCGAAAGTATTCGAACGGTTGGGATCGCATGATCAAAATGGGCTTCAAAATGAGCTTGTTTGTCTGTTTCTTGGCCCTACGGGGTTTACCTGGTGGTCGTCTTTTACTCCAGTGTTCCAGTGGTGTTGCTGACGCCCCAGGGATCTCCAGGTGTCTCAGCACGTTTTGGCTGTCGAGTCCTCATCCTTGCTTCATCACGATCTTTTCTTGATTTTAATTGTTGACCGCGATGACTCTCTGATGAGTTAGGGGACCTCCATACGAACCGAACTACCCACTAATTATGTGCACCTCGGCGGAGGGTGAGAGAGAAGGTTTTGGCCCAGTAAAACCGGTTTAATCCCCCCTCCCCAATAGTTATTACTGGTCGTCCCAAGGCGGAACTTTCGTTGCGGTTGCATTTGCTTTATGTTCGGTGCTGTTTAATTTATTGTGTTCTCATTTTAACCCTTCTATAATAAAAATAGAAAATGGGTTAAAATAGTTGTTAAATGTTTTTTTTTAATAATTTGCTAAGTCTGTTGTAAAAATTTTGTTGGTCTAAATCATTTAGTTCAATAAAGATAGCTGAGTTGCCAACTATTTGGGAAAGAGCTGCTGACTCGGCTTATCACTTGTAATTTATTGTTTGTTGGGATGTGTTTGTCAATCTTTCCCTTTGATGTTGAGGATAGAGTTTTGAATCTGATTCAGTCAGTTCCTAAAGTGTAGTTACTCTTTAAATTTTCATACCGTAACGTAGTAAAAGTGACAACTTCTGGTAGAAGATGACTCCTGCTCACACACTAGCATTAGCTCAGAAGAAATGCATCGCCGTGCCTGGGCAATTAAGGGTCTTGTGGCTTAAAATTTGAATGTGTATACTTTCAGATCTACATAGGTGTTCCTGAGGAGAAAAATATAGTTGGAAGATTTTGTGCAGGTCTGAAACCAAATGTAGAGATTGCGTCATCTCATATGCTATGGGTCCACTTTCACTCAAATCAATTAAGAACAGGCGAGGGATTTTTGGCAATTTTTTCCACAACGCAACACAGCCAAGGTAATTATCCTGATTTGCGTTGACGGGTTCTGTTATAATGCAGCCACCAAAGACTCTGATCAGACTGGGCGATACCTATGCTGATCTGAATTTTTGTTGGGCGTACATGCCACTTTTTTTTCTTTCTTTTTTTGTGTCGCGGATCAATTAAGCAGGCCAAATAAAATTATATTTTATCCTTTAATCTAGCAGTTTCATTGCTGTACTGCAGGTGAATTTGCAACAACAATTTTTGTCAAGTTTTGTTTTTCAGCAGCCCATTTTGGAGTGGCAATACCCATCACGTCCGCATTTGTTATTATAGTTTTCACGCCTCTTCTTATGTATATTGCATCTTTTCCTGTAACTGTGTGTGTAAGAGTCGTCTTTGTAAAGCAATAAAACCTTGAGATGTGGCAAACCCATCTTCATTTCCGTTCTTGAACATAGATGTTAGTTAGTCATATTCCCCGTTGGCTGCTTGAGTCTTCGTCCGAATATCCTCATTTAGGAAGTGTTCAATAACTATATGTTCCATATTATCTGAAAGATCTGCATTCATTTTTCTGACTATGCTGTCACGGTACCAGTTTCAAAGACAAGCAGAAACCTAGATATACAATGTAGTGCATGTGTTTCATCTCTGACCGATGATGTACAGTATTACTCTTACTCGACGTGGGATTCGTTAGAGCTACAATGGATTTCACAATCCTTGAGAGAACTTCGCACATTTAGCCATAACTTTGAGACAAATGCTTCAAGGTATATGAATCACGTTGCAGTTCCTAGCTTCCGTCCTTTTACTTTGATTTCCCTCGAGATACCACTGGCGCCGTTTGTCATTCTCAGCACTTATCTCCATATTATACATGTACATTGTACAGCTTTTAAGAGACTTCCAGCTAAAATTTCTAGTCCTGTTTCTGCTCTTCCTCAGCAGAAGCGTCAATGTCATCCGCAAACCGCTGACTGGAACGTTTTGCTGCTTATGCTGACCTTTCAATCATGTTAATTCAGAGCTTCAGACTTAATCATTGATATTGAACTTCTGCAGGATGGCTCAAGAGGTAAAAAAAAAAGATACGCAATGATCAGAAATTTATACCATCAGATCCCATATCTTAAAAAAAAATGAAATTACAGAAACTGACAAAAGTTCTCGAAAGAAACACTAGTCACCATACCCTATACTAGTACACCTCGCCGTTACAAATTGGGGATATAATAATGCGAATGAATCATCGAAGGTTCCATTGTTAGCATTTAATCCATATGAATGTCAATATCTAAGGCTGGCAATATCGCAATGACTGCTATACGTACTTTAATTGGTTTTGTCCGAATGATACTAGCGTAAGGCTATTCTGTGCGGTAGTCCATACATGATGGTAGCCACTAGTAATAGCACTTATTATTTTTTGTTTGACGTATCTTTTGTGCTTCTCTAGCATTATAAAGTTTTACTTACTTTTGTACTCGGAATCTTGTACAATTATCTAATGACTGGTGACAAGGAAACTTTATTCTCTGCCGGTTATCCTAAATAGAAGTAAAAAGTATGCAAAGACAAGGAACTGAAACAATCAAAATCCAAATCCAAAACTTACCTTGAATCGAGCATAAATTACATGATGCCGACAAAAAGCCACGTGACTATGACGTACGTTAGTCACCTTGTGTTAAGTGAGTTTAACTTCAAAGGAAATTCCTTGCAGAGATAAAATAATATATAATAAACAAAAAAAGTTATTTGATATATTCCTGTGGTTAAATTGTACGCACTAAATTGTTTGCCTGGCTTATTATTTCAAGACTACTGCAATGGTACATTTGATCAAGTAAGCGGCTTTTTCACTGGTGTAAGCGCTGAAAGCTTTCTGGGAGATTACAGCTGCGAGTGGACAATTCTAGCGAATAATGACAAGCATGTAAAACTTGTAGTTATAGAAATGATCGAGACAGTGGAACTGGTTATATATACATTTCAGGTATGTTTATCATAACATCGTATTGGTGTTGTCACTGATGTCTGTGTACACGCATTATCCTTTAAAACAGACAACGAGGGAATTCTTGCATGTAGTTGTTCCGTCATGTTCAACGATATATGTCTGAGGCGTACAAATGCTCTTATGCACAGAAGGGTTCTAAATGTAAGCAATAATTTCTCTCTTAATTCTGATTCCGTTTTAAAGAAAATTGGGGAAAACATCAAATGCCTCAAATAGATACTATAAACATATCTATACCAAATTTAGTGCGACAGACGCGTGTTTCTGTATTTAAGTTCTTCCGTGTCGCTAAACCCCAAAAGTTTGAAAGAAAATGGATGATGAACGAGTCTCGGCAGCCAACGAGAATCCCTCTCCGAGCCAAACTTACTGTCGCATTCCATGGGGCACATAAGCTGCAGACATCAGATAAGAGTCGCCTACGTATTAAATCGGGATCGCAGGCGTCCTCCATCGAGCCACATTGACCCCTGCGTCTCGAGAAAGGCGAGAGACAAGGGCATCAGGAAAGAGATGTCCGATGCAGCAAGAACCCGCAAAAAAGACACACGAAAGAATGAAAGCCAAACTCCGCTAAGATTCATGTCGAAAAAGACAAGTCAGTCTTAGTTTTAGAATAATTTACAAATTTTACCAGATATAAATCAAATGGAATAAGGTTACTTTAAATCATTATTTAAGTATTGACCCCAATGCTAAAGAACCAGAGTCAACACTACAATAAAGACTAACTGGGTTGATGATATCCTCGAGGACAAATTGTCCCCCAGCAGTGATATCCGCCCAGTGGTTCTAATAAAAGCGTATCCATACCAAATTTCGTGCGACAGAGGCGCGTTTCTGTATTTCACTTCGTCAGTGTCGTTAAACCCTTAAGAACATGATGAGCAGGTCTCGGCAGGCAACGAGGATCCCTCCCCGAGCCACACTTATTGTCGCATTCCGCGGGACACATTAGCTGCAGAATAATAATTGATTTAGCTTTCAATTAGTCTGAGGTCCGACCCACTGGCAATTGAAAGAAGAATCAATAGTGCTTTTTGACTGGGCGTTTCGTGCTTCACTTTTTTAAGCGTGAAGCATTTTTTTTCAGTAAGATTCTTAAGGTGAAGCACGTTTTTTAAGGAAACGACCAGTCGAATACATCTAAAGTGGTTTTAATGTGTCAACCACCATGCTTAGTTTGTACGCCTAACCTTAGTGTCATTTCATTCTTCTTTGTACTAAGCTTGAAGACCGTAAAAATAGTTTATCGCGAGGTTTTGCTGCACTTTCTCACTAAAGTTTCGTCGATTTGAGACAACAATAAACAGCATGATTTCTTTTTCACCCAGTCGCGGTTGCATGCAGTTCTAAACCCTTAAGAAGATGATGAGCAGGTCTCGGCAGGCAACGAGCATCCCTCTCCGAGCCACACTAATTGTCGCATTCCGCGGGACACATAAGCTGCAGAATAATAATTAATTTAGCTTTCAATTAGTCTGAGGTCCGACCCACTGGCAATTGAAAGAAGAATCTAGTGCTTTTCGACTGGGCGTTGCGTGCTTCACGTTTTTAAGCGTGAAGCATTTTTTTCAGTAAAGAAATACTAGTAACCCTTTTAAGGTTCTTAGCGTAATGCTCAAAACATTTCATCTTTCACGATTCTTAAGGTGAAGCACGTTTTATAAGGAAACGACCAGTCGAATACATCTTAAGTGGTTTTATTGTGTCAACCACCATGCTTAGTTTGTACGCCTAACCTTAATGTCATTACATACTTCTTTGTACTAAGCTTGAAGGCCGTATAAAACAGTTTATCGTGAGGTTTCGGTGCACTTTCTCACTAAAGTTTCGTCGATTTGATACAACAATAAACAGCATGATTTCTTTTTCACCCAGTCGCGGTTGCATGTAGTTCAAGCGCTGGTGCTACTAGCAAGGCCTCATTTTTGTTCTGTTGAAGTCCGAGCTGTTGCGGGGGGAGGGCGGGGGTTTCGGGAGTGGAGAGGAGGAATGGGGAATGAACAGTGTTTCATTACAGTAGTGCACATAAACTGATTCAATCAGCCGAGTCTACTATTTTGTTTCAATGATGTCCTTCTTACTTCCAAGGACATAACTTCATTTACTATACGTCTAGTAATGCTTGTAGCCGAAACTTGGCTCGGGATACTACAAACTAATTTTTTCGAGTAATAATTTCTCATTTTAAGTTATATTTTGCATCGTTTGCACCAATGCATGGCCCCACTGGTAATTTAAACATTAGCGTGGCACCTTCTGTAAGAGTAAAACATTTAGAAATTAATTTCTCTATCACCTATAAAAGAGCGAATCCATATATTTGTCTAACTAATTCAGAGTGCAACTTAAATCGCCCAATATGCATTAATATACTGGTGCGTTCAAAAGTCGAGAAATGTATTAAGCTATTTCTAAATTATATCAATTTGACAAGCCGTGTTGATGCTGTGATTGTATTGTTTCATATTCCCTATGTTTTAACATTTACACAGAGATCTTAGTAAGGTAAACTGGTGAGACGCCGACAAAGTCTGTGTGGATCTAGGCATCTGCCATTTGCTTATTTCTTGCATCATTTATATTGTATTGCCAAAGGGCTGGTCTGACTGCATGTAGTTTATTTGACATGCGTGTATTTGGACACTTATCCTTTGACAATTTTGACTTGAAAAGCGTTCTGGAAAAATGTACATTTATTTAAGTACCTCCGCATGGATTTGTTGTGAAAGAGCTCATTTTAAATCTTCCCAGTTAAGCGCTTTTCTATCATTAACAGATACACGATGGTTTAACTGATGGCGATGTATTATTTGAGAGTTCACTCCATGCTCTAGCTCCAACCGTACTTGTGTCATCAACGAATGCCTTACTAGTCAAGAATAATATTAAATTGATGAATAGTCGTCAGCCCATATTTGTAGCGATGTTTTTCACAGACTTGAAAGCAAACGGTATGTGTAAAGAATGTATTATAGTCTACGGTCTAACGCACTTAAGAATGTAGCGCGACGTCTGATTGGATAACGTTATACATTTGCGACAGTTTATTCCGCGATATACCGTCGGAAACCCGATGTCATTATGTAATGTCACTTCTCACTGGCAGACGTTTGTTTTACGTTACTTAGACGCCTGCAGTGGATGCTATGTAGCACACTTTAAAAGGTGAAATTTGTGAAAAGTGCATTAGAAAGGGGGATAACTGAATTAAAAATTGTCATCCATGGAGATAAATTGTCGGATAAATGGTGACAATTTGCATTTTAGGGCCCCCATGATGCGTTACCGTAAAACGAAATCCGACGATTTACCTCCCCAAATGACAATTTTGAATATAATTATCCCCTAAATGTATGCAAATAAAAAGAAAAAATAAACAATGTTACAATGTACTTTAAGAACGCATTTCCAAGCCAAACCACTAAGTAGACAACTAGATGAGAAGCCAACTGTCTGAGCAGGCAAAATCGCTAACTACATCCTGTCCAAAGCAACAAATGGTACAAGTAATCCTAATTCGTATGTTAAGTGTTCGAGTCACAGATGGGAAAGTCCTTCACATGGAACGAACAGCTTGCATGTTTGTTAACCACAACAGAATCATGTGCAAGGATTTCATACACGTAAAATCGATTTACTATACCAGCACCCAACCTCCACACCCACACAACAATGTTGTTTATTTCTGTCCGTCCCAGAGCGGTGCATTTGTGGTAGTTTCCTATTATGGTCATTTTGGTCGATTTTTTATGAATCTTTGACCTTAAGTATATTATTCAAATTAGATTTGCGGCCACCACAGAGGAAAGAACTGACATCTTCGCTTTTCATTTGTCTGATTTTGCGTTTTCATTTATGGCAGGATATAGTAGGCACCTATGGCGGTACCTGACCGATGCCATCACAGTTACAAATGAGCCGCGAGACGACAAAAGTAACAAAATGGTATGTGCGCCCAGTGAAGACTAAAAAAAGCCTGGGTATTCGCCCAGTCTGATTAGAATCTTTGCTGTGCGCTCAAAGGGTAGCTGAGGGTCTCAGCTAGTTCAATGCTGACAGCAAAGTCATAAATCAGACTGAGTGTTCGCTGGGAGTACATGTCACATGTCACTTTGTTTTCAAGTGATGCGGCTCGCAAAACAGATAATCAGTCTAAGAATTTCAGCAAACAAAGCGCCACGGTAATAAACCTACTCAGCATTTCAGATGGTGATCTGAGCCGCAACTCTGTATAAAAGTAGAATCAGTCAATGTACCAAAATAAAAACTAAACTTTAGCTATAACAAATCAGAAATAATTTAGTTTTACAGTCATAGAATCCAAATTGGAATCGTGGTCATAGCTAAAAAAGCAATGATGATAATAACATAAATTCTCGAAGCTCAGCACTTGTCTTTCTTTTGCTGTTTGCTACAGTGTTACATATGAAAGAGTGAGTAGCAAGTAACTGAGAAGAATGTACATGCAGATAATCAATTATTTCATCGTATAGTGATATACCGTTGAATACAACAACATCCATTTGGACATGCTGTATTGTTCTTCAATCTTGACGTATTTTTATATGCGAACACATATTTGCCATTTTCCCAGCAACTGCCTCACCTCCATGGCCAGACGGAGATTATTCAATACCAGTATCGATATATGGCTGCGGTGAACCAGAAATAAACGGGTGGAGCACTGGATACATCAACATTTCTTTTAAACATCAAGTAAATTTGATCTGGAAAAATCATGTAGAAGCAGAGCAAAATAAAAGTCTGCTACTTGGCCCAAACGGTGCACACAGTCATCAGTTAAATTTCTGTTCCAAACGATCAGGGCTATCGAGACAAAATGTCACAGACCCAGCAAATGCCACATGGCCACCAGGAAAATACGCAATTTATGGAATGAAGAATAAATGTCCAGCTGGTAAGTAAACTTTTTCAGCCATTTTAAGACCGGAAGAACGTTTAGGTGACACATGCAAACAATGCAAACCCAGTTCAGATGCCGCAATACGCGGTGTTTGAACTGAATCTACACTGTTTGCTAACAAAAATTCTATGCAACATACAATGAAAATGAAAGTATTCACCAGAAACCCCTAGAAATGTACTCATCAAAATGGATGAACAAGTCCACTGGCCAGAAAAAGTTAACTAGTACCCTAAATTATTATACTTAATACTTAATGTGCTTAAGGTATTTGCGGCCAGCGAGGAACTCAACGCTCACTGGGAATGCTGATGGACTAGCTCGGGTTTTCATTGTGTGCCTGTAGATTACATATGAGCCGCGACACGACAACACCAACCACGTGGTTATGCACCCAGCGCAGACTCAGATCAGCCTGGGCATACACCCAGTTTGATCAGACTGTTTGTGAAGTGCTCAAAGGGCAGCGTAGGGTCTACGCTACCTCCTTACGGACAGCGAAGGCTCTGATCAGACTGGGCGGGTGACCAGGCTGATCTGAGTCTGCGATGGGTGCACAACCACTTTGTTGGTTTTTTCCGTGGCGCGTCTTGAAGTAGCCTCTGACACACTGCGACTTTGGTCTAACACTCTGCAAATTTCACAATATTATGCATTAAGCACCATTTCACGTGTCACAACTCACATGATTTTGAAGGGCCGATTCGAAATGTAAAAGATTGACGGAGATATCATTTTGATCTTAGCATAAAAAACGAAACTACTTGGTTTGCACTTATTATTTCATGAAAATGCTTAAAATTTTGAAGAAATATACACTGACATACAGTTGAAGCTTTATTCTTATTATTAAGAAAGATGTAACGGCCATAAAAATAATGTAACACGTACAAGCACCATGACGGAGTTATTGCAAGTACTACCTATGTACTTATATTTATGTGCAACTTATGTATTGTCGAGAAAATAGGATGTTCATCAATACACTCGCGGTAGAATGGGAATCAGAAACTACACCTTACGTCCGAATTTCACGCAATCAAGTTAATTTAGTCAATTATTAACGCTGGTTATTGACTAATTGAAATGTATACTTACTTTGTGAGTTATAGACATGTAATTCCGATTGCACGCGCTTAGATATTGTATGATACAGGTACGCAGATTAAATGGATCAATGCTCAATTGGGCTTTTCAGTAAAACACGTCCGTAACTGTCCTACCTGATTTAATGGCAACGCGTTTTTACCTTTTTGAACTGATTAATAGATTTCGAGTTAGAGTTTGTGAGCAGAGACATACCGGAAGTACAGCATGTAAACAAAGATGGGGTGTTACCGACGATTGAGATTTATACGACAGACGGAGGTAGTAGAATGGAAATGTTGCTGTGTCACAGAAGAAAAGCAACAACAAGTAGCGCTTTCACTAAAGCAATATCGCCTTTTGTTCTGCTTTCTGTCAATAAGGTAAAAACATAAGATGATATTTGTGATTTAATGAAGAAGAAATGATTTAAAAGTATCATTTGTGAGATATGAGTGCATAAAATGTATAGGAGCCGCGACACCAGAAAACCGTCAATGTGGTTGTGCGACCACAACAGAGTCAGATCAGCCCGGACATCTGCTAAATCTGATTAGACTCTTTGCTAAGCGCTTAAAGGGTACCTAAGGGTTCAGCTACCTCCATGCGGGCAGCGAAGACTCTAATCAAACCTGTTCGGATGCCCAGGCTGATCCGAGTCTGCGATAGGTGCACAACCACTTTGTTGGTTTTCCTGTTTCGCGGCTCATATATTGTATTGTATTCCAGTATAAGAATTTAGGTCATTCAATTATTCTGTTGAACTTTACGCTTAGGAAAGCAATTACAGCTTTAACATTACAATTCGTCCTACGAGGGGCATTTTAAAAAGTACCTAGAAGGACTGCGTAACACCACAGTGCCTTGATAACATAATGTAAAAGGATATGTGTATATGCTTTTGAAAACAAGAGTATATCCGCTACAGGATGGTTCGTACATCTTTCTGGCATGCACGTGCAGCCCATCCACGAAATGGATAGATGGTCACACACTGGCGGTAATTTAAGGATGTCCGCTGGTGAAAATCATTTATTTAAACTATTTATACTTTTGTGTTATTTCCATTCTTCGATCAATATGTAGTCCAAAATGCAAAATAAAGTATAGGTTTGGGTTGATTTTTTTTGTAGTACATGCCATGGAAGCTTGTGAGGGTACCCGGCCAATATGAAATTTTTGAGATTAATATAAAATATTATACCTTGTATTAAAATCTTTTAAGAAGAGCAATAAGTTGATTGAATAACTAATTACATGCGTTTCGTCTGACGACCTTTCAATGTCACACTGATTTCAAGCATATTTGTACAAAGTCTTTTGTTAATCTTCAAAAATTTAAAGGAATTGTTACCCAACCCTCTAGTGACTTTGCCCTTTTCTGAAGCCATAAAAATGAACCCAGGCCACTTTCGTAAAATAACTACAGAGGGCATTAGCACAATATTTCTGTTTATAATATTATATTGCTAGGCTCTTGTCTAAAATTAATTAAGCGACGAATAATGTCCTGAAGCACTCCGTTGTTAGATAGCACTTGAGATATGTTGGTATTATGATATCTTCTCTTCTAATTGAATATAAGATTAATTATGAAAAAAAAGACAAAATATTGAATAAATAAAGATATTTCGTTTAATAAATTAGCTATACCTGACACAACGCTTACTGTTAAACAAGTTATTAAATATTTTATGTTAAAAACTTAAAATGCCTTTGCAAAAAATGACAAAATTTATCCCTACCCCCAAAAGAACGTTTATTTTAATATTTTGTAATGCTGCACCAAAGTGATGAAAAATAACAGACACAGATTCTACCATTTTCTTAAACTTTGACAATTTATCGTTCAGACAATTGTCTTCAGGAACATTAGTAGAAACATATAGGTTAGTGTGCCAATAAGAAAGAAAACATGAACATTTTAAGTCTATCCCCCCCCCCCCCTTTCTTTTTGGCTATGTGTAAATTAATAGAGAAATCACGGCTGCATCTGAGTTATCTATATAAATCCGGTGAAAGAATATTAATGTAAAACTGAAAACAGCCATGTTATTCTAAAATTATATAGCCTTTTCATGACCAAAGAGTACTTCATAAACAACCTATTGGATCTTAAGCTAATCGAAGCAGATCCTAAGCCACCCCATGTAGAATCAATGGCTGGCTGTGATGGTAAACTACAATATGTTTCTTTCATGTTATGATAAAATCATTTCCAAAGTCTATTTTCTTGACTAGATATTAATATAATCTTAATATGAATCCAAATATATGACAGAAATAAGCTGTTGTATGGAAAAACAGTTTTACAATGGTAATTACCCCACCCCCTTCGTGGCCCACTTCAAGACTGACTGATCTGATTTTAAGATAGCACGTAGTCAACGTATATTTCTCTGGTACGTGTATATTTACACAAGTATAAATGCTGTTGAATGCATGCTCATGAGTATGATTTCACTCAACAGTTTTGTTATTTACATATTTCCGAGCTTGAGCGAGCATGATAGAGAATTGAAGAAAAAAAAGGCCAAATGTCAGTCTGAATCTCTTAAACTATCTGTATGTGCCTTAGATTTATTGATACATGTAAATAGTCTTGGATGCAAGATACATGTGATATAAGCGTGACACTCAACCGATTTGGTAATCTGTATAATTTTCGAGCTTTAGCGAGCAAAAGTTTGAGATTTAAAGGGAAAGCGGGAGGGAAAGCTACATACTGTCAGATGAATGAATGCATAAGTTTCCTGGGTCTCATTATTCCAGAGGAATTCCAGAGGATTGGTTCCCTCTTCTTTATGGAGTAAGGCTGGAGTACAATCTTTTATAAAATGTTGAGTCAGCGTTTTTTTTTTTTTTTTTTTTTTTCTAAGATAGATCTATTTTAATTGTCCTCCAGCGTGTATACTACTGTCGGGTAGCATTTATTTTCTTACCTAAAATCTTTTGAAATCAAAGAATAAGTCAGTATAATTAGTAGCTTGATCTCAGTCGACACGGGTCAACAATGCACTCGATTTGGGCCACTGCCCGAAGAAAATAAAGATAGAAACACCTATCGTGTTGAACAGAAAACTATAGTTGAACTAAACTATCAATTCTGGGACGTCACAATGACAAGTCGGCACGCGCGCATTAATTGACTGAAGGGATACTATGGTTGGGTTAGCATCGAATGCAACAAATCTCTCTAAAAATTAGATTCAGTAATTTCTACGAAAGCTAGTATTTTCTATAATAACGTTGAATTGCCCGCAGCGTGCCTCAGTATTAGTAATGCCATTAATAACATGGGGAGACAGAGGCCTATACTGCACCATAAAGACAGATCTACAACCCATCCCAACTCCGCCAACGCCTAGACCCCCGGCACCTCTAGACCTACACTGTTCTGTTTAGAGTTTCTCAACCCGTTTAGTCATTTAAATAGAGCGATCAAAGTATCTGAATCTGAAAGTCCGAACTCATTTACTCGAAGTCGACAATTCCGAAAGACATGGACCCAAAAAAGGAAGTAGGACTGGGACGGGTAGAGATTTTGTACCCGGGTACCCGAGTTAGTATTACCCGCGGGTACCCGGGTACCCGTTATTGTAGAATTTTGAGCATGTCCACAGTTAGAAATATACGTTTAGCTCCAAATAAGAAAGGTATAAGTCAAATTCTTACATATGTATGGGCACGGTACGAAAATTTAGAAATCTCTCTCTTATATTATACAAAAACGGTTTGGCAATTATAATGGCAATTAATACAAGACAGTCACACAAAAATTTGCTCTATTTGCTTGGAATTCTGCTGAAATAGAATACTCATGAATTACATAATGATAAGCATTCGGATAACGGGTAGTAAATATGTACCCGGGTAATTGGTCTACCTGAACCGGACTCGGGTATCCGGGTGCTCGTCCCAGCCCTAAAAGGAAGTGTGATCAGGTGCTCGCGAGTAGTAAGCATCGCCTGCCTATCATAATACATCCGCCATGTCTATATATTTCAAACATGACTTGTTTGAAAGGATTGGCTTGCGTCAGTCCTGTCCCCTTATCTCTCCCCCATCCCCCTACACTATCAATGTGTTTTGGTGGAAAGACTCCCCCTTTTCTTCTAAAATTAAATAGTTAGGTGTTAATTTCAGCGCCAAGCTACATATAGCCGTCATATTCCAAAACGAGTTAGGAGCGGCTGTAGTGTAGTGGATAGCACTCCAGACTACCAATCCAGGGGTCGCAGGTTCGATCCCCCGCTTCTCCGGTCTTTCGGATGAGACTTTAAACCGAGGTCCCGTCTCCATATGACCTCGTTGTTGGCGGGACGTTAAACCCGAGTTCACTCACTCACTCACTCACTCACTCCAAAACGAGTTAAAAAAAGTCCTAACCTACACACAGACTACAGATATTCAGAGAGTGGACAAAAGTTTTGTTAAATCATGATATTGCCTTTAGCTTCGGTGCATTATGCTGACAAATTGATTATCATATTCCATCATGAAAATTATACGCATATGTAGATATAAATGATTTATGCAATGTTAAAAAATATTTTTGTATGTTTGTGATCTCTTCTTGCAGAATGTTTTAAAGATCGCGTAATTTTTATAAAACCTTGTTTTCATTGACGTCTATTATTTCTGTTTGCTCCAATACCAAGGAATACGCACAAATGATAAACAATAGAATCCATACAATTTTAAGATAATTCGAATTGGAGCCAAAAGCGGCCTTTATCATACTAGGTCCTTTACCACAAGAAATCTAATGCTGAATGCTCTGTAAAGCTGTAAATGATATTTAGGGCGGCTAGGGGCGAAGTCCCCAGAAGCCAAAAGCAATGATGCTGATGACAGGCACCTGGGGATTTGATGTCACAAACGCAGGCATTAAATTAACTGATTGGCATGATTTCATAGATTAAGTCATACTGTTCTACTAGCAAATAATGATTTTTTTCTGGACATGAAGCAGGCGAAGTTTTTTTTTTTTGAGTAAATGTTTGGAAGACAAAGTTGAAAGAATAAAACTAATCTAAAAATGTAGGAGTAGTGGGGTGGTGGGACGGTAGGGTGTGTCTGAGGAAGCCCCATTACTCTCCTCCCTCCCCCCCTGCCAAAGCTGAAACTTTTTTGTAAAGTAGATAAAGAGTCTGACCCCCACATCCCATGCCTAACAAATGTATGACCCACTGCCCCAAGGCTTAATTACTTTCGATCCCCAGTAGACCACATATAAAAAAAATAAAAAAAAAATAAAATAATAATATAAAAAATCTGACACCCCATTCCCAATGAATGTACCCGGTCCAATGACCTGTCCGTAATAATCATATCGCTGTGAGCGAGTAACATCAAAACTTTTGATTAGAAAAATACCAGCTAAAGAATAAAGTATTAACCTGAAAATTTTGATATGGTGTCGGGTCTCATGAACATAATTTACTGTGACCTGCTTACATAGAGGAGATTCGCAGATGCCTGATGCATGTACTGAATAAGTCTAATATAGGCGTTCCGCGCCGTTAGTTCACTCCATAATGACAAAAACTTCACTCCACCACTGTCACTCTGGTCAGATTTTGCGTTGAATGTGCTAGCTGTTTGTGGCAGGTGCGCGAAAACCCACTTTCTAATTGATACAGAAGTAAAATTAAACGCACCACTGACCAATTCGCTAGCAGTTTCAGATGAAGTCAGCCATAGATTCTAAAGTGACAGCAACATCACACGTCATCGTTACGTGTACCAACGAACCGAAACAAAACAGCTGTGCACAGGTTATTTACAGACATGAGAGGATTTCAGCAATATGCCTAGGACTAGAGCTGCGTAGCAGAACATATTAGCTGAAGTAAGATTATATCTGTCAACAGGTACATTTTTATATCATGTCTACCCTCAGACTTATCATAGCTTATTTGGTGTCTAGCTAAGGGATTTGGCCCCTCGCAGCCAAATGTGGGTGGGGTGTATGGGTTGCGTCAACTTGCTCCGAAACTCGTAAAGAAAGTCGAATATTTTGTCAAGTAAAACCAGAGACTAGCTGACAGATGGGATGCCGGATGACATAGGAACTAAATGCAGTATGGTTAGAGCTACCCAAGAATATATTCTGCAAATATTGTAAAGGCATAGTAAAGCGCCTAATCTCTTGTTGACCCACTCCAGCAAGTGTTTTTAGCGGAACTTTATTCTTTAAAGATGCTTAAATATCAAAAGTTTATGTTTAACATACCCAAAACCATTTTTCATAGGTAAATACTGACTTGCAGCATATTGCATGACCTCTTGTGTCTATTTTTTATCATTTATTGTTTGGAGGTGGGTTTTCTTTCTGGTTTCCAGACTTTGATGAGGTTCATTTTAATTTTTATTCAGCTGGGAACCTCCCATTTTGACATCACAAAAGAAATGATGTCATCACTAATCACCTGATCTTTTTTGGAATATGATCATTTCAGGAAAGGGTTGCTTGCAGTGTCAGCTGCATTTATGCATCTTTTTGTTTTGCAAAACTATATTTCATACGAAAATAACTGCTATAAAATATAAGAATAAATTCCTCCGAACTGATTTCATGTTAATTTTATGTGAAATGGTAATTTTCAAGAATGTGTTTGAAACATGCCACCCCTACAGCTATAATGGTCACCCTGAGGCCGCCATTTTGAAACTGAAAAACTACATTGCAAGAAATTAGTTTCCAAGCTTAAGAGCATGCCAGTGAATTTTAAAAACTCTATTGGACAAATCTGACTATGAGAAGTGGTAGGAAATTGAATTAGTTAAATGGGATTTGCTGATTCTTTATCCTTTAAGTATAAATTTCTAAAAAACACTCGCTGGAGTGGGTCAACAAGAAATTAGTGTGCAGCCTAATACTGACATCACGGGTATGTGGGACCTAATATCCCTAGAGCGAATTAAAAAATGGTAGCACTCGAATGAAAATTATACAACAGCATCCAGAGGTTTTAAAAACCTAGTAATTTTAAATTATTTCTTAATCGTAAGGCGGCAAAATTACAGCAGAAGACACTTGACATTCCGAACAGTTGTTGGCAGTTCGCGTTGCGCAGAAGTCTCAAATTTTTTCACCAGCGGACATCCTTAAAGCAAAATGATTCGTTTAAATGGATAGAAATTGGGTGGTGTCATCTAAAATGATATTTTTAGGAACTGTTCATCTGCTTGTAATATTCCCATCCGTAAGTTTATTGGGTGATCACTTAGCACCACATTTATACATTCTGATTGGAAGAAAACAATATAGGAATAATGACGGTAAATTAAAAAGACAATTTTCCATGCAACTTTTTTATACTTTAAGAGTATTTGGGTCGCCAAAGTAACAATAAATCGAATGCAGACATTTTTCGTTATTTACAGAAACAATGAATCAAAAGTATTTCGTCGTCAAGTTTTAGATTGGCATGTTCCGATAGCCAAAAAGTAATCCAAATTAGATAGCCCCCTAATTTCCAGAAGTGGTTGGGGTAACATAACATGTGAAGTTTCATCCTAGGCACAGGGCTTAAAGGAGATATCAAGATTTCCACCAAAAAAGAAATCTATCTAAAGCCACAAGGCATTTTCTTTGTTTTATCAGCACCCTGTTTTATTTAAAATGAACAAATGCATTTTTAAGTTTTGCTATTATCATCCTATCCCATTGGAGGATTTGAAGAGTAATCTGCCCTTTGATATACAAAGCACACTAGTTGAGCTTGATTCGAAACCATACATGGATCAAGAAACAAAAATGATATGGTGTATATCAAACAATAAAAAATCTTTAAAAAAAGATAATCGACGCAGATTAAATGGAAGTGTGTTTTGTAATAAGTCTCTAGTTGAAGAGCTGACAATAACATTTCGGAATATGACTCACGTGAGCTACGTAGGTAGGCACCCAAAATCTTAATTTTTACACTGGGTAGCTCTAGTTCTAGTTCTATCAATTATGTGTTGGGCTCCTCTGGAGCTCCTCGCACAGTTAAGCATCTTCGCACAGTCATGCCAATAGCGACAATGACCTATCTCAAAACTGGGCTGTCTAATCTGAAATTCAAAAAAGATTAGATAAAAAATAAAACGGGGAACGTTTAAAGAAGAAAAAAACATGCAGCGGCCGGGATTCGAACCCGGGCCGTCAGAATGGCAGGCGAGTATTCTACCACTGAGCCACCGATGCTCACAACCAATTTGCTTTTTAATATATATATATATATATCTATCTATCTATACTGCAATTAATATTAAACCGAAAGTAGAAATCAAAAGTAGATCTTAATCGAAAAAAAAAAGTTTTGAATATGTGTGTCTGTTTTCGATAATTACAAACAAGAGAAACATTCTGAATTAATATTGGACAGAGTGCTAGTATTCACAGTGCATGCGACAGGAAAAAAAGAAAGATTATATATTCATTGACCCTTGATAGTATCGGCTAAATTTCGACATAACGCGTTATTTAACCACTGAAATCTTGTGAAATGTGGAACAATATCGAAATTATACGCGTCTGCGACGCGAAAAAAATATATGCATTGTGCCTTCCATTTTCTGCTGTATTATAAATGCATTTCGATGTGTTTTTACAGATGCTAATGTTAGCTTCCTAATATTTAATCAGTAAGAATCGCCTAATTCAGTCAATTTTCGTATGTTAAGTTGGTCGTATGATAGCTTATAAAATTAATGAACATAAATTTCCCAGTTAGTGAACATGTTACGCACCCTTTTCGGGAAAAATAAAAAAAAAAACATATGTATTTCATTGAAAATTTGCGTTTTCCGTTGTCAAAACAGTATATGTATTCATATTTAAATATCTTGTGCCTGTCACATACTTTTAACCTGAAATTTATTTCTTTAAGTATTCAACAAAGATTGCTGTTTAAAAAAAGGAACCAAACTTGAAAACGTTTGTTAATCGGTTACTGAAACTATAGACCATGCTACGTACTTTTCAGATGCCCTTCTTATCTTCAGGCAAATAAGTATAATAATAATTATACTTAAACACAGTGTATTTGGAGTCATTTGAGGGGAATGCTTTCCGCGTATTTTGCAGTTTAATTTGTGAAAGTTGGTAACGCATTTTGTGAACGCTATTGTAAATGTTGCATTAAAATGCAGTTCTTTGTTTCAAATTGTATAAAACATGCGGCTGTAATATCTGGTGGTATATATGCCGAAATCTTAACACTCCTTATGCTGTTCGAGTATTGTGGATTTACTGAAATGGAGGACCCCAGTATGTACCCGCTTCTGGCTGAAAGAACCGTAACTGTACGGTATTGTATACTGGGAGGCAGAATAGAATACCCTTAACGGCCATATATTCCTCCTCTGTCTTTGCAAAGGTCTGAAATTGTGTGTGTGTGTGTGTGTGTGTGTGTGTGTGTGTGTGTGTGTGCTACTACATGTATAATGTCATGTAGTTGAGATCATAAAAAAGAAAACGCTCGATAGCGACACTGTTGATTTTTTTCCAATACGATTTGGACAGTATGGTTTTGCTGGTATTCAGTATTTGAATTCTCAGTTGCGCTTCTGTACAAACAAAAACATTTGCTTTTCATTTACAATCAAGTCGGGGAAAGTATAATTATGTAATAATTCTAAAGAGTCTAAAGTTAAGAAGGACGGGTCCGCCCACTAAAATGTCAATTATCATAATTTTGACATTCTGTATTTCAAGATATAATTTCAGCATTTTTACCTTCCACAACTGATTATTTTCTTTTCCAAAAATACAGATGTGCAAGAATATGCTCTGAAAAAAAAATCAACATAAACCGATTTAGAAAACATGCCTCACAAATGCTACTGTGTAACAGTAAATCAGTGATTTTGTTTTTAATTTTCAAAAGAAATTTGCTGAGATATGACAGTTAGTTTAAAATTTCACCTTTGAGCCCAGCCAACTGACCACAACAGACTCAAAATAGAAAACCACATGGCTGTAGTTTGCATAGTTTGGTCATAGACCTTATACCTGATCATCTGATTTCAAGCTGTGCATGTTCTGTTTACAGTCTGGTGACCTGACTCTGACCTAGCTGAACCCATAAAATGCCAGATAACCACTCCTCTAGCAACTGCTGTATGTCTTACCGCAGACTGGCCTTAAAACTCCATTGCTGCTAATTGTTCTTGTTGATATGCATTCGATATCCGTAAAATCTTATTTTAGGAAGCATCTAAGAAGATACATGTATAACTTCATTACAGGGCTTTGTCGTATGTGCAAGATTATGCGTTGTTCCTTCAATGCTCATTCGTTTTAAAGCACGTAGTATAGTGTAATATTTCAATGTACAAGGAGAGAGGACAGCTATAGGCTCGAAAGCCTGGTAGACGTTTTAAGGGAGACGTTGGTCCCTACAATGTCAAAACTTAGTTTCATATTTAATCATCACGGCCGAAAAATAGTATGACGTTCTTAACTGGACTTTCGTATTCATTGACCAGTCCCTCAGTTACATAGACATGGCAAGTGTATTTAAATAGGCAGTTGATGCTTATTACCGTCTAGCACTTGATGCTCCGCTGTATTTGTGTTCGTGTCTTTGTATCTTTTTTTTCGGATGTGTCAATGTTCCATGGTTTACGTGGTCAACTTAAAAGTTTGGTATTTTGACTACTTTTCTTAAATATCAAACTTTATAGCGTCGTGTCGGGTTACTTCGGACAGCGGGTAAATTCGGGCATACCATTGTAAACAGTGAAAATCCAGATAAGAAGGCTCATTGTGAGCCGTCTTATTAGATTTTTACGGTTTGCCAAGTTATTTTTTTAACTCCAAACAACTGACATTTGAAGGAAACGTCACTGCCCGAATATACCTGCTGTCCGAATTTACCTGACTTGACTCTTCTATGCCAAAACTTAAAGATAATTGTAATTATGTGTAACCTAACGCGACTGCTTTTTTAATCTTTATTTTATTTTTGTATAGGATGACATTTTAATCTTGAATGAAAACGATCAGTGTTTAAAAAGTAAAAACTGTTGCTTTACTTTGAAAGACAAATGAGAGAAAACACAATTTTATGTTTTCTGCCAGATAAGTCTTTCGACGAATCCAATTTTCTTAACCCGTAATGATAAAGCAATTTTACCCTGGCATAACACTTTTTTTAAAAGAAATAAAGTGGAAGTTACATACAAATTTATTCATTTTGTTTTTAGAACTCGGCTGACAAGACTAGTCCAAGTTTCATCACAGAGAGTATGGTATTCACTTCCATGGATAAATTTGGAAGACTACAGTCATATAAATGGCTTGATTATAAAATTTATGTTCCCAAAGGTAAAATGCATTAATAACATAATAATCTATACGGAAGAACGGTCGTAATTTTAAGTCTACCTGGCATAAATATTAACTCTAAATGCTTAATTCTATATTTTGTTCGCCGAAGGTAAAAATGATTCGATAAAATGATGACGAGCAACGGAAGTAGTGCAAACAAGTCGTCAAAAGACATTGGAAAGGGTATCAGGGAAAAGTAGACTGGTTCTCTCTCTTATAGCTACCGCATATAGGGACAGGTAATGACTAATCCAAACGGTCAAATATCTGCCCGTGAGATCTAGCGAGAGTTTATGCGAGATTTTATAGATCGACCTCAACCAACAACGATTTGTTTCGTAGTTTATTTTAAAGAAGAAGCAATGTGGATGTAAGTTAGCAAAATACCCTAATAATGTTGTAATTAGGTGCCGATAGTATTACAAAGGGTAATTTCATTTGTTACGGACTAGTTGATTGGCTAATGCATTATCCAGTGAAAGCCGTCGCAACAGTAGTCCTTACCAGTTTTCATACACACTGTGGACAACTGCGGAACCAGTTTAAGGGAAAAGGAGCTATTTGAAAATTACGATGTATAATTATTATTATCATAATTATCATTATTATTATTATTGTAATTGTAAATGTAGATAATGAAAACATTGTGATTTATGTTCATGAATAGTTATATGCGGAATGACTCAGATATGCGGTCTAGAGCGAAGGTGGTTGTCCTGTTCCTGTGGCATCCATGTCTGGTTCAAAGTAATATAAAAAAACAACAACAGAAAACATAATTCTTACATAAGGAATATAATAAAAATATATAAGTCACTAACCTTCTATTGCCGGGCGTACGCTTTAGGGTATGAGAACCTTCTTTATATTGATTTACATAAAAAACTTCGATGTGAGCAGGAGTCATTTGCCTAATTCATATACGATTTGTCATGCAGACGAACATTCACATGTATTCTAAATAATAGAGCACATTCGATAATTTCTGTAGTATTTTAATGTTGATCAACATGTTAGAATCATAATTAACAGCTGATATATTTTAATTGCAGATAATCTGGACTATATTATCACAACAAATCCAACAGGTACGATAGGATATTATAGAGTGGACTAGGCGGTTTTAGTTCATTCTGGACTTTAACTACTTTTCAGAGAGAGGGTGCTCTTTATCATGCTTGTAATGATAAACATACTTTTTATTTACTTCCGATGACCAAAAAACGTTTAAAATGTGGTTTTGCCAAAATGTTTGTGATGCTTTAGTATATCATCTGGATAACATTTTCATCAGATTTGGTACTAAGTTACACAGACAAATTGTTGGAATTCCGATGGGTACTAACTGCGCTTCTCTTGTAGCAGATTTGTTTTTATTTTGCAATGAAAGAGACATTATGATGTCCCTTTCTGATGATACTCAAAGCTCATGTCATTGAAGCATTCGCTTCAACGTCTAGATACGTAGACGACCTTTTAAATATTGATAATCCTTATTTTGAAGGAATGGTTAGTCAAATTTATCCTGCTGAATTGCAGTTAAATAAAGCAAATACTTCTGATACCGAGGCCCCTTTTTTGGATTTACATTTATCAATTTTAGACGGAGTTGTTTCATCTAAGATTTAAGACAAACGCGATGATTTTGATTTCGACATTGTTAATTTTCCGTTTTTGGATGGTGATGTTCCCCGCACCAATTCCTATGGTGTTTACATTTCTCAACTTATTCGCTTTGCTAGGGTGTCTAGTCATTTGGCTGATTTCAATGCTCGTAATAAAAGGTTGACTGCCAAGCTTTTACAGCAGGGGCATCGGTATCATAAGCTTCGGAAAGATTTTTCTAAATTTTATCGTAAACACTTTGAATTGGTTTCTAAATATAATACAGGGTAAAGGTCACTTTTGCAACAAGGCCTATCGGAACCTGTATTTTATGGTGACTTAGTATATAAATTACGCAAAATCGTAGGGAAAACAGAATTTCCTGATCAATTTAAGAACATTATCATGCGATTTAAATGCATTGGCTATAAGGATATTCTGCACTTTACCGGTCTCTTGTCGGCCATATTGGTTGTACCGAGTGCGCATGAGCGACCTGTTGCTATGTGGGCGGAGCCTAATTTTGTTTACAAGTCGGCCATCTTGGATTTACCGGTAGCGATTCAGTGTAATTTTCGACATGATTATAGCATTACGATTACGATTTCCGACGTACTGTGACAATATTCAACTGAAAAAAAGACTTTTAGCCTTATTCATAAAGAAACAGCTCTTTTAATTTGAACATAGAGCGGGGGTGTGGGGGCGGCAGCCTCCAACTACAATCTCCATTGACAGTGACAAAATAATACCACTTACCTGGAAATTAATCATCAAATAGGTACAAAAGACTGTTGTTAAGTGGCTCATCATCACTGAGGTCCTGAAGACTAGAGTTTACTGCCTCTGGTTGTTGTTCCTCTTCCACTTTTACTTGGATTTCAGTTAAGGGCTGCCTTTTTTTCTTTCCAGGGTAGACTTTCTTTATCGACTCTAAGAATTCCAGGAATTTGTCCTCAGCATCATTTAAGTACTTCTTCCTGATGATATATTCTACTAGATCGCTGTAGTAGAATAGCTTTTGAGCTCCGTATTTGGGGAATGATATTTTTACAGCATTCCACGTGCTCTCTATGAGATTGGTACAAGCTCCAGTTTCTTTATTTTTAAATGTTACAGAATGGTTGACTGTAAGGTGGGTAAAGCCTTCTTCTTTCAGAGTACAAAATCCTTCCAGCAGTCTGACAGAATTACAGAACCTGGTTTAACATACCTTTTAATGATTGGAATTAATGTTGCAGCTGACCGGTCTTCAACAATTCAAAAAAAAAACAAAAAATTTTTTACTTTCACGCTCTATTCCACCGAAAACCCAAACACCTTCTACACGCTTTCCCCTGTGATATTTCCGTTTACCGAACTTGGATTCATCAATTTCTATTTATTTGCCAACCCCTCCTATCTGCTCATTTTCAGACTTTATAATTTCAACATAAACTTCCCTTGCAAAATTGTACCAGTCCGCAAGTGTATGAGCACTTCCAATTTTTAAATCCCTTGCAACATATTCAGTTGGAACTTCATGCACCCCGTAATATGTTAGCTTGATAGCTTGTTCAAGTAACAGATGAGTATGAGAAAACCAGCTACCTTCTCTGATGGATGTCTTCTTGTTACACTTGCTGTTTGTACTTCTCCAAACCAACCTGTCCTTGCTATATGAGGAATAAGTTCTCAAGTTCACTTTTCCTTTGAAGCACTTGTCGCACAGACCACCAAAATCACCTAAAACTTCTTTTTTCTTGAAGCCACGATATTAAATTCCATTTATCAGCACAAATTAGAGCCAAATCATCATAAACAAATGGCATTATTTACATTTTGACAGCCGCAACGTGGTTTCGTTTACAAACAAACAACTTCTAACGCTGACCCTGACGGTTGCGCAATTCGAGGTCAAATGAATAAATTAGCGCTAGACCAATGAAATACAAGGAACTTCGCTCCGCCCACTTCACACACTTCCGATTTTCTCGCCGGGCTAGCTTGGAAATAATAGGGCAGACAAGGCTGATTTTCTGAAATTTAGTTAAAACTTACGGTTTAAAACCTTAGTTTTAACCAAAAAAAGGTATGGTCTTTTCATCTTTAACATCGTTGTTACGATTTTTTGCTTTTTTTTTTCATTTTTAATCGCGCTCACGCGCCTCTCTCATACAGGCCTTAGTTACCTACCTCCACGTGGATTTTCCTTCGGAAAATGAGCGACCGGTAAAGTGCAGGTGTCCCGGCTATACCATAGTTGTAATGCGACAGTCTGCATGGTTAGTGGTTAACCCAACCACGGTTGACAAATTTGCTGTCCTCTTTAATTGCACGCCGGTGGGTAGGGGTTCAGACTCTGTGATAGCCCCTACATAAAGCTGCGGTTGCATTTGTTTTATGTTTGGTGCTGTTTAATTTATTGTGTTTTCATTTTAACCCTTCTATAATAAAAATTGAAAAATGGTATAAATAGTTTTTCGTATAATTTGCTTAGTCTGTTGTAACCCTTCTGTTGGTCTAAATCATTTAGTTCAGTAAAGATAGCTGAGTTGCCACCTATTTTGGAAAGAGCTGCTGACTCGGCTTTTCATTTGTAATTTATTGTTTGTTGGGATATATTTGTCAATCTTTCTTGTAGTTACTCTTTAAATTAAAAAAAAACATATATAAATAGAACAAACAAAGGGGAAATACATAAATGAGTAATGTACCAACTATTTAGTACATAAACAGGAAGCCCAGAAAACAAGACAAAGGATAACTGCTTATGCAAACCATATGTAGTGCGCCCTAATATAACATACAGAAAGGGAATCAAGAAAAAAGAAACAGTTAAACAAAATAATGCTTTTCTAATAATTAAGGGCCCTGACAGTCCACACTTTGCAGTCCTGAAGAATACCGGGCTCAGAGTTTCTTTCTTCTTTTTTTTCAATTTCCTCAACAACATACTAGAGGCATACGGCATAATTTATGGATAGAATAAAATCTTGAAAATAAGTGAATATTAAAATTGACAATTCATGTTTGATATATGTATTTTTTTAGCTTGTTGTTAGGGGTAATAGAATTTTTTTTTTAAACATTAACCATGTAACATATTATCGCTCAGTTTTGTTCTGATATAGCTTGTCTTCTTACTTCAGGCAAACGTGAAAGATACTCCCCTTGGGAGCTGGGTTTACCGGAACACTATTTTGTCAGTGGCAAATGGAATTCTGTACAAGGTATTTTCTTAATTATTTTAACCCATTTATGACAAATGTCCCACACAAAAGGACGTAGGCAAATAGTGCTGACCCGAATCAGACTTCTGATCAGGGTCAACCTTATTTGCATACAATGTATAGCTATTTCTGTAAAAATGATATAGAGAATTTTTTTTTTGTCGCTGGCCGGGTCTGAACCTTCGAGGTTTAAAAGTAAGTAGGACAATTCTCAGAAACTGACACAGTTCAATTCCACAGCCCACCTAAGACATCATGAAGGAAAGAGACAACACAAAATAAGTCACCACCAAAGACAACATCAGCCGCAGACATGTGAACATCCATTTCCCATGTAGAAGGTCAACGGGCTGGCATAAATAGCACAAATAATATATAATCAACAGACATACCCCGCTTGGTCCTGCTTTGTTCATCAGACACTTAGTTGTTCGGTTTGTATAGAAGAAACCTACCAGTTAAACTACAATGGGACTCACCTGAGACGTCCTGGATCGGGTGTCAGACGCCAACCGTTTGTGTTACTATTAAGTTAGGTTTAGGCTTGCGCCGTCAAACCTAACCTGCAACAATAAAAAACATTTATAAGGAGTAATGTTTCCACCGTGATAAGACAAAAGTCGCCTCCACTGCTGAGAGAATTATCAAAATTCCGCAGAGAAACAGAAGTTTATTAAGAAACAATAAAATAGAGTACCGCTAAAATGATGAATAGACTCGTCCAATTTATCAGAATACAAGACTTCGCTAGGCATAAATGGGTAAAACGTTGAGCCTTGGATACAGTGTAGAAATACACAAAAATTTAAACAGTAGATCAGACATTATTATTTTGTTGTAGATCAGTGTATTATGACATTAAAGGCTATGTATGATAGATAGGTACGGTGGGCATGTGGACTCTACTGCCCGTACGGCCAATGCACTACCGGAGCCTTTATCTTGAGTTTTTTTATGATAGATAACAAAAAATCCTATACATACTTCAGAAACAATGCAGCAGTGGAAGCAAGGAACACTATCAAACAATACGAATCTAGCAGACTCGGTTTCAATGACTTTGTTTATGAGCAATATGCTACACTGACTTATGTAAAAATCGTAAAATTGGGACACGTAAAATAGTGATCGTAACTGTTTTAAAAGAACAGTGTATTTTGATAATGCAGTTATGCCTCAAGTGATGTAGATGAAATGGCACACAGTGATGGGCTGCAGTCTGATCTGGGTCTGCACTGTTTGCTCAGACACAACTGTCCCAATATTTAAAATTTTACGGTATGCTCAGGAATTAACATTGTGACACACACACGAAGCCGTAATCCTTTTCCGTACCTAGCGAAGTGTAAAAATGTAAAATTACAAACCGTTCATACACACGTAGACGTCTGTCACATCGACCGACTTCCTCTGTCCCTGTGAGGTGGTCACCATGTTAGTCAACAAACAACGTGTAAACTATGGTACAAAAGCAAGAAAAACAAAAAAGGTCTGGGCGGGCCATCACTGCAAAAACATACAGAAATCGGACAAAATGAGACCACCGCCAGGACATCTTTTCTGTAGAAAATTCCTCCGTGGGGCATGTCTTACCTTGCTTATATCTTTACCCTGGATTTTGATGTTAACTCTTCGGCTTGCATAAGAAGACCATTGGTCAGAGGAAAGCTAGAAAAAGTTGTTACGCAGAAGGTTTTACACACGGTTGACACGGGTGTAGAGCCTTATGCGTCGCCAGGACGGCGGAGGGCGACTTCCGGTTAAAGGGTTATCTACCAGTGTATTACACTAACAAGGAAACTCTAACAACGTTAGAATTTTTTGAAGTTTATATATAATGTAAATTCTATATACAACAATACAATTTACAACTGTCACAATTACAATAATATACAACACATATCAGTTCATGTCGCTGGCCCAAGTAAGGTGTTTGTTTCAAATCTGTAATCGATTTGCGTACAATACGCAAATAGATTAGCGTCTGACGTCAACACCGTACTCGGCTCAGCGCCATGAACTAAAGGAAAATACAAAGAACAAAAAAACGTTAGTTTGAGCTCATACAAAAAAAACAAGGCCTTATGTTGGTTGACTTCAATTTGTCGTTCCTTGGATCATATCATGGGCCAGTCCATTTATCATGATGAACACCAACTTATATTAATACGCGCACGTTTATATACTGGTCGCTCCCTGGATCGTATCAGGGACCAGTCTATATATAATAAGACACTTTAGTGGACGAACACTGTCCCACTTTCACCTCCGCAGTAATAACATGGACTTCGCCTACATTTTGTGCTTCTCGCCTCTGCTTAGGAAACATGCACAAGCGGCGTTGTAACTGCCTCTACCCGGGTTGGTATTAACCTGGAGATGGGTATAGGATCTCCAGGTGAGACGTGCCTCTAAGCCCTAACAGCTGACTGCCGGACTTGATGTGCCTAAAATAACGAACTTACACTTAATACGTTATAACTACATAATAACAATACGTAAGACTCGGGCCTGTCTTGGAAATACCGTACAACGCCCTCGGCGAATGCCGAGCATAATGTGCACACGCCAGCCGCGTCACTAGACACAACTCGCGATCACAATGTAAAGCCAAAACTGTGCTTTCCACTTCCGCCAATGAAGAAACGTAGATCCTACCATGCATGTGCGTCGAAGGATCTGACGCCAAACATTGTCAGGAAGTATACTGACGCCAACAGGTATTACCATGACATATCCCACATAAATCATGAATGAATCTAAACAATGACCTATTTACATTAAGTTGATTGACCAAAATCTAACTCGCATATGTATTAATTCATTTCTTTAAACTAAGCGTAATACCATTTGCCATAGAATATAAAAACTAAATAAGCGTTTCTAACACCTTTGGGATCATAACATTTGATCTGACATCATGACAACAATGATGTTATACCATATGACGCCGTCTAGTGAAGGCAAATCAAACACATGATGACCAAATGTTACCATTATAATGTATGGAAAAAACCTTAATGCGGTGCATGCTATGACGTCACTTGACGTCGCGAGTATGTAAATTAGTTCCATTACAAATCAATCTACTTCTATAGGCCACGTATACGTGAAACTGATATAAAAAGTGCTGACGTCGCAATAATATGAATGCAACTGACGTCACATGAATAAAATGAATGCAACTGACGTCACTGGACGTCAAATAGACGCACACCATTGCAACCAACATCAGTGATTTAAACTATTTCCGTAATTTACAAAACTTCCTAATATACAAATATCATGCGCAGCATGATCATTACCAACAAAAATCAGTCGATAATCCTAATATACAAAATATTATGCGCAGCATGATCATAAACAAAATCAGTCGACACATGCAATCATACCATATCAATCAGAAGTAACATTTTTCATTCTTAGTCAAACTATTCTAATAAGTATAATGAAATCTTACCCTTCAGGTCTTAACACAGAATCTGGGCACACGACAATAATTTAACATCCTTCGTATTAGAATTAAACAGCCACGTCTAACTTTTCAATAAAAGATAGGCGTATAAATAGTATGCGTCTCACATTTAAATCAAGAGACTCGTGCAGGTATTCACCTTAAAATCATGCAATACGCTGTCCACAATCAAGAGACTCGTGCAGGTATTCACCTTAAAATCATGCAATACGCTGTCCACGAGAGGTATTCACAAACAACCCATGCATAACGTAGCCACAATTACCATAAATGTTTTATTACCACAGTTGCCCTAAAAACTGTAGCCCTACTGATTGAAAGGATTAAAATAATTTCGACGACATAGTCGACGATCGGATCCATTTCGTAACATAGGTTTCCCCTTAGGGAGAAAAAAAACAAAACAATGTTTCTTTTCTGAAATAGTACGAAATGTGATCGAATCGTAGGCTATGTCAAAACTGGAAAACTAGCTATATACACAACAACGGTGCGATGCATAACGTGGCCAAACTATCTACTAAGGTAGTCCGCCCCCAAATTATCTTGGCAACAAATTTACCTAATCCCAAAGTCAATCAATTCTCTGTGTCGTAGCTGTCGTGCCTCAAATGGAAGTGGGAAGTATGGGTAAGTCTGATCGAACACTAGATGGAAATCGCCACCTTTAATTGTATCAGACGTAAAATTTTCGTTGTCTTTGACATTACACTTACTTCGCACGACAGATCCCACAGGATCCGTTGTCTCTGCCTCTAATCTACTATCGCCACCGTGTTCTTCCATGTTTGCTTTCTGAATCGACGTTACGTCGTCGGGCTTTACGTTTTCACGTATGAAGTCATATTGGGATACGTCCTCTGACGTACAAATGTTAACTCTTTGGACATTCGGATCACTGTGATCCTCTGATCGAACATTGTCACGTGCATTAACAGCTGCAGACGACACGTTCTTTTGACGTTGAACGTACTGCTTAATCATGTTAGCAGGATAAGTGTTCACGACGCCCTTGACGTTAATCTTGTAGTTCAATGCATTGACTCATATGGCCCGTTCCATTGAAGTAACAATTTATTGCACTCATTCGGGAGTAGCAAAAGTACTTTGTCTCCGACGTCAAACTTACGCGACCTCGCGCGTTTATAATAATAAGCATTCTGCTTTACGTCCATTTTCCGAACAATATCCTGTGCTAACTTACACGTTCTCTCTAAACGTTCTTTTAAATCAATAACGTACTGATACGTCAATAACGCACGTTGGTCAGTTTCCTCTACAGACCATAATTCCTTTAATATTTGCATAGGACCCCTAACATCACGCCCATACAACAGTTCAAACGGGGAAAAGCCTAATGATTCTTGCGGAACTTCCCTTACTGCGAATAATAATGCTGGGAGATACCTGTCCCAGTCATTCGGACGTTCTACGCACATTTCACGTAATATCTGCTTCAATGTATCATGGAATTTCTACACGGGTCCTTTACCAGTAGATTGATAAGGAATAGTTGTCAGATCTTGAAGCGACAACAACCTACTAACCTCTCTCATGACGTCAATCGTGATCTTACTATCATGCTCGATTAGCATTTCACTCAGTATTCCTAATCTACTGAACATCTCAACTAACGCTTCGGCTACGCGTTCCGTCTCAATGCCGGGTAACGCTACCGCCTCGGGATATCTATAGTCTATCATTGTTAAAATATAGCGAGATGTCCTGTCAGAACGAGGTTCTATCGGTCCGACTATATCAACAGCGACTCGTTTAAATGGTGTGTCAATCTGTGGCAACTTTCCTAACGGTACCTTAGTGACACGACATTTTTGAATAGTCCTTTGACATATGTCACAAGATTTACAAAACCTTGCCACATCACCACAAACTCCAGGCCAAAAGAACTCAGTTAACACTCTATCCATAGTTTTCGTTATGCCCAGATGACCTGACATCAAGGTTTCGTGCGCCAATCTTAACACCTTTTCACGAAAACCTTCAGGGATAATAAGTTGCAAAGTGACCTTGTTTCCCTCAGTAAACTGCCTATACAATAAATCTTTCTTTCGGATAAACTTAGTTTCACCCCGGTTCAATCCACGACTAATAGTCACATTCCCAGATTCCACTCTTTGCCTGATGCCATTCAATTTAGGGTCAACAACTTGGGCCTGCCTCAACGCCTCCTTATCACTAGCAATAATTTGATCTGGAACCTTAAGTTTCCTACAGACCTCTTCACCTTGCTGAGCTTGTGACCTAGTCACTGCCGCCATTGCAGAATGGGACATATCGGGAAGTTTTGACCCGTCAATATTTCCAATAACCAGGTCATACAATGTATCTTCCATGCACAATGCCTAAGTTTTTCCTGTGAAAAATGGACAATCTATGTCAACCATTGCTAAGGGATACCTTAGGGTAGATTCATCAATCAAAGTTACATCAGATTCTCTACCAAGTTACTGATCATTAGAAACCAAGTTTCTACGAACGACACACCCAGTACAACCTGTGTCCCTTAAAACTACAACTGTCTTACCATTAACCGTACCCTGCGCTGTTGGTAATCGCGACCTTAAAACGTAACAGACACCTTCCATATCCACGTTATCATCTATTAATGGACTTTCTTCCTTACTTTTATAGAGACCTTCAACTTCATGAGACGTATTCATTGTAGTTTTACTAAAGCTCATTTGATGTCCGCCACCCCGACCACGTCCGCGGGAATAAGCCCGACCACGGCCACACATGGGTGCACAGTATCGCTCTTACTCTGTAATTTTTGTGTCTCATCTTTCGGTGCACAACTACTCCCCTTATTTCCGCTATATTTGTTTGCACTTGCACCTACCTCCGCACTATATGCTTGCTTCCTATCGGGACTCTTAAAACATTTATATGTTAAATGTCCCTTACCACAAATACTACATTTTATCTCTGGCTTCGCACTCGGCTTATTATCAGACCTACTCTGAGTTACGCCCTTACTATCACGCTGCCCCTTATTAACACAAGCGTAGACACCGCCACGTGCTTTTGCAAATAAATCTGCTTCCCTAGCCATCTCAACTAGATTCGTGAATGTTTTCGGTTTCAAATGAACATATAGTTCTTTACTACAGGATTCTAAAAACTGATCTCTAGCGAAAAAATCGCAAACAGCTTCGTAAGACTGGTCTACTTTCGCCATTTTCAACCATTTACTAAGATACGACCTAAGTCTACCACTAAACTGAATAAACGTTTCCGACTTTTCAGGCCTATCATAGCGAAATTTCTTCCTAAATCCGCGTTCAGTCATATCAAAAATCTTCAACAATGCATCTTTCAACTTGTCATAATCTGCTGCTTCATCTACAGACAATCTATTATAAGCATCAAGCGCGACCTTTACGTTATGCGCTTAAATATGCAGGCCAAACGTTTTTATCCCATTTATTCGCCGTCGCGTATTTCTCAAACCTTGATAAGTAACTATCCATTTTGTCCTTACTTTCATCAAAATACGGTAATTTGGGATCTCGCGCATGCGCTAACTTTTCAGCCTTCTGTTTTTCTAATTCAACTCTAAACGTTACCTTCTGCAACTCTATCTAATTCTTTAACTCGCGTTGCTGCAATTCAAAACTATACTTCAACTTTTCTAACTCAACTTCGCTCGACAACTTTGCTTCCTTATCGCTTTCGACTTGAGACAACCTAGCTTCCCTATCTTTCTCGGCTTGCCGCTCTATACTTTCAATCCGCGCCATCTCGATTTCCCTATCCGCCGCAATCTTAGCTTCTTCCGTCGCGATCCTAGCCAATTCAATTTCCCTATCTTTTTCGGCCTGCGCGATCCTAGCTAACTCAATTTCCCTGTCTTTATCGGCCTGCGCAATTTTTTCTTTCTCCGCCGCGATCTTCTCTTTATTAAGTTCCCTTACCGCGCGCCTTTCTGCCCTCTCAGTCTCTTGCTGTTGCTTTACAAATTCCTGCAAGGCCTGCCCCTCATAAACTAACTCCTTTCCCGTCTTAACTAACTGATCCATGACGCTTTCTTAACGTAATGTTCACGTTAACTTAACTGAAACCGACGTTCACTTATAGTCACACAGGTTAACTAAAACGTTAACAATAATAATAACGAACTAATCCAACTAAAAGGTTGATTAATTAGTATACTCGCGATCTAGACGTAGCTATTAAAGTTACGTTCGTAACAGACCGGAAATACGTCATAAACTGACGTTGACTTTGCCGAGAACTACTTTTCACTATCAGATGACACAATTAGATGACGTAAATAACTCACGACACAATTACGCCCAACTTGATCTAGCGTATAGAATATACAAACGTAACGTATGTAACGCAACGTATTAACACTGACATGACAACTGTACGTCTTACATTACAAAACCTTACAAGATACCCACGGTAAATCGAACTTAAGATTCTGCTATTAGGTTTACTCACTGTAACGATATTGTACAACGTTACGGGTGACCTACGTTACTAAATCAGGACATGAAATGAACCTCAGTAACGGTTACGACACAACGTACAAACGTTTGAATTAATAAACAAACAAATTGTCATGCAACAGCAGTGCCAAGGTACTCAAACGGACCTTAAAACTAAATATGTATCGTCCGTGCCAAGACAATTCAGGTCTATATACCTCACTTTCCCCACTCAGATATGCAACCTGTTACATTCTATCACAAATTAATGCATGGGCTATCGCACTTCATCACGCAGGGAATAAGGATAGTTGACCTTAATTGAGTGTAGGTTACATTTACAAAGAATTTCGTGGCAAAATTGCTCCCCTAAAATTCACAGCCTTACGTCACCTTAGAAAAGAACAATCTGAAAGTCAATAATAATAAAAAAAAATGTCTGACAAAATTGTGCCTAGATTCTATATATATTGTCAATGTCTTACACTGGCAGATTTTAACCGGAAACCAAATCCCACTTCTGACACCATGTTACGCAGAAGGTTTTGCACACGGTTGACACGGGTGTAGAGCCTTATGCGTCGCCAGGACGGCGGAGGTGACTTCCGGTTAAAGGGTTATCTACCAGTGTATTACACTAACAAGGAAACTCTAACAACGTTAGCATTTTTTGAAGTTTATATATACTGTAAATTCTATATACAACAATACAATTTACAACTGTCACAATTACAATAATATACAACACATATCAGTTCATGTCGCTGGCCCAAGTAAGGTGTTTGTTTCAAATCTGTAATCGATTTGCGTACAATACGCAAATAGATTACCGTCTGACGTCAACACCGTACTCGGCTCAGCGCCATGAACTAAAGGAAAATACAAAGAACACAAAAAAACACGTTAGTTTGAGCTCATACAAAAAAAAAATCAAGGCCTTATGTTGGTTGACTTCAATTTGTCGTTCCTTGGATCATATCATGGGCCAGTCCATATATCATGAGGAACACCAACTTATATTAATACGCGCACGCTTATATACTGGTCGCTCCCTGGATCGTACCAGGGACCAGTCTATATATAATAAGACACTTTAGTGGACGAACACTGTCCCACTTTCACCTCCGCAGTAATTACATGGACTTCGCCTACATTTTGTGCTTCCCGCCTCTGCTTAGGAAACATGCACAAGCGGCGTTGTAACTGCCTCTACCCGGGTTGGTATTAACCTGGAGATGGGTATAGGATCTCCAGGTGAGACGTGGCTCTAAGCCCTAACAGCTGACTGCCGGACTTGATGTGCCTAAAAATAACGAACTTACACTTAATACGTTATAACTACATGATAACAATACGTAAGACTCGGACCTGTCTTGGAAATACCGTACAACGCCCTCGGCGAATGCCGAGCATAATGTGCACACGCCAGCACATGTGCACACGCCATGTACACACTAGACACAACTCGCGATCACAATGTAAAGCCAAAACTGTGCTTACCACTTCCGCCAATGAAGAAACGTTGATACTACCACGCATGTGTGTCGAAGGATCTGACGCCAAACATTGTCAAGAAGTATACTGACGCCAACAGGTATTACCATGACATATCCCACATAAAACATGAATGAATCTAAACAATGACCTATTTACATTAAATTGATTGACCAAAATCTAACTCGCATATGTATTAATTCATTTCTTTAAACTAAGCGTAATACCATTTGCCATAGAATATAATAACTGAATAAGCGTTTCTAACACATTTGGGATCATAACGTTTGATCTGACATCATGACAACAATGATGTTATACCATATGACGCCGTCTAGTGAAGGCAAATCAAACGCATGATGACCAAATGTTACCATTATAATGTATGGAAAAAACCTTAATGCGGTGCATGCTATGACGTCACTTGACGTCGCGAGTATGTAAATTAGTTCCATTACAAATCAATCTACTTCTATAGGCCACGTATACGTGAAACTAATATAAAAATTGCTGACGTCGCAATAATATGAATGCAAGTGACGTCACATGAATAAAATGAATGCAACTGACGTCACTGGACGTCAAATAGTCGCACACCATTGCAACCAACATCAGTGATATAAACTATTTCCGTAATTTTCAAAACTTCCTAATATACAAATATCATGCGCAGCATGATCATTACCAACAAAAATCAGTCGATAATCCTAATATACAAAATATTATGCGCAGCATGATCATAATCAAAATCAGTCGACACATGCAATCATACCATATCAATCAGAAGTCACATTTTTCATTCTTAGCCAAACTATTCTGAATAAGTATAATAAAATCTTACCCTTCAGGTCTTAACACAGAATCTGGGCACACGACAATAATTTAACATCCTTCGTATTAGAATTAAACAGCCACGTCTAACTTTTCAATAAAAGATAGGCGTATAAATAGTATGCGTCTCACATTTAAATCAAGAGACTCGTGCAGGTATTCACCTTAAAATCATGCAATACGCTGTCCATAATCAAGAGACTCGTGCAGGTATTCACCTTAAAATCATGCAATACGCTGTCCACGAGAGGTATTCACAAACAACCCATGCATAACGTAGCCACAATTTCCGTAAATGTTTTATTACCACAGTTGCCCTAAAAACTGTAGCCCTACTGATTGAAAGGATTAAAATAATTTCGACGACATAGTCGACGATCGGATCCTTTTCGTAGCAATAGTGATGTTGGTACGACATAACATAAAAACTTACGCATCGGTATAGTGTCCAATATAATCCATTATGTCTTGTTCGGAAACTAAGCATCATAAGATGACTTGATTTGAAAGTACATGTATTCTTATCAACAGCATGCATCGCGCTTAAGCTTCTAAATTGTAAAAGGAGATTATGTGATTTTCCATAGTGTAGAAAGAATAAACGATTAACTAAACCAATGCAGTACAAATAACACGGAGTTAAGTCATTCCTTGTTGCAAGTTATGTTTATATAGTATAACCGGCAATTATTTAGATTTTTTACCTAATTTCTGCTAGTATTTTTCTAGCATTACATGAAATAAATGAAATTGATTTTATATGCTGTTGGTATATTCACCACTGATGATATTTGTCAGTCATCTTAATGCTTTGATTATCTCCCTTTTCATAGATCAAGTGCAAAATGTTTGGACATTCGCAAAATAAGATGAAAGGGGGGTCTCCATAAGGGCCATTTTCTGGTTACAAATTGATTTTCACCAAAACTCACCAATCTCTACTTGTATGTGTTGGCTTTAATATACTCAAATACTGATCTCATCGGAAGTGTATTTTGAGTGAAGCGCAGTGTCAAAGTGGGTGGGGTAATTCCATCCAACCTAATATGTATCATTTTTTTCAATTATCTCTATAAGTATTAATGGCTGATTTATCATTATCATTTTAAATAATAATGGAGGCATGTATGCTAATTAATTGGGCTACATAACTTACCACTGTTTGCTTATTCAATACCAATATATGAGCTGATAAGTGGCAGCAGAGACTTTACTTATATTAGCTTCTCCAACTTTACGAAAAAACACAATTTTTCTTTATTTGTCCAGATATATAAAGGAAACTTTGTAATTATATTGACATGATAGTATGCATTGCAGAATTATGAGAAAACTATCCTAGGCATATCGATACCTGAATTATTTGCCCTTGACTCAAGAAAATATAAGTAATTCAATTTAAAATGAAAGAACGAAATTCACACTGGGAGGTATATTTTTGATGATTCTTTTGCTCATGTTTCTAATATTATACTGGTTGTTAAGCTTTAAATTCCCTATAGTGCCCATGATATCACACAAGAACTGTAACTGGACAGCAGAGCTCATCCTGTTATGAGCTTATATGTGGTAACAGGAATTTGACTTTATTTTGCTTCTCCAACTTTATGAAAAAGCTCAATTTTTCATTATTTGTCCAGATACATAGACAAAACTTTGTAATTATTATGATATGATAGTGTGCATTACAGAATTATGAGAAAACTATCCTAGGCGTATCAAAACATGAATTATATGCCCTTGATTCACGAAATTATAAGTAATTAAATTGAAAATGTAAGACCGAAATTCTACACTGGAAGGTATATTTTTGATTATTCTTTTGCTCATGTTTCTAATATTATACTGATTGATGAGCTTTCAATTCCGTATAGTGCCCGTGATATTACACAAGAACTGTATCTGAACAGCAGAGCTCGTCCTTATTTATGCCATTTAATTAGTTAACATTCAAGATGTTATGTTCTGACCCAAAGTTTGATTTGTGGATTTTAGTTACTGATATATCAAATGTTGTTGAATACCTAAGTTTAGAATTTACAAGTCTCACTGAAAACTAACGACAGAGACAGTGTACTAGACCCTCCTGCCCAACACACGCAATATTGTTTTTATATATCTGACAGTGATCATCCTAATGTTACAAATAAACTGTCTGAAGACACTCCCAAAACTCAGATAGCAAGACAGGACAAGAAAGTCCTGAAGAGAGGCAGGAATGCAAAACATATATACCCTTTTGAAACTGGCTCAGCTAAGATGGGCTGGCCATGTCACCAGAACAAATGCAGAGACGAAAGACATTCACAGACGTTGTTGGAGATATGTTTACCAAACAAAATATTCCGAGGAGAACTTTAGTGTGAAAATGTTCATAAAGTTGCCAAAAGAAATAATACAAGAACATCCTTTAAGAAGAAAATCTGTAAAGTTAAGCAAAGGCATAACAAGAGCTTCGCAAGCGGTGAATAATGCACCCGTTAAGTTGAGAAAAGCCAAAGCCAAACAAGGGAGATAATTCATAAACCAAGTAAGCTAGAGCTTCCATTCTTGGTCCAAATATAAACCCATGACAATATACACAACACCATTAAGTTGTTTTAAAACATTTTGAACGGTTTAGGAGTTACAGAATAAACATGAAGTTTATTCAAGGGCACATAATTTAGGAATTCAGTAAGCCAGAATTGTGGTTGTTATTCAGGATACATTGCGTCATTGTATACATTCCTAGAAAGTTTCAATACAATATTTTTAATGATTAAGGAGTTATGGAGTGAATGGGAATAGAATAAAATACTAATCAAAGGGAAGTTACTCCAAAATTAAGTAAGGGGGAGAAATCATTCTCATGTGCGACGCATTGTCTTGTAATAATGCAGACCACTATAGAGTTTCATCAAGATATTTCAAGTAGTTACCAAGCTATGGTATGCAAAAGGTAAGTATACACAAAAATAGCCTAAAATACTAATCAAAGGGAAGTAACTCTTAAATTAAGTGAGGGAAATTTAAATTTCAAAGTAAGGTATTCAATGACATTCGATATCTCAGTAAGTAAAATCAATAAAATCCATAAATCAAACTTTGGGTCGGAAAATGATATCTTGAATGTGATGCATTTAAGTGGCATGTAGCAGGATGAGCTCTGATGTTCAGTTACAGTTCTTGTGTACTATCATGGGCACCATATGGATTTGAATGCTCAACAATCAGTATAATGTTAGAAACATGAGCAAAAGAGTCGTCAGACATATACCTTCCAGTGTAGAGTTTCGATCTTACATTTCAAATTTAATAACTTATATTTTCTTAAATCAAGGGCAGATAATTCAGGTATCGATATGCCTAGGATAGTTTTCTCATAATTCTGCAATGTGCACTGTCATATTAATATAATTACAAAGTTTCCTTTATATATCTGGACAAATAAAGAAAAAGTGTGGTTTTTCGTAAAGCTGCAGAAGCTTAAATAAGTAAAATTCCTGCTACCACTTATAAGCTCATATATTGGTATTGAATAGCAAACAGTGCTAAGTTATATAACCCAAGTAATTAGCATACATGCCTGTATTATTTCAAATCATAATGGTAAATCAGCTATTAATACTTATAGAGATAATTGAAAAAAATGATACATGGTAAGGTAAGGGTGGAATTACCCCACCCACTTTGACACTGCGCTTCACTCAAAATACACTTCCGATGAGATCAGTATTTGAGTATATGAAAGCCAACACTTACAAGTAGAGATTGGTGAGTTTTGGTGAAAATCCATTCGTAACCAGAAAATGGCCCTTATGGAGACCGCCCCCCATTTGAAATAAAATGTCTACTGGAAAAAAGCTAAAACAGGCCGTATTTTGAAATTTAAAGAGTAACTGCACTTCAGGAACTGACTGAGTCAGATCCCAAACCCTACCCCAACATCAAGGGAAAAATTGACAAAGACATCCCAACAAAAAAAAACTACAAGTGATAAGCCGAGTCAGCAGCCTTTTCCCAAATAGGTGGCAACTCAGATATCTTTATTAAACCAAATCATTTAGACCAACAGAAGGGTTACAAGAGGCAAATTATACGAAAAACATTTAAGAACTATTTTTACCTACTTTCTATTTTTATTATAGAAGGGTTAGAATGAGAACACAATAGACTAAACAGCACCGAACATAAAACAAATGCAACCGCAACGAAATTGCTTTTTCAGCTACATAATCAACACTGCTGTACAATCAGGTAAAATATGTGATACCAGCTTTATTATTTTATAAGGAAATATTTGGTGTTGAACAACAGCTATTTTTTTTATAAGTTTTCACCAAATTCTAAGAAAAAATAGTATCATTTCAGCGGGGTGGGGTACTTGATGTAATCACTGAATGAAACATAATTACGACAAACAAACATAGCTTTACACTTGCAACCACTCATATTTATTTGTAATATGATATCAGAAAAAATATCACCCTTGTTGAATATACGTTTCCCTACGTCTTGAATATTACAGATCCAAGAATTTATGAAAGTTTAATTTGAATGTGCCAACCCCAAATTTCAATTGCTTAAAAGCTTAGTTACCAACATCAAGACTTAAATATTTTATGACACAACACAACACTGATCAACATGATATTGTTTAATGATGTTTAACACAAACAAGAACGTGTAAGCTTGAAGCAGTGTTCTCTACCATAAGACTTACAATCTGAAAAGCTGTTGAAAATCCATGTTTTTTTTGCGGTTTAGGCCCCATTGTCTGACAAAATGCTACAAATTACTGAAAATACTATTAAAACAATATATTGTAACTAGAAATTGTTTAGTACATTACTTTCTTATTATTATACCGTGTAAATGATTTACCGAAACTACTAGGATTAACAGACCATGATAAATGCATTTCTCAATATTTTCCGGTCATTCTGTACTACAGCATTGTATACGTTGTCTTGTGCATTCAGGGCTCTTGTATTACGTATGACATGTTACTTCGCTCTGTGCAATTATTTGTTTTTGTTTCTTAGCAGACGGATTGCCTACAATGTCACAAATGGTAGAATGGCTCATGTTTGACCTTGGCCAAAGTATGTCTGTTTCAGTTCTTCGGATCGTTAAATCAAAAACACCGTCTTGTAAGTAGCGATGCAGTTTAACCTTTAAACCCATAATATTTTGACGTTTCCGCAAACTGTTGCTTTCTTCAAAGTCTTTTTATTCAAAATTATAAGCGTTTGTTGCAGTTTCACCTATAAACATTACAGATACTTAACTGTTCATAACGATGTCAGTTATAAAGTATTACCCTCGCAACAAACAAATTAGATATGCAATATTGTTTCAGATAAATTATAAATAAATTCTGAATGGATTTTAGATATAAGTGCCAGTTTAAAATCAAAATTAATGCGACATACTAAAACAACTGATATTTAACACGTGTTCATAGCTAAGCATCCCATTAGACAAGCGTACTGGAATATGAACAGGCCCTTTCTACTAGTAAGAGTAATAATGTTCACCTCCAAAAACAGCTTATTTCGAAACTTTTCCGTAGAATCTTTTAGCCAGTCATCGTAAATCTTTTAGGATAGTATTATTATCAAATGACAACGGTCACTGTTTAGTATGAAATTCATGATTAGATATTTTTTGTCAGAATTACAGCCCTTAATATGTTTAGCAATATAAATGTTGTGACTGCAACTTCTTATTTTGTTTTATCTGATTTGATGAAAATTTCAAAATTTTGTTGTCAGTATCTGATATAGTTTATATACTCCTCGCCAAAAGTTAAGCAATTTTCAGTATTAAGATAAATGTATTCTGTCATCAACACGGATGCTTAAGCAATGCAAAAACACCAATTTTAAACTAATTTGCGCAAGCACTACACAAAGAGAGCACAGACATGAATGCTCCGGAAATTCACGTTTTCGAGTGAAAATAATGCTTCGGTTTAGTGGGTATAACCGCAGAAATTTCGTGTTCGCCAAAAAACATTTAGCATTACTAAAGGCTACATTTGTGTAATTGAAAAGTCACTCACAGCAAATTACAAGAATAATGTTTTCTTTCGCATAATGAGTTTGTTTCTGTTATTTTGTTGTTTTTTCTTCGTTTGTCTGGACATATATGTCCGCGCTCTATAAATAATATTCAAATCAAACTTGCTAATTCCACGATGACGAATTGTTTTTGTTGATGATAGAATGCATTAACTTTCACAGAAAGTAAGAAATCAGTTGTTATCTCTGATAATCTTATTTTTGCATTCACATTATTCTTAACCTTTGGCGAGGAGTATAGTATAACGGAACTGTGATCAGGACCTTTGTGTTAAAGATACAATTAAAATATTACATAATTTCTACTTTAAAGTCTCAATAAAATTGTCTGAAACACAGATAGGGTCCGGTTACCCTTCGTATGTCTATGTTGTAGTCGAATCTTGTAATCGCACTTTTCTATCCGTTTTCAACCGATTTCATAAAACGTTTAGAATATTACCATTGCTATTTCAAGGCGATCATAATTTAATGGGACTAGAAGCGGACCCAATTTGTCAGCAGTACAAATTTGTGGTGCCACAACTGCCCCATCGGTTTTCAGGCGATTTAACTGAAAGTTAGAGATATTATTTATATCCTTTCAATCGATCAAATTTTATTGGAATCAGGTTTGAGGCCTTTCTGTCAGAGCTACAGCCCCTGGTGTGTAAAGCAGTACAGTTAGTGTGGCAACAACTTCTTTTTCTTTGCAAATAGCTTTTCATAAAACTTTAAAAATATTATTATCACCATAAAAAAATTCCAACCATGTTTTATGACAGTTTCCAGAAATGGAAATCAGCAACGTTTGAAGTTACATGTAATCATATAATACTATGATCAGATACACACACAGTTCCAGCCTTTGATTATTATTAGACTTGTAGCTAGGGGTGTTTTCAATATTACATTTACCAAATACTGACATGGCAAGTCAATACGTCAGGGTGTGTTTTATTTAAGAAATAGATCAGCTCTAGCAATGAATTGTTGAGTAATAATTCACTGTTTGGAGGTCAGTTGTAAAGTAGATAATATCACGAGCGCGGAGCACGAGTGATATATCTACTTACAACTGACTGACAAACAGTGAATTATTACTCAATAATTCAGTGGTAGAGCTGAAATATTTCGATTCTAACACTCAAAATCGCTGAAAAAGTATTCTTTTCATTCAAATTCTCCCAAACTTCCTGCAAGCGCGTTCAAACTCCCGCTAATATTCTTAACTGTATCACAGATGAATGTACGCTTTTTTTTGGCGACTTAAGAAAGAAAAAAGACGTTACACCGTCTCCAAACGTCACAAAATTACGTCCGTATTGCCAGTGGCGTCAGCAATTAGACTCACACGCTCCGAAACAGTGAATTGTTGCAGAATAAAACATGGAAACTTTCCATTGCTTCTATAGGCCCACTGTGTTAGAATAATTGTTGCCATTAATATTCCTTTTTTACAACTAGATTATGATGGTCGGACTATAGATGTGCCGAGCGTTCTTCTTACTGACATACAATGGTATGCTGTCTCTAATGGTGCAGTTTATTGTCTGCAGTCAGTCTTCAGGCTTAAGTACAGGATAGATATACGATGTTTTAACAGTGGCATAACATTCGCAGGAAGATACCTTATACTCATGTTTAAAGCGTCGTCGCACTCGAGACTGCTAAATCTGATTTTGGAGCGAAGATGGAAGTTACAGATGGTGTCTGCTGAGAGTATGTACCGTATCTTTTCAGTTTTAAGACGATTCTGCCCACTAAGGAATCTCAAAAATAAATGTCCGTTTTGGAAAAAACAAAGAAAATATTATGAGTGAGTGAATGAACATGGGTTTAACATCCCACCAACATCGAGGTCATACTGAGATGGGACATCAGTTTCAAGTCTCACCCGAAACACCGAAGAAGCGGAATATCAATCTTGCGGTCCCTGGATTGGAACAAGGCGTGTTATACACTACACTACCGCCGCTACAAAGAAAACTAAAGCTGAATCACTCAAGGCTGTTTTTCTTAACATATATGTGGTCATTTTTTAGGGATAATCTCCCGTTCAATTACCTAATAAATATGAAATCGATCTTTATGTTAAACTTTGCAATAATGTTTTCATCAATATTTTTAATCATTTTTACTACAGCCTGTTTCAACCTTACATACGAGGGTTGTTCAGAAAGTTCTGATTCTCGCCGAATAACTTTGTTTAGCGGCGTGCTGGAGGCAATTGCTTTGCATGTATCAAAAGCACTACATTTTGCCTTTACACTGATACCAAACACTATACAAAGATACATTTCTTATTGAGGTACAACGCGTTTTATTAGGCCCTAGTCATACCACTGGGTTAAAGTCATATGTGAATTTATTTTCAGTGTGTCATTCAAGTAAACAATCATCGTAAATACAAAATGATTTTTTTTCAGCTTTTGTCAGTCGTTGCCGTCAATATCCATTTAAAAATTAGAGGGGTAGCGAACATTTCCAAGTCATTCCTTGCAAAGCAATGCGTAGTTCTATTGTCGTTATTGAAATCGACGTCAACGTCATTTTCCAAGGCAATGACAACTTCCATTTTTACATTAATTTTAATTATTCGACAGTTTCGAATTGGGCCATACAAAAGATTCTCCTGGCAAGATTTTGAATGCTAAGGCAATTGTTTTCGTTTAAAAAATGATGACTTTAGCAGACAGGGGAAATTTGCTACCACATAAAATGCAGATAATTCAAATTCAAGGGCCAGTATGGAACCTAGATTAAATATAATTTCTGCGATTTTTACAGGACACGGTTGCCTAGGGTTTGTGTTTAGGTAGCCATGACGAAAAAAATTTAAGACAGCTTATATGTGAACTATGACCTTCTAAAATTAAAATTCGCAGTGACTGTAGGGTATACCTCTTTCAAAGACATTCAAAAATATGTCCTTTAGATAATATACACTGCGTTTCCACAGTTGTACTGACATTTTACAGATTTATAAAGTTTCGCTATCAGAAGTTCTGTATTTATGCTGCTTATCAAAAAATGACATCACGATCAGAACTTTCTGAATATCCCTCGTATATTGCTTTCCTAGATTGGCAATAGAGTGATAAATATAGTTACTAGGTTTTATGACAAGGGGTACAACTTGAATTTCAAATAGTCAACGTTCCATTTTAAGTAGCAATATTTCTTCCTACTCGCGGGCACATGATTTATTTGGTGGTCCATATTTGGTTACCTAAATAATTCGGATGAGTCGGTGTTTCAGTTGTATGTTTGTGATTGCGGACTTATGTTTTTGGAGCTTTGGCCACTTGAGTACATATTTTGATATGATATTTATATTGTACACAAGTCGTACATGGTAACGCACTGAGCAAAGTATCTTTAAATGCCGTAAGCACATCTTCCAGTAGATTGACCAGTCTTGAAGGCTGTCAAATCAGTCGAAATTAAGCTAGGTTTGGTCAGAGGACTACACTGGATGCTTAAATCAAGAATCTTGCATATACATTGTATGTTGCAACATCAATTTCGACAGCAAAAACTTTTTTTTTCTTGACATTTGTTTTCTACACAGCAGAAGGATTAACAGAAGTGTAATGCTTTGTTTAAAAGATAGCGCCTTCTTCACTGACCTACAAGAGGCTAGGTTAAGTTTAAAGGCATTTAAACACAAACGTGTTACAAGTAGCTTTCTAACAAAGCTCCTAGGCGAACCATGTCGGTAATAATTCATTGTATTGTTGCACCACTCGAACATCAGCTTAGTGATTTACATACGTGATACTTTGTAAAAGAGTCTTAGACGCAATCACAAACCACAACTCATTTCTCGTTGCCGGGTTCATCGGTTTTTGTCTGTAAGCATTGTTTCCCCAGCGTTGCAGGGTGGTTCTTGCTGTTGAGTGCTCAGTTTCTTTCTCCTCAGTATTTGTCCTGTTATCTGCTTGCTGTTTTAATTCATCGATGTTTCAGAAATTACAATTTCAGGGTGAAGGAACTCTTCCAGGAATCATCTTTTTGTATGAGCAAATTATTTCATATTAGAAAGGATCTGATTTTAAAAAAATTCATTGGGCAAGGGACGCAAACAGAAAGTCGTAGACAATGCCTGGGAAGCATGACGTATACCCATTCAATGGCAATTGCCAGAGATTGATTTGTGCAGCTAATGTCAGTTAAAGCGAAACTATTATTTAATACGTACTATGCACCTATTTTTTTATATATCAAGAATCTGGAAGATGTAGGCAGTACTTGGGTATGACTGATAGTTCCATCGCTGATATTCAACTAAGCGCTTCCTCTGAGCATCCTGGCTATCCGGCAAAGCAAGGGAGACGATTTGGCTCTGGCTGGTGTGCTAATCCAGATGACACCAATCCTTTCCTGCATGTAAGTACATGAAATAAATCATAAATTCCAGTATTTATAAGCAAAACCTTTGGAAAGTTTTGTTTTGTTTTGAGTGCCGTTTTTATTGGTTTCCATTGTTTGCAATTTATTTGTAATCATTGCCTTCTGATCTACTTTGGAAAAGCTACTTTCATGTGACAATCTAAGGTAGAGTCATTTCGCCAAACGGTCGATTAGCACGAAAGGTTCATACGTTAAATGCTTCAGGTTAGTCCGTGCTTTAATTGGAAATAGTGTTGAGATTGAGTGAGGGGCTTTTTATCCCCTCGCACAACGAAGTGGCGAGGGGATATAGGTTTTGTCCTGTACGTATTTACGTACGTACGTATGTTTACATTTTTGTCATCGCTTTAGCGCCAACATTTCTCAACGGATTTTAAAATAACTTCACACAAATGTAGGGCATGACAATATCGCGAGCCAGTTCGACTTTCAGAGTGCTGCGCCCTAGGTCAAGGTCACTGTGGCTATTTTTGAAAAAAAATTGTCAGCGCTCTAGCGCTTACATTTCTCAATGGATTTCAAAATAACTTCACACAACTGTAGGGCATGACAATATCTCGAATAAATTCAACTTTCAGGGTGCTGCGCCTAAGGCCAAGGTCACTGTGGCTATTTTTAGAAAAAACTTTGCCAGCGCTCTAGCGCCTACATTTCTCAATTGATTTTAAAATAAATTCACAGAAATGTAGGGCATGACAATACCTCGAGTAAGTTTGCTTTTTAGGGTGCTGCACTTAAGGTCAAGGTCACTATGACTATTTTTAGAAAAACAATTTGTCAGCGCTCTAGCGCTACATTTCTCAACGGATTTTAAAATAACTTCAAACAAATGTAGGGCATGACAATATCTCAAGCAAGTTTGACTTTCATGGTGCTGCGCCCTAGGTCAAGGTCACTGTGGCTATTTCTAATTATGAAAAACTTTGTCAGCGCTCTAGCGCCTACATTTCTCAACGGATTTTAAAATAACTCCACACAAATGTAGGTCATGACAATATCTCGAGCAAGTTTGACTTTCATGGTGCTGCACCCAAGCTCAAGGTCACTGTGGCTATTTCTAATTTAGAAAAAACTTTGTCAGCGCTCTAGCACCTATATTTCTCAACGGATTTTAAAATGACTTCACACAAATTTAGAGCATGAAAATATCTCGAACAAGTTTGACTTTCAGGGTGCTGCGCCCAAGGTCAAGGTCACTGGTTCTATTTTAAGAAAAACTTTGTCAGCGCTCTAGCGCCTACATTTCTCAATGGATTTTAAAATAATTTCCCACAAATGTAGGGTATGACAATATCTCGAGCAAATTAAACTTTCAAGGTGCTGGGCTTAAAGTCAAGGTCACTGTGGCTATTTTTAGAAAAACTTTGTCATCGCTATAGCGCCTACATTAATCAATGGCTTCTCATATAACTTCACATTATATTAAAGGTTAACATCATAGAGATAGATTCAATAGGTGCAAAAGTGCTGGTACCTGTCAGCATCTAAGGATTGTCATGACTAAAATATTTTCTATCATGTGAGATCTAATCCCCCGAATGCTTACCATACTTTAAATTAATGTCTGGGTCATATACAACCTTTACAATAAGGTCACCGGTTTTTTGTGGTGTGGGGTATATTGCAGTGGTTAGCGTGCTGGCCTTGCAATCCAAGTGTCGAGGGTTCGCTCCTCCAATTTCCAGTCTTTCGGATGAGACTCACCTTAGCTGTTAGTGGGCCTTGTTAAACCATTAGCCTAATCGAAGATTGCGAAACTCAGATATTTTAAAATACAGATTTATCCGAATCTTTTACAATGTTTTTTTTATTTTAGTGTATCTGTGCTAAATTTAATAATTTGCCGCAGTTGATACTTATAACGTCCAGGCAAACATGCCACATGCATTTGCTTTTTCTGCTATCAAGCTTAATATAAAAGTAGCAATCACGCGATGACATATCTAGAATCCGAAGACAGCATAGGCTCGAGTTCACAGCTTGCAAAAACGTATGTAAGCAATATTTAGCATAATTGCGTGGTACATTTTTTATATTTTCATTTCAACTGGTGCACGATTATATAGCAGTGATAAAAGTCATAATGCCAAACTGCAACAACTTTAACATCCCAGACAGCAATCACCGACACAATTTATAAGATTATAGCGACATGTTCAACTAGTAACATTTTACATTCGAAGATTAATTGAAAACAGTCATATTCTTTAAATTACTGACATTCATCACAGGACGCTTATTTCGTCTATTAGTAAGCATCACCCAAACAAACATTACCACTTATATTTCTATATTTTGATGAATTTTAATTCACATGTAACACAGATAAATGAATAAAAATGATTTTTAACATCACATTTTTGTCGTTTCAATTTTCGTACAGTCTATGAGGAATATTTCTACATCTATTTTCTATGTTGTTACAAGTTATCAAACAGGGTACTTATTTACTTTCAGGTCGATCTTTTCTTAGAAACCTATATAGAGGGGATCAAGATATTTAACTGGCGAGACTTTAAAGACAGAGGGGATGGAACATATGGCCGAGGAATGGGCGTGTATAATTTTGTTGTGGAACTTAGTATGAATAAATTAGAACCTGCTCCCTATAAAACAAACAAGGTGATTCGTATTAGATAGTGGTGTTTCTTTATAATTGACAGACAGTTAGGCTGAATTATTACAGTTGCATTAAAACCTATGATCGATTTCTTCCGTTTTCTATAATTCATTCCAATACCTCATAAAAAGGTAAACATGTCAAAGCACAAAATCATAAAGTTTAACCCGAAATCGCAACTCATCGAGAAATCCGAAATATTTAGTTAAGCAGACAGAAGTATAAATCGAGAACAGTTGTTCATAGATTTCCGAAACTGTCCGTATAGGGATTACACGTGCTATTACCTACACTTGTGAAACGTCACATTAGTTTTATTAAATTGTGATTTATTCTCAGCCTAAACATATAGGCATAACTTCTCCAACAGGGGAATAAACCTTATTAAACAATAACCCATTCATGCCTAGCGTCTTAAAATTGGGACATCGGCAAGCAGTGTAGAATCAGATCAGATGCCATAAAAATGCAGCATCTGATCAAGGTCTATCCTATTTGCATATAAAATTAAATAAAAATAAACTAAAAAAAGATACCCTTAAATTGACAAATGTACTTATCCGTTTGGTGATGATAGAATAGTCCATTGTGCATAAATCGTTTAAAATCTTTGGCTTTTAAATTTATAGCCTATATTTTGCATTCTGACCGTCTAGCTAACTCGTGATTTTTTAAACTCTCCACAAACAATATCTCCCTATACCCTAATATGTAAGCCATCAAACATAAAAAATAAAAAGACAAACAACAACAACAAAAAATAAATAAATAAAGGAAGAAAGAAAAAACTGGAAAGTGTGTTTGTCAAACACTATGTCCCCAACCATATGCTTGCCACTAAAGGTGTCAAACTTTAGAAGTTGATGCCTGAAAAAAGGCACATTTCTGTCACTTTTTATGGTAATTTCTCCTAAGTTGAACAGATAATCTACAAACTGATTCCCAGCTGCATGCTAAATATCCTGGCTCAACCAGTTCAGGGCTCAGCCTAGATGGCAATTTGGGAGAAATAGTCTTCTTAAACTGGCTTACTTCTGCCTGTTTTGAGCTAAGGAATGAAAATGTATAGAACATATAGGGAAAGCCAAAATTTGTACCAAAATATCTCCCTAAAGTTCAGAAATTGTCGCTAAACTTCTCCTTGTCTGAAAGCTCTAGGCTGATCCCTGCCAGTACTCTAGATATATAGTCAAAATTCTTGTTTTAGGTAAATGCCTAAATCTGAGTCTAAAAACGTACTGACTATCATAGAAATAACTTTAATTTTATTGAATGCAGAGTTATCTAGCCTTTACCACAATATTTAACATATCAAGAACACTCAATACACCAAAAATCAGCTCCCTATGTCAAGAGGTTCAGAAGTTGGAATACTGCCCAATTCAAACAAGGGACAAACCTTGGTCATTTTTGATGACATTTACCCAGAAGTTGAACAGTCCTTGCAGATCTCACCATCAACTTGTGTATAAAATATCACATGCGTAAAGTTTACATGCGCAGTGTGACCTTGACCTTCACGCTAAGGGTTTGTCATGATGATCATGTATGCAATATAGTTTTGAATCCCACCATGCAGGATAAAGTTATGGGCAGGACATAAACATGTTTCATTGAAGCCTATGCATAAAGTTTAAGTGCAGATTGTGACCGTGACCTTTGAGCTAATAATATGATTCTTGCATGTGACACATTAACGTGTCATGATAATTATTTATGCCAGATAATTTTGAAAAATCCCATCATGCAGGGCAAAAGTTTACTACAGCCTTTGCTCAAAGCTTAAGTGTTGACTGTGGCCTTGCCCTTCAAGCTAGCAGCCAGATATTTGCATACGATACACTGTCTTGCCATGACAACTATTTATGCAGAATAATTGTGTGATCCCACCATGCAGGACAAAGTTATGGACCAGACACGAACATATTTCATTATAGCCTATGCACAAAGTTAAAGTGCGGACTGTGATCTTGACTTTTGGATAACCGAGTGGATCTTAGACGCGACACATCGTCTTGTCATGATAATTGTTTGTGCCCTTTATTTTTTTTAAATTCCAGCATGCAGTCCAAAGTTATGAGTCGGACACGAACATATTTCACTAGAAATTTTAATAATCAAAACCTCGTGTTGTATACCATTAAACTCCTAATAGATTTTCCAGTTCAGGATCTGAAAATGTTATTGTCGCATCAGATACTTGATCAGGTGAGTCAAGAAACTCTTCAGTGTCACTGTCATTATGTGTTGCTAACATGTTTTGTATTATTTTATAAGGTTCTGGTATATACATATCAGTGTACAATTCAAAGGATGAAATTTCAAGATCTGTCATAGAAAGTATATCATAAACTTGTTTGCTGTTTGTCTTTGAAAAGCGAAACATAAGCATTGTGGTAAAAGTATATCTGTAAAATAACAGCTATTTTGTGGATCTCGCAACAAACGCACTGTCATCTCGCACATCAGTATCTCAGTATCAGATTTCTTCTGAAGCTGCAAAATACGGTGAACAAAAAAAACAAATTTCATTAATACGACTTCCTGTCTCCCTTTCTTGTACAGCCTTAAGAATGGAAATCATTGTAAAGTTTGATAAATATTCTTAAATGGCGGAATAGCGCTCTCCTGTTCAAGCTTACTACATTTTCTGGCAATCAACTCTGATTTAGCTATTTCATTCTGTATCTGAAGGCGTAGCAATTCTAGTTTGGATGACTTCTTTTCTGCAAGGTATTGCATCCTGGCTTGATTCTCTGTTTTTGTACATTCTCTAATCAGCTCATCGAGAGTCTGCTCCTGTGGCTTCTTTTTAGTAACGTTTGATTTGGTTTTGGTGCATATACATGTATGTTGTTATCATCAGACACCTTCTTTAAAGCAGTAGAGCTAGATGCAGTTGAATTAAATTTCTCTACATTGAAAGGCACTTTGATGCTGTCACTATTGCCAGATGAAATCAGTGACGGGCTTGCAGGGCTGCTTGGACCTGGTTCGTTTACATAATCTGGTACTGGTAGTTCTGTCTCTTTATCCAATCTGCAAGATACTCTTTCTGCTCGTTCTTGACTAAAACGATAAACATAAAATTAAAAGTACTGACTGAATAGAAAATGAGGTCAGACTACAGAGCAGGATCATGAAACATGGCGTAATGACCAACAATTAGACATCAGGTGCAGTCAGCCTGAAGCATTATGATCCACTCGCAATCTGTAAATTGGTGAGTGCAATATTGTCACGGTAAAATTTCGTTCACAATTGCAAACTTTCTACGATGAAGTGTGTTTGTTAAAGAAAAGTATGCTATATGCAACATTTTCATTACCAAATTTATATGGTAAATTTCATTTAAGCCCCAACCATGTGGGGGTTGGGGGTGGGGGTGGGGGCATATTGTTTTTGATGTGGACCCCATTGGCATCTGTGTCTGCATAGCTTCTTGTCTGTCTGCACTCTATCTTTGTCTGCACTCTATCTCCTGAAGGTATGGATAGATTTTGACCAAACTTGCACAGATACATCACTGGACAGGGGGTAAAACTGATTAGATTTGGTGACCTTATTTTCAAGGCCACAGAAGGTTAAAGAATAATGAAAAATGGCTTGTCTGCATCATATCTTCTGAAGGAAGGGTGGATTTTTACAAAACTGGCACAGATATATTTCTATGACATGGCAAAGAACTGATTAAAATTTGGTGACCTTGACCTCATTTTCAACGTCAAAGGAGGTCGAAGAGAGTTTTAAAATGCCTTGTCTGCACCATATCTCCTAAATGGATGAATGGATTTAAACCAAACTTGCACATAATATATAATTGGGAAATGCAAAAGAACTGGTTATATTTTGGTAACCTTGACTCCATTTTCAAGGTCAAAAGAGGTCAACGAATGTTGAAAAATGGATTGTCTGCACCATATCTCCCTAATGGATGGAAGATTTGACCAAACTGTCACAGATACATCGCTGGGAGACGGAAAAGAAGTGACTACATATTCATGACTTTGACCTCATTTTCAATGTCAAAGAAGGTCAAAGAATGTTGAAAAACAGATTGTCTGCACCATATCTCCTAAAGGGATGGACAGATTATGACCAAACATAGATAAGTGTATAATCAGATGGATAAGAGTTGATTAAATTTTGGTGTCTTTGACCCTATTTCAAGGTCACAGCAGGTCTTAACTTTGCAGCTTTTAGTGAAAATGCTACTGCTGGAAAAGGACAGGTTTTTGTCAAGTAAACATTTCTAGTTGATAAACAAAATTTTTCCTTGTGAACAGTTTGTTTGCCATAACAAAGAAACTAGCTAGGGAGATGAACACAAATACTTTGCTCATTGTCAAATCAGTTTGATTTCGAACAAAGTATATTTAACAAAAAAAGGGGCATGGCTGGCCATTCAAATGGATAAAGTTTGTTAGTCTAGGTAACTTTGGCGAGAAATCTTTGTGCATGTGAGCACTACTGCAAATAAATCATTGCCAAAGTTAATTTGACAAAGATTCTTTGTTACACTTTTCGGCGACAAATAATTTGTACCGTTTGAACGCAAAATGTTTGGGAAACTTTCTGTACCATAGTTTCTGTGACAAAGAAACCTTGCTTGTGTGAACAAAGCTCAAACTGAAAGTTACAGGAGAGGAGGCCAGCTGCAGTATCTGAACAAATCATTATTCCAAATATGATGCAAATCCATAAAATATTGTTGCAGATATTTACTTACAGTAATTTGCATCATATTTGGAATAATGATTTGTAAGTTACTGGACTATAATAAGTAAGTCACACTGACCTACAGATATCATGAGGTACATCATAGTGTCAGACTAAAACATTATTCAAAAAAAACAAACCACTGAGGAGATATGGGGCAAAAGCAACGAATCATGAGATGTCAGTAATCCAGATGTGCAGTAAAATGCAGGCATCACATTGGGCTCATAGGTTTTGACACTGCTCAGTTTAGCACAGATATGCAGGACGATTTGAGTATTCAGAGCTCCAGATAAGAGGAGGTAGTAAGGATAATTCAACGATGCTTTTACTTATTTTTAAAAACCAAATACTTTGTGACCCATCATTTGAACCATCTCGAAGAGATGGTTCTAATAAGGGGTCACAACATAAGTTTTAATGGAGAAAAATAAAAAATTATTTCTGTGACCCCTTCTTATCTGGAGGACTCGGGTAGCGTGAAACTAAACCTAGGGCTATGAGTATAAAGTCAATACTTTTATAATGCTGCAAACCATGTAAAAAGGCAGTCTTTATTTTTACTTTATGTACAGATTGTAAATTTCAGCTGAGAAGACTTAAGATCAAACTGCAAATGCACAGAAAGCTCTGAATTTTTTAATGTTTTGGGCATGACATGAGATTCCTTCTCCATCACAATCGATGAATTTATTTTTTCTTATGTAAAGAGTTTTTTTCTCCCACGAACAAGAAACAAGTTTAATACTAGTACATTTGGTTCAGGGTCTTGTAGAAAGGAAGAAAACTGACGGATTTGAGTTTACAGAACTGCATCAATCATTTTAAACGCCCAGGGCATTGCACTACAAAATGTAGAAAGGGGACATTATTTAGAGCCTGCAAAAGTGGGAATGGGGGCATTACTTATAGCATACAGAGTAGTAAATCATTCTCTGCTAAAAAGACTTCTGATAAACAGTATTCAGAGGAATCGATATACTGCCAACTGATATAATTCTACTATTTTCTTATTTTACCTCCCTTCTCAATAGAGGTCAACACTGAAGGAAAAATTTTGCTCCTCTAGGAGCAAATTCTTTTGCTCCTGTACCTGTAGGAGCAAATTCTTTTCCTAAAGTGTTGAAACCATTAGAAGAGCCATATTCTCCACAGAAGCAAACAGGAATTCATGAAAATAATTCCCATTTGTATAACTGATTGAAAGCCTAGAGGCATATCCATACACCTTAGTTGATTTTAAAACATGTAAAAGCTGCACTTTCTTATCACTACAATAACTGACAGCTGCTTTAAACATCTCATCCTTAAACTTCATGCCACTGGGCAAGTTAATGTAATATTATTTTAGACAAGAGGAAGGGGTGCTGTTTAGGGAAAATATGGTATTTCAATGATTAAAACTGATCAAGGAAAAAATCGCTAAAGCCCTGTCATCTGTCTAAATCATGCTATGAGAATAACAGTACCGATGGATGTACTACAGTTTTACAAAGGCTAGATGCCCCCGTACACCAAGTATTTATGGATGACTTGCTGTTTTGCATCCCTTTTAACAGTACTTCAGTCATATCAGGACAATGGAAAGGTGATAATGAAAGGTTGAGTGCAGTGGAGTCCCATTTATGGTTAAAAAGTTCCGACTCCAGCGCAAATCAAACCTGAGACTGCTAGTTTAGCAGGCCAGCACTGAATCCAGAGCTACACTGACTCCTCTTTGCTCACTAAGTGTGCGGTGGCATAAAATATTATATCATAAAAGTGATAAAGCTTACCTGAGACTTATCGGGGATGAAGCAATGCTGCTGTCATAATCATCATCGCACGGGTTGTCTCCTGGTACGAAATCTTGAGGTATGAGTTGGAAAACAGATTTACTCAATGCATCTGGACTGTTGGGCCTTGGTCCACCACCTGTATCATGAAGTGCCTTCCCGTAGTTTGTGTACTGTTTTTTGGCATCAACTTTCAACCGTTTATATAGATCTTTTAATTCCTGTACAGTTCTGAAGACCCTGATCCCACTATCAGAGTTATACTGTCTGCTTATACTGTCCCAGGCTGCTAGTCTCGCTTGCAATGTTTTAGCTTCATTTTGCTTGGACTCAACAATTTCTTTTTTTGTCGCTATGATATTTAAAAAGATATTCTGCTCCCTTTCAGAGAAGATTTCCTTACTATTGCGTGAGGTGGCCATTCTGCTAAACTGATGAGAATCACTCACATGGATTAGTATATATGAGTGAACGATGTTCAGGCACATGCTGCACCAGATTATATTTGAGCAATTTTGCTCAACTCTCACAGGAGTGATGAGTTAAGTGAGAACTACTCACAGTAAAGGTTCACTACATGTATTAACATTGTTTACCTGGTTGATTAGAGCAATTCAGGTGTTAGGCAAATAATACCCATACATATTTATCTCAGCTAAAAAAGACCTTATCCCGGGATAGCTATCCCAAGGATAGCTATTCCCGGCTTTAAACTCTTTTCTGCAATCCACTTTAGTACTCGGTGCTAACTATCCCAGGATCAGCCCTAGTCGAGGGATAATTTAAAATAGTTTTGTGCAATCGGCCCTAAGAGTATGCCAAATATGAGTGTCCTAGCTCAAACGGTGTTTCCAGGATTTTGGGAACAAACTTTTATGTCTTTTTTTCGAAAAGGGGCACAATTCTAGAGGTACATGGCAGACGGAAAGAAAAAAAATAATACTGGTCTGCTTATTTTTATGGTCTACCAATCTTTGAAATATCAAGACCCCGGCAGTTATTATTTTTGAGAATTAGACCGCCCATAAATATGTTATATACAGATGAGAAAAGAGAAATAACTCTGTAAATGGTGAATGTATCATAGCGCAACCAATATCAGAATGATCAGCACATCAAATACAAAAAGTTTACCAAACTCAGGGTTCTACGTTAATCGGTTCGAAAATTGGAAAACTGCCAAATTCAACAAAGGGGCATAACTCAGTCAATTTTTGACAAATTTTGCCCAAAAGTCAATCAGATGATTTACACCTTAGCCCCTAGCAGTATGCCAAATATGAGCATCCTTTCTTAAACGGTATTTGGTTTTGAAAACAAGCTTTGATTTAATTTTTTGATAAAGGGGCATAACTCTGCAAGTACAAGGCTGATGGGCAGGAAAAAAAATTGCGTGTCCTCTAGTTTTGAAAAGTCTACCTATTTTTAAAGTATCAAAGCCATAGCAGTTACGGTTCTTGAGAAAATGTAGTGTTACGTACGGACGGACGGAATGACGGGCGGACAGGCGGCCGGCCAGACCGAAACCAATATGTCCCCTCAATTTCTTCGAAGTTTGGGGCATAAAAAACATGATTTTTAACAATGTTAACCACAATAACTCCATATAACAACCACTTTATGCATTAAGTAGTGTGCATTGCTATTATATTGGCATGAGCCGTATAACCTTACTTTTGACCTACATTTTAAGTATTTTATTGGCCATTAAAAATACAGCCGGGATTTGTATGTAAGTAGCTTACTTTCGCTTTCTCTTCTACTTCCAGTTTTATTTGACAATTGGCGTATAAACTGTGGCTTGACGAATCTAGATACTTCGGTCCAAATCCCTTTTTGCCGAAGAACATTTCGCCTGTTTAATCGCTCATGTAAAATATGAAACCAACATACAAACCTGACACAGAAATCGAAAACAAAATTCAGTAATTGTGTAGTTGTTGATGTTGTGTAGGAACTGCGACTCTTTTAAGGTTATATGTGGGGCGGTCAGCCAACAAACCCTCATTGTTATGTGCAACACAGACAGACCCCAATCAAAATTCAATAACATTTAAGAAATCGAAACGCCAATACCAAAAAAAAAATATATGCATATTAACAGCACATTCGATAACTTACATGTACCTGACTCAGACATATAACAATACACACTTCTATTTAATCTAAGCCGATTATCCTATTTTAATGATATCTCTTGGTCCTTTTGCAATTGACATCATTGGTCACTTCTTTAAATCTATAATGACAAAAAGTAGAGCCTAAGACTGAGCTAAGGTACCACTGTATATCTGATTAGATATCGATATCTAACCTTCTATTACACGCTTAACAGTGGTGTGGTGCATTCTGACAATGGTATTTGCCGGATTTTTTTTCAGCTGTATTTATTAAATAGAATTGGGCCATTTACGTGAAGGTAAATCAAAACTAAGAAACCAAGGAAAATATGCAATCACTAACATAACCCACCCAAGACACTGAAAACTAAAGATGAGAGAAAATCAAAAGGCACATCTCGCCAACGCTAATGTTAGACAATCCATTACAGGAATTCCGATTTCTAATCTTAATAGATATGGGCCGCTCAATGGCAAACTGGCTTAATGTCATAGCTATTGATTCAGCATTAGAATCAGAATCAGAATTGTTTACTGGTGATACGTCCAAGGACAATCATTCACCAGGACCTGTGAATCAGGGAAGCTAGTCCCTAGCCCTTATAAGAGAAGTACACTTAGTAACTGAATCCTCTGCACCCTCAGCAGCAGAAATAAGTGAATCTGACTGGGAATTCCAATCTCTAATAGTCTGGGGGTAGAAACTGGACTTGTAAATTTCAGTCCCAGCCAATGGGGTTTGAAATGCCAGGGAATGATGATTCCTGGTACGCCTACTTGGGGGAACAAGGACATTAATGGGTATACTGGCTGCACCCCTCAGACCTTTGTAAATCATTAAGAGTCTACAATATTTATCCTTCTCTTTTTCAGGGATTCCCACTTCTCCAGAATGCCAGTCAGACTCTCAGTTTCATATGTGTAATTTCCGGTCACAAATCTAGCCTCACTTTTCTGCACCTTCTCAAATTCATCTTGAGGAAGTATATAGACCTTGAGCTGACCATAGACCCCCCTTTCCCCCCAGGGGGAATTTTGTACCTTATACTTTTCTAAAACTACATTATATAAGACACAAAATGACACATGTTAGCCCTCTGTACGTTGGGGCGTTAACGTATAACATCAACGTCAATTATACTACCCAAATTTACATATTCACGTTATAATAGAAAACACGAATTATTATACACATTCGCCCTAAATAATGTTATGTTTTGTCTGCTAGTACATAAATTGCTGTTTCAAGGTATTTGACGTTGTCAAGGATAAGTTTATTAACCCGTATAACGTAGTTTACATTGTATTTGACGTCCCCCCTTCAGTTTCTAAATACATGTAATATAAGGAGCAAATTGTAATAATTGAAGTGTAGAGAAATGTTAATGTCATATATATGACTGTTTCAATATTCTAGTATAAAAAACAAACAAACTAAAGTCTTACAAAACTCGTCAGCAATCACGATTAGTATGTAACGTATATAACCACAACAAAAAATACAACAAAAACAACCAGAATCAGACTAAATCGCTGAATTGGTGGACTGAAGTTTATACGTGCTCTATCAATCTTCTTTGATTCATGCCCAGTTTAGATAAGCTACGCAGCAGTTAGCAGTGGATATATTAAATGGGGACAGAAAGAATTTAACATACAGAATGACATGAAAAGCTAAGAAAGCCAACATCAGCTGCATTTTATTTTTCAATGTTATCTGTAATTTGTCTGTAGTAGACACTGTTGTATATGTAAATATGAAGAAACGCCAATGTTATGTGTTCTCAAACTATATAAAAAAAACAACAAAAAAACAGCGGATAGTGTATATTTGAAAAGCAATCTAACAGTAACGTTACGTTACATAATTGTAATATGTCGAGGATAAGATTTGTGAGTCATCTGTTATCAAAATTTTTGTTCCCGGGCGGCATGAATTATTCATTGCTGTAGTATTAGCTTACCACTGGTCGTCAGATGGCAAATTTAGCTCTTTGAAATACACAAGAACTCAGCAAGACACACATTATAGATTGTTGGAGCTGAAGCAGTTCGACCTTGCCTTCAGTGCAGTCTCACTTAAAAATGACTTCATAAAAATGATTTTTTTTTTAAATTTTATGCATAGAATGAAGTAATTATAAGTTGATATATGCTGCAACTGATTCGTTATGGTGGGGATAAAACCAATTTCGCTACTTGTGCTGTCGGCTGAGCCGTTCAATTATCCTACATACAAAATTAATATGCAACTGTGACTACCAGCCGAGGCAATCAAGAGCAGTACAAAGTCTGCTGTCGGCATTAACACCATTTTTGCTATGCTGTCAGTCGAATCGTCAGCCACGAGCCTCTTTGCACAGTAACTGTTTTACATAGGTTAGCAAATATGTGTGGCTCCCGTGATCATAACTTACATGTTAATTTGTGACCTACATGATCTGTTTATGCAGCTTCCGGCCATCAAATACATTACAAAATATTAACAATGTGAAAATTTAAGGATTCTAGAAAGTGACATACTTTATAACGCATACAGCATTCTGTCATCAGTCTGTTCAGGAGTTCTATTTTTCATTATGTTGTTACAAATATTTAACTGGTAAGGTAATTTTGCAAACCCTATGGTTTTATTCCCACTTGTTGCTACTAGCAAGGACTAAACTTTAAAAGGTGTTACGAAATACAAATTTCAGTCAGACAATGTTCAATATGTAAGCAACTAAAATTGTTGTTTGGATATTGCCAAAATGCTGTATTCTCTAAAAGTATTTAACATATTTGGACAAGGATGATTTGATAAGCAGTAAGATATCATTAATAAGCAGTTTACAACCATATGTATTGCTAAAAAAGTAAACAATGTGGTAATAAAAGGTCACGGAGAACAAATGCAGTATGTTATTTAGGTTAGCCCTTCCTCAGCATGTATAGGTATGCACTATTTCTATTGTTTGGTTATTTGCTCTTCAGAAATACTGTATTACTAGTTAAGGATATCGGAAATGAAGAATTCATAAACTCTCAATAAATACGTTGTATACGTTACTTGTTTGGTCTTTCTTTTCTCTTTTTTTTCTCAGTATTATGCTGCTAAGCACAACTACAGTGTAGGCAAATACATCTAAAGGAGAGAAACTAAAATTTGCTCATAAATATCTGAACAGCAACGACCAACATTTATGTATTCTGTCATTTTCATTTGCCATTTTATTATGTGTGCAGAGCTACTGGAACACTGTCCCTGGAAAAAAAATGTCCAACTAAACGTATCTTTATGTTCTTTGGTGAATAGATTTTTTAAGAGATGACTGAATGTAGTTAGATTCTTTAACAGATGATTGATTGTAGTTAGACTTTAAAGAGCAAGAAACAAAATTACAGAAGTATAGATCATCTTAAACTTAGCATTTATAGATTGCTACAGTATACTAGTAAACTGCCAGTGTCTCTTTTTTGTATTAAATGTTTCTGATACTATTCTCCAAAACTCCTGGTTGACACATTATTGTTAGTTACATAAATGAACTAAATAAAGCAATGTATTGACACGACACTACCATTAATTATTTTCAAAAGTTTGTTTCTTAACTGTAACTCAGCAATGTTGTTTCCTTCGGTAACGTAAAATATACGTTAGTCTTACAAAAGTAAGTATACGCTGCCAGCAAATATCTACATAGCTTTGATGCAGAACTGTATTTGGCTTAAGTCTTCAAACTTCAGGTTTACTGTTATGATTTATAGTTTTTCAGTGTGCACGTAAAAACTATACCAAATCCAGTTAATCAACAAGGTGGTACTCCATTTTGCATTGTTGATTATTGATTATGTTATAGTTTTAAACTAAACACGTCAAAACCGCTTAGCTTTTAATGGTATCAAACTGACTGTATATCAGTTTGTTGGAGCAGTTTATGCAAAATCAATGCTGTCTTTTAATAGCTGCAGCTTTATCTGTTCTGAAGTTGTATTTTTTTTTATTCTTTTTTTTTTATTTTTTGGATTTTCCAGCTGTATATGACAAAATTTCACGTATGTTACTGTCTTTAGAACTCAAATGTACAAATTGTAATAGAAACAAACTGGGCAATGCCATTATGAAATACTTTTACTTTTGATATAGTAACAAAGTAAACAGCAAAATCCATTTTACATGTGCAGAATATGTCATTGCCCTTAACATTACAATCTGAAGTATACTGTGTTTAATCACGTATAAAACACACCTCATGAATCCCTAAAAGTAATAACTGAGAGACGTGTTGATAGGTCTAAGTACACAATATATCATAAGAACACCCAGACTTATATGTGTTATTTTTTTATTGACAATGGAAAAAAATCCTGATTTAAGGTATTATAATGAAATATTTTAAATATTGATGTTATTTACGTTACTACTAGTAATAGCGAATCATAGAAAATAAACCAGAATGCATTTTTCTCTTATAATAAAAGATTCTTTTATGAAGAAACTGCTACCAAAGAAAACAAAATGATTGTATCTTCAAATTATATGATTTAAACAAAAATAGCCCTAGGTAACGTATATAATCGATTATTGTGGCCAATTAAATGCATTCAAAATATTGTGGAACTGTTCTTTGCTGTTTAAATAGGTTGGCATATTCAATATTACCTTTTACTATTGTTTTCAATTCCAACAGTGTAGTTCAAGCACTTGAATTATACGGAAAGTGATAATTGTAATTGGGAACATTTATAAGGGCTTACTGTGTTCAACATCCTATTTCTCCCAAAGTATACAAGATAGGGTAATATTTTTTGCAGATCTGAAAAGATCTATAAATTTTCTTTAATACAGTACCAAACATTTTGTCTAATAGTAAAGGAATAACTTACAAAAAGAAAGTATTTTGGATGGAAATAGCAATTTTAACGGAGTGTAAAGAAAAATGTCACGTATATTACACCACGTAGGCTAAAGTAACCTTTCAAACATCATAACTTTTAGCTACTGCATTGTCCTATTAGACACTTTTATAATTTTAAACATAGGAAAGTGATTTCTATTTTTTTATATTTTTTGATAATTTTTATTTTATGTTTATTATTTTGATGGGTAACGTATTAAACAGGCTGTTACAGCTTAACGCCCCACTCGCCAGAGGGCTAACATGCTGCAAAATACTTCTAAGATGCTGGACTTTCAGAAAAGTATGGTCTACAAAATTCCCCCTGGGGGGGCGGGGGGGGGGGGGGGGGGTAAACCATATTTGGCTCACGGCCTAATACTTTGAGGGTCCCAAACTGAACTGCCATACTCCAGGACTGGACGCGCCAGTCTCTTGTATGCTGACTCTAACATCTTGTGGACATGCTGCCGGGTTACGTCTGAGGAAGCCGAGGGTCCTATTAGCCTTTGTGCAAATATTGCTGGCATATGTGTTCCATTTCGAATCATCGGTAATGGTTATGCCGATATACTTGATAGTTCCTACATTATTGACGACCGTTTTCACTAAGTAGTCCAGGGGCATATGTCGTAAAAAAGGGGTCCCGTGAACATGAATGTTAATTTTATGCCCTTATCATAGTCACTTAGGACAGTCTTTTAGAAGGTGAAAAATGGTTGTTGCCATTTTGTCTTTCACCATTTTACCTAGAAAATGGCCAAAGTAGTGGGTGGGGTAATACTGACCCAATACAACACCCAGTTGTAACAAATGAGTTGTAGAAAATGTTTTATGTCATAAGTATGCCTTTTGAACTTTCTAATACACAAAACGCAAAATGCAGTCCTAGAATATTGGTCAACTGTCATGATATATTTGTAACGTATATAACTGTAACCAAAAATTCGAAGGACCTATGAGAATTATACCAAATCCATTGGAATGAAGTTTATTCATGTGGGCCGTAATGAGCATAAGATATCACTTGTCTTTGAACCATGCTCATCTTATCTTTGAAATAATTTATTAATATATTTTGAATCATTTGGGTTGCAGTTAGCAGTGGCAATATCAGTTAGCAGAGGCAATATTAACTGAAGACAGAATATAACTTATTTTTAAGAATTCTGAACACACTTTTGAAGAAGAGCTAATGGCGATTGAAGTCTGTATCATGTCTGAAAAGCACTATTCTTACAGTCACTCTGCTATAAAAACACTGGTGTTTATCACAAAGGCACCCAGACAGTAACATTACGTTACATAACTGTAATTTACCCAAGGGATAACAAACCCGGGTCATGTGCAATACAAGTGGGGTCCTGTAGGCATTGCTTCTAACTGTATGCCTTTATCATAGTCATCAAGGGCAGGCTCTTTGAAGCTCAGAAATTGTATATTTTCGTGTTTTATCAAGAAATTGATTAACGTAGTGGGTGGGTAACATTAGCCTTTACAGCAGCCAGCTGTTACATATGAAATGTAGAGAACAATTAGATTTATAAATATGGCTTTTTTTTAAAATATCTTGATATATAAAAACAAACTGACATTTTTTCAAAAAGATAAGTTTTCCGTCACGCAAGACCTGTAACGTATATCACTATAACTGAAAATAAATATAATTGAAAATAAATAATAAAATAAACAACCACGATCTGAATAAATCGCTGGAATGAATCATGCCCATCTTTGAAAAAAACTTCTTGTATATTTTGAATTAGCTACATAGCATTAAGCAGTGGCATTGCCAGCTGAAGAAATGCAACTTTTTTTCTTGGGAATTTCTCCTAAATTGACGATAATTGCTAACTGAAGATGATGTAGCCCTTCAGTGACATATTTAACGCCTCATGTTAACAGATATACATCAAATCGTGAAGAAACACCAAATCAATTGATGTTATATGTCTTTTAACTATGATTAAATGGAGTTGTACTGTACTTGAAAGGCAATGTAACGTAACATTCAGTTACATGTTTGTAATCTATCAGTCATTGAGAATTTAAAGAGTAACTACACTTCAGGAACTGACTGAATCAGATCCCAAACCCTATCCCCAACTATTTTCAAAGGCTCAATTTTCAGATGCTAGAGAACATTAAACTTATCACTAGTACTAAGATGGCAAAGCTTGCTGTTTAATGCAAATAAGAACTCAACAAGACGCATATAGATCTTTACATCTGAAGCATGTAGAACTTTCTTAACATTTACTCTGACTTATAGCAACATCATAAAATTCATCATTTAAAATTACATGCGACAAGGAAAATATGTGATAGTAGGCATGTGTGATTCAAGTCTAGATTTAAAGCTGTCACAGAGGTGATAGCTATTTGCCTATCCGTGCTGTTGACCGTGCCAATCAGACAACCTACACGCAAAAGAGGCTGTCAGCTGAGGCAGTTGACAGAAGTATTGGATCAGTTGACCATTATTAACACCCTTGTTGCTATGATGTCGATTGTATTCTCATTCAACAGCCCTTTGAACAGTACTGCCCCATAGGCAAGTTTGTGTTAATCTAATTATTGTAACTTACATACTGAATTGTAATCAACGTTACCCTGTGTTGCTCCCATCGATTACACTGCAACATATTATTGTCACTATGACACTGTAACAATGAAAAAAAATGTGATTTTATGAGAAACAGAGTGTCTTATTATCGGTCTGTTACTGACATGTATCGCTCATAATGTAATATTACTAAGATTTATTTGGTCAGGTAGTTCTGTACACCCCCTGTCTGTGCTCTGATACATTATCACAAGCAGCTTCATGTAACGAAAGACAAATTTAATTTCGATCATTCAACTTTCAATATATATATATATATCTCCAGTTGTGGAGTTGATATTTCCAGACTCATAAAGCTGCATTTACTTACTGTATTTAAAATATTTGGACAAGGATCATTCAGAATAGCAGTCAGATTTAATAAATAAGAATTTTATTTAATAATACGTGATTATTGCTGAGCAATATAGTAATATTGTACATGTATTTCAATGAAGTTATTTGAAAATCAGGTATTAAAGTTAGTATGCATTACTATATAGTATTATTTGCTTATTTTCTATTCAGAACTAATATATTACTGTTTGAGCATTTAAGATATGAGAAATTTATAAACTACTCAGTAATTGGTTGTATTCGTTACTCGTTCCATTTTCCTTCTCTTTGTTTTGGTTATCGCGCTGCAAAATAAAATTATGATTCAATGAATCATTAAGAACAACTGGGATTCGCTAAGATATAACTGAGCAGCAATATCCTACACCAAAATACTCTGTTATCTTTTCTTGCCATTTCGTTATGTGCTTAGAACTTTGTTGATCTCTGTCCCGCAAAAAAAAAAAAATAATAAAAAAATAAAAATAAAATAAATTTATTGTTAAATCGAAGGTAAGCATAGGTTTCATGCTAAATCAATTCTGTTAAGAGACTGTTGTATATAATCAGTAGGAAAAAGGAAAAAAAATGGCATGGAAATAAAAATAATCTTTGAAAAATGTTCGTGTATACATGTATTTCTATACTGCTGTGATAGCCAGTGACACGAATTCCTTACTTATTTTTTCCTACTACATGTTCTTTTTATAAAATTGGCTGTGACGCTGTATTCTTAAGGTCCCGGCTGGTACTTTACGTAATAAACTTTATACGTAGACTAGATATAGCTATGTAATAAGCTATTGTGCGACGTTTTGACCCGTGGATTGTTTCTCAACTTGGACAATAATGTTTTCCCTTGGTCACGTAAACTACGTGATAGGCTTATGAATGTATGTATGTTCTTTGAGCAAATGATTGCGTTAGCTTTTTTAGATAATAGTTATAGTGTGGTTTCACTCTTTAAGGATCGGCTTATATTTCATTGTTAGAGTCTTTCAATTTGTTCAATTTGTACATTCAATGTGCCAGATCTTTTCAATAATATTTTCAATTTCTGATTACTGGTGATGTTTAACGTACCGGCCAATCGCCAATCATGTTTCACCTTTATCAAACAAACTTTATCACTTTATTTGGCGCCGTTATACAAATCAAATGCTGGTTTATGATTGCAGAATTTTTTTTAAACAATAAATCTTTTTAGCAGTTTTTTAGCATTTTTGCTATACATACAAATATGTCACGTATGTTACTGTCTCAAGAATCGTAAAATTTAGTAGCTGGGCAATAATATCAATAAAATTATTTGTTTATGCTATAACAAATATGAACACAGCAAAACCGTGTGAGCGTGTTCAGAATGAGTCAAGTCTTTATTTATTACAATTTGAAATATTCTTAGTTTCGTCACGTATAAAACACACGTCATGAAGCCCTTTTACCACTTGGTGATAAGGCTGATTACTCCAAGTAAACAGTTTTCCTAAAGAACTACCAGGATATTATATCAATAATTGTTCTGTGGGAGACAATAATTTAATTCTGGAAATTGTATTATAATAGACTATGTTATTAATTTAAAAGTTAATTACGTTACTACTCGTGGTAGGTAGCGATGAAAAAACAAATTTAGGCGTATTTTTTTATACTTGCAGATGATTCTGCAAAAAACAAAGAATAAAAATAAAACATAAGGAGCCTTGCATGGCGTTATATGTTTTTTTTAACAAAAACACACTCAAGTAACGTATATAATCGATCGTTACGGCCAAAGAGTCACTATAAAAAAATGGCAACATGTGTTTTTCTATTATGTACCCACCACTGATGAAGTTTATATATTTTGCCAAAAATTAACACGAATGTTCACGGGAACTACATATGCCCCCGGACTAAAGGTATAGGAATCATTGTTCTTCTTGATCCGTTTCCTTGTAATTTGCATCGTATTGCATTTATCAGGTTGAAATCTCATGCTCCAACTCCTTGCCCAACAACCTAAACGATCTATACACTCCTGAAGTTTCATTGTGTCTTCAATATCTCTGATTTCACGATAGCAAACACAGTCGTCAGCAAAAATTCTTAATTCCGAGTCAATATTTTCTGTTAAATCGTTAATGTACAACGAGAACAACAACGGTCCAAGCACGGTGCCCTGGGGGACACCGGACAAAACCGGGGCCCAATCCGACTTTACTCTATTTACCACCACACGCAGCTGCCTGTAACAGAAAAAGAATCTATCTATTTCAGAGTCTTCCCATCAATACCATAGCTGTATAGCTTACATTTAAGTAATTCATGAGGGCGGTGGGGGGGGGGGGGGGGGGGGGTCAAATGTTTTCTCGAAGTCCAAGATAAAAATGTCAGCCTGACCGCCCTTATCCAAGATAACCACGGTAGGCCAGACCCAAAACCATATTTTTTTTGTTCTCTCAGATATCTGTAAGAATTGTAATTTTAGATTTACCTTCCATTTATTTTGCTATCACAATATTTCCGTTTGCGTGGCAGATTCTTAGCTTATAGGTGAAATAGCTCAGAAACATATGTATCATATTTAAAACTAAGATAAAACGAACATGATGGCTTACAGAAATAGGAAGACTTAAATTCCGGAGCAGGAGAAAGCTAACAGTTAAAGCACAGTGGGCCCGACCCAAGAATTCCAAGTGCGGCTGTCATGCACCAACAGTCTGTGTTACTATTATGTTAGGTTTAGCTTGGCGGCTTCACAAAGTCCGAGGCCCGACCCACCGTCGTGCAATCGAAGAGGTTAGCAAAGCTGTTAACCTTGATTGGGTTAACAACCGAGCATGCAGTTTATTGCAAAATATCTATATTATAACTAATCTTTTTAAATCGAATTTTTAGCTTCTTAAAATAATAAAGAAACTAATTTTTACCAATTATTATTACGAATTTATACACAAAGTCGCCATATAACTCTGGTTCCGAAAGGCCTTGAAGAAGAACTAGATTCAATCAAATATTATATGTAGATACCAAATCGAAATGCCGTTGATGAAATTTTGAAAACGCCTTTCAAAGTTTATTATGTCTATAATATTGTTTGAGAAGTGTTGCTGTCAAAACTATATAACGGATATTAAAGTCATCGACATGACTTAGTCCAGACACTCGACAAAACAAGTGATTTAAGAAAAAAAAAAACACCATGGAATGTAGAACGATGTATAGCGTCATCTAAAAATGGAAAATTAACAATATCAAAATCAAAATCACCTCGTTTAATTTTAGTTATAACAAAACCATTCGATAAATGTTAATCCAAAAAGAGGCCTCGGTATCTGAACGCTAGCCTTATTTAACTTAAGTTCAGACGGGTAACTTTGACTAACCATGCTATCGAAGGAAGACGTTTCTATTAATATTCAAGAGGTGGTCAGGTAATAGAGAAGTAGAATTGAAAGCTTCAGTAACTTAAGGTTGTGTATCTCCTGGTCTCTCGCATAACAGAACAAAAACAGATCTGCCACAAGAGGTACGCAGTTAGTGCCCATAGGAATACCTACAATGTGTCTATATAATTTAGAGCCAAACAAAATATTGTCCAAGAGAAAAGTTAGAGCTTCACAGTTTTTGACAAGACCATAAAATTTATTATTCCTGACTACTTCAGGGGTGAAGAAAGCAAGCGAATCATTGCATACAATATATAGAAAGCCTTCCGTTTCGAAAACTCTTTCAGTTAAATCCACTAGTATATCCTAATTAAAATTATGGGGGCAAGATAGTATATACTGCAAAAATTCATATGTCTTGATAAGACTGAAATACTGATGGAAAGGCCGTTAAATCACAAGTCTTCTATGCATCTATTTGAAAATAATTGCGCAAACAATCCCTGCGGACGACTATAATAAGAGCATGAAACCCAAACCTTTAACAACTATTTTAGGCCATTTAAAAGATCTATGACATGTGAAAGATTGTTAAATCACCCAAATTATTATTTGAATGCCATCACAAACACAACTTACAGGAACAATCACTTCTTTTATCCTTGTAACTTTGCCTCAGGTGCAACGAACACTGGTACAAACTAACAGTTTGACATTAACATCAAATCATTCTTATATGGCGTTAATAAGGACGTAATATAAAGGGCATGTACTATACGTTTAATCTAAAGCTCATAGCTTCGTAACAAGCAAAAGTAATTTTCTCGAATATTCACGAAACTTTGAAGAATAAAAAACTCTAATAATGTCTAGTGATTCAGTCGTCTATGTTTTAATTACAGTCCAACCTGTATTAAGCAAGCACCTAAGGGATAATCAAAATCTGCTTGTTTAAGACAGGTTCTTGCTTAATACAGGTACATTTCAATGTATTTGCCTGTTTTGGGAATATATATATATATATATATATATATATATATATATATATATATATATATATATATATATATATATATATATGAGCCGTTCTCTGTGAAAACCGGGCTTAATGACATTACGTAATAATTACGTTGTGAACGGATGAAAAACATTAAAATTAATTATTTTTCGGACCTCTTTTTATTTCCATGAAAATAGCTTTGTCGTTGAGATGTAACAGAAAGCCCAAGAATTCAGACAATGTCCAGTCATAAATATGACATATGTTGCCATGACAACGCTTATTCCACGGTTACCCCAAAGCCTTGAAAACAGATGGTATACCACCATAAAGACCTATCATTTGAGAAAAAATGTTAAGTCATGCAAATTGTCATATGTATAATATGAAATACACATTAAAAATGAGCAAACACACTTTTTGTCCGAGTTATTTTGAGTAACAAGCACAGAAAGCGCGTCTAAAGAAACGTAGTGACGTTGACGTCAAAACATACGTGCATGACGTTAATAACGTCACATAAAGAAACTGCACTACCTGATAGCTTCTAAAGTCTATATCTCAGTAATAAATAATGGTAACCATCTCAAATTTTCAGGAAATGTTTAGAAAAGTTTATACTTTTCAGTGGTGCAGTTAGTTAATTTTTGCTTCTTATGTCATTAAGCCCGGTTTTCACAGAGACTGGCTCATATCAAACAATGTGTGAGGCACTTTCAGGTACAAAAATAATAAAAAGTAAACGACAACCTCCAAACCTCAAGTCAAGAAACTAATCACTAAAGCAAAATTTACAGATAATCGTACAAGCACTACACATTTTGTATCAAAATGCAATCGCCCCAATTGCGGACTTTGTGAATGTTTAGACGAAGGTAACTCCTTTAACTTTAATGGTAAAATATTTTATATTAATGAAACTATGTCTTGTGACGTAAGAAATGTTATTTACGCCATAACCTGTAATGGATGTAAAGAGTATTACATAGGACAGACGGGTGATAAACTTTGCACGAGAAGAACCGTACACGCGCAACAAATACGAGACCCTTCAACAAGACAGATACCTTTAAGTGAACATATAAATACAATTGCAGCACAATTAATCCAAATTTTCGAATGTTTCCCTTTTTCAAAATGCGTACTGAAAGTATTTCTCCCAGGTTAGCAAAGGAAAAATATTTTATTAACTGTTTCAAGCCTAAATTAAATGCGTAACATGTATGTATATGAAAATAACGGCAAATAACGCTAAATAACGTCACGTGACAGTTAACGTACGTGACGAGTCACTGACGACGTTACTATTGCTATGCAACAGTCCTGACGAGCTGAGCGAAACGCGTTGACACTTTTTTGCATAGCTTTATTTTAATAAATCTAAACATGTGACGTCAAACCTTATTTTATATATATATATATATATATATATATATATATATATAGAGAGAGAGAGAGAGAGAGAGGGGGGGGGGGGAGAGAGAGAGTATAAAATATACCCGGAACGATGGATAAATAAATAAAGTAAGGTTTGACGTTACATGTTTAGATTTATTAATCTAAAACTATGCAAAAAAGTGTCAACGCGATTCGCTCAGCTCGTCAGGACTGTTGCATAGCAATAGTAACGTCGTCACGTACGTTAACTGTCACGTGACGTTATTTAGCGTTATTTGCCGTTATTATTTTCATATACATACATGTTACGCATTTAGTTTAGGTTTGAAACAGTTAATACAATATTTTTCCTTCGCTAACCTGGCAGAAATACTTTCAGTACGCATTTTGAAAAAGAAAAACATTCGAAACTTTGGATTAATTGTGCTACAGTTGTCTATATGTTCAGTTAAAGGTATCTGTCTCGTTGAAGGGTCTCTTATTTGTTGCGCGTGTACGGTTCTTCTCGTGCGAAGTTTATATATATATATATATATATATATGTTTCGCATTGTTAGAATTGTTCGACACTGACTGACTGATCTCATTTGCGTAAGCTATAACCAATAAACTTGAATATACTTTTACTTTGAATGGTATTTAAACACTCACCAACTATACACTTGTTTCTGTCATTTTTCAGTTCTTTTTCATAGACCACACGATACCAATAAATCACGACCAAGTGTTTCTTTTTACGACAAAAATAGCAGCAAGGTATATAACAATTAAGCCACTCCAGGAAATTGATAGAAGAGGATTGAAATGTCTGAAATTTGAACTGTTAGGATGCTTAAGATCAGGTAAATTTAAATCCAATTTTTTATTGAAAATAATGTTCTGTAGATGACAACGATGACCTTAAGATGTTCAAGTACATGCACTTGTTTTTTACTTTAAACATTTTAATTGCACATGTATCATAAACTGTACATGATTAAAATATAAACATGGTATAAACAATAGGATCAGAACGGAAGCATAACTGCTTATTTAGTTCTTCTACACTTGCTTTTTCACAATGACAAATGAGAAGCCGATGTATAACTGAAAATTTTCTGGACCTGCTTGTTTTTTTAAATTGTATATCCTAAGTTATTTATTATTATTATTTTACTACCTTAGTTATCATAATTATTTTTTGACTAGCACATGTATTATTTGTTTTATTTAGATAGCTAATTACAAGAACACTGGTCAAATAGATGCTTAGGAGCATTCAGATATAAGTACGAAAAGTTCAGATTATTTTCGTGTGAGTTGTTGGACAAATTTTATTTTTTCTGTTATTTCATTTGATCATCAATATCGGAGTTGTACTAAGGGTATCTGATGAGCCTTTCAGCGCCGGAACTAACCAGTGTTACTTCCAAGTTTTAAAGACCCAGAATCTTTAGATCATTTGTCCCAATAAACACTCAGCCCTACCTAGGGAATTCTCACCTCTGGCAGCAAAACAAAATATTACTATGATCCTTTTTGGGCCCAGGAAAGAGAAAATAATATTACATGTACATAATGATGTTCAGTCTGCCAAATAATTTGGAAAAAGGGTATGAATTAGACTATTTTGTTATAAATTTTAAGAGTAACTACACTTCAGGAACTGACTGAATCAGATCCCAAACCCTATCCCCAACATCAAAGGGAAATATTGATAAAGACATCCCAACAAACAAAAATTACAAGTGATAAGCCAAGTCAGCAGCTCTTTCCCAAATAGATGGCAACTCAGCTATCTTTATTGAACTAAATAATTTAGACCAACAGACGGGTTACAACGGACTAAGCAAATTATATGAAAAACATTTAACAATTATTTTTACCTATTTTCTATTTTTATGATAGAAGGATTAAACTGAGAACACAATAAATTAAACAGCACCGAACATAAAACAAATGCAACCGCAACAAAAGTACCGCCTTGGGACGGTCAGTAATAACTACTGGGAGGTTTAAACCGGTTTTACTGGGCCCAAACCTTCACCCTCACCCTCCGCTGCGGTGCACACAATTAGTTGGTAGTTCGGTTCGTATGGAGGTCCCCTAACTCATCAGAGAGTCATCACGGTCAACAATTAAGATCAAGAAAAGACCGTGATGAAGCAAGGATGAGGACTCGACAGCCAAAACGTGTTGAGACACCCGGAGATCCCTGGGGCGTCAGCAACACCACTGGAGTACTGGAGCAAAAGAAGTGCACCAGTTGAACCCCGGTATAAGTCTGAAAAAATGAGAATATAAAGAAAAGAATGCTTTTATTATTAAGAAGGCATTTATTTTGTTTTGGAAAATAGTTTTACATTGTGATTGTATGATGTGTGATCGCGACACAACAAAACCAACAAAGTTGCATGTGCGCCCAGTGCATCATCAGATCTGGGTCTTTGCTGGGCGCATATATAATGTACCACCTTGTTGGTTTTGTCGTGTCGCGGCTCAGTGTTTTCTTTTTCAAATTGGCAGAAAAAAAACATCACGAAGGCTTGTCATTACACAAATTATAATTACTGAACTGTGGGCTAGATGGTCAAAACATGAGACTCAGCATGAACACCGATAGTCGCACAGTTGAGGAAAAGCAGAGATAACCATAAAATAAAACAAATACAAGTAAAACAGAAACATCGCTCTATCGATTATTATACCGCCCCATCCCCGATATACAAACTATATAGGGGGTATATAGTTTATTTGTATAAATTTACTGGGGAGGTGCAGATTTGCCATAGTTTATCAGGATTCCAAAATATATATACAGGAAAAAACATCAGATTATTCCTTATTAGTCTTACGCGAGTACTACATTGAGCGAAACGGCACTACCATTAAAATCGTATTTCAGGTGCATGTTTACATTTACAATCTGTTTCGAGAAAAAGACTGGCACATGTTATACGATTCACAAAATCATTCAAACCGCCTTTTGGAATATTTCGTTTCAATTGGAATAAACGAGGGATTGATCAACAAGCGCTGAGTCAAAGACACTACGAATGAATCAGCGCATGCGTGCTGAACATGATTGTTTTAAGTAGTTAGAACTAGCTTTCTGTGGAAGTTTCAAAATTTCTGGAGTTAGGGTTCTTTTATACAGCGGCTCATACACAAGAGGGGCGGCCTATTAAAAAAAGGAAAAAAAAGATACACTAAGGATCTATTTGTCCTGCAATATTTTGAAATATCATTCCTCAAATTATACAAGAGTAAAAGGTTCTTGTTGTATTGGAAATGCACATGTGTTGATTTGCCAATGGTTGGATGAAAAAACAGCAACATATTATGATATCTGGCGGCTCTACCGAAAACATAAATTTTGATAACCCTACAAAATTCGGAGTCGTGTCTAATTTTCTTATTTAATAATTTAATATTTGCTTTTTGTTCCGAACTGCAAAAGGCGTGTGAGCATACCTGAACAGTTACAAGGAGGACATATATTCGCAAGAATATCAATAACAAAATGATTACTTTACAAAGGTTATGCTTGGTCAAAGAATTTTATAAACACCCTGTCCAGTCGAAACACTGGTTAAACGGTATAAACTCCGGATAAACGTTATTGTAACACCGGCTAACGGCGGATTCGCGCACAAACTATCATGGCGGCGCCCATACCAGGTAAAAAAATTGTTGTTTCTTTGCTTGCAAATAAATGTTTCCGCTAAAATAAAAAGTGAAATCGGTGGAGAAATGATTTATTTTACCAGGTACATGTATGCTTCGATGCAGAGTGATTTGTATCTGGTTTCTTCAAACATTCGATCCGGAGTTGGTGCAACAGTTTCGGCCATGACCACTTTAGCCGATTTGTCTGCAAACCGTTCATACTTTTGAAAATATGCAGAGGTTCTGAACATGTGAGGGGCTTTCGATGAATTTTTGGGTACATTTAATAGTAATTTTACCGTTTATAATAAAAAGATGCGTTGAAAATTTCGTTGTAAGAATTTCATGTCCAAAACAAAATGTAACACCGGATAAAACGGTACCAGAAGCGTTCTTCTATCCAGCCTAGTTAACCTAGTAAAGATGTACTGGTATACCGTCATATTTTCCTCCATTTCTACAAAAAGAAATATTTGCGGCTCATTGTTTACTTCCCTGCACAAATACTGAAGGACAGAAACTGCTTCTTTGAGAGTTGATCCCTATTGATGATCTTATGCATCTTAAACTGTACAAGGCTGTGTTATTTTGTAGGCAACGTTTGCATGTCCTAAATAGAATCTGCATGTATATTTGCTGGTCTGGGAGTGAAGTATGTCGAAGGAGTGCGCCTTCATATTCTCCCACCGTTTCTATGACGGGAAACGACTTTTATGACTGGCTGTTTGCGTCCTTTGACAAAGAAGCCCGTCTAACTGGGGTGTACTCAGAGAGGAGAAATTTCGAGTTAAACCTAAGATGGAAGGCAAAATAGAAAATTATTAAATTGCTTCCCGAAAAAGTATACCATTTACCTCAAGACACTTTTTATGGCTTTCAATGACCATACTGCAAATCCTCGAAATATGAAGAAAGGACAAAGGAACGAAACTGTAGACCCAGAGCAGACTGCTCCTAAGGATCATTCTGACAAGGTATACATTGTCTATTAGCATTCTAAAATAGCTTACCCTGACAGGACTATAAGACTTGTACACAAATAAAAATGGGAAAAGCCGCATATAACAGAATAAGATTTTTGTAGGGTTATGGTAAATGAAAAGGTAATTGCACAGGTTCTTGCAAAATGAATGTGTACATTTTCAGGTAAAGAAACTGCGTGCCATTTCGCTTCCCCAAGGAGCAATCTTTAACCTTAAGGGTTATATGGAAATCTTTTCTCTCAAAGGAGCAAATTTTTCTCTTGATCCTTCCTCATCCGAGGACGCAAGCAGGAAGCCAAAGTTTTGTACCTGACCTGAACGGTACATGTACGAGACTTATTTATTTAGTCTAAGTACTGACTAAGGTTGTTCTTTAGGCCATCTACCCCAGTACTTCGATCTGTACCAAATGATGCCCATCTTCCCAGAACCACTATGCCTACCACTACCAATTACTAAAGCGCGTATACTATCTTTAAGGTGGTGATAATCACTGATTTGGGGCGAAGTAAAAAATCTGCATAAAAAGCTGAAAAGATAACAGATCTTCCCAAATATTTGCAGATGCCTTCTTTATGTTGTTTCACACGATTCAGAATCCAAATATGCAGGACTTGTTGAAGTTAAAAAGGGTTTATATAAGAAAATTTCAAAGGGTAATTTTGTTTGCAAAAATCTGAAAATAACCATCGTTATTAAAAATGTAATAGGGTCTGAAGGTTCATATTGTGCGATGTGTGCGGAATGAGCCAGAATACAAAATCAAGTCTGTACAGCCACAAGAATTTAGTGCACAAACAAAAACTTTCGATTGTTCATTTTGTCAAAAGTCGTTCGCCAGCAAACAGAATAAGGAAAGACAGGAAAGAAGTCATGGGCCCAGTAAAGAATGCACTAAATGTAGGAAGACATTTAAAAGACTAGATGACTACAAAAGGCTATGTGAGCAGGCTGACAGAAAACGACACTTTAAATGTGAAATTTGCGAATAAATGTTCTTAGAAAGAGTATTTGAAAGAACACGGAAAGTATAAGCATGCTCCTGAACGCTACCAGTGTGAGAAATGTGCACACCTATTTGCACACCGGGAAACATTTTTAAGCCACACAAAGAGATGAGGCAAATAAATGCCATATGTTATTTCTTTGTGATAATTTGAAGCACACTCTCGCGTGTGTGTGTATGTGGCGATGGTGGGAGGGGGGCAGGGTGGAGAAGAGGGGGAGGGGGGCAGGAGAAGGGGTGGGGGAGGGGGCGAAGGGGGCGAGTTGTTGCCTTTATCCTGGACAGATCATCATGGTATTTAAACACATTTAATGCTTAAGTAATATTTTTAGCATGCTTTAAAATTTAAGACCCAGAATGGATGACTTGATTAATTTTCATACCTTTGCAAGAAATAATTTGTATATGTCCTGTAAAATATCCCTGTTTTGATTTCCTCAAGGAAGGGACATGGATTCTTCCAGCCTAAATGCAACGTTTCCCCTGAAGAAGGCCTGTCAACATGCGTCGATGTATTATTTTATTTGCTCAATAATTTCTAATAATTCCTTATCAGACTTGCAGACACTGACGCTGTGCTGGTGATGGCGACGTGGTCGTCATGGGGTTCCCATGATGGAAACCTGTTTCTTTTCTGTTTAATATTTCATGTTTTGCAATATTTTAAATTTATTAACAGTCTCATGACTGATCATCAAAATGACATGCGCACGGCAAAGACGTATTGTGATAGTGGGAGTCCCGGTAGCTCAGTAGGTTAAGCACTGCCAGCTGGTCTAGCGGTCTCGGGTTCGCACCTCGCTGTAGGCGGGAATCTTTTCAGTCGTTAACGGAGTTCTATTGCACACAGCATTTCACTATTACCCATCCATCGTCCTGATGACTGAAATACTGTTAAAAAGGACGAAAAACATCGCAAGTCATCCATCCATCTATTGTGATTGTGTCTCCGTTTGCACTTACTGGATAGTTGAGGACCACAGATGTCTTCATTAGAACAGGGAAGACTGATCAGACTAAAATTAAAATCTTAAAGAGTTCCTTCAAGAGCAGAGAATATATTCAGAAGAAGGAACATGGGCCTGACTACGTAGTTTCGGCTAATAAAGCCTCTTCAGTGACCCTGACAATATCTTGTGATGTCACCAGAGAAAATCATACTGTGATTTTTTTTTTCTTGTCGGCTCCTCCACCCCTACACCGACATCATATTTTTTTACATATCGTGTTATTCTATATATACATTATTTATAAATATTTACTTTATTGAAAAGCTGCGTATAAATGTTTTTATTATTGTTTTGTTTTTTTCTGATCCTTTAACGCAAATTTCAGATCAAATAAAACATTGATTAGAGAGAATGTAAGTATTGTCAGTGAACCTAACCTCTCCGGCGCCTATCGATGTACGAACCACTCTGGGCCGCCTGCAAAGCTCACGTGAACCCCTTCGGAGTTCACTTACTTTGCACGCGGCCCAACGTAGTCCATACCCCGACAAACGCCAGAAAAATGAAATTCACACCCACAATATTCACAATTACCACTGACCCTCTATTGATAGGCCTTTTAGAGCAACTAGCCTCTCACTTACGAACTATAACTTAATACGATATCAGTCGCAACGCGACCGGTCCACACAACGCTCGACCGGAGCTAAGCCACGGCGGTGGCCGTCAAATGCAACGGCCGAACACGTAGTTACTATCCTTCGACGTATATTTGACACATCTCACAATACATAACCACAAAATAACGGTACAGGAAGGGTCTGAAAAGTGGTGTAGTTGCAGGAATAAGAAGTTATGTTTTCAGCGCATATCGCGCGAAGAAGCCAGTGGTCGCAGCCAAAAAATCCCAAGAGAAGCGCTTCGCATCTCATGGAATTCTAGCTCCTCCAACCGGCCGCATCACACGAGGAACGCCGAAAAAAAAACCCTTCAGTTCCTAAATATATACGGTATGTATGTATGTATGCGAGTGTGTGTTAGTACTTAAGGGAATTATCAGAAAGAGGGAAAGAAAAGGCTTAACTTTTAGTTTAGAGTGCCGAAATTAATTTGAAGTTATGCGGTAAGTATTTCATTTGAACACGATATGTCTGAGCCGAGGCTGTTGTGGCGATGTGGATGTGACCGCCCACCCTTCGCGGAAGACCACCCTGGCTGCCCTAGAAACCTGGCCGACTATCCCGTAGGGAACAGCGCAGTCACATCCCTCTATCACCTGCCCAACGGCCTCGGCTCCCTCTCCTTTATAATCTTTTTTTTTTTTTTTTTATTTCTTTATTTATTTTTTGGTCACAATTATCCATTACAATTATTATTGAATTTAATACTCGTATCAATATTAGATCTTATCCACAACCCCATTGACACACAAAGCCATACATAACCCAGAACTGGCGCCGATTCAATATAGAATCAGTCAAGGGCCTAGGTCATCATTTTTTTAAAGCTTAAACTTGTTGACTACGTCATCAAAACTATTAGTGTCAAGGTCGACATTCCAGACACGTCAACACATTCGTGTAAGTCGTGATTCACGGGCTAAAACTTTACAGCTAAACCTTTGAGGTAAAGGTTTTTACCTTTTTTTTTTACCTGTGATTTTTTAATCTTAATTGGACAGTCGATTCAAAGACTGATTAGTATCACTGAAACAGGGTCCAAATAATATATAAAACAATGGTTTAGAATATGAGTATAAACCAATCCAAAATTTCAGATTTCTCAGAATATATCCTCTGATCTCAAAGGACGAAAGCAAAATATAATATGCACTATGGATGATGTACTGAGAGACGTTTTACGGCCGCCACACGGCACAACACCAGCTGCAGTGAGGTAAAATTAAAATCTTAAAGAGTTCCTTCAAGAGCAGAGAATATATTCAGAAGAAGACTACGTAGTTTCGGCTAATAAAGCCTCTTCAGTGACCCTGACAATCTGGTGATGAAACCAGAGAAAATCATACTGTGATTTCTTCAATCTTAATTGGACAGTCGATTCAAAGACTGAAACAGGGTCCAAATAATATATAAAACAATGGTTTAGAATATGAGTATGAACCAATCCAAAATTTCAGATTTCTCAGAATATATCCGCTGATCTCAAAGGACGAAAGTAAAATATAATCTGCACTATGAATGATGTACGGGGAGACGTTTTACGGCCGCCACACGACGGCACAACACCAGCTGCAGTGAGGTAAACTTAAAAGTGGACACTATGGCGAACAAGTCATTTTCTTGATTTCGTCATGCGCAGTCTCAATATATAACTGAGTGGGCTCACGAGAGTATGGCATTTATCGCTCTTCGTAAAATCAATCTTCAAATGCGCTTGCTCAGCCATCCAGTAGGACTGTAGGTGTCTTTTGTCAGATCATTCATCTACTAAAAAAACTTCGTGTGTGAAGGCTCTGGCAAAACTGCACACCCGCCAAGTCTTGCCTGAGCCTTCACTGTCTGCCTATGCGATAAGTGCCAAAATCTCATAAGCTGGGTCATCTTTTCTTTGTTTGACACAATATAGTTTTCCAGTATTCTTAGAGAAGGTTGAGTCGATATTAAAGAACTACCTGCCCGGTGATAAAAATGAAGCATGTTACTACAGATTGGATCTAAATGAGATTTTAAAGCCACATATATGGCAGTGTACCTGACGTTATCTCTGAACCATTGCGTTGCATGTGTGCGAGCAATAAATTGTCCTGATGCAAAACTTTCCTTTCCATTTACTGTTCCATTACGGTAAAAGTGCCATTTTCTATTTTATGATTATGAGCTTTTGATTTATAATATTTTTATATTTTAGCCGCATTGAACAAAATGAAATGTGCGCCCAACAAAGACTCAGATTAGCCTGCGCATCCGGACAGTCAGATCAGATTTTTTTACTGTGGGAGGACAGGGGTCGTATAAATAAAAGCACATAAGTCTATGCTATGCCGTTGCGTAGGCTGAATTTCTTTGAAGGCGATTTCCTACAACGATGAAATTTGCTCTGGAGGAACAGTCTTTTTCAGAATGTTCCTCCAAAACAAATTCTATAGTTGTAGGGAATCTCCTTAAAAAGAAATTTAGCCTTAGCAACAGCATAGCAACCACTTTTAAAAGTCGTTTTATTAATACGGCCCAATGCTGCCCTGGCTGATTTGAGTCTTTGCATGCTCTTAATGGGCAGCTTAGGATCTCAACTTTCTTCACGCATACAGCGAAGACTCTGAAAACACCGGACAGATACCCAGGCTGATTGGAGTCTTTGCAGGACGTACATGCCATTCCGTTAATTTTGCCATGATGCCACTCATTTCTTTTATTTTCTGTGATTTGTTTAAGTTCCATAAGAGATCAGTATTGTTGCAGTATCATTGAAATCCTTTAAGTATCCTGGTCAGTTTATCTTTCAGCTCAGTATTACGGATTATAAATTTTGTTGGTCTATGACTCTTAACGTTTTTTTTTCGATTTTCCTTATTTACAGAATTTATTTTGTTAAATAAAATATGCTTACAATGAAGAAAATACTATAGCTGCTCATAGTATGCAGTACTTTGTAAATGGATAGTATGCCAGCCTTATTCTAATTTGCAATGGTCTAATTACCCCACCCACTTTTCAGTTTCCTAGCTGTATACTATCTCCGCCTCCCCTAGGTGGTCATAATTCTTCGTGAGGAGTCATTTAACTTCGCATCGGAAGGGTGTGTGTGTGTAAAGTGTGTGTGTGTGTGTGTGTGGTGTGTGTGTGTGTGTGGGGGGGGGGGCAGGGTCATAATATTATAATGTTATGACCGGGAAGGCAATATTATTATGACCGGAGAGGGGGGTCATTTTTCTTTAAAGAATAATGACCGGGGTGCGGGGTCGTTATTCTATGGAGCCCATAACGATCCCCGGTCATTATTCTATAGAAAAAGTGACTCCGTTTCTAAAACATACTGACTCACGTTAACCCCCCTCGATGATAGCTATAAAGTATTAACCCCCCCCCCCCCACTAATCGACCACTAATTGACTATGAGCTACTGCAAGTTTTATTATTGTTTATACTTGTTGATATTGTCGGGAAGGATGTGTGTGTGTGTATGTGTTTGTAGGGGGTGGGGGAGGGGGATGCCTTATAACATATTAAAGCTATGCCCGCCGAGTCATAATTTTATGACGGGCTAGGGATTCCCTATTCTTTAAAGAATAATGACCGGGGAGTCGTTATTCTATGGGGAACTCATAGAATAACGACCCTGCGGTCATTATTCTATAGAAAAATTATTCCATTTCTTAAAGATACTGACATTCGTTAACCCCTCGATGATAGCTATAAAATGATAGTCCCCACCTAATTGAGTACTGACTATTAGCTCCTGCAAGTTTTATTATTATTCTTTGTTGATGTTGCTGTTGCTACTGCAGCTGTGGCGGCTATCGTAGCAGTAGTACTGCTTACAAATTTCATGAAGAAAATTTGCTTTCGTGACACTCCATGAAATTTGACAAAATCTTCAAACAGGAAAAGTACCAGACACATGTCATCTCGATTAATTTGTAAAACAGTAAAATTTTAAATTTTACACAAGGTACTTTTCTTTAGAAACCAACTGACAAACTAAAGCACCCTTCCACCCCCCTCCAGATCCCCCCCAACACATGCACACAAATCCTTCCCACGCAAAGTTCAATCACTCCTCACGAAGAATTGTTACCGCCTAGAATAACGACTCCCGTCACTTTATTTTTTTTAAATTGACTCCGGCTATTAGTTTCTAAAGAAAAGTACCTTGGGTAGACTGATACTTATTAGCATATTAATCGAAATGACATGTGTTTGGTCGTTTTCTGTGTTGAAGATTTCGTCAAATTTCATGGAGTAGCACGAAAACAAAATTTCTTCATAAAATTTGTAAGCACTATTATTGCTACGATAGCCGCCACAGCTGTAGTAGCAACAGCAACATCAACAAATATTATCAATAATAAAACTTGCAGGAGCTAATAGTCAGTACTCGATTAGGTGGGGACTATCATTTTATAGCTATCATCGAGGGGTTAGCGGGTGTCAGTATCTTTTAGAAATGGAGTAATTTTTCTATAGAATAATGACCGCGGGGTCGTTATTCTATGAGTTCCCCATAGAATAACGACCACCCCGGTCATTATTCTTTAAAGAATAGTGACCCCTACCCCGTCATAATATTATGACTCTGCGGTCGTAAGATTATAATATTGTAACACTCCCCCGCCCACCAGCCCTCAACCCAAACACACACATCCTTCCCAACACATCAACAAGTATTACTGATAATAAAACTTGCAGTACTTAATAATCAGTTATTGGTCGATTAGGTAGGAATTATTATCTTATAGCTGTCAAGGAGGGGGTTAACGGGAGTCAGTATGTTTTAGAAACGGAGTCACTTTATCTATAGAATAATGACCGACGAATTTTTTTCTATGGGTTCCCGATAGAAAAACCACCATCAAGTGAGAACCTGTTGGTCACTGGCCTTGAAATTCGATATGTAGCATCAGGTATTCAAATACTAAAATCATTGTTCAAGTGATGACCTTTGGATGACCTTGTCTTTTTTCTACGGGAAGATCGAATTTGCTTTTTGCTGCTCTTATGTGGGAAAATGCTTGAACATAAGAGTTCATGGAAATTAAACTTAAAAAATCTTATGCACTGGAACCAAAATATTGATGGCCTTGAAACCTTGTTATAGCTTTGGGCACTGACTTAATCTCAGCTTTATTCGAATGATGATGTTGAGTTGACCTTGACCTTTTTTTATAAACGGTCACATTTTCTTTATATTCGAAAATGTCATAACATATTTTGAAGACTTTGGTATAGTCAATCAACTAAATGAGTATTTAAAGAATTATAGTACCAGAGGTCAAGGCCATTCTTTGATTGTATTTCTGCAGCTTCAGACAGTTGTGTCAAAATGACTGAGTCGATTGAAGCAAAATGTCACATGGAATCTCCATGAGTCAGGGAAACAACAGGTTCTTGTCGCATAACCGAGATGTCCGTCACGCCCTTGTGTTATACACCTTTAAAATTGTTCTTCTCCCAAACATTTAATGATATTGGAAATATGATATCCAGCATTTTGGGATTCATATACTATCAGGTTTGTTCAAGCGATGAAACGTTTTTGATATTTGACCTGTTTTTTACTCTGGTGAGCGAATCAGGACCTCACATGGCCCTCTTGTTTTCCATTTCATAGAAATTGCTGTAAATTTTATGCAATAATGAAGAAAGTGATCAGGCGCGCATTTCTGCTGCATCTGATCTTGTTTTCGTTGTTTGCCACTGTCCCTTTTTAAGTACGCTAGACTTGACTGTGTTAATGAAATCGTATGAGCCATAGGTGCGAACAGTATACTCGGAACGACTTTATTTTTCCTTTTTTCTCTATTCATTTGTTTATTATTTTTGCACGGAGTGGTTGTGGGGAAGGGGGTTGTTAGACTGGGTAAAGTTCTTTTCTTTATCTCGAATTGTCATTCAACTTCTAGCGGAGGGGTAATAATATTATGAACGGCAGGAGGGGGGGGGGGGTCTCTTTTAAAGAATAGTGACCGGGGGTCGTTATTCTATTGGGGTCGCAATTCTTGGCAAGGGGTCGATTTATTTCGTGTATAGGGGTCATAATATTATGACCGGGGAGTCATAATATTATGACCGGGGAGTTACTATTCTTTAAAGAATAATGACCGGGGGGTCGTTATTCTATGGGGGTCACTTTACTCCGTTACACCGGCTGCTCTGATTATCGAGATAACCTACCGTGTTCATAACAGATATAGAATAGGCGACGGCTAGTGACAACCGGTTGTCAGCAGCCTCACAGGCTGGAGACAACTGGTTGTCACTAGCCTGTCAGGCTGCTGACAACCGGCTAATAAATTAATAGGCATTTTAAAGGGCAGGAAGCATTGGTTCATTGTATATACATCACAAGTACTTCTCAATAAGTTTATGCTTTCAATCACATATGAATCACAACAATTAACAAAATTATCTGCAAATAAAAAAGCAAAAATATGGAGAAGAGATGTGTTCTAAAAATAGATTTTCCAAGGGAAGAAACTCAAATCATACTTTGTAAGGGAACTAACTCAAAATACCACTTAACAATGTTCTCTGAAGTTTTATGTGCTAATTCTGTTTGCACAATTGCCCTCATGATTATAGTAGTTACACTTGTATTCATATTTTGAATTTTATTTTTCCTAGTGGATAGAATGAATCAGTAAATAAACAAATTTGCTGAACTGAACAGCAAGAATAATATAACTGTAGGGAAGATCATGTAATAGTAACTGGAAAATTTATGTAAAACCTTTTTTCCATCAAGGTAAATGTATAATTTGTGTGCATGTGATGCATTAATTCTTTTAGCTATTTGTATGAATAATTCAATGACTTCCAGACAATAATAATAATAATAATAATAATAATAAAATTACATCTGATTTGTTTAATAGTTTCTTGCTCTCTGCAATCAACTTAAAACTTGATCAGAATAAAAACAAATATCAACAAATATCATGAGATAATAGTTATAATATCAAACTAATATTCTTAAAATATCTTGAGTTTTATTATATGAAAATAATAGGATTTATTGTAACTGGTTGTCAGCAGCCAGTGCGGCTAGTGACAACCAGTTGTCAGCAGCCACTTCCTATAAAATGATACTGACTATTTAATCTCAAATCGGCAGGGGTTGCCTTAAAATTGGTGCCGATTTATATTAGTACGTTTTTAATTACAAATAAACGTCAACGACAGTTAAACTTTCTTCAAATTGATTACTTTTCTAAACGGCCAATTTAGTTACCAGTGCAATATAAACCTACAAGAAAGAAAACATTGAAATGCAGTGACCGGGAAACGATAGATTAAATTGTATCTAGAGTAGTGAATGTATAGTTGAGGTGCGACATGAGTTTAAGCAAAATGTTTTCACTACGGTTTTCCTGAACAGTTCAGTCATTTTCTCACACAGATTTGAAATCGTCAGTCATTTAGCTTTTTCCCCAGTCGTTTAGTTTTTAAGATTTTAGGTTCGTCACGATGATGAAATTCTCTCACTGAGCGAGCTCCGCGCGAGGGCATAGATGGTCCTGACACGGTACCAAATCGAATTTTTCTGTTTGGCTTTTCTCTGTCTTCTTTGTCGAAGGTATGGTCTCTGAAAATATGAAGAAAAGATTTTTTGTAATTACAGTATGGGAATTGCGAAGTAAGTGGATTCTGATCCAGTCGGCTCAGGTACTAGATCAGACCACTTACCAAGCTGTTTGCATACTCTTATGTATTTCTAGCATGACAGACTAACCCGCCCAGTTTCAGTTATACAAACAAAAACGTGATGTGGTAATGTTTTTGACCAGCATAGGGATGCAGAAAATATATGCTACTCCAATCAGCACCGATCGAATTGATCATTTGTAATTTTTAACCCTTCACATGTCTCAGCGGTAATCAGATAATACGTCACAAAACTTGTGCCCCTTTGTAAGAAATGGCGGAACAATCATGGCAATGTACCCATACACCGCGAGCTTGCAAAGCAGTCTAGCCTGTTTGTGTTGATTCATTTTCAATAACAAATGAAATTTTCACCATAAACATTTCAATCTAGTATGAACATATCCTATCAACACCAGTCATGAAAAAGTCAATGCCAGTCTTTTTAAGAGATTTTATACGCTTATGGCCATTTTGGTGATTGGATTTGCATAAAGCATATGAAAGACTGCTCCAATCTGCGATGCTGATATATGTCATTATATCATCTCTCGCATATGACGCGAAAAATTGTGTGTTACATAAACAGAATAAAGTGTACCTCGGTATGATAACTGTCGGACTATTGGATGACAAAGACACAGACTGACAACAACTAACATTCGTATCGGACTCATGAACAGGATATACTCCACTCCCTCTAGATGTCCGCATGAAGAATCCCCTGGAATAGACATGTTCATTGAGAAAACTTCATGGATCGATTCAGCACTATCAGTATACGCATCAGTACTCAGCAGATAAATATTTACACACCAGGTTAACTATGTTTTCAAGGCTGTTACGAAACGAAAAAGTGCTGTTACGAAACGAAAAAGAGTCATCAACCCAAAATTGCTTAGCCACGATGAGCAGGTCGTTTGGGAACTTGTTTAGCCACGACGACCAGGTCAGTTTGGAACTATGACATTTTTTCGTTTCGGAGCAGCTCTTTTTCATTTGGTAACAGCATTATATATATATATAGTTAACCAGGGGTGTTTTAGGAAACTGTAAAATCACTATCGTCATTTAAACTTTCTTTTTGCTAATATCCACACTGCTGACACCTCGTGAATTAAACATTCTTGCGAAAGATGTGCATGGGTGGAATTAACGTAGGTACATTTCATGAATAGCTAATTCCAATGTCAGCGCAAATGTTTCTTTTTTTAAAAAAAAAATCACCAAATAAAGCGCACGCGATACTAATTTAAAAGTGATTTACAGGAAGGAACTTATGCAAGATATAAATGCATGAGACGTACTTATAATTGCAACATTTCTTATGTCCTTCAGGAGATCATCTTGTAGTTATGCATACAATAAACGTGTCAATCCAAAAGGACAAGCAAATATATTATTCAGTATAATTAGATCCAGCACATTGCAGCAACAAAATACGTGTGGTTACTGTAATGCAACCAACCAATTCTTAAACCACTTGGCTGTATATTTGCTCAGCACATTTTCCGAAATTTATGTTGAAGAAACCTTGTAAAAGATTATTAGATGTCGGTGGGCATGCGCTATGTAAAATAGTGTATTCTAGAGCGAACTTATCTATTCCCAGCAAACCTTTCTCTCACATGAACAACCGCGACCAATACAGACTTTAGTGGGTTTTTTTTCGAAAATCAATGTATTCATATTATTGTATTTATGTAGCATATAAGAATGTCATTTTGTCACATGTAAATTGCTTTTTCGCACGTGCATATACTTTTTTAGAAATTCCATTACAATGGCGGAACACGTAGTCAAAGTCAAACCAATTGAATATATGGGAAAGAACTGCCCATTTGTATAACCCTTTCATGTTAAAAAAATCAAATCTATATTTGTGATTTGATCCCTCTACTGCTCAACTGAGCATACCTGGGATTGATTGTGGTGATTGCACATGCGAGTGATTGGTAGGGGCGTATATATCCATTTTTATCTTAAACATTCTACGTTGCCGGAAGTCAGAAATCATTAGATGTCACTAAATATTTCAAATTAAACACCTCAGCATGTTGTATTACCTGTCTGAATTGGTCTTGCAGGTCATCACCTCGACTACTGACGACATTGAAGATGGTACATCTATTGCTTTGATGGACACTCCGGTTGTCGGGTTCATTTCCTGTAATATGCCGACCATAGTTTCAGCGGCAAGACTGCCAACACTTCGAATATTGTATGGCCCAGTTATCGCATACATCTGCAATTTTGTGTCAATGTCTACAAGAATACCTTCAAACGTTACTATTGGTATTTTGTTAATATATCTACCTGGGGGTGGAAATTTTCCAAAATCAACGTCTTTCAAAAGAAAGTTCCTCATCCGAATCAAATCATAAATACGTTTATCAGGTGAATCAGATGCATCATACCAGCTTCTGATAATATGTGTGATATTTGCTGCTTCCACATAGCCGTGAGCCAGAATGATTATCCAGTTTTCAACCGCTACAGAAAAATTTGTCCGTGCGTTAGGGACACTCTGTTTATCTAACAAATCCTCGACTAAAGCTATGTTTATACGCGTTTCGTTTGATTTGGCCACATGCCATGCTTTCCATGCTTCACATGTCACATTACCAATGCCTGTTGTGCAAGACCTCACCCGGAGACGGGTGAAATTATGTAAACGATCAATACTGTTGCCAATCAGTGTTTGTGTCGCGCAGTTTTTGTCCGGATATGAATACCAATTCTGTATGTCCGATTCGAATCCCTGTATGATAATATCGGGTTCTATTGGTAAAGTTTCGAACCATTTCTGAAGCTGGTCTGAATATATATAACTAGCGTACGCTACGTTTAAAACTGGTTTTGGTACCTTTCTCGACCGTAATACTTTCAAGCATAAGTTTGACAGACATTGTGGAGACCGTATTTTCCGCTTTTTTTGTAGCTAGTCTTTTTTCAGGCTCAACACCGTGTATAAAACTGTATAGAACACAGACTTTTCTTTCTTTTTTCCAGGATTTACATAACACGGGAACATCCGCGCAAAGAGTTTTTAGTGACTCATATAGGCAATTCAGATGTTTGTGCGTTAGAAGCGCCATCTCCTCTTTGGAAGTCAAAATGAGATGTAGTTTCTCAGTGTCCCACGTTTTAAATTCATCAAGATTCTTTAGAGGCGAGTGTATCGTTGCCTCGGTGGCATTTTTAAATGTAGACTTTACTATATTGTGTTCTGATAATGAGTTAATGTCTGTGAGGTCAGCTATAAGTACAGCCGTCTTTTCTGTTTCTGACCTACTTTCTCCGGTTAATACATCTTTATCGTCCATTCCTTCTTGACCTATTGAACCACTATCATCATAGGTACTGTCTCCAAAGTTATGTCTTAAATCGTCCTTGGCAGTCTTCCAAACCATCGTCTCCTGCAGCTTGGGAGTCAGCAGATATTGCTACAGAATTGTTCGGTAAGTTTGTGTTTGATTCAGTCTGAAATAATTCAGAGTTGATATCTTTAACTGCATTTTGTAGATCCACATCGTCTGTAGTCTGGAAAGACTGGGTTAGATTTTCCGGCATCCACTGCGTGTTAACTGCAACATTGTCATGTATATTTTCACTGATGTCATCCTCAGCCAAAGCTGTCTGAGATTTTTTCTTTCCGAACCACAACCGAATATTATAACTAGTCCTCACAGTTGCAAAAGCACGGTTTTTACTCTCGACGATAAGACAATTTAGATCGTTTTTACTGATAGCGATGTTTGAGAGAATGTCAGCACTTTCGTCAGTTACTTTGTTGAGTCCACCAAATTGTTTAACGAGCTCTTGCTTGCTTATTTTCTGAACCTTAGTCCAGACATCTTTCTGGAGTTGAAACAGTGTTAAAGGTTCGTCATCAGCATCCCTGACCATAAGATTTATCCGCTGACCGTCCGTTGAAAACGAACACACACGGATGCCCCCTTCGCATAGCTTTTCTAAGACATAATTAGTTGCTTTTCGCATAGCTGCTGATGTGAGTTTATAGTCTTTTAACCCGTAAGCTACGAGGACTGAACAAGGTATTTCTGCAGATGAATTTCTGTTTATGTTTGTCAAGACTCATACCATTACTTCTGTAGCCTTTCTTCTTTGCCATTATAGAATGTCTCATTCGAAGCCTTGCTTGTTTTGAGGGTTTCGATAATAGCTTTAGTGGATAATTCTGGCAAAGCACGAATCACCTATCCTTGGCATATTGAAAGGTAAAATTAGATGATATTTGCCACGACTCGCCATCTCTCGATGTTAATGACGGTACTTTAACTTCAAAGGTGACATTCTTTTTAACGAAATCTTTAATTTTTGATCTAATGTCTAATGTCTTTGTTGCCTTAGGTACTTTCGGACTTTCAATATCGTAGATATCTGATATGTAGTTGTGGATCATATCCCAAAGTACACCGTCAAAACGAACTTCTAAAACAGTACTGGCCTCTGTTGAGTAGCTTATGTACAACAACTTATCCGTCCTTAATACATACATCTCTGCTAAACATTGACAAACGTAATACTCCGGCAGAGAGTACTGGACAGGGACTTTATTTTCCTGAGGGAAAGGACATTCACTTCAATTGCTGCAATGGCGTTTCCAACGCCAGACAATTCAACGACAGACTTTTCCACCTCACTAATACCTCCATCGGGTGAAACCACTAAGAGAATGTCCCGCTTTTCACGAGGACTGACATAGCAACCTTCTTCCACATAATAGGAATTTGGAAAGTATGTAGGCATAACTATACCAACAAACGTAGCCAAGGCATTAATTTCATTAGCTGTACCGTATAACATGCGAGTTTTCACATCATCCGGGAATTCTTCTTTAGTTTTATTTACAACTTTATCGATATGTTTGTCTGTTCCTTTCTTCCCCTCAGTCCTAAGGCATTATGGATAGTGCTTCCTGTAACCGGAGCTCTGTCGCGTATAACATGCCAAAATTCCGTTCGTTGTTTGACAAACCTGGATTCTACGACACATGTGTCTTCTCTGGAGTTTAATAGTAACATGTTTCCTTGTTCTGAAATATCAATCGCTCTTGTCTCTAAATCAGGAATTGCTGTGATAGAACCCTCTAATAGGGCTATGTATTTGCATAATTGTTTCACAACGTCAAGAGCCTGTGTTATATACTAGTCAATTTGATATAAAGATGCCTGCAACCCACTTATACGTGGATTCTTTCCATTTTTCGCCTCCAAGAGCTTGAAAGCGGGACAATCCAAATTCTTGATTTTTTTCAGTTCTCTTGCTTCCTGCAACCTTTTGCTAATAACCACGTTACACTCTTTTAATCGTGTTACTGTAATTTGTCTCTTTTTCTGAGGAGTTAAAAATCTAGCCCGTCTTTGAGGTCCAGAATGAGGTTCTCAAACATCATTATCTCTTTTTCATCTCGCTGCATTCTCTCGCTCAGTTTCTCTGCATCTTCAATCCCGAACATATCAACATCACCGCTAACTTTATCGACTTCTGCATTCACCTTTTTTTCATCGGCATACAGCATGTACGCTGTGGTGGCACTAAAAGATGATAGTCTCTCTAAAACAGGCTCGATGACACCTGTGGGCATTAGTTGAGGCAATTCAATTTCGCTAACTTTAAAACTGTCCAAGGTTGAAACACTGGGTATTGCAAAATTTATATTGCCATCCATAGGACTAAATTTACCTCTCGTAGGGTTTTCAGCCAATGTACCGATGCTCTTTGGGCCACCCATGAAATACAGGAACTTTGCATGGAATAGTCTATAGCCGGTTTTCCAAAACCGTTTAGTTACGTCTGAGTATCTCATTTCTGTCGTACTGGAACAGTAATAGAATTTAACAGTTTCAAGAAAAAGTAATAGGGAAAGATTGTCAAGCGGAAAAACACTGTTCGCCACTAGCTCAAAAAATGCAAGAAATTGGTCTTTTAGTCCTGCTTCTGTCAGCACCTCGAAAACACGGGTTGCCAGATTACAAAATTCATCTTCATCATTATCACAGAAACTTAAATGTTCTAGTTCTATGGGTGGTTCAGAAGATACACTTTCAACTTCAAACTCTTCCCGTTCAGAGTCCAGTTATCTTATCCTTTTTGGTGTTTTGGTCAATGGAGTGACAGGTCTCTTTTTCACTTTAAAGGGTCTTCGAAATTTTCTAGGTGTTCTTGTTAACTTTAACGGCGTGTTTTGCTTTCTGCAAGAATATGGGCGCGGCGTACCCACTGATTTGATGGTGTAACTATGCTTTTCCTGATTGCTAATGGGCTTATAAGTCTTTTTGTCGTCTTTAGATACGAAAACTTCTTCCTCCGCTTGAATAGTTTTGACTTGTATAGAGACAGCCTCGACTTTGTTCTCATTTTGTATTTTAGTTCATTCTGCAAGAAAAGATAAACAGTTATGACAACGAGAAAATCTCTCTCTCTCTCACACACACACACACACACACACACACACACACACACACACACAGAGTGTTAAAATGGCCAAGTAGCCACTGGGAGTACTGGATTCGAACCCATGCCGACTACGGCAACTCCGCCTGTTCCTAAGAAGCAAAATTCATGGAACACTGTTAAGCTTGAATTCTCAGAACGGCCCGTTGGATAGGGCTACTCGATTAAGTTGTGCGAACACAATTAGGTATAAAACAAGGAATATCTGGATCAGACGATAGCGAAGCTTGCAATTATTATATGATTTAATTTAAAGATTAACAAACTATATATCGTACAAGCGTTTGGATCCAGGTATTCCATGTATAAAGGTATACCTGCTTGTGTTCGCACAACTTAATCGAGTAGTTCTATCCAAGAAATAAAGCATAACATGGTTCTATCAAACTTCTTTATGATGAATCGTAGTTGCGCAAATGGTTAAGCAGATGTCTCTGGACGGCTAGGAGCTGCCCAGTTAGCATGGGTTCGAATCTTGGCCGCCCCATGGGTACCCCTTTATTTCTCAATATATAATATAGTGCTACGTTAGTTTTCAAATATTGTTCATAGTGGCATAGTGGTTATACTTTCTCATGCTGATCTATAAAACACACAAAAACTGCTTTGTACCATTTAAACGAAATCAATCAAAATTAAGATAAACTTAACTGGGAACCTCTGAAAAACAGGCGGGATGATATTGGACTAATACAGCTAAATATTTAAGTCTGAAGGGCGCAACCAGTATACCCATAAATGAACTTTTCTCCCAAGCAGGCGTACCAGGAAGCATCATTCTCTGGCATTTCAAGCCCCATTGACTGTGACTGGCATTTAAAAGTTTAGTTTCTTGCCGCAGACTATTATAGACTGGAAATCCCTGGCAGATTCCCTTATATCTGCTGTTGGGTGTGCAGAGGGTTCAGTTACTGAGTTCACTTCTCTAGTAAGGGCTATGAACAAAGTTCCGCAATCACAAGTTCTGGTGAATGATTGTGTTTGGACGTATCACCAGTAAGCAATTCTGAATCTGCTTTGGAAGCTGGATAGAAGAGCGATTCTGGTACCGTTTTATCCGGTGTTACTTTATGGTTTGAACATGAAATTCTTACACCGAAATTTTCAACGCACCTTTTTATTATAAACGGTAAAATTACTATTAAATGTACCCAAAATTCATCGAAAGCCCCTCACATGTTCATAACCTCTGCATATTTTCAGAAGTACGAACGGTTTGCAAACAAATCGGCTAAAGTGGCCATGGCCAAAACTGTTGCACCAACTCCGGATCGAATGTTTGAAGAAATCAGATACAAATCACTCTGCATCAAGCATACCTGGTAAAATAAATAATTTCTCCACCGATTTCACTTTTTATTTTAGCGGAAACATTTATTTGCAAGCAAACAAACAACAAAATTCTGACCTGGTATGGTAGTTTGTGCGCGAATCTGCGTTATCCGGTGTTACAATAACGTTTATCCGGAGTTTATACCGTTTAACCGGTGTTTCGATTGAACAGGGTGGGTCCGATTGATTTTTACGATTAATTCTCGAGATTAGGCAATTTTTGTTGTGCAGAATCAATAATTTAAATTCACTTGTAGGTTTCAGAACTTGGATAGAAGTGGGAATGGGGGAATTTTGAAGGACTCTCAAATGTTACACACAATTTAAATGCTTAAATCTTAAACATATTTGGCTCTAGAGACTTGTTAACTTGCACTCAGCAATGTCAAGCAAACTTAAAATGCTGAAATGTATACGCGTATGCGATACTACCAGTAAAACCGGTTTAAACCCCCCAGTAGTTATTACTGACCGTCCCAAGGCGGTACTTTTGTTGCGGTTGCATTTGTTTTATGTTCGGTGCTGTTTAATTTATTGTGTTTTCAGTTTAATCCTTCTATCATAAAAATAGAAAATAGGTAAAAATAATTGTTAAATGTTTTTTTATATAATTTGCTTAATCCGTTGTAACCTGTCTGTTGGTCTAAATTATTTAGTTCAATAAAGATAGCTGAGTTGCCATCTATTTGGGAAAGAGCTGCTGACTCGGCTTATCACTTGTAATTTATTGTTTGTTGGGATGTCTTTGTCAATCTTTCCCTTTGATGTTGGGGATAGGGTTTGGGATCTGATTCAGTCAGTTCCTGAAGTGTAGTTACTCTTTAAATTTGTGATAAATATAATGATGATAATAAAAACAACAACTTTTTATGGGCTTCCTTTAATATGCTAGGCTCGATTCTGGTGACTTACTTCGGACAGCGGTCAATTCGGACCTACCATTGCAAACAGTGAAAATCCCGGAATTTTACTGTTTGCCCAGTTAATTTTGTTTGAATTCCATATAACTGTCATATAAATATAACAATGTCACTGTCAGAATTTATCTGTTGCCGAATTTAACTGACTTGAACCTAATAATAACAACATAACTGCATGTATATGTTCTTTACAGACTATGTGACAAGGTATTGTTCGGGCCTTTCTAGACCAACGGAATGGATCAAAGCGGATTATATATTTCTATCGTCGTATGAAAAAGCAGCGATCAGTGGAACGTTTAAGAAAACGGAATCTCCAGAAGAATGTATATTAGAATGCCAAGATTGGAGTAAGAATTGCGCAGCAGTAATATTTAACAGATCCAAAAGTACCTGTGTTTGGACTTATAAATGGTTCTGGTTAGCGGTGGGGGAGGTGCTGCCAGTCTATGCTGGTAATGAAACAGTCATTTTTATAAAGATTTGTGCATCAGGTAATACATAGTAAGTCTACTATGAACTTAATTTGAATGGTAAAGGACTTCTATGATTAAGGCGAGGATTCTCCCCATTAGACCGGCGCGACAGGTCCGAATTTTCAAAAGTATAAAGTGTGCAAATTTTTCTAAGCAGCGCTTCCACTAATATGTAAACCGTATGAAATCAGATCATTTGTGATTCAGACCCAAAGACATGGGGAGATAATCCAGTCTGACCCCACCTACCCTAAATTCAAGGTTTTGGCATACCTCATTTTTTGAGGTAATCAAATATTGAAATCAGTCAGTCATTCCATACATTTTTGTCATACATGCATGCTGAATACAAGCATATCACAATACAAAGCAATGATTTTCCTCTTGCTACGCTTGACTGGCATTTAAACTTGCAAAACCATAGTTATACTTCCTGTCAAAGCGGTCAAAAGAGAACGTTTCACTATAACTAAAATACAAGTACTCCCCCCCCCCCGTGACCCAGCTTTTCCTTTATGCAGCAGACTTATGCGATGCAATATATATGAGTGGGAAGCTGGGTCACGGGGGGAACGATACTTAGTAAGCCAAAGAAGAAGAATGGTCAACAGTAGCACCATCATCTTCAAGGATTGTATTGTGTATCATGACCTTGAAACGAGGTCAAGGTCACATACACATAGTCAAAACTATCCAGTGTTGTCTGTTATGTAAGTAATGTAAGTAAAAAAAGGGTGAAATGTATGCAATAAATCATTATTTCAATGATTATTTTAAAGATAATTTACAATTTATCTCAACAATGACGTCAACGTCAACGTATATTTAACGTACTTTACATGGACAGAAACACTTGAAAATTCATTTGTCATGCATGTTACATATCATACTTATAAATGCAAAGCATAAGAGAGTGATCCGTATACCTTTTTAATCATTTGGAAAATTCACGGCTTAATCATAGAAGTCCTTTAATTAGTTCTTATATTTTTCCGATTGCATGATCTTGCTGACCAAATTGAAGACAATGAAAGAAGCTCAAAAATGACTGACGACATAAAACCCTTACTGGCTGTTTTTATCCCCACGCCGAAGGCAAAAGAGATATTAAAATAGTTACCGTCATGCCTTCAGCCCGTCTGTAAATCTGTCCGCGCATCCTAACAACTTTGTAAGGAACATAACTCCAAAGATATGGAAGGGATTGCCATGAAACCATATATATTAATACAGAACGTTAACGGAAAGTGCAGTATCTAAGAACAATAACTCTGCATTGTCCACTTTTTTATTTATGTCCCTTAAGCAGAAGTACGTACTAAAATTTTAGATCCTTCGGAAGAAATGCATGCACAAGAGAAACCCACGGTTTTTTGAAGTGAAAATGCATTACTTTAAAGGCCCTTTCGCTCAATCGTGGTAAAACTTCATGAAAGATTTTAGCATGAGGTATCGCTGAATTCTCAATACAATTTGTCATTGTAAATGACCGTGATTAGCTAGTTTTAAATAAATAAAACTTCCCTGAGTGTCACAGAAAAAGGTCTTGATAACTGATTTGAGTCATTAATTTGCCAACCAAAATGACCTACTTTCAATTTCATAAACTTGACTAAAATGATATAAATACAATGTACATGCATGGGCCAGATTCTTTGTTCCACTTTTGTTTGTACTGCATCGCTCGACGTGGAGTCATAAAAGGAAATCATATTTAGAGGAGCAATTTGTTATTTTTAAAATCATGTTTGCTCTATTTGTGGCCTGTTTTATGACTCTATTTACGCACGTCAACCCATATTTTACCACCACACCTGAACCTTGAGCCGGTCTTCAAAATGAATTGTTTTTGGACGTTTTTACCACTGGCAGCACTATTGAGACTTTATGAAATATATCGCTAAATACGTTGTTTATTTCAGCTGGATATATAAACAAATGTAGTAAATATTTTGTTTTATTTTACTTTACAGGAACAGATATTAAATCAAACGTAGCATCTTTATATCCAAATAAGGACATGAACTTGAAGTCTGTTGAAACTATTCCCGCTCCTCTTCATTGTGCAGCAAATCTTAACTTTCCATACTATTATACAAGAGGAATTAGCTGGTACTGGAAAACCCTAAATTTAAATGACAATGGATATCTCAACATTGTCTTTTCAGACGTATCGTTTAACACCTATAAGGTAAGTCACATGAGCCGCGACACGACAAAACCTACACTTTAAAAGAGGTTGTGCGCCCAGCGCAGACTCATATCAGCCTTGGCATCCGCCAAATCTGATCAGAGTCTTCGTTGCCCGCATGGAGCTAGCTCAGACACTTAGCTACCCTTTAAGGGCACAGCGAAGAGTCTGGCCAGACTTGGCGGATGCCCAGGCTTATCCGAGTCTGCGCTGTGCGCATAGCCACGTTGTTGGTTTCCTCGTGTCTTGGCTCATATTACTTAATAAAAGCCTCAATCGCATGGCAGTTCAAAGAGCAACCAGTTTGGAATGATTTAGCCGCCAAAGCGGCTTCCTTTAATTTTGATTTCAGTTGGGCATTTCAAGCAAATTTTGACCATCCCTTATGTGTCTGCTGATTACAGATTGGGCTGTATACATTCTACCGTGCTACATTAGTTTACCTACCGCTGAATTGTTTAATTGCTTACGATAAACAACTCATACTTTATCAAACTTCATAGATGCATATATAGTAGCTTGCTTGCATAATTAATTTGATAATAATCATTTGGTAACTTACTGCTTAATGCAGATGCATTAGGAATTTTTTCACTGGCCTCTAAAACAATTTCATTTCTGTCACCTTGAAGGAGCTAATTTATTTTTCAAACAAACAACTCGAACAATTTGTTTAAATTCTATAAGTTGAACTATGAGAACCTAAATTATTTGACCTGTATACACGTGAATGGATATCCTTTTATATTTAACACAACAGTAATTTTATCAGTAATTTGTTTTTTTCATTTAAAGAACATGCAGGCAAATAGCATTATTTAGCTTGCTTTTGAAAAGTAATTCCTAGAGCATGGTACTCTCTTTATCCTTGGTACAAATAAAAACATCCCTGTAAGGCTTGCAACCCCAATTGTGCCAAAAATTAGAGAAACAATTATGGTTATTTTGGCCAAAATTTGGAGCATTTTTGCAAAATTTTAGGGCTAACAATAGGAATCTGGTGGCTTTTCTAGCAAAATTATATGCAAAAACTTGCGCCATATTGCGCTTTGAAATTTTGATAAATACTTACTGATACAGTCACATTATAAATGAATGCCAGCAAGCTATCTCATGGCAAAAGGTCGATGCCGAAAAGGTAACAAAAAAGAATCTGGGGGACGCCCACCCCAGAAGCCAAAAAAATTTCTCAATTTTAATGCCATACAGACGTAAAGACTGGAAACTGAGAAAAATAGGGATGATGGTAAAAAATAAGTTTTTTTAAGGAAATGGCCTTTTTGTGTATTTCTTTTTTTAGAATTGGTTTGGAGCCCTAAGGACATATTAGGAATTTTATGGACTCTTGAAAGCCTGGTATACCTGCTGTTTAAGTGACCACTATTGCCATAGTGGCTTTATCTCCCATAAGCTAGTAACCTTTACTCAGTTTCAGTGGAAACATTTACTGAATAATGCGGCAGATCAATTATACATATACATGTATGTAAATGTTGCATATAAGGTGTTTGTAAATGTACGTGTATGTGTTTTACTGCAGGTGTAAAAGAACTGTAAATAACATTTAAACATTACTTTAAATATTGGGGGTCTGGGGGCTGTGCCCCCATAAGCTAGCGACATTTTAAAAAGTCACTTCAAATAAAAATTATCTGAAGACTATGTTTTTACTAAATTTTGGGTGGCGCCAGATTTGTTTCGACTAATTTTTGAGACAAGAATTTTTTTTTTAAATCCCCTTATGAGCCAATTTATTTTTTCTCCCACCTTTGCATATATACTACGCATCATTCCATATTGCAACATATCGTTGTTGGAGCAGATTCAGAATCGTTCCATTGTCTCAAAATAATAAAAAGATGGACGATCATAGTCATTTCTTCATAGACATCGGCTCAGTTGATCCTAGTCACAAAATTTATCTCTGACGGTACCCACACCGTACATTCGACCTTTAACATTTTGATAGAATCCGGTCGGGTACGGAAAATACAGATGTTTATCGAGTCACGTGCCTTTTCGCGGGTGATTTATTTTCTTTATTTTTTTCTACTTTATGCATGTATTTTGAGGCAGATAGGTAGTTGTCGTTTTTGTATGTAATCATGTACATATTTCCATGCCGTCGTTTTCCTTTTTATCTTTGTTACTGACGAGAAATTTCACAAGAATATGAAAAGGATGAATTTCGCCATCGAATTTTGTCTTTGTAATTTTAATTTCTCCTAGAAGTAAATAATTTATAAAAAATAAATTGATGTTTTTTTGGTAGCCAGATATCTATAGCAAATATAAATTCATAAGTAAGATCACTTTGATTGATAACACCTGAGCAACAGCGGCGTCTTTCATACCATATGGAATTTTCACGTATAAGGGTCATGGCAGTCACTTTCTACGGAAGAAAACGGACGGATGAAATACATTTCGATACGGGATATATCAGTCAGTAAACGTTTTGCAGTGTTGGTCCCAGGTGTTGGAGAGTTCGCTCCTGTATCTGTAGTGTACTTGTTTTCTTCAACATTTTGAATTGATAAGGCATTATTTTATGTCGTAGCACATCTTCGCAAGCCAAGGATACCTTAATAAGCCTCGTTCACACGGGCAAAGTTCCTGTTACTAAGTAGGTTTGTCATAGAAAAATGTGCTTGCCTGAATGAAAAAAAAAATCCAAATTAAACTTTCTTTGTTAAAGTTTCTGTGACAAAGAAACTTTGACCGTGTGAATAAGGCTTTACGTACCCTTGGCCAATGGCATATTCGTAAATCGAATTTCTAACTGCCCCATCTCTTGGATGCGAACAACATCTATCACAGCCAATCAAATTACGGTATCCGTAACAAAATATTTTCAGCATAATAGGCGCTTTGTCGATAGAAAATATCGTGATAGACGGACACTCGGCGCCAGGTGTGTGCAACTATAGTTACGCACCGCTGAGCCATTTGGGGAACGTCGTTACGAGAATTGAAACAGAACAGAACAGATAACATCGTGGATACCGTTAGTTACCAAACAGGGTGGCTCGATATAGACTGAAATACTGTCTCAAGGAGCCATTAAATCCCAAACAACCAACCAACAACCAAACAGGAGTAGACGGTCAAGATTCACCAATTCATTAGTGTTTCTGAACGATCATGCGAAGTTGTGCAAAAACTATGTTTTGATACAGATCTTCTGATCTAAAAATAACACACCGGGGGAGCAATTCGCTGCAGCCAAAGGGCGGCGCTGTGGGAAATCTGATTTGCTAATAGGTCGTCAGCAAATGGTAAGGAACAAAGTGGGCTTAGTACCCTTGGCTAGCAAAGATGATCGTAGCAGAAGTTTCCCTGTGTTTATTTTGAGAGAAGTTTGTTTGTTGTTGATGATGCGGTTAGGTAGCGCATCACTGATTGGTATCAGTAATGATCATTTTAATATCCCCTTCGGAAGATGTGTCGTATTATGTCGTGGCGTTATCTGTCCGTGTAGCTTTAGTTCGTCCGTCTGTCAGTAAACGTTCATGTCCGCTCTACATCTCATTGATCAGTGCTAGGATTTATGTAAACTCAAGACACATGTTACGACGAAGATAATACCAATTTGGTTACCTGTGCTTTCGGCCGAGTCTGTACTATGCAAAGTGGCTATCGACCGAGAATACGATCGTAAGCATTACCAGTAACGCTAAATGGTACTATTGATAATGACTGTCGACCAAGCTGATACTGTTGTCGATTGTCTCGGTCAACAGCCACCTTTGCATGTATGGTAATTGACTGAAAGCACAGGTGGGAAATTGGTAAGGTCTACTCTGGGAATCGTGCTATAGGTGAGATAGAGCATGATTCGTCTGCAAGTAGGGTCGATAATCCAGGAGCTTTAGCGAGACCCAGTGTAGACCTTGCACGTTGCGAGGTATTTCATCCTCCCAGTTTGATCAGAGTGTTCGCTGTCCGCATGGAGCTAGCCGAGACCCTTAGCCACCCTTTCAGCGGAGAGCGAAGACTCTGATCAGACTGGGAAGATGCCAAGGTTGATTTGAGTCTACGCTGGAGGCACATACCACTTTGTTTGTATTTCGTCTTTAGGAGCGTTGAACTAATCCCGCAGGCACATAACGTCGAAATGGCGTCGTATTGACGTTGTTGAGACATTATGACGTCGCATCGACGTCAGTTCGATGTCATTTCGACATCCTGTGCCCGCTGGGAAGGCTAACGTATAGTCCAACAATCGCCTTTTATCTTGAATTTTAGCTGCAATGTAACTTTCATCTGCCATCGTCTCATTACGCATGTACTAAATGTGTATATTTGAGAAAATTCCACCTTCTAGCACCTCAGACACACCTGGTTAACTTTGTTTTCAAGGATGTTGCGAAACGAAAAAGAGCTGAACATTACGAAACGATAAAATCATAGTTACTAAACGACCTGGTCATCAGGTCGTCATCAGGTCGTTTGGTAACTATGACTTTTTCGTTTCGTAACAGCTCTTTTTCGTATAGTAACAACCCTTGTTTATACAAAGTTAACCAGGGATGTGAAAGGTACTCGACCCAATAGGTTACCTTTCACATGCTACAAGGTGGATTCGGCGATCTCTTGATCTTTCAACGGTTATTGTAAGACTTAGTGCGAGCGCACTGAGATGATGGCAGATGAAAATAAACATTGCATATTTCATGTGTCGAGACCGAATATAGGCGTTTAGTACAACAAATAAAGCTAACGCTCATAGTGCCAGGAATTTACGTCGGGCTTAGTCTTTTCTTCGAGCAGGCACATGACGCTTTACCGACGTCAAACTGATGTCGATATCACGTAATGACGTCGCATCTACGTCTGTAGGCGCCTTTTTGACGTTTTGTGCCTGCTGGGTGATATATAACAAAGTTCAAACAGACTCCTACTATGTACTAATCAACTGACTGATTTAAAGAATCATTTAAACCAATAAGTATGAGATGATTATGAATGAATGAATATTGTATTTACCTCAAAATTACAAAAAACAAATCCAGCATCATCCACTCAAAATTAAATCATCGTTGAGATAATGTCATTCCGTTGAATCAACATTGATTCTATGTTGATTGTTGATTCAACGTTGTGTGCCAAGTGCATTGGTTGGTAAATGGTGGTAAATAACCTAAACTGGCTATGTGCAAAACACCGAAGACTTTCAATCTGATGAGTGGACTCTAATGCATTCTGACCACGAAGAGATCGGGAACTATTCTGTGGGCCATCCTGAAGCCTTGAATTCTGAAGACCATAATGAGACGGTATAATTGAGCAGGCTGGTCTGGGCTAGAGGCATACATACACTTCCTTTTTTTTCTTTTGCGATAACAGTAATTCGAGATGGAAAAATTACCTGCCAGTGCAGCCGGGCGTCCTTAGTGAAGTCTTTACTGCTCCCGCTTCTAGACATAAGCGGTTGTGCGACAGATCTGACTCCACACCCCAAAAGTGCAGTTAGGTATACATGTATAGCTTCATGTTTAGCAAAAATATGGTATTGCTCTGACATATACGAATAAATTCAAAAACCGTGTGTGTTTGATTACTGCAGACTGGTCTTGGCACTCGCAGCTTTTTTTCTGACTTGATGTAAACATGGATGGATGGATGGATTGCAATTTCAAAAAAAAACCAAAAGGTTTTCTATTAAACGTAAACACTCATGTCAAGAAACGGAAACTGAGGTGGTTTGGTCGCAACTCAAGGTCCTCTGGCTTAGCAAATACAATTCTACAGGGCACAGTGAAAGGAAAAAGAAGAAAAAGATGGGAAGACAATATAAAGAAATGGATTTTGCTAGCTAAACTAGGGCAGCTGAAGACAGGACTAGGTGGAAAGGGGTTGTTGTAGAGTCATCTGTGGTGCACCAACGACCTTGCAAGGTTATGGGATATATTATACTAGACCAGCTCATGTTCATTTCAGTTTAAGCATCATCAGTATGTATTTTAGTTACATCGGGTTGTCATAGATGTGATTTGGAACTCCGAGTTATGCATATCCAGATCACCATGTGGACATAATCAGATTGTTCAGGCTTTGCTCAGATCGGCTGTGTATGAATCACATGATCGTATCTACCTTTTACCTTTTAGAAGACAATGCGAAGATATTTGAGGCTTGCCATTCAGTGTCAAAACCGAGCTGTCCACATGAAAAATCGGTAAAGTAGCATGCGCGTGAATTGTTACGCATACTTGTAAGATTGAAAATGCCTAGTAAACCCTTTTGGTCATCACAAATAATGAGACATTTCATTCTGACACACTACGCCAAAACAACGTTGTAGCGACGTGGATGCAAGGTTATGACGCTTTATCATTATCTATACAAGGTTGTTGCGACGTCATAACGTTGCATTGACGTCGTCACAAGTTTTTTAGACGCTGTATGCATACTGTGTTAAAAGAAGAAAAAAAAGAAGATTTTTTGCAATATTCGATTTTTCCATGCAGAAAATATTATGCCGTTATCAAGTAGCAGATGAGCACTACGCATTACTTAACAGCATGCACACATTCTCCATTCAAAGCATAATAGTTCGGAAAGTGGAGCTTCAGGTGGATGGGTAAACACTTCCAAGGGAAACGCCTCTGTCCTTTTCATTTGGAGTAAATCTTTTGGAAGGATTTCTTTCTCTAGGGAGCATAAGAATTCTCTAAAAATTGAAATCCCTGTAAAACGGCGGGAAACGTTGCTAACAAGCAGGTGAGCAGGTAGGTTTAAGCATAAAAGCGATAGTTCTAAGTCTTTCAAGTCGGTTACAGCCTTTAAGATTTAACCAGGCCCCACGGTTATAAAACTGTTTTGATGCTCAACTCAGCTGAGCATGAAATTTTACCTTCTAATATATGGCGATTTACAGATAAGTACAGTAACGTTTTATGTTGTTTTCTTGCTTAGTTTACCTGAGTATGAAATTTTCTCTGCTAATAAATATGAAAATGCCAACATAAGTTGGAATTTTCATATTTATCAGCAGAGAAATTTCATGCTCAGCTGAGTTGAGCATGAAAAAAGTTTTATAACCTCGGGGCCTGGCTCTCCTGGTGTCACAGACGTTGATGAGCGAGGTTTATTAGTACTTTCTCGGAGCTTGATGGTTCAAGATGTCATTATGTTACTGACAGAAAATTATGTGTACACTCCAATTATTTGGTTATCTAAAATCCAGTTACAGGGTACAATACAGGGTACAATACAATTCTGTCCACGACAAATGTATGACTAATTTAGTACATGTAAATAACTCCGGGTCTTAAAGAAATAAAATTAGGAATGAAAATGGCATGACATAATAATTATTATGAATTTGCAATTAGAATGCAGTACTTAGTCCCGTCTGTCAAAAAAATGAACAAAACGACCGTGTCTTCCGTATTTGCCGCCTGTTATATTCCTTTCCAAATGAAAAGATACCGACTGCCATTTCCCGTATATCTAGCGTAATCTGGCAACCGAATAAAAATATAATGACCCTGAATTATATTTATCTATTTGCACCATTTCAGAGAAAGAGACAAAATATGATCTCTCGCTATGAAAACTGAAGAAAAAGCCGAGCTAGCTCACCAGAAAATAAGAAAATGACTTACCCGCGAAAATGCACGCGAGTACATAAACATCTGCTTTTTCCAGTACCGCCTGTGTTTTCCCAAAATGTAAATAATCGAATGACAGTGTGGTATCTGTCAACTACATTATTAACGACTTCCGCGGCGGTCACTTTGTTAGCGCGAGGTTAACGGAGTACAGCGAGGCTATGACGTCACAAATCTAGTTACCGCGACTTTAACTGAACTGTTTTAATACAGTTATAATTTAATCAAAAGAAATCAGTTTTTCGGCGGAATATCTTATCTGACAGTTGACTTTTACCGATTTCCATCGCCTTTAGAAGGACGTCGGTTGCAGTAGATACGGATTTGTATTAAGATAGGCCCTCAGCTCATATAAGGAACTTCTTTATCACATAGATACAGAATTTTGGACTGCATGTTTGATAAAGCTTGGCTTTCAGTTTTTATGTTGCCCATCGGTCCGATAAAGGTTTTCCCGGTCGGATGCGTTTATCGGCTCGTCGTTAACATCAACGACGTCGAGTGAGATACTTCGACGTTAAATGGCGAGGGCGATGATGCAGAATAGAAAATGTCCTGTCCTTTCAGAGCTTCTATCAGCTTATTATCCATCGTAGACATAAAGTGTGACCAATCATTTTCTTAGTTAGATCGAAAGAAACACGTTGGTGTCAAAATAAATATGAAATGGCTGAATTTTTTGTTTCGCTACAAAACGGCAAGCGCTACAAGACTGGACGGGCGGGAAACATGTCAGATGGCGCAGTGATGCTGTTTGTTAGTAAGACTTATCGTAAGATCCCTCGTTTCATTAGACACTTGTCGTCAGTTGCCTGCCTTGTTTCATTATACAATAAAATATTACTCTCACACTCGGGTGTCCCTGCCGTCGTGTTTGCTGGATGCCCGTTTAGTCCTTGGCCTTCAGCAGTAGTAGCAAGTTTCCACAACTTTAAAAATGTTGATTTCTAGCAACTATTTCGAGACATTTTTTTCTTAACTAGAATCTATAAGATAAACAGATCAAAACGTGGGTTTTTCGTTATCGCCCGATTTATCAGCCCTCGACCAATATCGGACCTCGGGCAAGCCGAGGTCCGATATTGGTCGAGGGCGTATAAATCGGGTGATAACGAAAAACCTATGTAATAATCTCTATATCTTACACCTGGCAACATCTTTCTTATATTGGCAACCAGACTTTTTTCAATTTTTGACTAAAATTTTTATTTTCAATGATTAAAATGGACACGCACGCATGTCGAATATTGTTTGATAGCAGATCATGGGTTTGTGACGTCACTCAATTTTAATGACGTCACTTAAACCGGTTTTTGATATAGTTAATTTTCCATTTTTGGATGGGGACGTTCCACGTCGTCCCTCTTATGGAGTGTATATTTCTCAACTTATAAGATTTGCTAGAGTGTGTAGTCATGTAGATGACTTTAATGCTCGTAATAAATGTTTAACTGCTAAACTTCTTCAACAGGGCTATCGGTATCATAAGCTTAGAAAGGCTTTTTCTAAATTCTATCGCAGACACCATGAATTGGTTTCAAAATTTGATGTCGGATTAAAATTTCTTTTACACCAAGGCCTATCGGAACCAGAATTTTATGGTGACTTAGTATACAAATTCAAAAAGATTAAGGGTAGGACTGATTTTTCTGATCAATTCCGAAAAATAATAATACGTCACAAACGTATTGGCTATAATTTAAATGTTATGCGACAGTCTGCATGCTTAGTGATTAACCCAATCACGGTTGATAACTTTGCTGCACTCTTTAATTGCACACCGGGGGATCGGTCGTCAGACTCTATGATGGCCCCGACCTAAAGCTATATATTTTAGTTGGTTGGGACCGGAGCCTTTTTGTCTGTTGCTTGGTCCACCGGGGCTCAACTGGTGACCTTCTTTTGCTTCAGATTTCCAGTGGGGTTGTTTGGCAGGATAGGGATCTCCACCTGTCAGACGGCCCGTTGTATCTGTTGAGTCCTCGTCTTTGCTTCTTCATGGTGTTGAAATTTGATTTATGTGTTTACCGTGATGATTCATTGACGAGTTAGAGGGTTATCATGCGAACCGAACAACCAACTAAATGTTTTGTACCACTTCAGAAACTGAGGGTGAGGTTGGGCCTGTAAAATCGATTTAAGCCCCCCAGTAATTCATTACTGACCGTTCCAAGGCGGTAGTTCTGTTGTGGTTCTCTGTTGCCTGTTTTTGGTGTCAGAGTTTCTGTGATGTTTTACCTTATGTATGTTCTTATTATTTTTGGTTCGGTTTGGGTTGCTGAGTGGCCACCTTTTGGGAACAAGCAGCTCACTCGGTTGGCCATATGTTCTCTGTATCTTGATTATTTGTAATCTTAGTTGTTTCCAACTATGGTTTGAGGGCTGGATTTGGATTTTGAGTGTTTCAGTTCCTGGTCTTTGCATACTTTTTACTTTTGAACCTCGCTAGCAAACTTGACGCGCGTGACGTAGGAGGCTAAGCTGCATTTCGTTTTCGCCCTCTGGAAGATAAAATAGTTCAACTATCGTGCACCCATTTTAGGACCCGATAAACACAATGGGCTTATCAAAATTTACTTCCGATCACTGGTTAAAAAGTTAAAATGTTCCTGTTTTGAAGCCTAATCAGACTTGAGGGTTTAAATCCGCTAACAGTGGGTGAAAAATAATCCATCATGAGCCAGTTCATATAGGATAGTGAAATCTCACCCTACATGGACACTCATGATGGATTGTTATATTGTAGCATATCCAAAGATAGAGATTTTTTTAAATATACCAGCCCCGCCCTTCCCACTCCCACCCCCTTAACCCACCCCAGAATATCAAATGGTCGGTCTCTTAGTTCGTGTAATGACCCTGTAACAACGAGTGTATGTATTAAACATTGTAATCGAGATTTGTATTTTGTATTCCATTTAGTGAGTTAAGTCTTATATTTGATACTTACATTCATTTTACATTTTGTTTTTGAGCACGGTGCTTACTGTGAACAAGGCCAAAAGATTCAGTGCACTTTCAACCCAACCACGGCTTGCAGGTTTGCTTCCCTCTTCAAGCCAGGCAGCATGTCGGGCATCAGACTAAATGACGACACACTACGAAAAAATATCTGTTTCAGAAGTAAACTGTTACAGAAAGCTGGCGCCTGGCCACAGATGTCTTTTGTTTTGCTCATTGTTATCCACCTACTGCTTTTCTCTTGCTCTTGTATCAGACGGCATAATTTGACTAAATTCGCTATAGTTTTCTGTTGATTTTATGCATGTTAACGTGATCCAATACTGTTGCGTAATGTAACCTCTACTCGGCCTCAAAACCATTCTTGCTTCTTGGATGTGCATCGGAAACAGTGCAAGGTTCTGTACCTAAAACAAATTTAAGCCAAGGTTGCTATATTACATCATTCCAGGGCTATTCTTAGCCGAAACTACCTTCTAGTCAGACCCACCTTCTTTCCTGTGAATGCCTTCATAGCTGTTGAAGGCACTCGTATATGATTTCTATTTCCCGTACCAAGCTAAAACAGGAGCCAAATAGCTCAATGGGTTAAGCGCTGGCCTACTGATCTAGCGGACCGGGTTCGAATCCCGCTTGAGGGCGAGAATCTTTCCTACCGCAAACGGGGTTCCATTGCACACAGCCTTTCATTATCACATTCTCATTGTCCTAATATGACTGAAATACTGTTGAAAATGACGTAAAATCGCAAGTAATCCATCCATCCAAGCTGAAACGCCTGACTCGGATCCGGTCTGCTGTATTTGTAGCATTATAGTCACCTAGGTTTTTGTCCATTTTGCTTTCTGTTTCGTGTTGGGATTGAAATAGAAAATAGGTATTAGTATTGTAAAAAATTATATAGGCATGGCAGTGCAAAACTGATTATAGATGACAGTTTATAACTAACACAAAGATAACTTTTACCTGGATTTTACATTTTGGAATAGCAAGACATTCAGGAAATGAATTGTTATTAAATCATGAATCAAAGTGATATTTATGCATATTTGAAACGCATCATTCCTTTGCTACTCGAAAGCATGACATCCAGAGAGATAGGAAGAAAGGGTTTGATAATTATCACTCTTAATTTCAGGAATTCAAACTTTTATTTTCTTTCTACAAAATAACATATTATCTTCATTTACATTAGAATATAGAGATCATCATTGTCCAATTGGTCCTTTTTTACTGTTATGTCATTATTTCGTTTTGGTAGTACCATCTGCTCTTGAGACAATATCCGACGTAAACATAAATTACTTCCTTGTCACACCATATCTTTTTGTGTCCTCGAAAAAAAGTAAATTTAGACGCTCATTGTAATTATACTGTGTGCTTTTTAGACCCTTTTGAACAATTTCATCTACACACCAGTGATCATGTAAGTAATGTATTATTTATACTGTGGGTGTTACATAAGTATGCTTGCCTACCCTTTATTTAATAAATGCATCCAGTGTACATTACCTTGTACATGGTTGAACATTTGAGAAAAAGCTACCGTTTTCATCTGGTCTACATTACAATTTGAGAAAGAGTTGGAATAAATAATTGCTAGGTCGCTCTTCATTATGCAATAACGCACCTTCAGTACTACGTAAATTTTCAATAACGATGTTAATTTGTTTGATTATTGCGCAGAAAACTACCCTTTGGTCTTTCCTTATAAAAACACTTTTTAAGCAGCATGTACTTCTATTTTGTATTCTAAACTGTAAAGAACAACAAAAATAAGAAGTCAGGGAGATACCTTACTTTGTTATGGTTTTATGCAGATTTTTACATTTACCATAAATCACCACCTTAAATAAGTCTGATTAAGTTTAAAATGCCAGAACAGCTGTCTCAAATTAACACTCTCTGCTGAATGGTAGATGAATTGTTTCGGCTTTAACAGTTATCCAATAGTATCCTGGCCTCATACATGCATTAAATTTTAAAATGTTTTCTTATTCGTTTGTATTTCCGGTTTGTTCGAAGGCTGATAAAACAATACATGGGCTGTTACTGTAGAATGTTTATAAATAGTGTCAGATCTGTGAAATTTGCTCCAAATAGAAATTTGCCTCTATTTTAGGCACTGAAAGATATCTGGCCTGATGCTAAAAAATGCACCTTTTAATTTAACGTTTATTTGCCCCTGATTATCAGTGCCCTTGGACGGGCCAATCATTTTCCAGCTTCGGATTTCATTTCCTTTTGCATTCGGCTGTGTTGTCCTTATCTTAGTTGCACTATATAGTTCTAAAAGACTTAATATAATGTCTATTCGTCAGACACTTACCTTTATTCAGGAAATGCATGGCAGGTAAATCTTAGATATCATGGATATACTCCAGTTGGTTTAAACAGTGACCGTCTCTATGGAGATCTTTATTTGCAGTTCCTCTTTTGTACGACTTATATCAGCCGCGACGAGCTAAACCAAAGTGGCATGTGCGCCCAGCGAAGACTCAGACCAGCCTGGGCACCCGCCTCTTTGACAAGAGTCTTCGCTGTCCGCATTAGACAAGCTTGGACCCTTAGCTACCCTTTTACCGTACATCTAAGACTCTGGTTAACTCAGCGGATGCCCAGGCTGATCTGAATCTTCGAACATGCAACTTTGTTTTGTTGTGTCGCGGCTCATATACACTTACATAAAGTAGTTTATTAGGGTTTGACGTTTGTGAGATATCTTTTTCTGCTTCTTCCGCTTTCAGTGTCTTCGTTGGGCAAAGTTTTGGAATTGTGGTTTTTACGGGTACCTTAATTAATTTAGTTTTTTTTCTGGACTTCGGAAAAAAATATATTTGGAAAATGTCGGGTTGGTATCGCAGAGCAGAAGTTGTGTCGCAATTTGTAAGTGTTTGCTTTACCTTTGGTAATATCTACTATCTGTTATAGCAGTGTATATGAGTATGTTAATTTAACTAACGAATTTAGAAATATACCTTTACCAAATTTTGCGACAGACGCGCATTGCTAAATTTACTTTTTCATACGTTGAATACAAAAATTAAAATGACAAAGGTTTCGGCTGGCAAGAGATATTCCTCTCCGATCAACACTAACTGATGTAAATTTTAAAACAGAACAAACGCAAACATCAGACAAAAGACGTGTGCGAGGTCACTGCTGAAGCAGGCGTTCCACACCAAATCACCTCAATCCAAATTGCCCGACAAAGTCAACAAACAAAAGCATCAGAAAAAAAGAAATGGCTATTTCAGCGAAAACCTGCAACGAACCAAAATAATTCGAAAGGACGAAAATCGAACTCAGCTTGCAGAAACCTGTGTGGCTATGTCAAGGTAGTGCGTGTACCCATTTCAGAGTATTATAGAATATGCGAAAAAGGGGAAAAAAATTATGGGGTCAACGTCAGCCGAGGAGTGAATGACTGTTACACTTTGAAGTAAATGTGGTTAATTGCAGTTTTCACTGCATCAGACAACCTTTTCAAAGTGCCAGTTGTTGGCGTTTTTCGTGGGCCATGGGATCGGAGGATGACTCGCTGGAAAAGCCTGTGCATACTTGTGGTCTTTGATGCAAATGTTTTGCCAACGTTTTGGTGTTAGCAACACTGAAATTTGAAAAACTTACAATACATATTATTGTCGTACCAAATTTGCTTTGGATATTTCAATGAATGTTCAATGGCAGTCTATGGCTGTAAGATCGCTGAGAGTGTTGCTGTAACTTAAATAGTTTTTGTGTAGTTATATTTGTTCATGTTTTCAGGGCCAGACAGAAATTCCCTTTTCTGCAAAAAGGTTTTCTGATAAAGTGGACAGACTTTATGTGTATCGGCGTTACGATTTACCTAATTATTGTCTGCATTCCGATTATTTATTATCTGATTGTCGAATCGATATGCATGCATTAGACAGAGATTCAAATGGACGAGCACTCTATATTAGAACACAATTACAATGGTCCTTCATGATGATGATGTTTCGAACATGGACAGAAGAGCTGCCAATTGAAGTACATGGACAAGGTTTCCGCAGTTATGCATTCTCGTCCGGTACGTTTCAAAATAATTCTAGATTTGGTTTTTAGATTTACATTTTAGATAAGATTTTGCATTGTAACTAAACTTTCTTTTGAGAATGATTTAGCCGACGAGAAATAATTAGTTATTGGATAAGTGAATTGTTAGTTTAATACCTCCAAACATTTGAATACAACTGTCTTCAGATAGACCCTATAAAGATCACATCCTGAAAGTAAAAGTAAAAAGTATGCAAAGACCAGGAACTGAAACAATCAAAATCCAAATCCAGCCCTGAAACCATAGTTGGAAACAACTAAGATTACAAATAATCAAGATACAGAGAACATATGGCCAACCGAGTGAGCAGCTTGTTCCCAAAAGGTGGCCACTCAGCAACCCAAACCGAACCAAAAATAATAAGAACATACATAAGGTAAAACATCACAGAAACTCTGACACCAAAAACAGGCAACAGAGAACCACAACAGAACTACCGCCTTGGAACGGTCAGTAATGAATTACTGGGGGCTTAAATCGATTTTACAGGCCCAACCTCACCCTCAGTTTCTGAAGTGGTACAAAACATTTAGTTGGTTGTTCGGTTCGCATGATAACCCTCTAACTCGTCAATGAATCATCACGGTAAACACATAAATCAAATTTCAACACCATGAAGAAGCAAAGACGAGGACTCAACAGATACAACTTCGAAGGGTCAAACGTTTCAAGTTGTCTCTCTTTGAATTGAACAAATAGAGATTTTTGAGTTGCCTGAGATTATACCAATTCTTCCAATATGTTTTGTTTTCTTCAAAATGTAGTTGATTCATTTGCAACTCAGTCTTTTTATTATTGTATTAGTCTGAAAGTTATTTCCTACACTGTCATAACGCTTTTAATGTGTTAGATATTCCACTGAAACTCAATTCTTTACTTCACACTGACCTTGAAGGTGATAGTTTTATTCTTGTCTTTATAGCCTCCTATCTGACCGTGCTTTGGTATTATTTTAGCTCATGAATCTAATACAGACTAAATTTTCTAACAGATAGGCTTTGCTAGTAGAGTTTTATCATTTGAGATGTTTACCAACTAAACTAGGTAATTATTGCCATATGAACAAAGAAAACAGAACCATACCCTTGAAACATTTTAAAATAATTTCATTATTGCTACATCTTAAGAATTCTAAAATTTGTGTGACTGTGATATATGAAAATGATTTCTTTTTCCTTAATTAAAATGGTTTGTATGTCTGACATTTTCCCAACTACAGTCGGATTAAAGATTGGACCTGTCAATTTTTTTATTTTTCTTTAGTATTATAATACTTTTGAAACACTGTGTGATTTGTTTGTGTTGGTTTCATCGATTTCAGAATACGCCATTTGCAATGTAATCTGTCTAGAAGCTACCGGAGAAATAGAATCACCTTCTTTCCTTGGACAGCAAGCCACCGACACCTGGATCGAATGGAGAATGTATATGGATTATGATTATGGATATATTAAATTCACGTTTATTGACTATGACATTGGTTGTGGAAGCGGCACTCTTCTAGAAATTTTCTCCTTTCGCACATCGGTCAAAACCTACTGCAACCTGAATAAACCGATGGTGGATCTGAGGTCAAGTGGTAAATCTCTGTATGTGAGATACTTTCATAAGAGTTTTAATGACAATTACTTCTTAGAAGGATTTAAAGCTAAATATGAAATGATTCGTGTTCTTTCGCCATCGGACGAAACTCCAGAAAGCATTGTCATTCGCCGTAAGTTTGCCAAATATTCCCTTTCCTAATATGTTTCTTTTCTTTTAATTTATCAATTGGGAGGTTAAAGATTTCTACTGTATGTGCGCACAGCTACGGTAGCAGCACGTGCACGTTTAAGTTAGAACCTGTATTAACCCATATGCAACAAAGGTTTCCTGACTATCCGAATAAGCGATCATTTTTTTTACATTAGTGCTTATGGAGAACAAATATAAATTAACCAAAAAAAACACCATTTCTTGTTTTATTGTTTAGGCGCTAATAGCTTTTAGTTTCATTTTCTGATAAATTGGTGCTTTATTAGGCATGAAGAACACTACCATAGCTTCTGTTTGTTTCTATGGGAATACCAGTGTTGAAATGATCTTTTTTTTGTGTTCAAACAATGATTGTATGATATTATGAAAGAACTACTTCAAGGCTCTTATGGGATTAAATGCACATTTAATTCTGCATTATTTTGCATAATTTTTGAAGATGTAAAATAAAAACATTTGGTCATTTTGTTCAATGTGTGCATCGACTGCCGTTAATTTCACTATTATTTTACATCGTCCGACCGCGGAAATGTTTCCAATATCTGCCACCAGAGTCATTGTTGGAGATGCGGATATTAGGGGAAAAACATTTTGGAGCTACTGAATAAAGAACGAAAATACGAAAATAATTAGCAGGTTGCATCGTCCATGTGCAACGGTGTGCGTTCGAACAAAGTTACAAAAGGTGTTTGTATGTGTGTGTGCTTGAGAGGCGGAAAGCGAGGTGTTTAATTTTGGTCAAAAACGTTCCACAAACACATGGATCAAACTGTTTTAGGTGTGTCTTCCAATACACACGTAGTTGAAACAAGTCATTCTCGAAAGTTCTAGAACATGATTTTCTAATGGAAAACCCTGGTTGATTTTATTTAAATGTTTAATAATCAAGTGAATGCTTAAAATGATTTCCAAAGTATGTGTTCTCTACTTGGATATGATTGTTTTAAAATACTTTTAAGCTGTCATAACGGTGTGTAACTGTCCGCTGCACTCCCGCCCAATCTCCCAGGAGATTTTAAGCGTAGATATAAGGTTTTAGTGATAGGCAGTAAGCATTTTTTATGCTGTGTGCACACGCATTATCCCCCAAAACGTACATGTACCTGCTCAAGCTAAACTCCTTAACCTCACCATTACGTTTCTGAATCCATGTAACCGGGAGTTCAGTGTGTACTCATGTTATATCAGGAAATGGCATTTTGAAGGGAAGGGGTGTAGAATGTGTAGCTTAATTGCTGTTACACGCAAGAAGAGAAAGTACAGCCATGCTTTTAAGCATACATGATGTTTTCAAAAACAGCAGTCCAAAGGGCTCTATCTAAAACAACTTTTACATAACTTTTGATCTTTTTTTAAAAAGCAGATATATTTATAGAATTTAGTTTTGCATTGAAGCGGGTTTTAAGACACACAAGTTTAATCACAGTTGCGTAGTAACACATATAGAGACAAGGGATGCGGTCAATGCCTACAGCTTCTCTCTCAGCTGGTGTAGCATTACAAATTCATACACATTATGATAAGATAAAGAACTGCTTTGAAAAACTACAGGGGTTATTTAACCGTATATTTTTTTCCAAAACTGTGAAAATTTTCTGTCCTTTTAGATCGGTTTGATATTTTATTTTTTTATTTTTGCCTTTTTTTCTTCGTTTCTTTTTAAATAAGTTAAACATAGTACAGTTTAATAGTACGTACATCTTCTATATCAGTAAATAAAAATATTAGCAGAGTTTCTGCTATTGTTTGGGGCTGGTCAGCCATAATATAGGTTAAATGGTAATTTTGAATTTAAGTTGACTATATATATGCAGTTTCATTACGCATTTTCTCTTTTGGTCATTTGAAATCAATTTACGCACATTAATTGCTCTTAAGTCTGTGAACTAAACTACCACCAACAGAATAGCTAAATAATTAATAATCTATGATGCAGGATAAATCTGACTTATTAGACCGTGTCTTTCTGCATATCTTTTCACTTCCATCTATAACATGTTCCCTCATTATTTTTCTGTCTCATGTTATTGTTTATTAGCATATATAATGTCTAATTCAGTAAACGACGTTAGAAGTCGTGCGAGGTTATGTTCCTACTTCTATCAGCAATTATGATTCAGCCATTATACCTAACATAAGAAGCTATCATTGTGCAAAACAGGTAATTTTTACTGGTCTCCCAACTTATAACAACAACCAGCAGCAGAGAGCTGACCATCAGTTTGTTTTTCATTTCCTAGTCACGTGACTGGTTTTCCAGTATTCTAAAATATAAAAAAATATATACTACAATATTGGCCAAAAAAGTAAGAAGCAAGCCTTGTCAAACTAATTAGGTTTAACGGGAACCAATCCAAATAGTAAAAGGCCAAGATGGGCTACATTTGTTTAGGGATAAAGTTCATTAGAACAGAGTGAGTGAAATATTTTTAGGAATAGCGTTTGAGTATAATTGTGCTATTATGTCAGAAACAAATAAGCTGCAATGAAGTCAGCTGGCAAAAATAACTTTTGAAAATTCATAAGAGGACAATAACTGGAGAGTATAGCATATATTCTATTTAGTTTTCATACGACATATAGATTGTCTGTACTATGATAATGAACACGTAGTCGTGTTACCGAAACGGTAATAAGGAATCATTTGCCTTAACAAGTTCATCGTTGGCCCTAACCTATCATTTTGAATTCCATTAAGGTTTTCTTTTATATTCAGATCCTGGAATCAATTAAAAACTATAAATTGACCCTTTGCAATTTGTCACCAAGACCAAGGTGTCTATAAGAACTTTGACTTAGGCACAACACCGCATAGCCGCCCCCGTACTTTTCAACCACCACCACCAACAAAATATCTGTTAATTGAGCATAGTTATTGCGAAATTGCTGACTGAAGCGCCAACAGAGTATACTCAGCTATGTTGTTGTTAGGGCTTATGCCATTATTAATAACTATGCAGTGGTTGGATAAACTACGGTTGCTCTTGCTCTTTTTTCTTTTTTTTAGTTGAATACTCGCATTTCAACAGTCATGGTTTTAGTAATACTGCTAACAGCATACATGTAACATGATTTCTTTATATTTTGATCGACGTTTTACTCGAAAACGGCGACAAAAACAGTATACACACAGAAACAAAAGCCCTCTTTCGATATAGATGAAAAGCAATAAGCAGCATACGTAAATGAGAGTATATAAATCTTCTAAAGGCACTGCTGTTCCCTTTAGTCAGATTACTAATGAGGCGTACTTTATTTAGGCCTGCAGAACGTGCATATTTCGAACTTCCATTTACAGCTGTCGGAGTAAATAAAATTAATATGTCTATGCCGATTATAATATACTCCTCTCCAAATGTTAAGCATACTTTCAAAAATTTACCAGGATTATTGGAAATCATAATCTTCAGTATGAAGGTAATTGCATTCTTGCATCAGCACCAATAAAAGCATTGCAAAATACCGAATTTGAATTGATTTGAGTAAGCACTGCATAAAGCGGGCACAGAAAAAAATGCTTAAAATATTCACATATTCGAAAGAAAAAAAATGCTTCGTTTTAATGACTATTAAAGCATAAACTTCTCATTCGCAAAAAACATTTAACGTCACAAAACGTTAAAATGATGTTAAGAAAAGTCAGTCAATTCGTATTACAGCGGTTTTGTTTCTTCCCAAAATGTTTTTTTTTCTTTTATGTCTGTGCTCGCTCTTTGCGGCCGTTACTTAAATTCAAAGTTGCAAATTTTACAGTGACAAATAATTGATGTTTATGATAGAATACATTAACTTCCACAGAAAATTAGAATTCAATTGTTATTATCCCCAATTATCTTGCTATCTTTTTTTTAACATTATGCTAAACTTTTGACGAAAGGTATATTTACCAGAATTGGCATTTGTTTACAGGTTCGACGCCTATTAGCGGATTGGATACAGAAGAAATATTAACGACTCAACAAGCTACAAAAGGTAAACGAGGAAACGATACGCCTTTTCAGTGTCAAGTACATGGGATATTAATTGAAGTGTCAGAATGGAACTATAAGTCATCTAGTTATAATTTTAGAGGTTATACAAATCGAATAAGTCATTGTCGTTAAGCAACATACATCGAGAAGAAATGTTTTTGACGTTTCAGACATTGATGTAATGTCATAAAGTGCAGTTAAACCGCTCTTTTGTCCTTTCTCAATAGCAAAATGTCTTCATCATTAGTTATGAAGTAAAACCAGTTACCCATATATTCCAAAAGCGATTTCCACTGATTACGAGCTCATTTGTCGAAGTGTCCTTGCAACTGGCTTCATTTATCATAAGTCATTAACAGCTGCGTCACACAAAGGCTATCAGTATAGGCTAACGTCCTTTATTACGTAACCTTAAAATTTGTGGTGTAAATAATTGCCTTATCCGGTTCGAGGGATTGCATACAACATAGAATGTCCCGATCAGACTGCTCTCAGAAGCAAGCAACCTGACCTAGACACACTCTTTGCTAAGATGAGTTGAATTTTTTGTCAGAATGCCTCGAATCATTATGTCATATAACGTACAACAGTCAGACATTGGGATTCCATATTCGTTGTCAGTGTACATTAAAATTAAGATATTAGCTGTTTCACATCTATACTCTTCCTTACTTCTCACACACGCCTACCAATCGCTCTCATTCGAAACCACGGTTCAGAACGCGAATCCTTGAGAGGAGTTCCCGGTTTTGCAGGAGAGGAGCCAAAATCGTAAACAAATTTGACATCGGCATAAGGTTTGAGGTATTTATTTTCTCTGAAAACTATTTATGCAAAATATAAGAATGTTATTTTGTCACATATAGATTGTTTCTTTGTCACATGAAAGGATTAGGCACATGGTCATGCATTATTCCAGATATGCATTTAGTACGGCGAAGCATGTGTTCAAGGTCAGTCTAGGCGATATATACATGTAGGGAAAAGTCGCATTTTCTTGAACAGAAGTAGCGCAAATGATTTTCCTGCACACTGAAAAATGCGTGTAAGTTAATGGGAATTCGGAAGGTATATTTATGACCACTGACTGTAGTTTAAGTGTACTTTGGCCACTGACTGTTTGCTTTAAGATGTCAGATCGTTACCTAAAATCCCAAAGACTAGCTGACATAATGCAAGAACATTGAAAGTACCAAAGCCAATCGTCCGAACTTATAAACCATTGTAGCATTGACAAGACAAAATTATTTGGATACAAAGACATTGAGACTCCGAATGTGTTATCAGTGTACACTTGAACTATGTATTTAGTTGTCAGATGTCTTGCAAATATACTCTACCTCACACCCCGCAGACTTGCTGACATGACGCTTAAGCGGTCAAAGTACGAAAATGTTAAGTCCAAACTCAAACACAGCAGTTACGTGTAGGCCTGGCCCGAAAGTTATTGACTTTTTCATGCTCAATTCAGCTGATCATAAAATTTTACTTGCTAATAAATAGCTTTTTATTGATAAGCGCACCTGTTTTATTTGTTTTTCTTGTTTTGCTCAGTTTAGCTGAGTATAAATTTTTCTCTGCTTATGAATATAAAAATGCTAACAATAGTAGACATTTTCATATTTATCAGTTTATCAGCAGAGAAAATTTCAGGCTGCGCTGAGTTGAGCATGAAAAAGTTTCCTTTTATTTCAAGAAGAAAATAAGTCGATATAAAAGATAGTTATAATATAGATGTTTTTCGATAAACAGCATGCTTGGTGGCTAACCGAATCAAAGTTAACAGCTTTGCATACCTCTTCGACTGCACAACGGTGGGTTGGGCCTTGGACTTCTTGATGGCGCCAACCTAAACCTAACATAATAGTAACACAGACGGTTGGCACCTGACACCCTTAGTACTAGGACGTCTTGAGTCAGTCCCGATGTGGTTTAAGTGGTTGGTTTCTTCTGCTTCAGAATTTCAATTTTGCTATTTTTGTGAGTCATTATGTTTTTAGTACACTTTTGAACTAGGAATCGTCCATGCAAACCGATCGCAAACCGGTTAAGTCCCCCCACAGTAATTTCATTACTGGACGTCCCAAGGCGGCACTCTGTTTTAGTTACTCTTGGTTGTTTTATGTGTTATTTGTTACTATGCCTGTTATTGATATATTGTTTATGATGTTAAGGCTAGCCCAGTGACCACCTATATGGAAAATTGCTGTTCACATGGCTGCCGCTGATTCTGCCTTTGGTGGTGACTAACTTGTTGTCTTTTTCCCATATTGTATCTTGGGTTGGATCTGGAATTGAATTATGTCAGTTTCTGAGAATCTGCCTTTTTACTGACAAAAACTTACTTAAGCCGTTTTGCCCATTTTTTTTTCGAATCGGGCATTTATAAGTATTATTATGTATATTTGTGCAAAACAATTGGAGATACAAGTGAAAGTGTTGTATAATTAATTCCATTTGAACACAAACTAGCTTCTTATGTTTTTGTTGGCAAGTGCCTTGTCTTTCAAAAATGAATGAAATCTTGAAATTACATATCAGAGCAATATGCACAATACAAAATATGTCAATTGCCAATTTCTTTTATTTTCCTTTTATTTCATTGTCTTTTAAATACATCTGTTTTATTTCAGTTTGTTCTCGGGTTTTCCAGAAATGCTACATCTTCATGCTGCTAACACCTATGTCGGGCTCATGGCTCGATTTTGACTCCGATGTGTGTGGAGCTAACGCTTGGTCGCTAGTGAGTCTGCATTCAAGGGAGGAACAGAACTTTTTGGGATATTTTGTCATGTCCTACCACTTTCTTTCAGAGTTGCAAAGGAATAAGGCTTATATTGGTATGGCTTTTAGAAGCATTACATAAATTGCTACGTGTAATTTATAAGAGTATATCTATCACGCATTGGCCTTGTAAGGTGCTAAGGTACCATTTCATGGTAACTCTGCCATTTTAACTTTTGCCTCCCTCCTCAGTAGAGGTAATCTTTTAAAAGAAAAAAAAAACTTCCCTAGGATTATTTTTTTACTGTAAAAGTTGACCTCTTTTGGAAGGTATAATTCTTCCAGAAAAGCAAACCGGAAATCGCCAAAAAGTTGTTCCCTTTTGTTAAATGGTGAAAAAATGTAGCTTTGCCATAGTCCAGAAATACTCAAATCTACCAACGCATTTGCCCATCCTGAGCGGCCTTTACATATTTTTCACTGATAATCAGTCTTGGGTTTAAATTGCAATATCAACCACAGTGCCCGTCTGGGAGTATTTGACACGAACAACAACGTTTCTATCGAGGCCTATGCTAGACGTGTTTTGCAAATTTAACATTTTTTCGGCAATACAGCTATTATGGGGAAGATTGTAAATAGTTTCCCAATTTCAGCTTTTATGTTGCTATTTCATGGCAGCAAAACCAATTAAATAGTTAGCCCACTGTAAGATGTTTATCACTGTACCTTATTACTAACTTAGACAGTAAAAATTGACTTTTAATAGCCAATTACGCCAAAACGCTGGATTAATTGGCACGAGAAACATTTTTTTTATTTGTCTATGTTTTAGAGGCTGACATAACATCTTTATTGAAGGTAAATTTCTTTCCTAGCAATATGACGATTGATTTGTTTCTCTTACCCATTTTTTTTTTTTTTTTTGTTCTTATCGCAACAATGCTAGTTAGGAAGTTGGGAAATAATAATATATCTGACACAGGCCTACACATGTACCTGAAAAAAATCACAACTGAGCCGCGACACGACAAAACCAACAAAGTGGCATGTGCAACGAGCGCAGACTCAGATCAGCATGTGCCTCTGCTCAGTATGATCAGAGTTTTGGCTGTCGGCATGAAGGTAGCTGATACTCTTAGATATACCCTTGAAGAGCACAGCAAAGGTTCTAATCCGACCTGGCGGATGTCGAAGCTGTTCTGAGTATTCTCTAGACGCAAATGCCATAGTAGTGGGTTTTTTTTTTCGTTGCGGTACCTCTGTCATTTCTATGAGTATATTAATTGGAATATTTACTATATGAATATAGTTTATTGTTCCTTTTCAAGCCCAGCCAATTACATTTACAGCGCCTCACAACCTTAGGCAATGAGCTGCGACACGAGAAAACCAAAAATGTCTCAGCTCAGTCTAATCAGATTGGCGCTTAAAGATAAGCTAAGGGTCCATAGGTCTTATAAAAATTTTAAGAACAGGTTTGATGTGTAACCGACAAGTCCACTTTTTGCTAACGTTGTCTGCCCATTTTAGCACAAGTTAAACCTATTCTGCTAAAGCTGACTACTTACTGATATAACACCTTATCGTGGCAGCTTTGATATTAACAGAAGCCATCTCTGCAGCAGATGCCATTTTAAACCCTACATTAAGCTGATTTAACCTTCGCTGATTTGACTGTCATCAGTTTGGCACAAAGGCGTTGGAAGAATCGGAAATACTAGTCCAGTCTCTGAACAGTCCGGTCTTGGTCTACAGTGTTTGCACAGACATTCCTGTCTAAATATTTAGTGAGATGGTGCAAATTATATAGATCACTTTAGAACATTTGTTTGCTTGTAAGACCAAATTCATACCTGTGTGTATATAACACTTTACGTGCAAATCCAAGTATATGCATGCACATGGTAAACAGTAAAATGAATGAGATGAACAGGGAAATAAATCAGAATCGCATTATATCTATGCAAAGAGATATATCAATAAGCATCAGTTCTAGAAAGCCTAAACTGCCATGGTGAAAGCCTGTCAACAAGATAGTTTTAAAACTGTTTCTCAAGACCGTGTATTGCTTATATGCCGTTTATTCAAGGTCTTCTGAATGGGTGTTTTAGGTTCAGTTTCCACAAATATCTAGTTTAGTTAAGAAACCAGTTTCAAATTATTCATCAGCAGAGTATTAGCATTCGGATCATGAAGTTCAGAATTTGGCCTTTTCTATGCTTTCATTTTAAGGAGTCATAGGATGGCTTCTAAGCATGAATTTACGCGCAAATAGCCAGGTAAGAGATTTGGAACCGGGCACTGATTGTACATGCATAGTAAGCTAAGTCAAACAGGTGTGACATCCCTTATTCAGTGAATAAACATTACCACCACTGAACTAGAAAGTGTAAACAGCTTCTAAAATTCGTAGAAGTAAAAAGTATGCAAAGACCAGGAACTGAAACAATCAAAATCCAAATCCAGCCCTGAAACCATAGTTGGAAACAACTAAGATTACAAATAATCAAGATACAGAGAACATATGGCCAACCGAGTGAGCAGCTTGTTCCCAAAAGGTGGCCACTCAGCAACCCAAACCGAACCAAAAAATAATAAGAACATACATAAGGTAAAACAACCCAGAAACTCTGACACCAAAAACAGGCAACAGAGAACCACAACAGAACTACCGCCTTGGAACGGTCAGTAATGAATTACTGGGGGGCTTAAATCGATTTTACAGGCCCAACCTCACCCTCAGTATCTGAAGTGGTACAAAACATTTAGTTGGTTGTTCGGTTCGCATGATAACCCTCTAACTCGTCAATGAATCATCACGGTAAACACATAAATCAAATTTTAATACCATGAAAAAGCAAAGACGAGGACTCAACAGATACAACGGGCCGTCTGACAGGTGGAGATCCCAGTCCTGCCAAACAACCCCACTGGAAATCTGAAGCAAAAGAAGGTCACCAGTTGAGCCCCGGTGTACCAAGCAACAGACAAAAAGGCTCCGGTCCCAACCAACTAAAATATATAGCTTTAGGTCGGGGCCATCATAGAGTCTGACGCCCGATCCCCCGGTGTGCAATTAAAGAGTGCAGCAAAGTTATCAACCGTGATTGGGTTAATCACTAAGCATGCAGATTGTCGCATAACATTTAAATTATAGCCAATACGTTTGTGACGTATTATTATTTTTCGGAATTGATCAGAAAAATCATCCTACCTTTAATCTTTTTGAATTTGTATATGCTGGCGCCATGCGGACAGCGAAGACTCTGATCAGACTGAGCGCATGCCCATGCTGATTTGAGTCTTCGCTAGGCGCACATACCACTTTGTTGATTGAGTCGTGTTGCGACTCAAATGAACTTCGTTTAGGATGGATGGATGAATGTCTTGCGGGTTTACGACCTATTTAACAGTAGATTTTAATTTCATTTATATCAGGACAATGGAAGGATGATAATGAAAGGCTGTCTCAGTGTGTGCAATGGAACCCCGTTTGCGCTTGCAATGATTGCCGCCTCCAGCGAATCTGGAACTAGTGACTGCTAGATCAGCAGGCCGGTGCTTATTCGGGACTCCTAAACTTGGCCTCTTGTGGGAGTTATGTGATAACAAATTCCACCAGTTTTTTACGTAGAAGCAAAAATGTGCACAAATAATCTTTCGAAATATATGAAGCAAATAGTGTCATTTTTTATATTTTGGCTAGCTACGAGCAGAACCATAAGTTTTTTAGTTTGCAGGTGGTATTGGAATTGCGAGTTGACCGGGCGTGGTTACAGTTCGTCATTCTGACACTATCTGTACAATATACAATATACTTTGAGAAATAAATCTTTCTTACAGGTTTACAGCGACAGGTGTCTTCAGATGGAGGTTTCTCGTATCAGTGGAGGGATAATACAGCGGTTACATTTAAGTCTTGGTAAGTACTTGAATACTATTTTATCATTTTCTCACTTACCACAGCGTACAGAAAATAGTCATCTTTGTGCTTTCAAGACAGTAACAAATCTTATCCCACACATCTAGTCATGTGGGATAACTAAACGTGAATTCGTTTGAATAGATCTTTTTCACATAGTTTCTGCGAATGCGTATACCGCTCACGTGACCGTTATTTCCTGATAATAGGCGAGACTTTACACTGAGGGGGCAGCTGGATTTGAAGCCATTGATACTTCCTGTGTAATGAGTGACAAATAATTGTTTTTATTATCTATACCCACATTTCTGTTTGTCCTAATGATGCCTTATTTACTATTTTTAATTATCATAATGATTTAAAGCAAAACTTATAAATACTTGAATTTAAATTAAAAATTGCAAAGATATGCAGAAAACTCAGAAAAATGTGTACGACTATACAAAAATCAAGTCGCGAAACGGATCAATTCGAAATTAAGGGATCAAATATAGAGCATTTACAGCTGTATTTATCAATCTATTAATTTATTTAAAGATGTCTCCGTTTTCTTTAAATGAAGTCTGAACTTAAAGAGAATCATTTATATATGAGGTTGATTTTTTTCTATCTTAACCAAATAAATAAGTGAAACTAAATATTCACGAGATGAAATAATCTCCCAAATAAGCGTGTAAATCGTCTTGTGTTATATTTTTTGCTAATTATCAGAAGATTTGACATACACTATTACTTATCTATTGACAATAAATGCAATTCACGGAGCATATAATAGGTTTACAGTATGCTTTTTTTCTGGTTTCGTCACCAGATATTGTCAGGGTCACTGACGAGGCTTTATTAGCCGAAACTACGTAGTCTGGCCCATGTTCCTACTTCTGTATGTATTCTCTGTTCTTCAAGGAACTTTTAAAGATTTTAATTTTACCTCACTGCAGCTGGTGTTGTGCCGTGTGGCGGCCGTAAAACGTCTCCCCGTACATCATCCATAGTGCAGATTTTATTTTATTTACATCCTTTGAGATCAGAGGATAGATTCTGAGAAATCTAAAATTTGAGATCGATTTAGACTATTATTCTAGATCATCGTCACTTATATTATTTGGATCCTTTTGAAACTAATCAGTCTTTGAATCGACTGTCCAATTAATATTATGAATTTACAGTATGCTTTTTTTTCTGGTTTCGTCACCAGATATTGTCAGGGTCACTGACGAGGCTTTATTAGCCGAAACTACGTAGTCTGGCCCATGTTCCTACTTCTGTATGTATTCTCTGTTCTTGAAGGAACTTTTAAAGATTTTAATTACACCTCCCAACAGTGCTTCACCTTTTAGTCGGTGATATTGATATCGAATAATTAGCAGGTACTTGCCAACGGTTGATGCCGACTATCATCAAAAACAAACAAACAAATTGTTTTATGCTTTTAGTGAAAAGTAATTTGCCAAAGTATTTAATTGATTAAAAACTAATTTATACATACGTTTTGTATCGCGAAGCCGATGTATGCCTTCGCTATTTGTACTTTAATTTTAACAAAAGCTTTTTTTTTATCCATGAACAAATATTTATAACTAAAGAATATTTCGAAAACTCAAAGGCCCCAAAGTTCTATCGGCATGCAATATTGTATCGTGAGGTATCGTTGCAAGCTTTTCACCGTAGTTTCGTCATTGCAAACGACCGTGACTAGCAAGCTTTAAACAAGTAAAACACTACCGAGTTCCACATAAAAAGGGTTTGAAAAAGTATTTGGGTCATTTAAGTTGGCAACTAAAGTGACCTACTTTCGGTTTAATAAAATGGTAAAAATACAACGTGCAAGACTGGAACCCTTTCCATTGTCTTGCTATTGTTCACATTGCATTGTTCACCAGGAAACCAGAAAAGAATATTGCGTTTTATTGAGCGATTTGACATTTTTGACAATTATGTTCTCTCAACTTTTGGCCGGCTATCTGACACAATATATGCCCATCAACCCACATTTTGTCACCATTCGTGAATGTTGAACCGCTTTTCATAAGGATTTGCGTTGAGGCGATTTCATCACAGATAGGACTATTGAGACTTTAGGGAATCACAATACATATTCCATTTAAATGGTTATTTCGCATTACAAATATTCAAATTTCTGACACAAACCATCTCCTTATGCAAGGCCAGACCATCACTGCCCCTCATATCTTACAGGTATATATTCGTTTCTCTGTTGAAGAGTAGTCGGCAAGGAAGATAACAATGTGAAAAAGGTTTATTTCTTTGCTCAACGGCTTCCCAGACACGATTGAGAAACATTCATTTTTCAAAATAATTGTCATTTAATAATTTCCCTCTAGCTTACCAGCTATCGTACCAGTTCCTCGGCTTTGTTTTATTTCCTATCTGAGGTGATCATGTTATAAGGTAATTCTCTTAGTCTTTAGAATAGTTCGTTTTAAGGTTAGAGCAAACAGGCAGCTGAATAATCATTTTAATATTGGTAAGTGAGAAATAAAGTCAATCCAGTGGAGATAGGGATCCAAACCCTCGGGTTTACCGATCAAATGGGAAACAAGGCTTTGCCTCATTTCTCACTTGCACGGTTGGCCCTCGGGTTGGGATATCCTTTTCCTCTCTTTGCATCAGTGATAGATTCTATTCATCCAAATGTAATACATATCATCTCAATGATTTAAAATCGCGAGTTGGTATGTCAGTTCGAGTAATGAAATTGAAATTTACCATAAAAACTCTAAGTTTATTACAGATAGATCCAAGCAAATAATGTATACTAAATAGGACCACGCTGTTTACTTTTCAATATACATCCTTTCAACGCATTATAAAATTGCCCATTTAAGGATAATTACAAAAAAATGGTTTTGGTTTCTAAATTTTCGATTTCCTACGATATGTGAAATTGATCATGCCACAATCTCCTTATTGTCAACAAGGAAAAGAAATGTTGTCGAAGATAAAAGAGTCATGGTGCCTTAAGTATATAAGCGCCGCGACACGACAAAGTAAAAAGATGTGCAATGATCAGGAATTAATACAATCAAATCCCACATTCCGCTCTCAAAACCAACAGAGAAAGAAGCACATACACACAGAAAGTACCATAAGTTTACGAAAGATACACACAGTAAACCATATGAGCAGCTCTTTCCTAAACAGATGGTCATTCAGCTACCCCAGTAACAGCATCAACATCTATTTTTACTTATTGTTTTTAATTTTAATTACAAAACAAAAACGCAGATTGGGCAATTATAAGGGCGACAAAACGCCGGAGACCATAGACAATATACAAGCGGACACAGCACAGTAAAAATCAAAGAACCGCAAGAGAAGTACCGCCTTGGAACGGTCAGTAAAAGATTACTTTTTTTTTGGGGGGGGGGAGGGGGAAGGGGTTAAACATATTTTACTGGGCCCAAGCCTCGCTCTCTGCTTCAGTAGTGGTTTGAAACATTCAGTTAGCTGTTTGGTTCGCATGAAGGTTTCCTATAAACAAAGTGACGTGCGCTTAGCGAAGACTCAGATCAGCCCGGGCATCCGCCCAGTCTGATCACAGACTAGGCTGTTCGCATGGAGATCCGCCCAGTCTGATCACAGACTTGGTTGTTCGCATGGAGGTAGCTTAGACCCTTAGCTATCTTTTAAGCGCACAGTAAAGTCTATGAACTGACCGGGCAGTGGCTCAGGCTGCTATTAGTACTTCTGGGCGCACATGCCACTTTGTTTGTTTCGTCGCGCCGCGACTCATAAGCATTTTCATCGTTTATCCAGCGGAAACAAACGTTAAGGCTCCGTGGCATTTACGTCGATGCAGCGCCATGACGGTGGTTTGACGTTAACGCCACGTTGCATAAACGTCATATGCATGCGGTAATAAGTCTGCTTGTTACGCGGAGGTTTTGCATACGGTTGACACGGGTGTAGGGCCTTATGCGTCGCCAGGACGGCGGAGGGTGACTTCCGGTTAAAGGGTTATCGACCAGTGTATTACATTAACAAGGAAACTCTAACAACGTTAGAATTTTTGGAGTTTATATATATATAGTAATGTAAATTCTATATACAGACAATACAATTTACAACTATCATAATTACAATAATATACAACACATATCAGTTCATGTCGCTGGCCCAAGTAAGGTGTTTGTTTCAAATCTGTAATTGATTTGCGTACAATACGCAAATAGATTACCGTCTGACGTCAACACCGTACTCGGCTCAGCGCCATGAACTAAAGGAAAATACAAAGAACAAAAACGTTAACTGAGCTCATAAAAAAAATAAGGCCTTATGCTGGTTGAATTCAATTTGGTCGCTCCCTGGATCCTACCATGGGCCAGTCCACTTATATTATATCGCGCACGCACTTATATACTGGTAGCTCCCTGGATCGTACCAGGGACCAGTCTATATAAAATAAGAAACACTTTAGTGGACGAACACTGTCCCACTTTCACCTCCGCAGCAATCGCATCGACGTAACCGGCCGACTTCGCCTATATTTTGTGCTTCCCGCCTCGGCTAGAAAACATACACAAGCGGCGTTGTAACTGCCTCTACACGGGTTAGTATTAACCTGTAGATGTATATAGAATCTCCAGGTGAGACGTGGCTCTTAGCCCATACAGCTGACTGCCGGACTTGGAGTGCCCATCAGGTCTTAACACTAAATCACACGACAATATAACATCCTTCGTCTTAGAATTAAAAAGCCACGTCTAATTTTTCAATAATAGATACGAGTATAAATACTATGCGCCCCAATTTTTTAAATCATGCGACTCGAATTAAGTATGCAGGTATTCACCTTAAAATCATGCAACACGTTGTACAGTGAAAACTGCCACGTGAGGTATTTACCAATAACCCATGGATGACCTAGCCACAATTTCCGTAAATGTTTTATTACCACAGTTACCCTAAAAACTGTAGCCCTACTGATTGAAAGGATTAATATAATTTCGACGACATAGTCGACGATCCAATTCGATCCGATTCGATTCATCCGATTCATTTCGCAACATAGGTTTTGAACTTTTTTAGATTTTAATTGTACCTCACTGCAGCTGGTGTTGTGCCGTGTGGCGGCCGTAAAAAGTCTCCCCGTACATCATCCATAGTGCAGATTATATCTTATTTACATCCTTTGAGATCAGAGGATAGATTCTGAGAAATCTAAAATTTGAGATCAATTTAGACTATTATTAACTGTGTCCATTTACGTTTGAGCAAATCCATTTGCTCAAACTGGCTCTATGATTTTGGATAAGGCATTTGTTGGTTCAAAATTTGGATAAATGGCTCTGTACTGTACTTTAGTTAACTGATGAGTAATAATTAGAATTAGATCTAATCCATATTTATCCAAAATTTGGATAAATCAAATAGCCTGGGATAAGAAAACACCCTGCCTATGCCTTATAATGTATGAAAATACATGGCCGAAAATTTTATCCAAAATTTGGATAAGCGACTGTGCAGGCAATACAATGCAGCGAACACACAGACTGAAATACATTAAATTTTATGTTATCCAAAATTTGGATAAAACCAAACCAGCTGGGATAAACAAACATCCTGTCTTGCCCCACACTATATGAAAACACACGGCCAAAATTTTTATCCAAAATTTGGATAAGCAGGAAATGCAGTACAACGAATGCGCAGAAATTATTTTATCCAAAATTTGGATAAAACCAAACTAGCTGGGATAAACAAACATCCTGTCTTGCTCCACACTATATGAAAACACACGGCCAAAATTTTTATCCAAAATTTGGATAAGCAGGAAATGGAGTACAAAGAATACGCAGAAATATTTTTATCCAAAATTTGGATAAAACCAAACTAGCTGGGAAAATCAAAACCCCTGCCTTAAAATACGCTGTTCCAAAACACAGTTGTAAGTTTTATCCAAAATTTGGATAAAACTTTTAGTAAAAATACGAAGTGAATGTCATCAAAGGTTTATCCATAATTCGGATAAACCACATTATGGTTATTGCCCAAAAAATCATGAACTAAACTATGTCGAAATACAGACGAATAAATTGTATAAGAATCTTATTTGAAAAAAAATTAACGTCTTTGTACACTTAACTTGTTCTAATTTTGTCATTTAATCAATTAGTATAACTGTCAGAAAACAACTGTTTCTAAGTGTTTCAGCAAAATATTTTTATCAAAAAGGTGTTTGATCTATTTTAGTGTTATTATTTAATTTTTATTTATTTATATTTATTTTTTCTTTGTTTCGATTTAGATGCTATGCGAAAAGTTGCTCGCAAAAAATGGCGACTTATGTTTCATCTTTATTATAGTGAGTACATTGTAACTGATTAATGACGCAGTTAGATAATAAAGAATAAGTATGTATGCATAAGACATACATAAGACATGCATCGGTGGTCAGGTTTTGTTTTCAGTGAACGGAAATGGGATTTAGACCGTAAACGTGCATATGAATTTAATTCTGTATTAATCATTCAAAGTATTTGTATCTAGATTTTTCTACAAAAATTTTTTGACTGAGTCCTTAGTTATAAATGCATGCCAAAGTCCATTACATATAGATTTTTAAGTTGAATCACATTAAATTAGAATGCAGGGTTTTTTTTTTCTTCTTCTTCTTCTTTCGTTGTGTTGTGCGATCTAAAATGACAAAACATACGTGTTAATGACTGTATAATATATGTTTATGTAATTTATAAATTTTCTTTCAGAATCTGAGTCTCGGAGTCCGGTATCGGACTCCTAGGCGCTCATACGAGGATTATCTCCGGGCCCAGCATGTCTCAATATGGGTAATATATGTCTCAAATGGAAATACACAGTGATCGTTAAATTGCTATTAGATTTTGATCTTTTCTCCGTATATCGCCATTTGTACAAGCGGTATTACGGTATGACCAAAGGTCATACTAAAACTGACCAAAACTGAAATGAATTACAAAGCGGGATCACAGTAATTGTTGGTACTGTAAATAATAATATATTGTTCTTATTTTTATATTAGTTATTCATTTATCATATTTTATATTTTAATATATTTGTTTATTTGTCAGTCTATTTGTTTAACAGTGGCGAGGTATTGTGTTTTCCCATTGGCCGTCCGTATGTTCGCCCGTCCGTTGCACGTAAGAGAAATTGTGAATAAAATATGTGTAACTACTAACCGCTAATGTACAGTGATTAACATACTACAGGGCCCCGAGCCATTCTTAACAGGCCAGGCTCCGGGTCCGGTACCGGACGCCGAGACTGGCAGGCTAGGGATCCGGTACCGGAAGCCCGAACCACTGTTTTTTTTTAAATTGATATCGAGACAGTAATGATATATTTAGTCCCCTGTATCTCAGGAATTCCAGCCTATGGAGGTTCACCACCCGCCTGTCACAAGAGGAGTAAATTGTTACCAAGACAGAATACGAGACATCCGGAGATGAACAAACGTTCAACAAACTCCCATAAACCTTGTGAAGTTTGATATGAGCGTCTTACTTTCCGCCATTCACGAACTTCCGTGCCCGTGTAATGTTCGGAGCCTGTATTTCATGTGGAAGAAGAACATTGCAGATTTATTCAATATATATACAGAACCGCAAAAGACTAAGTCGCATCTTTCTTAGGTTTCATGAACCAGCGGTCTGCTGTCGCAGGTCGAACAGGTTCTTCCGCGACAGCCTGCATCATCGAGGGTTTAGTAGTCCGACAACCTTCAAAATAAATTCTAAAGAAGTAAGTCTTGCTGTCCACTTTCAACGAATCCAATATTTCATGGCTGACAGATGTAATTTTTATATCTCCAACCTACATTTTCTAGAGTTGATATATTACAAGTCGCTCAGGTTGCTGCACAACTGCTAGAAAACAAGTAAAAAGATCGTTGCAGGGTGCAGCAAAAGATAATGCACGGCAAAAGAAATAAGCTTTTTTTTCAGTTTTTGACGATGGAAAATATTTGACCAATGTTCATGTTTCTAATTTCATACTTCAATTAGGCATGTTTATTCACAAAAAGGAAAAGAAAATCATAATGTTCAATAGGGAAATAGACATGGTAATGTGAAATTTAGGATCAATATCTATCATCGTGCCAAATGTGAACTATATCTATCTCAGGATTTGGAAGAAAATTCTTAGTATATTATGTGATCTTGACGTTCAAGCCATCTAGGAAGTGGGGATGGGAATCATCAAAAACATTATGGTCGCTTTTCGTGAAGTGTTGTCAGTTTAATGAAAATATGCCTTTCCCTTTAATATGGGGTCTGAATGAATATATTTGTTCCCTATCATTGCATTTCACTTCGTAAAACCAACCGATGATCGACTAATAGTCGACATAAATTGTTCCTTATTTCATTTTTTCTGGGCTTATTGCAGGACTATTTCTTTTTGTCAAATTTCTAAACATTTCTATTGCTCACCTAAATTTTACATTGACTTACTAAAATAAACATTATATCCTTTATTTTACATGACTTTAAAAATGAAAATATGCACACGCTGTGCCCAAGATGTAGTGGGCTTCTTTTCCTCACTACCACCATGGCTACCATCCTATTGGCAACGTCAACGTCAAAGCTACTGATCTGAATACTGTGGTTACATGTATGATGCTCTACAAAGCTACAAAATGTTAATGTATGGACAGATGAACAAACAGACAAAAAGACAGACGCATGGAGGGCACATGTTACGAACCATCTTAGAGCGGCGTATAAAAAGTAACTTCGAGTTCACAATGGCGGACACATGTCTAATCAGAGCATGATGCTGAGCATGTTCTTAAAACTTCGCACATTTTACAAACAACCAACCCCTTCCAAAAGGTAAAACGCGCTTCAATAAACACAGAGTCAAAAGCAACAACTCTTAAGCTCTCAAAATAAGTAGGCGAAATTAAATTATCCTGGTTATATATAGAAAAATTTATTTCTATGGCAAAAATGCGCCCATCACTCATGCAATATCCGGGTGCATATCTGTGACCTACTGGTTTTAGGGAATGGGATGCAGCTTTATCCCTTTTAGATACTTTCAAGGCTATTAGCATGACAGTAATGAAGTGTTAGTAGCCTCCGAACAAACAGGCTATAATTACTGATAACATCTTCGGTCCTTGAGAGTAAATCGTCGATTAAAAAGTTATTCCAATGAACTCAATACTAGAGGAATTTCGCGCATACTAGGGAACTATTATGATTTTCATGCTGGCTCAGAATGCGATTCGACATGATTCCATGACCCTGATCTATTATTTTAAGCACTGAGTTTGAACAAACTTAGATAATTATACACTGCTCATGCAGACTGGTCAGGTTTCAGAGGCTACATGACAGGTATTTAGCAACCAAAAGGACTCACCCACTTGACTGTTTGGTGTCAGCCACTTTCTTTTCCTAGTAAATCAGTAATGCAATAAGTGCTGTGGCTGTATTGATATTTTATATACAGAAAATCAATTGCAGAGCAGTACATTTGCAACAAAAAGCGGTTCAATCCCATAAAGTGGTCTTACGGCAACGTGTCCTAGACCCACGATTTAAAATGATCCTGTTGAGGAAAGGATGTCTGATAGCTTAACACAAAGACGGTTGTAAGAAAAATGCTTGCAAGATTTGTAAAATAATAATAATAATAAATAAATACAACCACCCTTCCTAACGTTACGGCGTATTGCCTTTATCAAAGAAACAAAAATTTTCACGATAATTACATTTCGCCCTATTGCCGTAACTTGTTTACGCTATGCGACGTTGTAAAAATTTTACCACGACGTTCCATCGCAACGTCGCGTCACATTGCACATAATACACAAAATTTCCGGCAAAACACCTCCAGGAAAAGACAGGGTGAGATTCATAGAGTTGTGTGTCCGATTTCGCGCCGTTATTTGTAGCGCCTACAATGTGACGTGACGTTGCGACGGGACGTCGCGGCAAAATTTTCACAACGTCGCATAGCGTAAACAAGTTACGGCAATAGGGCAAAATGTAATTATCGTCAAACATTTTTTTTTGATAAAGGCAATATGCCGAAACGTTAGGAAGATGTGTTGTATTAATGATTACTATTCTTTATCCCTTTGGATAATTATTTACGGAAATAAATAAATAAATACATAAATATATGATACTGAATGATACATACAGTTATTTGACCTATTCCGATGCATGTTTTAGTCGACCGTGCGCTACAGTCTAAATACACTGTCATTTTTCAATTTATTTGTGTCATTAAATAAATAAAAGCCTCCTGTTTGAGGCACTTTGTTTGGGTTCACAAACTATTTGAGGAAGATAGGTAAATCTGACGACAACCAGACGTTGTCTTTTATCCTATTTCGACGCACCTTCTTTTATTCGGGTGGATCTGTAAATTTTTTACAATACATCGAAAGAACCGCCGCGGGGCGCCCCAAAAGTAAACTGTCGGATTATTACTAGCTCGATGAAAGATGATTTTATGCAAACAAATGTTTATTTGACATAATTGATTATTTAAAACATCTGATTTTGCACACGGCTTCACTGAAAAATTATTTCGGTGATTCAGTGCTCGTAAGTACAATGTTTGATATTTTTATTTAGGATTCTATGATAAATGACATTTCAAAATAAAGCCTTATGGAGTTTTACTTGCATATTCAAATTACATGACGTGAATGCAGCACTAATATGGATTTTAGAACTCAGAGACATTCCCCAAATATACAATCCGCCGGAATAGGCTTAATGAGCTAATAAATTAAAATTTCAATAAACCTAAGTAACTGATTTTATTTCATTTTGATATTTATCGGTTTAGATAGCTAGTAAAATGAGCAATCGACAGACATATAGGTTTACGACATATTTGTTTACACTAATATTATCCGACCCTATTTTCCCAGTTGGCCTGAAAACATCTGTCATTTTTCTTGTTAAATATGCATTACCAGCCACTTTTAAACTCAGTTTTCCGTATCTTTGATTGATAAATGAGATCCTTACTATATGTGGGTTTGACAAATAAATATTGAAAGTAATTACCTAAAAATCATTTCGCTTCTAGCTTGTTTCGTTGCAGAGAAAGAAACAGGATACACCGGAATAGGTGAATCCCCCGGAATAGGTCGAATGAGTGTACTCGCTATATAGAATATGGCAGTTTTTGTCCCCCGCCTTTTCGAAGAAAAGCGGAGGGACATAGTTTTTGGCATTCCGTCCTTCCGTCCGTGCGTCCTTCCGTCCGTCCGTCCTTCCGTCCTTATTTCCGTCCTTCCGTCCCCCTAATGTAGTAGGTACCTTGTGTGCGCAACTCCTCCTACAGTTTTATGCCGATTCTTTCGAAACTTTACAGATGTTTTTGTCATGGTCTGAAAATACGCATGTGGTTTGGATATAATCCTGAGATTATTTTTTGGCACTTTTTCCACAAGTTGAACTTAGTATTTTTTTAGGCATTTTTACTATCAAAGTGACTAGATAGTGGGTACCTTGTGTGCGCAACTCCTCCAACAGTTTTATGCCGATGCCTTTGAAACTTCACAGGTGTTTTGGTCATGGTAAAAAAATACGCATGTGGTTTGGATATAATCCTGAGATTATTTTTGGCACGTTTTCCACAAGTTGAACTTAGTAATTTTTTAGGCGTTTTTACTATCTAATACCCTGTTTAGACTAGAGTTTTAATCCGAATCGAAACCGAATTCGCTTCGAATTAACCGTTTACACTAGCAAATCTAATTCGAATTAAGAACTAATTCGCAGTAAATTAATCCCACAGAGCACTTTGGATCGAAACCGAATTAACTTTTACTCCGGATTAAAAAACAGCAAACCGAAGCGAATCCGGTTAATAGATAGCGGATTTTCCTGAATCGGATTGGCTCCGGACTGCGAAGTAACTTGCACCGAATCGAAAACGGTATAGTCTAAACAGACAAGTGGGTTCGCTCCGGATTACCTTACTGCAGAGCAATCTGTTCCGAATCGAAACAGGTATCGTCTAAACAGAGTAATAGTGACTAGATAGTAGGTACCTTGTGTGCGCAACTCCTCATACAGTTTTATGCCGATGCCTTTGAAACTTCACAGGTGTTTTGGTCATGGTCTGAAGATACGCATGTGGTTTGGATATAATCCTGAGATTTTTTTTCACTTTTTCCATATATTGAACTTAGTAATTTTTAGGCGTTTTTACTATCATAGTGACTAGACAGTAGGTACCTTGTGTGCGCAACTCCTCATACAGTTTTATGCCGATTCCTTTGAAACTTCACAGGTGTTTTGATCATTGTCTGAAATATGCATGTGGTTTGGATATAATCCTGAGATTATTTTTTATTACTTTTTTCGCAAATTGAACTTAGCCATTTTTCATACATTTTTACTATCAAAGTGAATAGATAGTTGGTACCTTGTGTGTGCAACCCTTCCTACAGTTTTATGCCAATTCCTTTGAAACTTCACAGGCGTTTTGATCATGGTCTGAAGATATGCATGTTGTTTGGATATAATCCTCACATTATTTTTTTTAATTACTTTTTTTCACATTTTTAACTTAGCCGCTTTTCCAGCTCAAACACTTAAGTGTATATACAGTGGAGACCTAGTTTCCAAGGCGGGGGACATAAATTCGTCGAATTTGCTTGTTTTTCATGGATTTGTTACATTTTGTTACTTTGTGGTACTTATAGCAACCAACCAACGAGTTGTTTACCGCCGACGGCGGCAAACAACAAGTGTTGGTTGCTTGACGATTAAGGCGTATTTCTGTTCTATTCTATTCTGTCCCGTACCACTAAGGCTTCGAAATTTTTGTGTCAATAAATTTCCGGTCGGCGTTTTTCCTTCATGGAGAAACGAGACGCTGGCATTTTTTATTGGACGAAAATAAATTCCTGAACTTCCGCCGCCACTTCCCTGGCAACACGCGTCTGAGTTCCAAAAAATAAATCCTATGATGGCCGTGAGAATATTCGGCTAGAAGGCCGTACAGCTCGAAGAAAAAAAACAACTCTTACCTTTCAACTGCGGCTTCTCGGCATCTGTTTATTGGTGACATTATATTTCTAGGTCGGCAGCAGGAGGTGCATACGTGATGTAGCTAGCAAGCTTTACAACTGTCTAGAAACGACAAAGGCTGACGGAAAGATGCAATACAGCTTATGACTTCCACTAGGCCTATCGGTTTTCCCTCAGTTATATAAATAATCTAGTAATCGATTGGATGAAGCACCAGTGTCACGTTGCATCTTTTATGTGTGACGTCAAAGCCAACACACTGGTTGCGTTCGGGGTTTTGCGAATGTCACGATTGACATGCCAGTGACGCTCTGAGTTTCAATATTGGCACCATTGACTCTACCATTGAAACCAGCATTGGCTACCAATACGGCAGACAACTTAGGGCGTGGGAAATATTGCCATGGCGGGAAATTTGCGTCATTCAATATGGCAATTTATTGAACCCATAATAAACACTCGAGTTGACACAGGAGAATTTTTCCCCACAATATGTAAGAAAATTAGAAAAACTAAAAATTTCTAAGCACAGAAAAATATTGGCTCTGCAATGGTGCTATAGGCGCCAATAGCTCTACCAATGGTTCCATTGGTGCCATTGGCTCTACCAAAGAACTGCCAGTGGTGACATTGGCAATTTTGCCAGTGGTGCCAACGTTGCCAATGGCACCATTGACTGCCGATACTGTGCAGGGCTTTACGGTTGCCAGTGGTACCATTCTCTCTCTGTCTGTCTGTCTGTCTCTTCAAAACACCTGTCCCCTGTTCTGTCTCTTGCATAGGCCTACTTTTTTATTCTCATTTCATTATCATTTATTTAATATCTCGTGATGCGAATGTGTTGTACAGATGTCGACCGAAAATGGAAAAATCAATCAATCAATCACTCAATTAATTAATCAATCTCAAAACAAAAGGAGCTATCCATGCAGCTGTGATACCTTTTTCTTGTTTCAGTTCTTTACTTGAGTCATAATGTAGGTTGGTTGCAATTTAGGTGGCGCCTATTTCATATTATGTTTACAGATGTTCTCAGGAGCCCCGGTAGCTCAGTGTGTTAAGCGCTGACTTACTGATCTAGCGGACCCGGGTTCGAATCCCGCTCGAGGCGAGAATCTTTCCTACCGTAAACGGGGTTCCATTGCACACAGCCTTTCATTATCATCGTCCCATCGTCCTGATATGACAGAAATACTATTGAAAAGGACGTAAAATCGCAAGTCATCCATCCATCCATACAGATGTTCTCATATTTAGAACAATGTTTTACCAATCATTTTGAAATTAAGGACAGTTATGCAATGTTTTATCTAGATAACATAATAAGCGCAGGTGAACAATAACGTCTTAAACATGCTACCAGCCTTTTGATAAGTTTTGCGAAAGAACCTAGTAAGGATACAAGGGAAAATTTACAAATATCAGCTATAAGATACCAGATATGACGTGTCAGCTTGACACACAATTGATCTGTAAGGGTATTGAAAAGCATGGGCATTATCAGAACAACTGGAATCTGCCAGATTTTAGAGTGCATATCACAGAAAATGAGTCTTATGCCCCGCGACAAAGTCATATGTTGGAAATCTATTTGTTTTATATTAAGGTGAGTGGGTACACTTTCAGGGATTGAGACTTCTCCTTTTTTGATTTTGTCTCCCTTCTCAATAGGGTTCAACTCTTAAAAGGAATAATTTGCTCCTGCAAATTAAACTCTTACATTTAGGAGTAGACTCCATATTTGAAGAGTTATGTCATTCAGGGAAGCAAACATGATGTAGTGGAAGTTGTTTCTCTTTGTAAAAAGTACAGAAAAACACGGAGCTATACCCATACACCTTAAGCTGATTTGAATAGTTGGAAAAGACAAACAATGAAGATCTTGATAATTAAAATCTTAAAAAGTTCCTTCAAGAGCAGAGAATACATACAGAAGTAGGAACATGGGCCAGACTAAGTAGTTTCGGCTAATAAAGCCTCGTCAGTGACCCTGACAATATCTGGTGCTTATTTCAGATGCAGTCTGATATGGGTTGACACTGACCGCTAAGGCATCTATCTCCCGGTATTTAGTATCATACATTGGTAATTTGGGGCTTTAGCCCTCCCAATTTATATTTTTATACAGTCGGAACTCAAGAGAATGGCAGGAGGTAATTTACATGATATCTCACAACATATATTTATTTGTAAAGTTTTGATTTTAAGCAAACAACAAGTCAACTCCAACATTTTAATTCATCTTATAGCTCGGCAATGGGCTTTTGACTCCCTTCAAGTGACTGATAGGTAGTAAATGTGTTTTGTTTTGTTTTGTTTTTTGTGTTTTCTTTCCCCAGCAGCCTTTACTTGTGTTAACAATTTAATGTTCAGCAAGGTCTATGCATGGTAAAGATAAAAAGGTAAAAGTTTCCCAAAGCCTAATGGGGCACTGGGGGTTAGAGACTCACTGTATCTTGGGCACAACAGATGAAAGGCGGAGCCCATCACTCTCCTTTCGCTGCCTTATCCTTCCCTGATTCGAAAGAGATACCCATTTATTGCTGGATTGACAGAGAGAGTTTTCCAAGTCGTCGAAACGCGGGCGCGATCTCGTGACCTTCCGGCGACTTTCTGCAGCAAAACCGAGTTACTCTAACCAATCGACCACGGGAGGATTTCTTTTTTACAGTATCGAGTAATAAAAAGGGAGTCGCGAGTTATCAAAGGCAAGTATCAAGTTATAAAAAGCGAGGTTCGACTTGTAAAAAGCGAGTATCGAGTTCCCAGTATGCTGGTTTATTTTTTATTTCTATATTTATTTTTTTTTCTTCAATTCTATGTATCATTAATGAGCTGAACGCACTGTTTTCGGCATATTTATGCATTAAGGTCTACACCGCAGAATTTTTACTTTCATTTTCATCTAATTTGTCAAAGACATCAAAGGAGTTTTTTATGCCAATTGAATTCTCCAGGACCATATACCATTATATGTTTTCAACAGGTCTTGATTTCCTGCATCTGGAGATGCGCAGCTGGAATTATTGGCCAATCAACTGACAGTTTTTGTGTGATAGACTGAAAAGTTCCTTTTTTCTCTTAGATATTACATGCCACTTGTTTAAATATCATATATCATCTATGTGTTACCTGGCATGTTTACCTACATAGATGAGCTTTTGTTCTTTTCTGTTCTGTTCCGAAAAATGAACACAATTTCGTATGCCGACATGTAGTCGGATTACTCTGCTTTTAATTAATTAGGTGTTCCGAGTGTGTGAGCGTGTTTTTTTTCTTTCGTTTTGAGAATATGAAAAGTACAAGGAAGAAGAATACAAAAGTTTTATCCGGAATTTCGGCCTACATCCGGGCACGTACACATCTGAGTAAGTATATATAGTCATGGCAAGAAATCAAAATGGCAGATCATAACAAAACTAAACACAAGTACAAGCACTGGATCATACGAAATGAAGTTCTTTTGAAAATACGTTACGTTCTGGTGACATAGGTTGTAAGGGTTTCTGAATGACCACATGTCTGGTTTGATTTACCGTGCGTGTGTTTCGTGAACTTTGGCAGTTTTTGTATGTACTTTTTCCGTTTCAACCACACATTTTCGTCAAGATTTTCAAAACGAACGCCGAGTGATGGAACGCACAAGAATAGCCTTCAAAGTATGTATTTAACATTTTAGTTCAAGGGCCGAAACTGTACTAAACCCATTGGTGCATAACATTGAAAAGATAATAATAATAATATTAATAACTGATAATAAAGACTTTATTTTCAGTGGGTGACACAATTAGCTACAAGCTACTCATATCTGAGGCACACTTAACAAAATATGTACAAATCAAAAGATATATCAAATACAAATATACAACAGACACTGGTCAGCCAAACCAAACATTTACTGTTACAGGCCTCATCACAATCACTCCTTCTCTCAAGAAAAGAAAAAGCGCTGGCAGCAAATAGTACTACCGTAAAATTCTAAATATTGGGACACCCAAAAATAATCACCGCAACTCTCCTAAACACGGAACAGCCTGGTTTTACAAAGCGGTGAGCCAAAAGATTCAGACGGAATAGCAAACGATGTAGACCCTGATCAGACTGCTCCTCTAGGACAGCCTGATACGAGTCTGCACTGTCCGCTCAGACCTATCTATCCCTATACATAGAATTTTTATGGTATAACGGAATGAAAAAATGAAGCCGAATCCTGTGGCCCACCCTACCGAAAACGAAACGCAAGAACGAACCCCGGTTTCTGGGTATCTTAAAAAAACCGGGTCACTTTAAATGTACATAAACCACGGTGCATAACCATATCGGACGCTATCTGTGAAAACTGGATCTATCTGTGTATTTCGGAGTCTATTTGCGTTAGTTTAGGATTCTATCCGTCCCAAAATGGAAAACGAAGTAAGGGTGGGTGTTAATAAACTCTAATTTAATTGTAAACAACACATTTTCTTATAGGACATAAGGTGCACGGAACATCAGACATCCGTGTCTTCCAGTATCTATAGCTGTTATGCCTCATTCGTATTTACTTTCGAGTCAACAAGCTGGAATGAAGGTCAAGATTTGACAATTTTGAAGAGTGTGTCCACTTTGAACGCCGATCAGTTGCGAACGCAATGGAAAGAAAACAGATCGGTTGGATAAGTTTGACCCTAATGAATGAATTTAAAATTTTGTTTAGCTCTGAGTTGAAAGAATATCTCCTTTTTGAAGAAAATCGGATTTTTTTTACCTTTTACAATGGCACCGGATGCTATATGCGCCTGGCACAAGACCCTATCAGCGGCTAACCGTGCTTCACACAGGACTCTATCTGCCAATATCATCAGAAACTATCTGTGCTTCAGAAGCATGGGCCTACATTTGGCTAGTGATCCGAAAATGGTATCAACAAGAGGCAGATTGCTATTTAGATATCGTTCATGATTGATTGATTCCTCGTCTTACACACATTTTAAACTTTTCAGAGGGTGTTGGTCACCTCAAAGCCGAAGAAATGAATCAACGCTTTAATACGCGCGTATGCATATTTTTGCAGTTGCAGTTATAAGTCATGAAGAAAGTCATCTTGAACAGGCTTAAACCACAAGCCGAAGAGATAATCGCTGAGTTACAGGCTGGGTTTCGAGCGGGAAGGAGCACCACAGAACAGATATTCAGCCTTAAGAGTCCTGTGTGAAAAGTATCATCAACATCAGCAGAATCTGTGCCGTGTCTTCATTGATTTAAAAAAAGCCTTTGACATATGGCATGCAGCCTTATGGGCCACCATGCGGAGGTGCAATGTCGGTGCAGGTCTAGTTCGCACCATTGAGCAGCTGTACGACAAGGCTACAAGTTCAGTCCTGATCAATTGCAGCACAAGAGAATGGTTCAGAAACAACATTGGAGTAAGACAAGGATGTCTTCTGTCACCCGCCCTCTTCAACATTTTTCTCGAACGGATCATGTCTGATACTCTGGAAGTGGTAGAATGTGGCCGGGGGTGGAGGGGGGGGGGGGGAAAGGTGCATGGGCGGCAGAGACATTGCCAATCTGCGGTTTGCCGATGACATAGACGCTCTAGCTGAGGAAGAGCAGGAACTAGAGGCTTAAGTTGAGAGTCGCGACCAAACCTGCACAAGGTGTAAGATGGAGATCAGTGCCGAGAGGACCAAACTGATGACGAACGAACAGCGCAGATGGCATCCAGAGGGAGATCAAGGTAAAAGGGCAGAAGCTGGGTACTGTAAGCAGCTTCAAATGCCTTGGGTCAGTTGTCTCAGATGATGGCTCAAAACAGGAGGTTCTCTCAAGGATTGCACAAGCCACTTCAGCTCTTACCAAGCTGAAACCAATTTGGAGATAGCGGCATGTCTCTTGGATCAAGGGTGAGACTTATGCGCTCCCTTGTCATTTCCATATTTCTGTATGCCTGTGAATCGTCGGCCTTGCCAGCAGAGTTAGAGAAAAGAACGCAGGCTTTTGAAATGAGATGCTACCCAAGGTAACTGAACATTTCGTACAAGGACCATTTAACCAATGAGGAGGTTCGCAGGACGGTTCCAATCAACCATTGGAGAATATGATGGGCTCCTGACGCTAGTCGGGAGGCGGGGGCTGGGTTGGTTTGGCCACGTCTCAAGGTCTTCTGGTTTAGCAAAGATAATTCTTCAGGGCACAGTGAAAAGTGAGGGGGGAGGGGGTGGACGGAGGAGGTGGGAAGACAATATTAAGAAGTGGACAGGAATAGATTTTGCCAGCTCGGCTAGGGCAGCTGAAGACGGGACAGTGTGGAAAGGGATTGCTTCGAAGTCATCTGTGGTGCATCAACGACCTAGTAAGGTTATGGGATAGAATAGAATTAAGTATAAACGGTGGTGGACACCTAGAGTTGCGGCTTATTATGAACAACATCTATAGGTTGTTGTAACTATACGCATGATATTAGGTCAAAGAAACCCATAAATGGAAAGAGCACTGTCAATTTTCTTTACATCTTTTGAGTGAACCGTTGTGGGTGACATGGCCTCATTTTGGCAATCTACTGTGGACACGAATTGAGCATGCGCCGCAGGACTTTTTTCAAATTCAGGACTTAGCCTTCGCCGTTTTGGCTGATGCACTCACATGTTTGATCTTTTACGACGTTTTTGGCTGAAAAGAAAAAGAAAACAAACATCACAAGTAAGGTCCGCTGCTCACAAGTATAGTCCGTTGCCTTGAGGACAACATCTGTCCGTTGGCATAAAATTACATTATTTCAGAGACACAAATAGAATCCGGAACATTGAAAATAATGGGTGGTGTCCTATAAACATTGATATTTACGTAAAGATTTTATTTAGGCACCTTACGACATGTGTAAATTATCAAGAACATAATTATCTTCGTAAATTAAGGACAAAATTCATTACCTGAAAATAAAAACAATGAGTTTTTCCTTGTTTTCACGGGCCATGTACGCTCCTGCAGTATCACACTGCATTTGATTTCACTGATGACAAGCACTAAACATCGCTAACTGAATAATATCGACGGCAATATTTGGAAAAGTAAGGTATGTGTTCCGTGGAAACCATGAAACCCAGTACTTACACGTTTTGTCCCTTTCTCTTCGACTGAATCGCCGAAGCAATGGCAAGTAACAAATAGAGTCCGTAGCACTCACAGATAGAGTCGAGTAACGCAGATTTTCACAGATAGCGTCCGATATGGTTATGCACCGTGTAAACATAAATCGTACATATGCCATATGTACGCTCAAAAACAATCACACAAAATATGAATTTACATAGTTTTACAATATATGCGCTACGCAACACCTTGCAAGGGGAAGTCTGATCACAATCAACGCTGTTTTTCCATTCCACTGGCATCTGTTGGGCACATTGCAGCACTTTAAAATATAACTTTCCATTTTTTCGGGTAATTTTTGTTAATTAGTTTTGGTGTCCCAATGTTTATTATAATTTTTGGTACCAAATATACGGAATACCAGAGCACGCGTTCAGTTGCACTGTTCAGCGTCAGTTACACTTCAAAGTCGTTTAAAATGCTATAATTTTACAATCTATGTTGTTATAGGCGGATCATTGACAGACTAAAAACAAAGCCATGAAAATTAGCAAATTATATCATTTGTCGGACCTAGAAAGACCTATTACACTCCCATTTATGGCCTGCCATCCAAAATGTGGCTATTTAGCAAATTCTTCGTGATTTTTATCATTGAGTAATCTGTCTCTGTGAGATGTCAACAGATGACAGACACAAGGTTTATTTCAGTGGAGAAGAGGACAAACATGAGTATGGGGTTGGATTTCTTGTGCATAAGGACATGGTGAGTGCTGTCTTGGAATGCCGACCAGTCTCCAGCAGACTGATTTCAATTCGCCTGAGAGCAGCTCCTTTCAACATCACCATCATACAGATTAATGCACCAACATCTGGACATGACGAAAATGAGGTAGAACACTTCTACCAGCAACTCCAGGAAATCATAGACCAAACACCCAAGAAGGACATTCTGGTTGTACAAGGGGATTGGAATGCTAAGGTTGGAAAGGATGCACAGGCAGACTGGGAAAACGTTTGTGGACCCTACTGCAATGACGAGACAAATGAGAGAGGTCTCAGACGTCTAGAGTTTGCAACCTGTAACAGCCTAGTACTGACAAACACCCTTGGCCCTCACAAACCATCAAGGAGATGGACATGGCACAGCCCAGATGGGAAACACCACAATCAGATTGATTACATCTTGGTGAGTAAGCGCTTCCGATCAGGAGTCAACATCCATAGGACAAGGAGTTTTCCTGGAGCAGACATAGGAAGTGACCATGACCTGGTCATGATGACCTTCCTAGTTCGTCTGAAGAAGGCTAGAAAGCCAACTCAGCCAAGACTGAAGTTTGATCTTGAGAAGCTAAGGGACCCAGAGGTGGCATGCACTTTTCAAGCAACAATAGGTGGAAAATTTGCACCACTCATTGGTCTGAGGGATGATGGCATGGACATAGATACCATGATTACCACCTACAATACAGTAGTGACTGATGCAGCCAGTGAGATACTTGGGAAGGAACGTCGCAGGAAAAAGCCATGGGTCACTAGAGATGTTCTCGACCTCTGTGATGAAAGGATAAATTTGAAGAAGAAGAGGTATGAAGCAGGAGGAGCAGAAGAATACAGGGAAGCAAACAAGAGGATTCAGAAGGCAGTGAAGAAAGCGAAGGAGGACTGGATAGCTAGTCAGTGCGAGGAGATCGAAACTTGCCTGAACAAAAACAACAGCAAGAAAGCATACCAGCTGGTGAAGGATCTAACTTCAGAGAAACAAGGTAGATCCACAACTATCCAGGACAAGTCTGGGAAATGCCTTACAGAAGAACAAGAGATTCTCAGCAAATGGACAGAATATTGCTCAGAATTATACAACCATGAGACTGATGGTGACAATACGGTTCTGGACTGCAGTCAGTCCCCAGATGAAGATCAACAACCGATCCTTCGTGAGGAAGTTGAGATTGCAGTAGCAGCGCTGAAGAAGGGAAAATCTGCCGGAGTTGATAATATACCAGCAGAACTTGTTCAAGCTGGAGGGGAGACCATGATTGATGTTTTAACAGATATCTGTAACAGGATCTGGAGAACAGGAGAATGGCCTACCCCATGGACTCAGTCGCTGATTATTACTCTCCCTAAAAAGGGCAACCTACAGCTCTGCCAGAACTACAGAACCATCAGCCTCATCAGTCATTCAAGCAAAGTCATGCTGAAAGTTATCTTGAACAGGCTTAAGCCACAAGCCGAAGAGATAATCGCTGAGGAACAGGCTGGGTTCCGAGCAGGAAGGAGCACCACAGAACAGTTCTTCAACCTTAGAATCCTCTGTGAAAAGTATCTCCAACATCAGCAGAATCTGTACCATGTCTTCATTGATTTCAAAAAAGCCTTTGACAGGGTATGGCATGCAGCCTTATGGGCCACCATGAGGAAGTACAATATCAATGCAAACCTAGTTCGCACCATTGAGCAGCTATACGACAAGGCTACGAGTGCAGTCCTGAAAAATGGCAGCACAAGAGAATGGTTCAGAACAACAGTTGGATTAAGACAAGGATGTCTTCTGTCACCCACCCTCTTCAACATTTTTCTCGAACGGATCATGTCCGATGCTCTGGAAGAACATGATGGAATGGTTAGCATAGGCGGCAGAAATATTACCAACCTGCGGTTTGCCGATAACATAGACGCTCTTGCTGAGGAAGAGCAGGAACTAGAAGCTCTAGTTGAAAGTCTCGACCAGACCTGCACAAGGTATAAGATGGAGATCAGTGCTGAGAAGACCAAACTGATGACAAACCGCGCAGATGGCATCCAGAGGGAGATCAAGGGAAAGGGGCAGAAGCTGGGTACTGTAAGCAGCTTCAAATACCTTGGAGCAGTTGTCTCAGATGATGGCTCAAAACAGGAGGTTCTCTCAAGGATAGCACAAGCCACTTCAGCTCTTGCCAAGCTGAAACCAATTTGGAGAGATAACAACATATCTCTTGGATCAAAGGTGACACTTATGCGCTCCCTTGTCATTTCCATATTTCTGTATGCCTGTGAATCATGGACCTTGACAGCAGAGTTAGAGAAAAGAACGCAGGCCTTTGAGATGAGATGCTACCGAAGGTTACTGAACATTTCGTACAAGGACCATATAACCAATGAGGAGGTTCGCAGGAAGATCCAAGCAGCCATTGGAGAATATGATGAACTCCTGACGCTAGTCAAGAACAGGAAACTAAGGTGGTTTGGCCACGTCTCAAGGTCTTCTGGTTTAGCAAAGACAATTCTTCAGGGCACAGTGAAAGGAAAAAGAAGAAGAGGTAGACAGAAGAAGAGGTGGGAAGACAATATCAAGGAGTGGACTGGAATGGACTTTGCCAGCTCAACTAGGGCAGCTGTAGACAGGACAAGGTGGAAAGGGATTGTTTTGAAGTCAGCTGTGGTGCCCCAACGACCTAGTAAGGTTATGGGATAGAATAGATAGAATCTGTCTCTTGGTAATTAATTGCATGTTAGATGTTTGCAGGGTACGAAAGATCTGTACCATGTTTTAACTTTGATAAGAGATAATTTTCTTATAACACATATGAAAAATTTTCTAGAGAAACAAAGTTGTGTTTGTACGAATATATAATTTAATCCGTATCATCATAAACGCATTATGCAGGGCCTAATATGACACCATTTTGCTTTAAAGACAAACTTTTCCAGGCTCTACATTCGCTTTGCGCAAGTCCCTCAAAGCCAGTCCCTCTTTGGGGCAACAGAAAGGAAGATTGTTCTGTTTTCAAGTCTTTCAACAATTGTCATACCAAAACGTCCAGCAGTCGTCGTCTTCTTTATTTATTCACTTTTTATAGTATCGAACTCTCTAAAGCGAGTTTCAAGTAATTAAAAGCGAGTAATATAAAAGAAAACAGTTATAGACAGTATGGAGTAAAGAAGTGATTAAAATTTATATACAGAACTCTACAAAACTATCATATTACGAATGAAGATCATTTGATACTGATTTGATTTCTTTTCATTACTGGCTTCCCGTTCAGCAATGCAACTACGCATCAGAGAAACAATAAATGGGATCCTTTTATTACTATCTATTTAACGCGTTCATCTTGTATTTGTCTTCATGTATATTGTAGTTTTACCATGTCATAAAGTTTGTGAAATCGAAAAAATGTCATTGAAATCTATTTTTTAATGATTAACTTAAGAACGTTTTAATGTTTTAAAGCCGGCGTCTGCCCAGGATAGATTGCGCACATGCGCAGTCTGGTATGTAGACTAGCTCCTTGTCTGATACTAATGATTTTACAGCCCTGCTAAGGCAATTATTTCTCCTGTCCGCAACGGTAAAATGGTACTCAAAGAAAAACTTCAGACAGAATCCGCAATTAAGCACGTGGCAAAGTTAGCATATACAAAGTTTAACGTATTTTCAATATATCAATCCGTCAAAAATGATTTCGCAGAACTAAAAGTAAATCAGTTCCATTGGTCACAGTTTATTGATCAGTAAAATCCCCCTCCTTTCAGCCAGTAGCAAACTGCAGAAGCCTGACAGACTGCGCATATGCTGACGATGGTCTGGGCATGCGCACATTTTATGTCTCGAGAGATATTCCCCGGACGTAGCTCATATTGAAAATCATGAAAAACTTGCGCATCTCCCCAGTTCCGAAATCACAACCCATATATCCTATTGTCATATGCTGCACCAATTTGGCTCAGGCAAATAAAATGATCCTTGTTGTCTTCTTTCCACGGAGAGAGAGAGAGAGAATTTCGCTTAGCCAAATGGAATGATTCGTCTTTCCAGAGAGAGAGAGAGAGAGAGAGAGAGAGATGGAAAGACACTGCTGATAGAAAACATATGTCTTTGCTTTGTAGAGGTATTTTATCAGACTTCCCTTGAATGACGTAACTCTTCCAAAATGGAGTCTACTCTTAAAGGAAATCTTCTCTAAGACTATAAGAGTTGAACGCTATTGAAAAGGGAGACAAAAACAAAAGTGCCAGAGTTTCAATCCCTGAAATTGTACCCACTCACCTTAAGATAAGACAAATCGCCTTCCTATAGCTAACTACGTCTTGGGACATAAAACTTATTTTTAAATCTGGCAGAGTCCAGATGTTCATGTTTTTCAACACTTTTACCGGTCAATTGTGTGTCAGTCTGGGTCAAGTTTAAATGTCATATCTGGTTTTGTCAATTGCCGACTCATGTATTATTATAAGCGTAATTCCTTTCCCACCGATAAAGCTTTTGCAAATAAATAACTAAAATATGTCGATGCTATTTGACTCGCATGCATGTAAAACGCATTGTGCACACTTTTTGTTTTGAAGTAAAAAAAGAAAGAAAAAAAAATGATGGTGATGAAGTTATCACAAAACTCTTGAGAGTTGCTAAACCAAAATTTTGCATGGGCAACTTTCCAATTCAGGCCTTGCATAAGCGGCTTGAAATAACATGAATTATTTTGCGGAAAATCGTTCTTTTCCTCCATTAATATTGTGTCAAGTTCCTACAAGATTGCGAAATGTTTGTCGTACACCATCCTATTCGCAATCAACTCGCGCACGTAAAGACCGAGTTGTATTGTTCTTTGTTGGACGAACTGTGATGCCTCAAACAGATTGCGCATATGCACAAGCTATCCTAGACACGCACAGTTTTATATTATGAATGTAAAAAGATCATATCATGATTAATGATAAAAATATACGTAATTAGGGAATTTAACTAAGAAACAGATCAGCTCTTGCAGTGAATTGTTGAGTAATAATGCACTGTTTGGAGGTCAGTTGTGAAGTAGAGCATATCACGAGAGCGGAGCGCGAATGATATATCTATTTACAACAGACCGACAAACAGTGAATTATTACACAACAATTCAATCCTAGAGCTGAACTATCTCGATTTTAACACTACAAAACGCTTCAAAGTATTCTTTTCATTCAAATTCTCTCAACCTTCTTGCCAGCGCGTTAATGCTCCAGCCAATTTTCTTAACTGTATCTAAGATAAATGTACATTTTTAAGGCGAATTTAGAAAGAAAAAGAGACATAACACCGTCTAACGTCTCAAATCGTCCCAAAATTACGTCAGTATCGCTAGTGAGGTCAGTAGTTAGACCCACGTGCTCCGAAACAGTGAATCGTTGCAGAATAAAGCACAGAAACTTTCCATTGCTTCCATAGGCACACTGTGTTAGAAAAAGAACCAAAATACGAACAACGTATAACAAATGTAGGCGGATTGTTTGGTATACTTATGCGTGTTGCCGGACATGGGTTTTTAGCTCGCCTGGACGAAGTCCAGGAAGAGCTATTGCACAGCCCCCGGCGTCGGCATCGGCGTCAGCGTCGGAGTCGGCGGCGGAGTCCACATTTACGCTAAAAGTTTTAAGAGCTTATATTTTCTAAATTATTTGATGGATCTGATTCCTATTTGGTATGATGATAGATATAGGTCCAAAATTTCTTCAGCAATACTCTTGCCCAGGCTTATGATCTCAAAGTCCTAGCGTCATGGGGACAGAAAGATTCTGATCACACTGGACGGAAACCAAGGCTGATCTGAGATTTTGCTGGGCCCACATGCCACTTCTTGGTTTTGTCATGTCATGGCTCATATTCGGTAATAGCACATTGACCAAATATACTCTAACATTTTATACTTGCTGTCGGAATAAGTACTTCACTTTACTATTTAAAACAAGAGGACCAAGAGGCCCTAAATCGCTCACCTGAGCAAAAAGGTTAAAGGTCAAACAAGGGTCATCATTTGAACAAATCTGATAGTTTGCAACCATTTCCAAAAGGTTCTGAAAAAGGTTTTTGAATATATTCCTATGTATTGCTATGGTTCAAACCCATGACCCCCTCGGACGAGGCCGTTTCGACCCTGGGCCATCATTTAAACAAACTAGGTAAAGGTCCACTAGACAATGATACAATTCTAAATTTCAAGCATCTGAGCCAAGTGCTTCTGAAGAAGAAGATTTTTGAATATTTTTCTATGTTTTTCTATGTTTCAAACACACGACTCCCTACCGCCAGGCCATTTTAAACCCTGGGCCATCATTTGTATCAAGTGGATAAACGACTACAAGGCAATGCTACAAACCAAATTTCAAGCATCCGAGCCAAGGTTTCTGAAAGTGAAGATTTTTTAATATTTTTTCTATGTATTTCTATGGTTCAATCTCATGACCCCTGGGGTGGGGCCATTTAGACCCTGGGGTCATCATTTGAACAAACTTGGTAAAGGACTACTAGGCAATGCTACGTACCAAATTTCAAGCATCTGAGCCAAGTGGTTCTGAAAAAGAAGGTTTTTTCATACATTTCTATGTATTTATATGGTTCAAACTTAGGACTCCCTGCCACGGGGCTATTTTGGACCCTGGGCCACCATTAGAACAAACTTGGTAAAGGACTATTAGGCAATGCTACATACCAAATTCCAAGCATCTGAGCCTTGCGGCTCTGAAGTAGAAGATTTTTGAATATTTGTCTATGGTTCAAACCTTGGACTCCCTGCTATTGGGCCATTTTGGACCCTGGGGCCATTATTTGAACAAGCTTGGTATTAGATTATTAGGCAATGCTACATACAAAATTTCAAGCAACTAAACCAAATGGTTCTGAACAAGAAATTTTTTTAATATTTTTCTATGTATTTCTATGGTTCAATCCCATGGCCCCCTCGGACGGGACCATTTTAGACCCTGGGGCCATCATTTGAACAAACTTGGTAAAAGACCACTAGACAGTGCTTCATACCAAATATCAAAGCCCTATCCCTAGTGGTTCCAGAGAAGATGTCATTTAAAGCAAATTGACACACGATCGACACCGACTGATCACAATAGCTCACCCTGAGCCTATATGGCTCAGGTGAGCTAAAAAGCGCAAGAAATTTTCAAAATTTAAATTTTCAATTCTATTCTCTATCTTATAATTACATAAGCAAACAAAATAGTTACCTATCACTAAATTTCCACAAGTTATATTATTACCCACAGTGAAATACAAGTTTTCGCCACCTGCTGAGAAATTTGAAATTCCTTTTCTGCTGCGCATGCACCGTTTATAAACATGCGCAATCAATGGTTGGCGCATCAAGCGGCCAAATTGAAAAATCGTGTCAGTGTTTTGAATTATTGTGAGAAATGTTGTCTGAGAAAAACATCTTTTTGTATAGTTAACTAGATTATTATGATAAAACAATTAAAACTGTTAATAACATCGTGTCGCTCATGTCATCGTCTCGTATGGTAAGTAACCCAATGTTTATTTTTATTATTTCTTTCGTATTTAAACGTTGAATACATTATCATTAATGTGCTAATATTCTTCGCGCTACTTGTTTCTGTGTGCAAAATGTAGAATATTGTTTGTCTGATTAGAACAGCCTCACTGAGACGGTTAAAATGAGTTACCACAATATATATTTTTGAACTGTGAGTAGATGTGTGCCCCTTATAACCCTTTGCCTGTTATTTTTATAGGTAAATGCATAGAAAATCCAAGCTGCAGAAGTGATATTGTCCTACGTGTGATACTGGATTGCGATGAAGATTTGTGACGCAGTGAATGATGATTTCGTGTCTCATACTATATCGCCCATGTAAACGTCACAGATGGTAAGTAACACAATGTGTTTTTCTGTTCTTTGTCGTGTTTCCCCTTTATTTGTGCATAAACGATGAAAAACTCATGATTGTCCTAGCATGCTTTTGTTACGACGCTTGTAGATGATATTTTATGAAATTTTACTTGTTTCTGCTCGCTACATGTAAAAGGAATTAGAACAGTCTCAAAGAGTCTGTTCAAATAAGTAACCACGATTTTTAGCAGTGTGCACAAAACGAATGGCCCTTATAATTACACGTTAATGCATGGACTTATCAAAATATAGCTAATATAGTCATTTGGTTATGGTTTGGAATTCAGGCGAGAAAAGCGATATTCGTCGTTTTAGTATGCTTATTCACTTATTTAAAGACTGCTGGTAATTGGTGCAGAGAGGGCAAAAATAATAATGAATAGATAAAAGGTGAGCAAAATGAATCCGTGCAAAGCTAGTTAATCGACTATTTTTAACTCCCTTTCTGTAAATAATTCTTAAATGGGGCGGTCAAAAGATTGAACCTGTTTGGGAGCTCTAGATTGCTGTCTTATCCCATCAAATTATGTTACAGTATGTGTTGTAATTGAAATAAAACATTGTTTACACCTAAGGCCACAGTATAAAAAGCAGGCTCCGCCCTCAAACTATCAATCGTGGTTAATTCAAAATCATTTCAGATTTGGATACATCTTTTTCTCTGAAACATTAAACCATTATTTTTTCAAAATAATTTCAGTGGATGTTAAATTATTCTTCTTCTACATATTCACTGATTTAACTGTTCTTACGGATGCTTTCAATACCCTGAAGTTTAAATGAGCCGCGACACGACAAAACCAACAATGTGGTTGTGCGCCCTGTGTAGACTCAGATCAGCCTGGGTATCCGCCAAGTTTGATCAGACACTTTGTTATGTGCTCAAAGGGTAGCTAAGGGACTAAGCTACCTCCATGCGAACAGCGAAGACTCTGATCAGACTGGGCGGATGCCCAGGCTGATCTGAGTCTGCGCTGGGCGCACAACCACATTGTTGGTTTTGTCTTGTCGCGACCTAAATGTATTGTGCAGATTTTTAGCTAGTCAAGAAGAAAAAAATGACAGTTTGAATGTTTACCTTTGACCAAGTCATGGGATTTAAACAGTAGCTATGCTACTGACCTGGTGAACCCTATTAATCTCTTTGACAGAGAGAACCCAGTAATTTCTATTAAGCCACACCCTCATATTCATTGTATGGCCTACATGAAACTGGGCTTTAAACTAAACCGAAAAAGCACCAATAAGTATACGGTATACGCAATAATTTTTCTTGGCGAGAGGCTTAATGAGCAATTTTTCACAGAAAATAATTAAGGTGAGTGAAACTCAAACACATTTGCTCAGGTATACTTTAGCTCCGCCCACTGGTTTCATCACACGACGAACGCTGAAAAATCGAAAAACTCCCTTTCACATATTTACACTTTATTTTTAGACTCTTTTTAAACTTCATTTAACTGGGTCCCAAATGAACGTAATATGGAGGATTCATGCGAACATTACAGCGATTAACAATTATAACAATCGCAGGGGTCTGGTTATGCTTCGTACTTTATGTACTGAATATGTGATTGCATAGCACTAATGTCTACATCATAGCGATTTACTCATGGCACGTTGTCTGTTTCATTTCCCAAACGCAACGAATTTAAGTTGCAATAAAGACATGTTCACACAGGTGATTTGTTACAACATTTTCGAGAAAATCATTTTTTGGAAAAAAATACGCGAGGTTGTAAGTTTAAACAGTATTTTATTCAACATGTAAACATACACAATCAATACATACAAGAATAATATGAAATGATTCGATAACAAGCTAGCAATCTTATAAACATCGTTTCCTACTTAACATGTATTTGCAACGATATATGAGTGCATAAGATTTCTAAGCAACAGACAATCAGGACACGTTTATATGAACATATACATCATTGTATTAGAACAAGTTTTGATGCGAGAACAGCATTCAATTTGAATGAATCGAACCATATATAAGATATAAGCTTCGCAAGAGAGAGAGAGAGAGAGAGAGAGAAGAAAAACAACAGATGTTCCAATTCATTTCTGTTCAGCCCCGTGTCTGAACCGCTTCTCGACAAAAATTTACCATCAGCATAGCATATTACTTGGTTTCGTAGTTGCAGATAATTTGGACATTCATACTGAAAATGGTGTTTCTGTTCGATCACAACAAGAACACATTGAACGCAAGGTTGTAAAGTTGGATGTCCCATTTTAGGCTTGAAAAGGCCTACATCTGTCACTGCTTTTTCCCCCATTCACTAACATTTCAAACACAATGTGCAGATAAGCAATGCCATCAACAATATTAAGCATTTAATATGCATATGATGTAAGATGCCGTTCCTATTTTAAACTATTTCGCCAAAAAAATATCAATTCATTTGTCTCTGGAATTAGTTTCGACACGTGAATGTGTTAACATAACCTGTCAGCTAGCAGCATGTACTTGCAATATTGCTCTCTGGGGAGAAGCGGAGGCGCATGCAGATTATATGCTTAATTTTAGTAATGTTGCGCACTGTAAATACCTTAAAATTGGGACACCATGAGCAACATCTCTTAAAATTCACGCGGCACTGTGTGGTAATGTTCCTATTATGTCCCGGCGGAAAGGCAAATGGTGTAGACCCTGAACAGGCTGCTCCTGATAGGGTTCTGTCTACACTATTTGTTCAGCCATGTCCGCCCAAAAATTCAAGATAAAAACTTGTCTCCAAGATTCCGCCTCATGTTTTATACTTTGCCCTCCTAGGAGGGCTGGGTGTCAATTTTAACAAACAAGTAAATTTGTTAACTCGATACTCGCTTTTTATCTCCCGACCGAAAGGTTCCGGGGATAAAGCGATGAGCCTGGCGTCCCTCCTTCTATCCGTAAACATTTTCTTGTCCGCTCAAAATTTTGAACACCCTTTGGAATATTTTCATGATACTCCAAATTTATGTAGAACATGTCATGACGATGTGTCGCGAACAAGAATTATAACTCTTGCTATTGTACTTTATGAGTTATCTCTCTTTTAGTGTTTTTTTGGCAGATTCGTGTCCCCTCTGAAACTTGACAACGCTTTGAAATATTTACATGATACTTCACTGTTATGTAGAACAGGTCATAATACTGTTTCGCGAACAAGAGTGACAACTCTTGCTTTTTAACTTTTTGAGTCATTTCCCTTTGATGGTTTAAGGTGTGATTTCGAGTCCTCTTTATAACTTTAATACCTTTAAAACTATTTGCATGATACTTCACAGATATGTAGAACAAGCCATGACGATGTGTAGCGAACAAGAATGACAACTCTTGCTTTCTAACTTTTTGACTTATTTGCCCTTGATGGTTTTAGGTGTGATCTCGCGTCCGCTCTATAACATTAATACATAATGAAATTGTTTCATGATACGTCATAGATATGTAGAACAGGTCATGACGATGTGTCGCCAACAAGAATGACAGCTCTTGCTTTCTTACTTTTAAAGTTATTCCCCCTCGATGGTTTTATGTGTGATTCCGTGCCCGCTCTATAACTTGAATACCCTTTAAAATATTTTCATGATACTTATCAGATATGTAGAACTAAGCATGACGACTATGTCGCGAACAAGAATGACAACTCTTGCTTTCTTACTTTTTGAATTATCCTCCTTGATGGTTTTAGGTGTCCACTCTAAAAGTTGAATAACCTTTGAAATAGTTTCATGATACTTCACAGATATGCAGAACAGGTCATAACAATTTTTCTCGTACATGAATGACAACTCTTGCATTCACACTTTCCAAATTATTTCCCTTTGGAAGTTTGAGCTGCAGTTGGTGTCTCTGCTCCATATCTGTTTAACCCTAGCCCGCTCCATAATTTTAGTACCCTTATACCAGTTGTGTGCGATAAGAGAAGACTCATGTTAGCCTATGCCGCTGCGTAAGTCAGTTTGCGTTAAAAATATAGAGGACGTAAGATCACGGTAAACATATACATTTTCACATTGAGAAAGAAATTCAAAATGCCAAAACATATGAATGATCAATGCGACGAAAGAAAGTGCGTTTCAACGTTGCCCAACCTCTGTTTAGGCCAGCAGTCTATCGATCCTTATGAATATAGATCCTTATTAACATAGTAAAGACCAGCGAACATCAATGTCTCTGATGTTCGCTTATGCAATAAGCGGAAGGTAATCAATGGCAGTTTGATATTTCGGTGATATATATTTTTCCCCTGATGCGTTTTGAAGCACACGGCCATTTGCACTCTACGGGGCCACTTATGCACTGATAGGATTTCTCCAGATCTTACGGTTACATCAAAGATGAAATTAAAAACCTGTGAAATTGGTAGCCCATTGAATGAAATTACCTGTTCTTACAGGCTCAATATATTATATTGAGGAGTCTTGTTAGAGGGTGATTAAAAGCACTTCAGAAACAATCAAATCAGCATATTTAATGTCTAGCAGACCACATGCTTCAGATGATGTAAAATGTACCAGCAGTTGCACTTATGAAGGTCATTGAAAAGTCATAGTCAAAATCTATCTTTTCGTATAGGTTATAAGTTACTAAGAAATTTCTTTACAATTTAGAAATTACTTAATGACTTCTAACCGTCTTAGACTGCTGTCAGTTTTCTTGAAAAATGTCCGTTACTGGCTCCATTGCTTGTCCCTAGAGACTACATCAAAGATCAATGCTCTTTTGCACAAAAATCTTTATCGTACCTGCTCTATTTATTCATTCACATTTTAGTTTTTTTAAGTGTAGATCATACTGCTGTTTTGAGTTTCAAAATAATAATAATAATAATAATGATAACAAGATACAAGCACTGCAGGCACTGCATGATACCCCGCCACTGCTGGACATCGTAACTTAAAGCATTTCTTTGAGCTGAGAAACTCCTTTTCTTGTTCTATGGTCTTAAACGTATCTTCAGTCAGATATTCCATATAGTATAGGAACTATCAAAGGTAAATAACCCATGAACTGGAAAGGTCAGAATGACCGTCCTTATTCACAATATGTAAGCTTTGATGTTAAACATATCTGTGAAGTATCATTTAGATATTCCATACAGAAAAGGAACAGCATGTCATAAACCATGTTTCAGAGCTATCAAGGGCAAACAACTAATGAAATGGAATGGTTAGAGTGACCGCCTTTAGTCACAGTATGTAACCTTTGATGTTCAATATATCAGTGAAGTTTCATTCAGATATTGAAAATAGAAAAGGAACAACAGGTCGAAACTATTTTTCAGATCAATCAAGAGCAGATAACTGATGAACTGGAAAAGTAAGAGTGACGGTTCTTAGTCACAATACGTAACCTTTGGTGTTCAACATATCTATGAAGTTTCATTCAGATATCCCTTATAGTAAAGGAACTACAGGTCACAAACCAGTTTTCAGACCTGTCAAGGGCGGATAACTCAGGAAATGGAAAGAACAGAGTGACGGTTGTTAGTCACAATATGTAACCTTCGATGTTCAACATATCTGTGAAGTTTCATTCAGATATTCCTTATAGTAAAGGAACTACAGGTCAAAAACCATTTTTCAGACCTGTCAAGGGCGGATAACTCACGAAATGGAAAGAACAGAGTGACGGTTCTTAGTCATAATATGTAACCTTTGATGTTCAACATATCTGTGAAGTTTCATTTAGATGTTCCATATCGTAAAGGAACTACGGGACAAAAACCATTTTTCAGACCTATCAAGGGCAGATTACTCACAAACTGGAATGATAAGAGTGACGGTCCTTAATCACATTATGTAACTTTTGATGTTTAACATATCTGTGAAGTTTCATTTAGATAGTCCATATAGTAAAGGAATAACAGGTCAAAAACCATTTTTCAGATAAATCAAGGGCAAATAACTCACAAACTGTAAAGGTCAGAGGGACGGTTGTTAGTCACAATATGTAAAAGTAAAAAGTATGCAAAGACCAGGAACTGAAACAATCAAAATCAAAATCCAGCCCTCAAACCATAGTTGGAAACAACTAAGATTACAAATAATCAAGATACAGAGAACATATGGCCAACCGAGTGAGCAGCATGTTCCCAAAAGCATGTAACCTTTGATGTTCAGTTTCATTCAAATCTTCCTTATAGTAAAGGAACTACAGGTCAAAAACCATTTTTCAGACCTATCATGGGCGGATAACTCACGAACTGGAAAGGTCAGAGTTACGGTCTTTAGTCATAATATATAGCCTTTGATGTTCAACATTTCTATGAGCTTTCATTCAGATATCATAAACAGTAAAGGAATAACAGGCCAGAAACCATTTTTCCAATATGAACAAGGGCAGTAGCTCTGTTAAAAATGGACGGATTTTGCCCATCAACAATCCCATACCACTCATCGCCGATAACAATATGTATGCAAAATTTGAAAAAAATCGGTAAATAAATACTCAAGTTATCGATCGGAAATGGTGAGCATGGACGGACGGACGGACAGACGGACGGACGGACAGACACCGAACGGTTTATCATAATACCCCACCAAGGTGTGGCGGGGTATAATAATAATTAATAAATAAATAAATAATAAATAAATAATAAGTTTGGATACACATATGAAGGAGCTAGCCTCAAAAGATGTTGGAATACATTTAACAAAGTGGACGGTTTAAAAAGAATTCGTATTCTTGTACAGTTTCAGATGACACTTGTGTTAATTAGTTACCATTCTAGTGTGACGAAAATGATTCTAGTAAAAGATAATTAAAAGATAATACTATAAATTTGAAAAGAAAATGAAGGAATGCACTAGCAAACATAATTTTACTGGATAGGAACATATGACCTAAAAGACATAGATCAGACTGCATGTGTTTAGTAATGGCCAGCAGGCTGTTTAAAACTCTCCGCTTTTTCACACAGATAAAACTATTTTTTCGTGCTGTTAGATATTTTATATATGAAAAAAAGTTCTAATATTGTTAATTTATTGTATTGAAGGTGTTGTTGAAACTGTATGCTTTTATGCTTTGTATTTGTGCCCCATTTCTATTGATCTGTCAGGGGTCTTTTTCTGCTAATTACCTTGTGATTTAATAGAAAAAGAAATAGCAGACCATATATAATTCAATGGACATTAAGATTACAAGGTCCATTTTCTCAGACAGGTGGAGGGGAAAGTTTTATTACTTTCAGTCAATCAGAAGCTTTATTGCTGATTTATGTCTTACGAACTTTTCTTAATGGCTAAGAGTTTTTGTCTAAGTCATTAAGAGGGCTTCTTCACAACATAGTCAGCTCTCAAAATTGCTTCTGATTGGCTGAAAGGATGGACAATTTAAAGCCTGCAGTCTAAAACATACTATAATTCCCCTAAATTCTGGCACAGACTATTCATTTGAATAATTGTCTCAATATTTGAACACGATTAATATACAGTAACTTTCAAATAATTTGTCAAAAGTCACTGTCGAACTAGCAAGAAGTGCAAACTATAGTCAGACTTCTCTTTCTTAATACGTACCATCTGGTCTACACTGTTTGCTCCCATTATTCTTTTGATGTGATCAATTCAATACAACAGAGTATTACTGTAAGAAGAGACTCATTCCAGCAGGCACAACGTTGAATCAACACTGAGTCAACATTGACTCAATGTCATGGTGTTGAATTCAGTGGTGATTCAACGTTGTGTGCCCAGTGGGATACTTGCTGCTTTTCAGTATTCTGTTATCTCACTGTTTTGTTTGTAAATATGTAACAGCATCAAATAATTGTCAGCCGAATTGCTTACTATCAGTAATGATAATGATAAAAATAAAAATAGATAAAATAAATAATGCTTCTTTCAAATATTTACACCATACTTTCAAAATTATACAATTTAGCATCTAAAAATTGTTACGAAGGAAATACTCTTTAGGCCAAGATAGATGATGGTTGGTTGGTTGGTTGTTTTGGGTTTAACGGTCCTTTGAGACAGTATTTGAGTCTATATAGCGCCGTCTCCCAAAGAGAGGGAGAAAGACGGGAGAAATGATAGACGAGAAAAAATGTCCAAACAACCCCACCCGCACCTACTGCAAGCACAGTAGGCCCTTATCCTACTAGTATCCAAATCAGTAGAACGCCCCGGCACTGGAAGTTATACCCAGCATCATCGCACCACCAAACCACCCCTAAAAATATATGAACTCGCGGCGATTATCAATTTACTCAAAGGACAAGGTGCGCTAGTGTACTGCTAGCGGCCTAAAATTTCGAGGAAAATGACAATCGACACAGCAATTACCATCACCGTCGCTGAACTTAACAACATAAGGACTATCGCGTGCGCACACGAAAATGACGTGATGACGTTACGTGACGTCATTTCACAAAGTAAAAGATGCCGTTTTGCGGATTTCTGAAAATGGCTTAATTAAGGTACGTTTTGCAAAATAAAAATATGATGGCATAGCTGTACCAACTCAATTTTTTTGTAGTGATCTGCGCAGCAGAGTACACGACAGACTGACAAAAGTAATACTTGGTACACGCATGCCATCATTGTTTAATTTTACGAATTTCCTGTCTGTATCTGCTGTAAAATTGCAGCTTTGACCGTTTGTTTCTACCATTTTGAGCAATAATTGGTTCTCAATTAACGCAAAAAGCTATGAAAACATGTGCATCATGTGTCAGTTTACAACCCCCAGAAATGTTACTTTTGCCACTTAATGGACAATACGCTTTCTCGCAATTTATCGAAGTTCTATGTGTTCTATGGTTAAGTATATCGTGACCAGAATGCATTAATGAGTACACCGGTGATACGCGCGTGCGTGCAAATGCCAGTAATTTATTATAAGTGTTTTGAGGAATGTGTGTGTGAGAGAGAGAGAGAGAGAGAGAGGGTATTCATCTTTCAGTATCCATGCACATCGGCTTTAAAGGTTAGATTGTTCAAATTTTAAAAGTTTAAGACAATTGCGCGAATTTGGACCTTAAAATATGAAAACACAGAACTGAGCCCGTGTATTTGCGCAAAGGAATCAGAATACTTTCTTGTCATTGAAAAACCATATATGAGATACGGAAGGTACCTGTCAACATGCTCGAATGCGCAGGCTGATCAGGGTCTTTTCTCTTTGACATGCAGTGTGGATATCTTTCATGCTTTATTATTTATTTACTAGTTTTGAAAAAGAAACCAATGCACGGGAACGGCAAACGGTTGGTCAGACTACATGGATGCGCAAACTGATTTGAGTTTGCACTAGTCGCAAATGCCATCTTATTTGAATGTTAGCTTACGTATATTTAGTGGCGGTAGTCATAACTGTAGTTACTTTTGCAAGCATTTTGCCTTCACACGAAGCAAAATTATACCTGTCAGAGAAATGTGCGTCAAAGAATCTTTGCAACATTAACCTTATTATTATCGTTTCTACATGTACTTTTGGTTTCATGAAATATGCATATGATTGTTTTTAAATATGAAACATGTCTTTGTAAACCTACTGATGAGATTTGACAAATACATATACAATGGCAAAAGGCGTGCGGGCTGACTACGTTAACTTTGCTCATATGTTATAATTGTGTTTTGCTAGAGGAATAACCTTAAGAAATATTATCAACAGCGTTCGTCAATTTTTTCTCTCTCTATTCTCTCTCTCTCTCACTCACTCTCTCTCTCTCTCTCTCTCTCTCTCTCTCTGAAAATGCACTTTTTTTTAATTTATGCATATTTTTATACCAGTGTGATCAGCGTCAATGTTTACTCACTGATTGCAGCGAACTTTATACTAAGTCCAAGTTGTATACCTTCTTATTGTGTATCCCATAATTTTAAGCACTTGATATTCGAACAAAAGTTATAGGCAGACAATGTGGAATATGATCACGCTGCTCTGATCCGGGTCTGCAATTTTTGCAAACTATCTGCCCATGCTGTCCAACCTAGTGTGAGAGACGACCAAGTGAAGACAACTTTTGTACTTTATTTGCTCGAGATACCCGAAGAAGCTGCCTGAGCCGGGTCCGCATTGTTTGCCAATTGTCTGATGAAACAGTGTAGCTCCTGATCAAGCTGCTGTTGTGATTATTCGAACTTATGTTTTCCTTTGCGCAGAGGCACGTATAAGTTAAACTGCGTCAATGGTCAAATGACGATTATGTAAAAATAATATCAAAGGTCAATGAATATTTAATCTTCGTTTTCGCGTTGGTAGTATACTGCGCGAATAGTAGCACTCTGCCAAATGTAAATTCAAAATGTTTCTCTTGTTTGTAAATCTACAATGGAAAATGTATAGAAAACTGACACAGATATTGAAAACTTTCTTCATTCAGTGTAGATCTACTTTCGATTTCCACTTCCGGTTTAATACACGCAACCAAACATTGAATCATGTTGGTAACTGTTTTGGAATCAGGTTACTCTCAAGATTGACCGCGGTCGATTTTGGAATTCCAAATTGAACAGCTGAATCTGTCGCTACCCAGTGTCAAAATTACGGTTGCAGGTGCCTAGCGACCCAGCTGACTTGAGACATATTTATGAAAGTTATTGTCAACTCTTCACCTAGAGACATATTACAAAACACACTTCCATTTAATCTGCGCCGATTATCTTTTTTTTTAAAGATTTTTCTTGTTTATATCAGACCTCAGAATGGTATAGTATAGATGCTAAAAACAAGATTATTATTATTATTATTTCGTTGTTGTTGTTTTCATTTTTAATCATTTTACCTTTTTCCGTCCCCCATCTTGTTTACTTTTATACGTTTGCCTTATTCTTGCAGTGGCTGGATGTATATTATTGAGTTCAACAATTTCGGTCGTATCGAGGCACGAGCCTCCGTCGCCTGATGTATAAGAGCGCTGGCTCTTAAACATCATGTCTTTCAAAACTGTTAGTTCGAACCTCGACTGGCGCACAAGTGAGAAGGTCAAGTTCAGCTTATGGAAGGTCAGTATATTTTCTCGGGGAGGTCCGGGTTTCGCCCACCTTTGATTAATGATCGGCATGACATGGGTGAAATGTTCTTGAAAGAACTGTCAAACAAATATTAAAAATGAGTAATAATATCGAGAACTGGTGCGATATGTCCAATGTGTGCAATTTAACCCGTTTACAGTGTGAAAAATTCCAAATTTCCTCCGTAATGGGTTTCGAACCCGGTTACGCTAGCATAGGAAGTAAGCGCTACTAGCTCTTTGCATTGTAGCTATGTGCTATAGGAACAGTTTCAATATTCGTCTATTTCGTGATTCTTTAGACGGCAAACCTCGGCGGCAAACATTTCTTCACAGAAAAATACGCAACATTGTGTATGCTATAACCGCGTATATGTGTTTCCAAAAATTTAATAGTATACGTACTAAGGGCAGCAAGACACGGAATAACGTTATGATTGGCACGTTAAGCGGCAGAAACGTCAACGAAAATCTTTGAACCCCCTGACGTACTAAAATCGTTCTGTCTGGAAGAAGGAATAAGATATGTTCTCAATTCATTCGATTTTCGTCAAGTTAGACTCTGTATAAGAAATTATAAATTTTTTACCAAAATCTAAGGATGGGCCAAAAACCGCCCTTAGCGCACCTTGTCCTTTAAAAGAATTAATTTGCACTAGCGTCAGGATACTGTTCACAAATCAGAAAAATGCTTTTTTTTCCTGCCTAATTTTCATAACGATGTTTCCCAGGAGGCTCAGTGGGTGCATCTCTTGGCACCGAGTCTGTTCATGTCCTTTATATGACCACATCATATACAAAAGCCAAAACCAATATTTTATTGGCCGTTACGATATAAACAATTTGCATTTCGGGTTGACGATATTTTGTTTTATTAAAACAGACATTTTCTCAAAACTTTGACAGATGAGTTCGAACATATAACTTATTGTTAAATGAATAATCAATAATCTGGGTTTGCACTGTTTGCCTTTGTCCCATATATGTGTGGGTAAAACTTGTGCTATCAATTTTCACATATTTACAAACTGACCTGTTCGCTTCTTTCACTCAGTAGCCCAAAAAGTGTCAACAGATACGATAGAGTGATCCGATAGACTGATCTGGGTATTCACTGTTTCACTGGCACAATATGTTTTGGCCAGGCTATGGCATTTCCTCCAAATTTCAGACAGGCTGTTACTGCTCCGTGTTTTCATAATTGATGAGCCTTCAAATTCTGTTGCTATTAACAGTTGCTAAAAACCAATTATAATTATTACTGACATGTTTATGGCTTTATTCTTGAAGGAATCTTGGACTAAGATTAACGACCGAGGCCATTTCAGACCTTTTATATTTATTTTCATCTGATTGGCCTCAGAGATCAAAGTACACTGACGACCAATTGAAACATGAGGGCCATAAAGCATTATTTGTCTGTAACAAATTTCGACTTCCCTGAGTGGTTTTAGCATCTAAAGATGTTGACCAATTGGCCCACAGTATTTGTGAGAAGCTAAGAACTGTGAATTTATTTTATCTTTTCTATTTTTTTTTATACATACATATATACTGAAGAACAAAAAAAAAAAAAAGAAAGAGAAACGTTATATACATTAACGCTAAAACTTTATGGGAATCAAAGAATCTAACATAAACTTAAAACTGTTTGTCTGTTTTGTTATCTGAATCTGTTGGTATTTGTAAAGAACTCCTTGCAAGGTTTTAGCCGTGGTTATTTTTTTCTTTTTTCGATCGAAATGTTAGAAGATTTACATATATTTGTAACCATTATTCTATTTTTTATAAATCTAAAAATGCTAGTTACATTTATTGAAATTAGTATAGCTATAATATCAAAAAATTCCTTTGTAAAGTTTGCAGTATAACTTGTAGTTATAAACTCTATAACAATATGTAAATAAATTCATGCATATCCATTTCTTCGTTCATTGCGTCGTACATGATATGCATTGTGATTACATTGATACTTTCATTCGAATGCTGCTTTGCACAAAAAGCTGTGTATCTTAATTAATACTTGAAACATTTCTTACAATTGAAAAACATAACATTTCTGCAATCGTATATGTACATTATTTCTTTACGGATGTATACTTTAAAGGCGGTAAAGCCACATTTCTCCGTTATTAGCAGTTACATTTTTCTTGTATACTTTACGGCCAGATTATTGTATTCTCACCTCGCTACTATCTGTTTTGTTTTGTATCGGTAGTTTACCCTTTGCATCCTGATAGAAACGGATTAACGTTGACGTCATTTGAATCAGTAGCAGTTCACAGAAACTACCTTTTTCTAATCTGAAGGAAGCAAAGAAAAACATTTCATTTTAACCAACGAAAATAATCAACTGTCAGTAGGAAAGCAAATATGCGATGCTACTCATGTCTAACAATGCGTATGCGACATCGTCCTTCATCTTATCTAAGTAACGTCATAAAATACGTCATTTCTAATTGTTACGATATGGCTTTAAAATGATTGTTATTCCAAATTCTAAACACTATTATCTATAAATATTTCAATTTTTGAAGCAGACATATTAAAAGGTTTATGTTAGTGAGTTTTTCTCGAATTCTTGCATGGTTACAAATATAGCCATTTTTTAGCGGCTTGGAGTCGGGCGTGTCAGGACTGGGCTTGAAACGGTCTGTTTGTATTCGAGTGTTATGGGTATGATAGGAAATACGTAATAAAAAATACTTTGTAAACTAAATTCCTAAGGTATATTGCTTATGTTCGGCTTTTCTCTCGCCTGCAACTAGCAGAAACGAACAATAGTTATCAGTTTTCTGGTGTCGTCGACGGCGGCATAAACTTTGCGTCGCGTTTTCTGGTTTGGCTCCAGTTTGTGACAAATTGAATGCGTTCCAGGCGAGACACAGTATTCCCCAGACATCGTCTTCCTTTTAATGTCCCCAGCTTCGTTTTGGCTCAGCTGCCTATACATCCGTAAATAATATTACTAACTTGCAAAAATCGTAACTGCTGAGGCATTGATATTTCATTGAAAAACTAGTGGACGTGTAAATTTTGATGTCTATCGGCCTTGCACTTACAGAGTTAACCTCATTTTCTTGAAAATAATATTTGATAGTTTGTTCCCAAATATCCTAGGAAAACCACTGATGCTAGTGGACATTAAAACTTTAACAATACGCTGAGTTTATATATTCGAGGCTGACAAACTACTTGGGGGTCATCTCAAATCTAAAAGAATCCTAGTCACAATTGATGCATACAATAGCGGAAAGATAGATCAGCCTGTGCCTTCGTGCAAGCCTGTAATGAATGCCACGCCAGTGTATAGCACGCCTACCAATCGCTCTCATGCGAAACCACGGTTCAGAACGCCAATCCGTGAGAGGAGTTTCCGGTTTTGCATGAGGGGAACCAAAATCGTAAACAAATTTGACATCGGCACAAGGTTTGAGGTATTAATTTTCTCTGAAAACTATTAATGCAAAATATAAGAATGCTATTTTGTCGCATCTACATTGGTTCTTGGGCACATGAAAGGATAAGCTACATGGCCTTGCATTTTTCAAGAACATGAGCTCTGTGATATATCATTATTTTATATATTGCAGATGACTTTTTGGCTGTTTTAATCCCCGTTTGTCTGCTTTTGAGGCATGCAAGGGGGTTTGAAAGAGGGTTTGCAATAGGTCATAAAAGACAAACGGGGAATAAAAACAGTCAGAAAGTCATCTGCAATGTATAAAATAATGATTTTTTACAGAGCTCATGTTAGTTTTGATCCAATCATTGTTCAGAAGCTGTTTTTGTGTTTGATTAAAATTACTTATATTTTCTATTATCTCATGCGGAACCGGGCTGATGATGCCAAGTTTTTGCATATATTTTCTAAATTCTAAACTGTCCATTATGATAAACTTACTTCCAACATTCGGATTCACGCATACAGTAGTTCTGTTCACTTCTTTGCGACTGCCAAGGTCAGAGACTCAAAATCAAGCAAGAGAATGAGACTTTTTCCTACATGTATATATCGCCGAGATTGATCTTGAACACATGCTCCGCCGTACTAAATGCATACCTGGAAAAATGCAAGGCCATATGGCTTATCCTTTCATGTGCCGAAGAACCAATGTATATGCGACAAAATAGCATTCTTATATTTTGCATAAATAGTTTTCAGAGAAAATGAATGCCTCATACCTTGTGCCGATGTCAAATTTGTTTACGATTTTGGCTCCCCTCCTGCAAAACCGGAAACTCCTCTCATGGATTGGCGTTCTGAACCGTGGTTTCGCATGAGAGCGATTGGTAGGCGTGTCTAGGGATGTCCAAGATGGTCACAACGTGAGAAGAAATTGACGGATGGCTATGAAATTTGCCGATACTATTTGCCAGCACGTGTTGCAGTTTTACGTCCTTTAGAACAGTATTTTCATATCAGGACGATGGGACATTGATACTAGTAGTGAAAGTCTGGGTGCAATGTAGCCATATTTACGGTCGGAAAGGTTTCGCTTCTCGCGCATCTCTAACCCGGGACCGTTAGATCGGCAGGCAAGCGCTGAACCTACTGATGTGGGTCATCATACAGAGATATAATGATACATATGTCATTTGGGCGTATTGTTTGTGGGCTGTTAGATTTCCATTCTATCGTCATAGCATATATTATGGTCCAGTCATTCATTTCGCTGCCTGTTAGTATCAGGTACGGACTACGACTGAGGGAGTTTGTCAGTAAGTAAGGAACCTGTCGTCTTCAAACGCAAGCCAAGCGCTCTGGACAAACGATCCTTGTTATCTCATAAGTTTGTACTAGCATGGAGTGGATGGTGGTGGTGGTTGGAGTTTGGATTTAACGACTCTTTTAGATAGTATTCCAGTCTCTTCGAGCTGCTTCTAGAGAGAGCAAGAAAGAAAAGGTATAGATAGGATAGATGAGACTAGAATAATCCAAACAAACCCTATCCCGCACCTGCTGCAGGCACATGCGACCCTTGCCCTCCTATTAGCCAAATTAGAAGAACGCCACAGCATTGAATGTTCAACAGCACCATCGCCCAAACCGACCATCCCTAACATGGAATGGAAAAATCACGCAACATAAATCATGGGCGACTATATAACTTAATTTGTCATGGTTGAAATATAGGCTGACAACCGATAATACCAACCAACAGTGGACCTATCCAGTACTGGGCAAAGTGGCTGTACTATGTCGACCGATAATTCGGTCGAAAGCTATACCAGTCACGGTAAATGATACTATTGTTAATGGGCGTCGACCGGGCTGGTATTGGTGTCGATTGTCCCAGTCGACAACCACTTTTGCATGTGCGGTAACTGATTGGCTAGGTCGGAAACCAGGTTGGGGAACTGGTATTACCCTCGAGATTAATTGATCTTCATCATTTTTGTTTTCTTTTCTCTCGACCACATTCCTTTTTCCTCTCCGTCTCTCTCTCTCTCTCTCTCTCTCTACCTATTCAACCATAACCCAACCTACCATCCAACCTCAATTTATCCATTTTATCTGTCTTTCCATTCCTCCTCCATGTTACCTACCCCCCTAATCTGGCCCAAAATTTTGGCGTCAAAATGACGTCGTGGTGACCGGTGCGACGTCATTACGTAGAACCGACGTCAATACGCGTCATGTGCCTGCTGGTGTCTATCTGTCTACCAAGGAGCTCCGGTAGCTTAGTTGCTTAAGCAGGGGCCCGCTGATCTAGCGGTCCCCGCTGTTGGCGGGAATCTTTTCAATCGTAAACGTTCCATGGACATAGCCTTTCATTACCATCCACCCATTGTCCTGATATGACTAAAATACTGTTAGAAAGGACGTAAAATTGCAATTCATCCATCCATCCATCTATCTACATGTATTTATTTATATATCTACCTACTGATCGATCGATCGGCCTAGCCATCCATCCATCTGTGCAGAAGTGCAGGCTTATTATCGTCTTCGCTGTTCGCACGAGCTTTATAACGTTTTCTCATAACATGTGCCAAGTATCAAGCTGTAGGCAAACCTGTCTTATGAATTGGTTCACTCCCAGCGGGCACATTACGTCAAAATTACGTCATATTGACGTCGAAGCGCCGTCACCACGTCACATTGGCGTCAGTACGACGTCATTTCAACGTCATGTGCCTGCTGGGCTGTCATGCTTTTTGTGAATTCCTGTTATATTCACGGCAAAACGTTGCCCTTTCAAACTGAAACAATGCTTAGAGGAAAAAATTCGAACCTCCAGAGGTAGCTTTTTCCCATTATGGTTTGACCCTTAAGTAAAACGCGAGGCAAAAGATACAAATGGCAGACTTGCTTCCCCTGAAAGTGTACCCGTGCATGCAGGCAGTCAGAGTCTTTGCTGTTCGCACATTATGCTCGGATCTTCAGGAATCTTACAAGCACAAAGTGAAGTGTTCTTTTTTGTTGGTGGTGGTGTTATTGTTTTTTTTTTACCATTAGGCCGATCATCTCGAACGCAGGCCTTTGAGATGAGATGCTACCGAAGGTTACTGAACATTTCGTACAAGGACCATATAACCAATGAGGAGGTTCGAAGGAAGATCCAAGCAGCCATTGGAGAATATGATGAACTCCTTACACTGGTCATGAAACGGAAACTAAGGTGGTTTGGCCACGTCTCAAGGTCTTCTGGTTTAGCAAAGACAATTCTTCAGGGCACAGTGAAAGGGAAAAGAAGAAGAGGTAGACAGAAGAAGAGATGGGAAGACAATATCAAGGAGTGGACAGGAATGGATTTTGCCAGCTCAACAAGGGCAGCTGAAGACAGGACAAGGTGGAAAGGGATTGTGTTGAAGTCATCTGTGGTGCCCCAACGACCTAGTAAGGTTATGGGATAGAATAGAATAAAATAGATAGGCCGATCTGGGTCTTCTGTCTTTATTCGTACCGTATGAAAATGGAGCCTCAGTATGTTAAGCGCTGGCCTGCTGATCTAGCGGTCTCGGGTTCTAGCCCCACTGGAGGCGGAGATCATTTCAATCATAGACTGGCTCCATTGCTTTCATTATCACCCACCCATCGTCCTGATATGACAGATAAACTGTTAAAAAGGACGTTAATTCAGAAGTCATCCATCCATCCATACTGTCTGAACATATTTGTGTCCTATAAATAATGCATAAAGTTACAGGTAGACAGACGGTCTGCCAGACAGAGACAGGCAGACGGCCTCTCAGGGTAGGTAGGATAGGGTAGGGTAGGGTAGGTAGGTAAGTAGGTAGGTGAACGGAGAGACAGACATACAGAAAGTCAGAGGGTAGGGACGTAGGCAGGTAAGAATGGTAGGTAGATAGGTGACTAGATGAATGGATGGATGGATGGATCTTTTAGATGAACTGAGCGCTGATTCAAATTGGATGACTTAATTTTGTACTAATTACGTGGCTGAACAATAAAATACCAAAAACAACAGGTTTATCTATGGAACGCCTTTACTGCCTCCTTGTGTCTAATTTCGTACTATTGTGTGAAGTCTTCATTCTGCTCTTATCTTTCATCATTATGTTGGATCCAGTTGATATTATGTAATACATACGTACCGTTATATCATGGGCAAACATCGTTTTATCCTGTGACTTCATCATGATGTCGGGTGCACATTATATTATGCTACGCATACGGACCATAATGTGATGGTCAGACATCATTGTATCCTGTGATTTCATAATTATATTTGGTGAAGATGACAGTATGTCATGGACAAACATTCGTGTATCATTTAATTTCACCAATATGTTAGGGAAACATACTATGTTTTGTATATATATCATTATATCATGGACAAACATCACCGTATTCTATGATTTCTACATTATAATTGATGCAAAAGATATTATGCTATAATTACATACCATTATATCGCAGACAAACGTCATTGTATCATGTGATTTCATCATTATTGGATGCCCATGATATGATGTTACGCGAACATACCATTATATCAAGAGCAAACGTATTTTTGTCGAATGCAAAGTCTGTTATATGGTGTACAAATTCATTTTTATTGTGTGAGCATACAGATTCTGTTATATGCTATTATAACTATTCTCTTTTGCGGTATTCATTGTCTACATTTTACGGTTCGATATCCCTATCGCGTCTAAACGAGATTTTATTCTGCCACTTCGTCGTTGTATCCTAGGCGGACTTTTAATTCGATCGATTTTTACAGGTAACACCGGACAGTTAGAGTACTTAAACAAGGTAGCTTATTTTTAAAAGAAGCCAAAGTGAGGGCCGCAGCTGTATTTGACTTCGGCTGTTTTGGATTTAACGGCTCTTTGAGACAGTATTTCAGTCTATATCAAGCTGTATTCCAGAGAGAGAGAGGGAAAGAAGAAAAGAGATAGGACAGGGGAGAGAAAAAATATTCAGACAGGCCACACCCACTCCTTCTGCCAGCACAGTTAGCCCTTGCTACTGCATAGGCCGCCACGGCACTGAAATTTACCCAGCACCAACGTCCGACCACAACCACAGTTTGAATTGTGCTTGAATAAATCAGGGTTTTACCGAAATGGTAATGAAAACTATCATTAATTAAGTGGTTTCATTTGACATCTCATTAGAATCGCCTTAATGGAGTGGTTCTAATGACATACAAATACACAGGTTGTAGCATAATATATCTGCTAAATCACTGGGACGCTCTCAGTCTGAAAATAGTATCAATTTTTAATTCCTCGAGTCAAATAAGACTTACGGTAAAAGTAATACCTTTTTCTCCGGCATTTCTGAAGGCATTGTACCAGGGTATATATGTGGTGTGTTTGGGACGGGGGAGGAGGCGGGGATGTTGCTTCTTTTGCAAAAAAAAAGTTGATTTCACTTCTTACGTTTATGGGCAAAAAAGTATCGCTTCTGTTATAACTCATATGGTAAGAAAAGAATCCAAAGTTTATGACATAATTTTTGTCTGCGCACTTATTTCAGTTCGCCACGGACAATATGACTATATATTTCTTGTATCGTTTAGAAACCAATTACTGACCAGTAAAAGTAATCCAGTGTAGCCACCATGGTGGGCTTTATAATGCCTAGCTACCTTAAAATCCGAACAAAAACGTAGCTGCCTAAGAATTGATAAAAAGGGGAAAATAAATGTATGCAGAATTGCCTCACCTTTACCAATATTTTTACACATCAATGACTATTATTATACTAAAAACCAGCTTCCCGAGAAGTTGGAAAATGCCAAATCCAAACCAGGAGCATAACAGACAATTGTACATCTCACCCCATAACTGTATTCAAAATATCATCACCCCAGCTCATACAGCTCTTGAGAGATCATGGTAAGATTTCGGTTTATTTTCGACAAAAGGGAGCTAAATGTAAAGTGAATCAGAAGTTAGAAGAATGCAAAATTCAAACAAGGACCCTTACTTATTCATTTTAGGGTGGTATTTAAAAGTGTATCAACACTGGAACGATTTACATCCTACCTGTGTACTAAATATCATCACCTTAGCTCATATACGTCTTGAAATGTTGTGGAAGCAAGGTTTCTTTTTAATTTTTGACAAAAAAATCTCTGAAAGTGCAAGTTCGACAGAGGAAAAAAATTTGTCTGCTCATTTTTTTTTATTTATTCTATATATGAAATTTCAAAACCTTACTTCCAGTGGTTTTTGAGCCCAGTAACCGTAAAATTATTGACTAAAAGGAGATATAATTCTGTAACTATTGAATGCAGAGTTATCTGACCTTATGAAATATTAAAACATCATGAACCACTGCAAAATACCAAAAATTTAAATCTAAAAGAGTTCTTTCAAGTCTGCTTTCTAGGCATGGCGGATCAGAAGTTGGATAAATGCAAAATTCAAACAAGGGGCAAACAGACGAATGGACGAACAGACAATGCAAAACTAGTATGCCTGTTCAAATTCTTCAAAATTAGGGGCATAAAAACAGCTGACATGAATAATGGTATGTCTACATTTCATAATCATATGTGCGCCCAAATAATGATGAGTGTGTAATATAAAAAAAAATATAAAAAACAATTGCAACCAACATAAAGACGCATGGCCAGAATATAATGACGAACCGACACGATGAAAAAACATTTGTTTACAACACAAGGACATGAGAACACAACATAACGACGTAAGACCATAATATAATGGTGTGTGGACATAACCTAATGTCAATAGCACTCACCAAAATGACGTATGGCTAGGATGTAATGACCAATTGACACGATGAAAAGAAATTTGTAGACAACACAATGGCGTGTGAACAAAACATAAAGGCACAAGACCATATCACAATGGTGTGTTTACATAACATAATTCAACTGCACCCGACATAATGAAGTATGACTAGGATATAAAGATTAACCGACACAAAGAAAAGACATTTGTACACAACAAAATGACATGTGAACACAAGATAAAGGCATAAGACCATAATAAAATGGTGTGTATACAGAACATAATAACAACTGCATCCAACATAAGGACGTATAACCAGGATATAAAGACGACCCCACACAATGAAAAAAGGTTTGTATACAACACAATGACATCTATACCCAACATAAAGACATAAGAGCATAATGCAATGGTGTGTGTACATAACATTATAACAACTGCACCCAACATCATGACGTATAGCCAGGATATAATAATGAACAGACACAATGAAAAGACATTTGTATACAACACAATGACATGTGTACCCAACATAAAGGCATAAGACCATAATACAATGGTGCGTGTACATAACATAATAACAACTGCACCCAACATAATGACGTATGGCCAGGATATAATGATGAACAGACACAGTAAAAATGCATCTGCACACAACATATTGACATGTGAACACAACATACAGTTGTATGCGCATGTTATATTGGTATCTGCGGATTTCATAATAACATTTGCACCCAACATAATAATATTTCACCAGGATTTAATGCTAAGCTGACACGATAACACTAAAACAGACAAATGGAGGCAGTAAAGGCGTTCCATATTTATCTGTATTGCGAGGACGTGTTTACTTTCGATTTCGATCGTGCGTCTATAAGGTGTACGATGAGCAGACACTGGATTCTAATGTCGGCAAAAGCGTAGCTACCTGTACGCAAATACGCAGGTGCATATTACAATTTTGTCAAACTGACAAAATTCCAACACACTCAGCGTATTTTTATTCTGAAATGCGGTAAATTGGGCAAGATTTTAATCACAAACGTCCCACTGGCCTTTAAGGAAGAAAAAATATCTAAAGGGCTAAACCCCAGGTTTCCCACTAAATCAGTATGGAAACCTCATTGTGCATATCGTGTGATTTCCGCTAGTGCGCCCTTGCTCGGTACAAAAACATGTATTTATGTATTTTGCCCTTGTTAAGACATGCACATAAGTGCAGTCTGATCACGATACTCGCTGTTCCTTATATATTGAACAGAGCTGCATGCATTTAGGATTTTTGGCTGGATAATCTACATGGCTGATTTGAGATGTAAGTGTTGGATGCCTTCTCTGAAGGAACCAAGCGGGCAAGTGTCGAATCAACGTCGATGCAATGTCGACATTACTACAACGTTTAAACCGTTGTATAAACTCTGCCAACAAGGTTAAGGTACATGTGAAATGTTAGGAAACTGAAAATAAATTAACGCAGAAACCAAACAACGTCGTATAAACGTCGAGGCAGATTTAGCGACTTCATTTCGAAACGAGTGCAGACTGTCTGGTATGCATTGCTACAAATGAAGTCGTCGAATCAATGTCCTTGCAACGTCGTCAACGCAACGTCCATTCGCCATTTCAGTGTTTCGTCACTCTCAAGAATATACTAAGTATACGTTAACACAGGATGCGTTCGGGGTTCTGCCAATGTCAGCATAGGCATGTCAATGCCGTTCAGAGTTTCAACATTGGTATTATTGGCTCTAACGTTGGTATTTGCTACCAATATTGCCGACCATTGGCTGCCAGTACTGCAGACAACAAAGGGCGTGGGTAACACAAACGCCGGAAAATTGCGTCATTCAATATGGCGATTTAGTGAATCCATCATAAACGCTCGAGTTGTGACAGGAGAATAATTGTTCCCCACAGTGATGAAAGCAAATGAGAAAAACTAAAATTTTCTAATTACAAAAGAAAATGGATCTGCAATAGTGCCAATGGCGCCATTGGCTCTACCAATAGTTGGCTGCCAACGGTCACCTGTCCAGGGTTTTACGGTTACCAATGGCACCATTGGCAAATCGCCAATGAAACCACTGGCAGAACCCTGAATGTACCCAAAGTTCATCACCAGATATTTTCAGGGTCACTGACGAGGCTTTATTAGCCGAAACTACGTAGTCTGGCCCATATTCCGACTTCTGTATGTATTCTCTGCTCTTGAAGGAACTTTTTCAGATTTTAATTTTACCTCACTGCAGCTGGTGTTGTGCCGTGTGGAGGCCGTAAAAAGTCTCCCCGTACATCATCCATAGTGCAGATTATATTTTATTTACATCCTTTGGGATCAGAGGATAGATTCTGGAAAAAAATACGGTTTGCTTTTTTTTCTGGTTTTGTACCAGATATTGTCAGGGTCACTGACGAGGCTTTATTAGCCGAAACTGCGTAGTCTGGCCCATGTTCCTATTTCTGTATGTATTCTCTGCTCTTGAAGGAACTTTTTAAGATTTTAATTTTACCTCACTGCAGCTGGTGTTGTGCCGTGTGGAGGCCGTAAAAAGTCTCCCCGTACATCATCCATAGTGCAGATTATATTTTATTTACATCCTTTGAGATCAGAGGATAGATTCTGAGAAATCTAAAATTTGAGATCGATTTAGACTATTATTCTAGATCATCGTCTTTTATATTATTTGGATCCTTTTGAAACTAATCAGTCTTTGAATTGACTGCCCAATCAAAATTACGAAATTACGGTTTGCTTTTTTTCTGGTTTCGTACCAGATATTGTCAGGGTCACTGACGAGGCTTTATTAGCCGAAACTGCGTAGTCTGGCCCATGTTCCTATTTCTGTATGTATTTTCTGCTCTTGAAGGAACTTTTTAAGATTTTAATCATCACCAGATATTTTCAGGGTCACTGACGAGGCTTTATTAGCCGAAACTACGTAGTCTGGCCCATATTCCAACTTCTGTATGTATTCTCTGCTCTTGAAGGAACTTTTTCAGATTTTAATTTCATCACTTAGCTTAACCAAGGATCAAGCAACTTTAAAACAGCGTATTGCTGGCGTATCAACTTTGATAAGCTTCGTACGTTTAGTATGGCAAATTATTTGCAGCGTGCACAGAACCTATTAAATGCTATATTGCCACGGCGTTTTCAGCTGTTGGGAACGAGCCGTAATGCCGAATCAATTATGTGGAGTCTCCCCAATCCCCCTTTTCTTTGAAAGTCTGTTACATATTTGGATTACTCCATTTCTGTGTTTTAGGGGTTTCTGGTACATGTTTCCACTTTTATAGTATTTTATATAAATATTCCGTTCATCCTGGCCAGACGCCCAATTATGCGGCGTCTGAACTGGGTCTACACTGTTCGCATATGTCGCCAAATCGGGTAACCAGTCTAAAAAGAGTAAATTACTCTACACATTATGACAACTTGTAATTATCCTAAATTTTGAATGATATTTAATTTACTGGCAGGTCCTGATCGGATCATAGATGTTCGTCTGTAAAATCAGCGTGCCACTGCGTCGACGTTTAACAGGATCTGCTGTACATATGCGACCAATGACGACTCAGACCTATCTGCGCGTCTGTGCAGTCAGCCTGATACGACTTCGTTTTTGTTTCCAACAGATATCACTGACACATATACATACGTTGCATTAGCAGGACAGCCCTTATCTGACTGAGCTACCGGGGCTCCCAACAGACTGGTACTGAAAACCTGTATATTCATTCAGTAGTACAAAATAGCCGAATCAAACTGTGTGCCATACACTGGTCAAGCAACCCTTAACGTCAGATAAGCGCGGACTTCCAATGACGAATGCCGACATCACGATTAATTTTCCATCATGACGGAGATGTTTACACGGCTAGATCCCGCTTTGCGCTATTCTGTCCTACATAATGGGCTGACGATTTAGTTTGAGTGGTGCTATCACAAGCTGTCTTCAACCGATCAAAATGGAAGAAAAAACATTTCCCTGGCGGGGCATTGTCGTTGAACAAATAGCTAATTCAGTATCAGCAAAATGAAAATATAAGTAACCTACGTTTATTTATATCTAAAGAGTTTTGCTTTCCAGACGAGAAAGAACGGCATGCATTGTCTTTTTGCCTAGATGTCCTAATGTAGCTAAAACGTTGTCAGCGTCAAATCGACGTTGATGCAACGTCGTGATGTAAATATGACGTAGATACGGTTTTAATTCAGTCCTGCAAATGGCGTCGTGTAAAATTTTACCTTACGGTGCGTGCCTTTAAGAAAGACTCAGATCAGCTTGCGCACCGGCGCAGACTGATCAGTCTTCCTGGTTTGATGCATATGTAAAGACTAAATAGGATTGAGTGTTTGCTCGTCACTAATGTCCTAAACTCCCTGTTCGTGCGACGCAATTCGGCACCACAATCGATGCGATGTATACGTTTGAAATGCCCCCTTACCTAGAACGTCCGAACTCAAATGTAGAATGTCAGCCTGGGTAAACTTTTAATGTCCAGTAGTGGAGCAAATATGTTGGGCTATCTTTCAAGGGGGTGGTCTACGGAGTGTAACATTTGTTTTTGTATATCAAAATGATCGCCTAGGTCTATAGTTATCAAATTCAGCGTTTGCCACTTTGGCAAACCTTGCATAACTCCGCAGTGGCCAGTTATTTACGTTACCCCCTTAGATTTTAAATATCAAATATATTTATTGAAGTCAATAAGAAATGTGTTTAAACTATATAAATGTATCGAATATTAATATTTTCTGCAAGAATGATTAATATGCTTTAAATAAGGCTGCTTAGAAAAGAGCTCAGAGCTTCTGTGCTGTTATTTTCGGTACAATATATTATGTACCCCTCAAAAATTTAAAATGTAACTTAGGTTGTTGCATTTACAAACAATTTATGATGAAATAGCCCTAAGTTTTTCCATTTTCTAATTGTCCCTTTAAATATCTTTCTAACAAAACAAATTTGAGACCTCTAGTTTCTATACTTTGTCAAATATATACTATTGAACCTGATTACACCTATTCCCTGTTGGTGGCTGCAAAGTCATTTTCCCACAATTGTTCGTACAAAAAACGGCTAATAAGTTATTTTAAACTGACAAATTGGCCCTTATGGAATAAGATCATGTAATACATGATATAAAACAACAGTTCACATTTTTGTTATGCCATTGCAATACATATTTTAACCACAGTAACGTACTTAACAGATTAAAATGTCTTATTAAAGCATTGATCATTCCCACCACAAATATATCTTTTTGAAATTCTGACTTTTAAACAGCACAGTTGTGATGGCAATACATGTAGAAGTTATTTATTGTAAAATAAAAGTTTAATTGCCTACTTTGACACAAAACAGTGTTATTTACATGACTTGCAAAGCCGAGATTGTCCTGAGGTTCAAATGAAGCATTTGTGAACTAATCTGTACATGGAATATATTGATATATATATTTTTTATTAATATCCAAATGACAGTTGAACAAAACCAAAAGTGTCAAACCAGCTAATCATAGCCTACGGCTTTGTACTCAGGAAGGTAAAGTTAATAACCTTTATTTCCAAACAGCCCCTGAGATTAAATATTACTACAGCCAAATATGTGTAAGCTTTATTATTTTAAGCTGAAATAAAAACATTTAAAGGCACATTAGACCAGTTGAATGCTACCCAATGTAACTCATTATTGACAGCTCCAAGTCGGAACATCAGTTTGGTGTACCGATGTTATCGTTTGTGTTGTCTTCTTATCTGTAATCTTCAAAAATCAGTTTATTTCATCGGCATATTTGCCATCATTCTGCCATATATAGCTATATGTAGAAAAGGACAGAAATGGGTGAAAATAGGCATTTGTGTGACTAATAATATTAAGTTAAGGCTAGCTTTGTGATAATTTTATGGAATGGCTGGATATTTATTTGGCTTGTATCGTTTAACTACTTGTCTTATAACTTTATGCTGCTAGTTTCAATTTGGTATCGCGAGTGGAGTCCTTCACAGAAAGAATCAATTCCTGATTGCTGCCCTTTACACTACTGTCTCTGCGTTAACCTTTTCCCATTAAAAGCAATTATATATAAAACCAACGTTTAAGTTTTTTTGGCATAAAAGCATACATTTTCATCAAAGTAATGTATATAACAGGTTAAAAAGTATGAGTTATTTTATTCTACTGCAGCAAGTGTAAAGTTTCGTGTTCTTGCCATGAAAAGTTTCATCGTACCTCATCTTATTAAAAATTATGTTTGGGATAATCTAGGCTCATTCTGAGTCAGTTTAAAAAAAGAAATAGCGGAAGCTGGTGCCAGGGGATGGGGAAGTGGGCATTGGCATTGTTGGAAAATTGCATTGCTGGACACACACTCAGCTTAACAAAGGTTGCTAATTTTGTTTTTCTGACGCATTCCTTGCTGCCAGAGAACCTTACTTCATAATTTTGCTAAGCTTTTATCATTCCACCAGACTTTAAGGTGAATGGATATTATGTGAAATGAAATAACTATGACTATCTTGGCCTCAATGTCTAATGGGGGTAACTTTATTACTATGAAATCATCATCAAAATGACATTTAATTCGAGTCAGAGATAATTCACTAACTTCGACTCTTTAGTTAGGTGGTTAAAAAGGTAACGTATACAGCATTCAACAGCAAACAAGTTGTCAAATTACCCTTTTATTGTTAAGAAGTTTTCATACTAATGGTAGAGTAACAAGGTGCAGAAGGTAACCGCCCTCAAATATAATGCATATGTTGAAAGCGAATATTGAGGTGCCGAATGTTCACTTAACAGCAGTATCGCCATACATCTCTGAAGGGATTTGTATATTTGATACAGTTGTATTAAATAATTATAGTCTCAAAGAAAGGGCTAAGGCAAAAACATAATTACCCACAATTTTTTTCTATATAATTCATAGTTTGTATTACTATTATGCCTGTTTTAGATGTTTTACTTAAAGGCGGTTATTTTCTGCACCCGGTCACCCAAGCATTAAAATGAAACCTGTTTACAGTAAAGGGGTCCGTCCCAAGAACTGGGGAACTTATAATGCTTCGTCTTACTGCATCTCATCAAACAGATAATATCATTGAGAATCATAATTCTTATCTGACAAATCATTTACATTTGAATGTTGTATACGTTACCTTTTAAATACCAAAACAAGGAGTCAAAGTAAGTGGATCATCATTGCCTCAATTAAAAGGTCATTATTTCAAATGATTTTAAGGTAATAACAATATGTCATAATCAGATTATCCGTGCAAGATCTTGAAAGGAATCCATTAACCGAGTCTGCTTTGTTCTTTCTCGTGTGTGTTCCTTGCTTCCACATGATCTTCTGGTATATTTTGGAAATAATACTGTATAATTTTAAATGGACACACCTCAATTTGTTATGCTTTCGTAGATGCTTCCTATTTAGTTCTGTGGAAAATGTAACCTTCAAAAAATTGTCAACTCTTAAAGGAAATACATGTACTTTTCTCCTACAGTAGACAATTCTTTCCTTATAGAGTTTACTCCCATTAATAGGAAGGGCTAAAGTAAAATTTGCTGAATTATTTCATGTGATAGTGTATCCAAGCAACTTAAACTCTTGGACTGATTATTTTAATTAAGAAAGAAAGATATCCTGGAAACAAGGAATGGATCACAAACAAAACAATAAATAAATAAACAAAACAAACTAAACAACAACCTCGGTTTTACTAAGTTTACGCCCAGGAATGTAATGTTGCAACACTTCCAATGCACCCTAGCACCAGCTTCAGCTAAATTCCTTTTTTTCAAATCGACTCGGAATGAGTCCAGATGATCCCAAATGACCAGATAATACTTAATTTCCATTTAAATGAAGTACAACGAAGTGTTTCATGGTAGCCACAATTTACACTGGGGTAAATTAACTCTTACTTTTTAACCTGTTATGTACGTTACTTTAGTTAAAATATATGCTATAGGGCCAAAGTTGAACTACGATTAGATATATTGCTTTTATAGAAACGGTCAAAACAGATAAAAAATATAAAAGGTCTCGGATTAGGAATTGATTCAACTAGTGCCAGGATTCTCCCACAACACCAAACTGAAAATAGTAACATAAAGTAATAAGACATGTGCTCAAAGGAAACTAACGGGTGGCCAAATAAACATCCAGCTCATTCCATGCACATGACTACAAAGCTAGCCGTAATCAAACATACCCTGGAACAGACATTGTCTATTTTCACCGATTTTCTATTTGTTTCTATATACATCAGACTGACGGCCAAGAAACAGACAAGAAAAAACAATTTTGAAGGCTACTGGTAAGTGGACAACACAAAGTAGAAATGTCACGGATGAATTACATGGGGTGGGTTTAAGCCAGTCGAACGTGCTGCTTTGAAAATATTTCAACTGAAACTAATAAGGCTTAGGCACATTTGGCTGTAGCAACACTTAATCTCATGGATCGTTTTCAAATAACGGTTACTAACGTTACCTTTCTGAATACAAAACTGTATGTTATGATCAGTTATTTTGCTAAGGTGGATGTTTTTAATGTGTTTCGGATATTAATGAAAAAATAATAGTGTTCCATGCACAGGTTAATTCACGAAGGCTTATTTCTAATTGTAGGACAATCTCGACTTCGCATGTCATGTAAATAACACTCATCTCTTTGCTGCCCGAGTAGCCAACTTCACCATGCAAAAATTTCATTTAACGATAACTAGAACACATAGTTATCACAATTTGGCTTTTTAAAAGTCAGAATTTCAAAACAGTGTTTTCCTGGCCGGAATGATAGATGTTTTATGCAAAAATTAACAATCTGTTAAGTATGTTACTTTGGTTAAAATATGTGTTATAAGGTCAAAAATAATTTTACACACTTGCTAATATCATGTTTAATATGATCTGATTGCAACAGACCCTATTTGTCAGTTAAAAATAGTTTTAAATAGCTTATTAGCCTTCTTTTGTACGAATAATTGTGTGAAAATGACTTTTCAGCCTCCATTAGGGAATAGGTGTTACCACGTTCTACAGTACACGGTTGACAAAGTAAAAAAGCTAGAGGTCTCGAATTTGGTTTGCTAGAAACGTATTGAAACTTGCTAGTTAGACGATTAGAAAAATTCAACTGTTTGGGCTATTTTGTAACAGAGTTTTCGTAAAATGCAACGATTTAAAATAGTATTTTAAATTTTCAAGGGGTACATTATATATTGTCACGAAAATAACAACATAAAAGTTCGAAATTGTTTCTGAAGTAGCTTAAGTTATAGTAAATTAATCATTCCTTCAAAAAATATGGACATTTGATACATTTATAATGTTTAAGCATACATCCTATTGACTTCCATAAATATTTTTGATATTCAAAATTTAATGGGGTAACGTAAATAACTGGCCACTACAGAGTTATGCAAGGTTTGCCAAGGTGGCAAACGCTGAATTTTCAAACTACAGACCAGGGCAATTATTTTGATATATAAAAACAAATGTTACACTCCGTAGACCACTATCTCCCTTTTCTAGGCCACTTACGCAATCATATTTGCTCCACTATAGGATGGATTTATTGTAGATAGACCTTGAAAAAATTGGACCCTTGTTTTATTTTTCTTTTCTATCGGCCTTATACGTCTCCCCGTACATCATCATAGTGCAGATTATTTTTTTCTAGTCCTTTGGGAGTATTGAGTTCATATTAAATCATTTTGAAACTAAAGTTCTGCTTCAGCCAGGGCCAGGCCAGTGTTGCATATTGCATTACTGGTCTTGAAAGATTCAATTAAACCGAGTCTGCTATTTTCATTCTTTGGTGTATTCCTTGCTCCCAAAGGATCTAACAATTCACAACTTAAATATTTATTTTTAAATATGTATCTTATATGAAAAATTGTTGATTGCTGCTTCCCACAGCCCGAATAATAGTTAGTTTGCAAAGGCCATAGAAACTGTAAAAATTTCATTTATTGTAAGTTTGACCAGATAACTATGGTGCACGGTAAAAAAAATCCGTCGATTTTATGGTATAATACCTGGCAACCAGCTGCCAGACCTTTACCCGATATTTTAACGGGCGCCCGTAAACAGGCGCAGGAATCATCGCGCAGAGTAGAGTATAATAAGACAGGTATTGTTTTGGTCATATAGTTCTTCGACACTATCAAAGTATTCTCAAGTACGGTCAGTTAACGTAACTCTACTATATCGTGATTTCAAAAAATGTTCTACAGGCAGATGCCCGTTAAAATAACGGGAATGGACTGGCAGCTCGTTGTCAGGTAAAATCTACGGAAATTATTAAACATGAGTTTTCCAACAAGACGATCCGACATGATTCTGTGTCCAAAATAAGTCAATAAAATTCTGTACTTTCTTGGACCCTGAAATTAACACCCAAATTTTGTTTTCAACATGTCAGGTTTTCGATTACTGGGTGTTTATCTTAAGAAAACACGCCAGTTAAAAAGTTTCAAAATAAATGATCATTTCAGATATAGGGCCTTTATGGTCGTTCTTTCTATTGCATATCTTTACAGTTGATTCACTTTGTACGAAAAATTCAATCCTTTGTTGCAGTTAATTGTAGTATGCAAAGCTCTGTCACAAACACACAAGACATGCAGATTCTTTAATTTTATGGCTTGCCTGTTCTTAAATTCATTAATGAGGAAATACAGTGAAATACGCAGCCACTCCCCATAGCATGCCTGCATAATGAGTTCTTGGTTGGTTGTCTTGGATTTAACGGCCCCTTGAGACAGTATTTCAGTCTATATCAGGCCGTCTCCTAAAGAGAGGGAGATAGGCGAGAGAAAAATGTCCAAACATTCCACATCCGCACCTACAGCAGTTTTCAAGTGCTAATTAAGTTTTTCCCCTCTTCCTTTCTATCTATATATGTCATGCTTGAATATGTCTATTTTTACATGCTATATGTTTGTATACTTGTATGTGCATGCTCTTATGCCACCTGCGAGTGGCCTGAGTTTTATATGCAATAAAGTTCTGTTCTGTTCTGTTCTGTTCAGCAAGCACAGTAAGACCATGCACTACTTTTATCCAAATAAGTAGGACGCCGCGGCACTGGAAGTTATACCCAGCACCATCGCCCGACCCGACCATCCTCTAATGCATCAATTGTGATAGTTAAACTATGTAGATAATGCTATGATGCAATAAGCAATTATATTAAGTATATATTAAGGTAATGCCATATGTCTGTACTTTTAAATGTGCAGCCTTTTTATACTTCCTACACAAAACATATATTAAAGAAAGAGTAAGATACTGCAAGAGCTATCCTTCCTATGCATGTGGAATTCCAGACCATCTTACAATCTTTCATAATGTTTTGTGTTAGTTTAAACGCTTTTCTGAATATAAACGCTTAACTTTTGGAGCCTTCTTTCTATTGTCATTAGAAAGAGGTTCATTTGATTTATTATGCTATGTCTATTTCGGTGACTGGTAATAATATTTATTTTCAATAGTTCTTCATATAAACTGCTTCGAAAGGAAAATTTATTTGTCCTATAGTATGTCACGATCGTTACATTTTCTGTCATCTCGTATCATAGTGACAACAAATTATGTTTTAGTCCGCCTATTGTCCGTCTAAAGTCTTCGAGAAGCTATAATAATTCAGCATTAACATTTGCGAAATTAACCGAACAGCAGTTTGTCTAAATAATTTTGATAATGAACACAATGACTACTGAATTTCAGCTCTTGAAGGTTATGCTAACTGGCATGCCATCCTTGTAAAACTTAAATACCCTTAACTCTTAACTTATTAAGGTGGTGATTATCACTGATTTATAAAATGCTGAAAATACAACAGATCATCCCAAAACTTAGCAGATGTCCTCTTTATGTTCAACAGTTGATTCTCACAATTCAGAATCCCAAAATGGAGGACTTGTTGAAGTTAAAAAGGATTTATATAGGAAAAGACAAAATGGTAATTTTGTGCGCAAAAATCTAAAAAATGACCATCATTATTCAAAATGAAAATAGGTCTGAGCACAAATTAATGCATTATGAAGAGCATCCTAACAATTATTTTTTCCAATTTTTTGGCACATTATCAGGATGTGCAGATAAATAAAGATGTAGCCTGTGTCCAAATATTTGTCTAAAATACACAGTAGAGTCTATTTTAAGGTTGAATAATTTCAATAACACACCTGTCTTGTCATTGTAATGTATATTTATACTGTGAGTATGATACAGGTACTGGTTTGGTTGTTTTGGGTTTAACGGCCCTTTGAGACAGTATTTCAGTCTGTATCGGGTCGTCTCCCGAAGAGAGGGAGAAAGACAGAAATGATAGATAAGAGAAAAAATGTCCAAACAACCCCCACCTACTGTAAGCAAAGTTGGCCCTTGCCCTACTGTCATCCAAATCAGTAGGAATGATACAGGTATAACTGCCCTACCCGTATTTAATGATTGCAACCATTATACATGTACTATATACATGGTCAGACATTTGAGAAAAGTTACTTTTTTTATCTGGTCTAGCTAACAATTTGAGACAGAGCTGGAACAAATAACTGCTAGGACGTTCTTTCTAATGCATTAAACTACCTTCAGAGCTAAGTACAATTTCAACAATGAATTTCAGTTTTTAGATTTCTGCGCAGAAAATTACCCTTTGATCTTTCGATGTAAAAACACTTTTTTAAACAGCTTGACCCTCTATTTTGTATTCTACACTGTAGAGAACAACAAAAATAAGAAACCTGCTAATTTTCAGGAAGTTATGTTAAATTTTTTATGGTTTTATTCAGATTTTTGTACATACCAAAAATCACCACCTTAAAAACAAAACAGTCCCGCCCTTGGCATTGAAACTTGAGACAAGTAAGTAGAATAAAAAGAATGCAGTTAAAACTGTAAGACACTGAATATTACAAAGCGCTGTCGGCTACTACTTTAGGATTAAATATTATGCACAGCTGTAAGGTCTAAAAATATAAAACACCAAGTATTTTTTTTTACAAAATTGTATATTTTATTATTTCAGATTGCACGACAGAACGACGAAAGAAAACAACAGTGCCAGGATTCTGAATTAATGCACCCGCACTCCAAAAATATGCTATGAAATCTTGGATGCAGCTATGAATTTTAAGGACACATTCTAACAATATCTGTAGAGAAATCTAGGCACAAATACTAAGGATGGGATTTAAAAAAAGAGAGTTTTCTTCTAGCACTGTCAAAAGAGAATGGTTTAAATCGAGCTACCGTTATGACTACCAAAGTATGTCTTATGCAGAAGAAATTATTTTGTTATTACTGCATTTACTGATAATCCTAAGTTATTTACAATGCACTCATTGTATATTCCCATTATAAGTCACTATATTCATGCCAAACAACTCTAAACAAAGAACTCATACAGAAAAGAAACTGTTGTGTGATAATAATTTTCGTTAGAGTATCCATTCAGTTTGTAATTGACTATCAAAACTATAATAAGAATAAGCCTCTAGCAGTTATTTTTCGTATAACAGTCTTGTCCGTGTTATGCGTCTGTGCTTTGGTACAGTCATGTTGATGACAGTTGTTGGTAAAAAGCATTGAGGTAGCTAAATTTTGATAAAATGCTATGATAACCGATGCGAATTTTCAACAAATGATTTGTAAGGTGATTTATCCAAATTTTGGATAAGAATGACGGCTGTGCTTTGGTACAGAGTATTTCAAGGCAGGAATATCATTTCTCCTAGGTAGTTTGATTTTATCCAAATTTTGGATAACATGAATACATTACTGAATAATTGGTGTATTGCTTTCCTTGCACAATAATTAATCGAAATTTTGGATAAAACTTTAGGTTCTGTGTTTGGGTGCAGTGTAGGTCAAGACAGGGTGTTTCTTTGTCCCCGCTGGTTTGATATTTATCCAAAATTTGGATAGCGGCAAGCTATAGCAATAGTCTAGTGAGAAATCGATATAATCAATGAAAGTTTAGGTAGTGTCTCTTCTGCAAGGTCTTATCCAAATTTTGGATAAAGCCTTTACGGCTTTCACAGTTGATTTTCGAACAAGGATTTCATTCACGTAATGTGTAAGTGTTTGGACACAATTACTTTATGCCATAAAGCATGTAGTTTTATCCAAATTTTGGATAAAAATTCTATGTTAATGATCGCCCATTTTATCATAAGTTTTGTTTATCCGAATTCTGGATAACACCTCTAAGACAAAATCCGTGTCCGAACATTTTTATTCTTATCCAAAAGCATAGAGCCAGTTTGAGCAAATGGATTTGCTCAAACGTAAATGGACACAGTTTATTCTAGATCATCGTCTTTTATACTTTTTGGATCCTTTTGAAATTAATCAGTCTTTGAATCGACTACCCAATTAAAATTAAGAAATTACAGTATGCTTTTTTTCTGGTTTCGTCTCCAGATATTGTCAGGGTCACTGACGAGGCTTTATTAGCCGAAACTACGTAGTCTGGCCCATGTTCCTACTTCTGTATGTATTCTCTGCTCTTGAAGGAACGTTTTTAGATTTTAATTCCCCTTAGGGAGAAAAAACATAACAATGTTTCTTTTCTGAAATAGTACAAAATGCGATCGAATCGTGGGCTATGTCAAAACTGGAAAAGTAGCTATATACACAACAACGGTGCGATGCATAATGTGGCAAAACTATCGACTAAGGTAGTCCGCCCCCAAATTATCTTGGCAACTGATTTACCCAATCCCAAAGTCAGTCAATTCTCTTTGTCGTACCTGTCGTGCCTCAAATGGAATGGGGAAGTTTGGGTAAGTCTGATCGAACACTAGGTGGAAATCGCCACCTTTAAGTGCATCAGACGTAAAATTAACGCTGTCTTTGACGTTACACCTACTTCGCACGACAGATCCTACAGGATCCGTTGCCTCTGCCTCTAACCTACTATCGCCACCGCGTTCTTCTGTTTGCCTACTGTTACACCTACTTCGCACGACAGATCCTACAGGATCCGTTGCCTCTGCCTCTAACCTACTATCGCCACCGCGTTCTTCTGTTTGCTTTCTGAGTCGACGTTACGTCGTCGAACTTTACGTTTTCACGCATGAAGTCATATTGGGAAACGTCCTCTGACGTACAAATGTTAACTCTTTGGACATTCGGATCACTGTGATCCTCCGATCCAACATTGTCAGGTGCGTTAACCACCGCAGACGTCACGTTCTTTTGACGTTGAACGTACTGCTTAATCAAATTAGCAGGATAAATATTCACGACGCCCGTGACGTTAATCTTGTAGTTCATTACATTGACAACTTCGACAACTTCATATGGCCCATTCCATTGAAGTAACAATTTATTGCACTCATTCGGGAGTAGCAAAAGTACTTTGTCTCCGACGTCAAACTCATGAAACTTACGCGACCTCGCGCGTTTATCATAATAAGCATTCTGCTTTACGTCCATTTTCCGGACAATATCCTGTGCTAACTTACATGTTCTCTCTTAACGTTATTTTAAATCAATAACGTACTGATACGTCAATAACGCACGTTGGTCAGTTTCCTCTACAGACCACAGCTCCCTTAATATTTGCATAGGACCCCTAACATTACGTCCATACAACAGTTCAAATGGGGAAAAACCTAACGACTCTTGTGGAACTTCCCTTACTGCGAATAATAATGCTGGGAGATACCTGTCCCAGTCATTCGGACGTTCTACGCACATTTCATGTACTATCTGTTTCAATGTATCATGGAATTTCTCCACGGGTCCTTTACCAGTAGATTGATAAGGAATAGTTGTCAGATCTTGAAGCGACAACAACCTACTAACCTCTCTCATGACGACAATCGTGATCTTACTATCATGCTCGATTAGTATTTCACTCGGTATGCCTAATCTATACTGAACATTTCAACTAAGGCTTCGGCTACGCGTTCCGTTTCAATGCCGGGTAACGCTACCGCCTTGGGATATCTCGTCGCATAGTCTATCATTGTTAAAATATAGCAGGATTTCCTGTCAGAACGAACGAGGTTCTATCGGTCCGACTATATCAACAGCGACTCGTTTAAATGGTGTGTCAATATGTGGCAGCTTTCCTACAGGTACCTTAGTGACACGACCTTTTTGAATAAGCCATTGACAAATGTCACAAGATTTACAAACCCTTGCCACATCACCACAAACTCCAGGCCAAAAGAACTCAGTTAACACTCTATCCATCGTTTTCATTATGCCCAAATGTCCTGACATCAAGGTTTCGTGTGCCAACCTTAACACCTTTTCACGAAAACCTTCAGGGTCAACAAGTTGCAAAGTGACCTTATTCCCCTTAGTAAACTGCTTATACAATAAATCTTTCTTTCGGTTAAACTTAGTTTCACTTCGGTTCAATCCACGACTAATAGTTACATTCCCAGATTCCACTCTTTGCCTTATGCCCTTCAATTTAGGGTCAACAAATTGGGCCTGCCTCAATGCCTCCTTATCACTAGCAATAATTTGATCTGGAACCTTAAGTTTCCTATAGACCCTTCACCTTGCTTAGCTTGTGACCTAGTCACTACCACCATTGCACAATGGGACATATCGGGAAGTTTTGACCCGTCAATAATTCCAATAACCAGGTCATACAATGTATTTTCCATGCACAATGCCTCAGTTTTTCCTGTGAAAAATGGACAATCTATATCAACCATTGCTAAGGGATACCTTTTGGTAGATTCATCAATCAAAGATACATCAGATTCTCTACCAAGTTACTGATCATTAGAAACCAAGTTTCTACGAACGACACACCCAGTACAACCTGTGTCCCTTAAAACTACAACTGTCTTACCATTAACCGTACCCTGCGCTGTTGGTAATCGCGACCTTAAAACGTAACAGACACCTTCCCTATCCACGTTATCATCGATTAATGGACTTTCTTCCTTACTTTTATAGAGACCTTCAACTTCATGAGACGTAATCATTGTAGTTTTACTAAAGCTCATTTGATGTCCGCCACCCCGACCACGTCCGCGGGAATAAGCCCGACCACGGCCACACATGGGTGCACAGTATCGCTCTTACTCTGTAATTTTTGTGTCTCATCTTTCGGTGCATAATTACTCCCATTATTTCCGCTATATCCGCTTGCACTTGCACCTACCTCCGCACTATATGCTTGCTTCCTATCGGGATTCTTATAACATTTATTGTTAAATGTCCCTTACCACAAATACTACATATTTTATCTGGTTTCGAACTCGGCTTATTATCAGATCTACTCTGAGTAACACCCTTACTATCACGCTGCCCCTTATTAACACAAGCGTAGACACCGCCGCGTGCTTTTGCAAATAATCTGCTTCCCTAGCCATCTCACCTAGATTCTTAAAAGTTTTCGGTTTTAAATGAACATATAGTTCTTTACTACAGGATTCTAAAAACTGATCTCTAGCGAAAAAATCGCAAACAGATTCATAAGACTGGTCTACCTTCGCCATTTTCAACCATTTATTAAGATACGACCTAAGTCTACTACTAAACTGAATAAACGTTTCGGACTTTTCAGGCCTTTCATAGCGAAATTTCTTCCTAAATCCGCATTCAGTCATATCGAAATTCTTTAGCAACGCATCTTTCAACTTGTCATAATCTGCTGCATCATCTATAGATAATCTATCATATACATCAAGCGCGCGACCTTTAAGTAATGCGCTTAAATATGCAGCCAAAACGTTTTTATCCCATTTATTCGCCGTCGCATATTTCTCAAACCTTGATAAGATACTATCCATTTTGTCCTTACTTTCATCGGCGGGCCGGATAGCGCAATCGGTAGGGCACCTGACTCGTAAGTCAGAGGTCCTGGGTTCGAATCCCGGCCTGGCCACATACTTTCGAGTCTCCTACCGCTGATTCAAGAAGGGCCGTTGTCAGTTACTGGCGAAAGTATGTGCACTTAGTACTGGTTAACCGCTTAAAAGGTCTAAGCCTGCCCAGGAATAGTGTGGTCAGGTTAACTGACCGTCCCAACATGATCTTAGTTGTTTACCGTGGACATTAAGCATCAAATCAACCAACCTTACTTTCATCAAAATACGGTAATTTCGGATCTCGCGCATGCGCTAACTTTTCAGCCTTCTGTTTTTTTAATTCAACTCTAAACGTTACCTTTTGCAACTCTATCTGATTCTTTAACTCGCGTTGCTGCAATTCAAAACTATACTTCAACTTTTCTAACTCAACTTCGCTCGACAACTTCGCTTCCTTATCGCTTTCGACTTGCGACAACCTAACTTCCCTATCTTACTCGGCTTAATTGTTGACCGTGATGACTCTCTGATGTGTTAGGGGACCTCCATACGAACCGAACTACCAACTAATTGTGTGCACCGCAGCGGAGGGTGAGGGTGAAGGTTTGGGCCCAGTAAAATCGGTTTAAACCCCCCAGTAGTTATTACTGACCGTCCCAAGGCGGTATTTTTGTTTCGGTTGCATTTGTTTTATGTTCGGTGCTGTTTAATTTATTGTGTTCTCAGTTTAATCCTTCTATCATTAAAATAGGAAATAGGTAAAAATAATTGTTAAATGTTTTTCATATAATTTGCTTAGTCCGTTGTAACCCGTCTGTTGGTCTAAATTATTTAGTTCAATGAAGATAGCTGAGTTGCCATCTATTTGGGAAAGAGCTGCTGACTCGGCTTATCACTTGTAATTTATTAGCTCACCTGAGCCGTTAGGCTCATAGTTAAACTTAAAGTATAGCCAGGCATCCGTCGTGTCCGTCCGTCCGTCCGACGTCCGTCGTCCGTCGTCCGTCAACATTTTCAAACATCTTCTCCTCCAAAACCACTGGGCCGATTAAAGCCATATTTCATGTGGAGCCTACCTAGGTCGGGGGAACGAAAGTTTGTTCGCGGTATCTGGGTCACATGACCAAGATGGCCGCCACGCCCATATATGGTAAAAACCCTTCAAATATCTTCCTCTCCAGAACCAGTAGGCCTATGACCTTGAAACTTGGTATGTAGCATCGGGCATGCGGGCACATCATAGTTTAGACAAATGATGACCTTGGGTTGACCTTGACCTAATTTACGGCATGGCCAAGTTTGGTACGTTAGGCTTTTATATAGGAAAACGCTTAAACAGTGGATTTCTCAGAAACTATGTAAGTCTAAGGTTAAATACTTGGTATATATGGTCGACTGCATGACCAGATGAAGATATTATGTCACTAAAGGTCAAGGTCATTCCGTCGGACCATCCGTCATCAAGATTTTCAAACATCTTCTCCTCTGAAACCACTGGGCTGATTGAAGCCAAATTTCATATGCAGCCTCCATGGGTTAGGGGAACGAAAGTTTATTCGCGGTATCTGGGTCACATGACCAAGATGGCCGCCACGCCCATATATGATAAACACCTTTCAAAAATCTTCTTCTCCAGAACCAGTAGGCCTATGACCTTGAAACTTGGTATGTAGCATTGGGCATGCGAGCCTATCATAGTTTATACAAATCATGACCTTGCGTTGACCTTGACCTTATTTACGGCATGGTCAACTTTGTAACGTTAGGCTTTTATATGGGAAAACGCTTAAACAGTGGATTTCTCAGAAACTATTTAAGTCTAAGTGGACTTAGTGGCCATGTTGATTATGTGACCTGGATCGTTTGAACAACGTTTTGTTCTCTCAAGCCCTGGAGGCTCACAAATGAATTTTGGTTACAATTGGCCCAGTGGCTTTTGAGATGATGTTTGAAAATGTCAAAATATAAGAGACCTGGGTCAAAGGTCAAAGAATGACCTTGACTTTTTGTACTCATAAACTTCATGTACTCATTAAAATGACTGTATTTACCAATTTTTCCAAATGTTCAAAACTTACCATGAAACCTTATGTTCTAGCATTTCCACATATTTGACCTTGCCATAAGAAGGTCAAGGTCAACCTTAGATCATCATTTGAACAATCTTGGTAGTACTTGAGTACTCTATGCTACATACCAAATTTCAAGGCCATTGGTCTATTGGTTCTGCAGAAGATTTTTGAAGCTTTTTACCATATATGGGTGTGGCAGCCATGTTGGTCATGTGACCTGGACCGTTTGAACAAATTTTTTATCCATCAACTCTGGGGCTTTTGAGGAGATGTTTAAAATTGTTGAAACATGAGAGAAAGAATGACCTTGATCTCTTGTACTCATAAATCTTCATGTACTCAGTAAGATGGCTGTACGCACCAATCTTTAGCCCAAAATCTTCAACGGTTTCCAAGATATCATATGTTCTAGCATTTTTCCATATAAAAGCACAAGGAAGCAAATTTGACCTTACCGTAAAAAAACAGTCAAAATCAGTCCAATGTCATAATTTAAACAATCTTGATAGTACTCGCTTACCCGATGCTCCATACCCAGTTTCAAGGCCATCTGCCTATTGGTTCTGGAGAAGATTTTTAAGGGTTTTTATCATATATGGGCGTGGTGGCCATGTTGGTCATGTGACCAGGCTGTTTGAACATATTATTGTCCTAAGACTCCTGGAGCCTGCATATGAAATTTGGTTACAATCGGTTACAAAGCCTACCTATACTATAAGCTCCCCTGGAGCCTCTGGCTCAGGTGAGCTAACCAGAGGACCATTGGTTCTGTAGCTCACCTGAGTTCATTCACCCTCAGCACTCAGGGGTAAGTAACTGAAAGGTAAATTGTACAATATGGCCTAATTTCAAATTCGACTGAGTTGTTATTCTTGTCCTAGTTAATATAAGCAAAATGGATGAAGTTACAATAAAAAAAAAAACATGTTTGTAAAACTTTATGCCTAAATATTGCAGTTACACAGAAGTAAATGCCAATTTGCATTTTTCAAAATACAAGTCTATAGAAACTTTAAAATGCCATAGCGATGAAACCACGTCAGCAACAATAAAAAAACAATATTTATGTAGTGGCTAATGTCATAAACATGTATGTAGAGAATCAGCTTCATCCCCCTATATGGTTTTGTGGGAAAGATTTTTGAATATTGTTTCAAAAAATTTCCTTTATGTTGCCATGGCAACGAATCGAATTCAGTGATTTGGACAAAATTAACATGAATCATAGAGTACTACTCAAGAGACATTTCTGTAGAAAAAAATCCAAATAACTGCAGTGAGGTAGCAAAAAAATGCCAATTTCCATTTTTGCCATTATAAATAAATGGAAACTATAAGTTGCCATAGCAACCTAACTGCTTAAGCCATTCCCATGAAAAACACTTATTCCATAGAGGCTAGTACTAAGAATCTTTCTGTAAAGTTTGAGCTTTATTGACCACTTAGTTGATGCAAAAATGATATTTTAATATCTTTTCTATTTTTAATCATTTGGTTGCAATGGCAATAAGCCAAATAGTGCAATTTGCATAAATTGAATGAGAGTGGTTGAGGACTACTCTGGGAACATTTCTATAAAATTTTGTCAAAATACCTGCAGTGACATAGCAATAAATGCAAATTTACTTTTTTCACATTATAAGTCAATGGCAATTTAAAGCTGCCATAGCAACCAAACTGCTAAAGCAATTGCCAAGAAAAACAGTACTTTTATAGAGGAAAGTACTAAGACCTTTTCTTTGAAGTTTCAGCCTTATTGGTTGCATAGTTTTTGAGGAGATGATGTCTGAATATTTTTTTCTATTTTTAGCTCGCCTGAACGAAAGTTCAGGAAGAGCTATTGTTGTCACCACGGCGTCGGCGTCCGCGTCCACGTCCGCATCCGTGTCGGCGTTCGGATTGGATGTTTTGGTTAAAGTTTTTTAAAGACCTATATCTCCTTATCCCATGGATGGATTCTTTTGATACTTGCACTGTAGTTACATATTGGTCTAAGGTTTAACAGGATACAATCCCCACCCCACTCCGTGACCTTGATGTCAAGGTCATGGACTTAGAAAATTGGTAGTTTTTTGGACTGGATGTTTTGGTTAAAGTTTTATAAAGCCCAATATCTCCTTAACCCATGGATGGATTCCTTTGATACTTGCACTAAAGTTAGATATTGGTCTAAAGTTTTCAAAGGTACTACCCCCACCCCCCTTTGTGACCTTGATGTCAAGGTTATGGACTTAGAATATTGTCTTTTTATTGATTGGATGTTTTGGTGTTAAAGTTTTTTAAAGACACATATCTCCTTAACCCATAGATGAATTCTTTTTATATTTGCACTGTAGTTAGATCTATACAGTACTACCCCAACCCCGCTCAGTGATCTTGATGTCAAGGTCAGGGACTTAGGAAATTTTTGTCTTTTTTTTTAAAGAGTTGTAATTGCATACTGATTCATAATGCTTTGCAGAGATTTAGTTTATACTTGAACTGATGTTAGACTCTTTTTTGAGTTTTTACAAAACACCTTATACTTACCCCACTGGATGACCTTGAAGTCAAGGTCATCGACATAGAATTTTGTCTTAAAGATTTTGGTTAAAGTTTTATATTTATGAAGACATAATTTCACAGTGTCACAATGTTGGACTCAGTTGTTACTAATACTTGGACTGATTTTAAATAATGGTTCAGGGTTTTGATACATCATAGCCCCCCCTCCCCCCTACCCGTCAGTTTTTTTTTTTTACCTCAAGCTCATGGACTTTGAAATTTCATTTCATTGTTGTTATTTTAATTTTATTTTAAGACTTATTTCTGAGATAGCTATTTTTTATAAATGTGTTTTCATTATGGACATGCTTGCATGAAGTTTTATGCATAGCAGTCCACACCACCATAGGGGCTGTGTGATGGGCAAGCACCAATTCAGGCGAGCTATGCTGTCAGGCGACAGCTCTTGTTAACCATTTGGTTGCCATGGCACCCAGCCAAATTGTGCTATTAGCATAAAGGACCAGTCTCTATAAGGCCATTTTCATGGCTAAAACCGATTTTCTTTAAACTTTGTATACTTTAACTGATATGTATTGACTGTCTTATGGTGCAATACCAGAATGTTTGGTTCACTGGTTTTTACTGAATGCACGATTTGAGTGGGTGGGGTAATTCCACCCCATTAAAAGTATAGTTACAAAAATGCTATTTTTTCTATTCTAAGTTCATGCTTCAAAATGATGGTTGCAATAGGAAAAGTACACTTCTGGACTTAAAAGATGATGATAATATTGTTCTGAAGTTCATACCAGAATAGAGTTTATATTCGCTTGTAAGATGTACCCCAATTTCAGTATTTTTTGTTCTCCAACTTTACGAAGAACCACAACATGTTCACAGTTTTCAAGATTTTTTAAAAATCTTTTGCTATTATTATGTTGATATAATAGTCATTGCAGGCATATGTCAGAATTTATTTTATGATCATTAATATGAGATTTATCTCCTCACGAAATTTGATTTTGTCCGTTTTTCAATATCAGCATGTACTCCAAACTCCATTTGGAAGTTAATAACACCTTTTGATGCAAGTATTTGTTGATTTTTGTAGACATTGGAGTTACTTTTGCATGCGACGATATCATATTTTATGTAAATTTGAAAAAAGGATACCTCGCATCTGGAAAATTAACAAATTGCCAATGACTTACAAGCTGGGTTTGCTTAGTTTTTGCAACGTCATTAAACTCATGCTAAATGCTTAAATTAAAGTCCTTATGGCCCATTCTTGTTTTTACGCTGGTTATTATTCATCTTCTTCAGAATCGCTAGACGTACTCCATGTGTCAACAGCAGCATCTTTTACATAATCAATGTGCATCTTGCTCGGTTTGGCTTCACTGTTTCGTTGCGGTGAAATCCTAAATACCAAAGCACTGAAGCCACATGTGCACAACACCCAACGGTTACAAAGGTAAGATGGGTTGTTGAATCAGCCAATGGCAGGATTAACAAGGGCTTTGCAAGTGGCGCATAATACGCCCGTTTAATTGTCATAAAGGAGTTACAGGAAGAACACGACTGTTTACAAAAAGATATACAGGCAGACAAACAGAGGCAACCGCTCTTTAATAAATGAATGCAACATTATTTAAATATTGTATATCAAATACTATTAGTATATCATGTCAAGGGAGATAAACTTTATATACTAGATATACCATTTTTGTTTCTACTACTTTCCCCTGACATCACAAAATATTTTAAACATTTGAAATGTTACAGAGTAAACAGGATATTTATGCAAGGGCAGGTAATTCAGTAAGTAAGCCAGGGTTGTGGGTCTCGCTCAGACTACATTGCCTCATTATTATACACATTCCTACAAAGTTTCATTCTAATATTTCAAAAGGTTAAGGAGATATGGAGTGAATGAGAAACGCCTAAAATACTAATCAAAGGGAGGTTACTCAAAAATTAAGAAAGGGGGAGCAACCATTCTTATATGTGACACACTGACTTGTGATCATGCACATTGTTATAAAGTTTCATCATGATATTCCAAATGGTTACCAAGTTAAGGTATGCACAAGGTAAGTATACACAAAAATAGCCTACAAGAACTAATGGAAGGGATGTAACTCTAAATCGAAGAAAGGGAGAGCAGCCATTGTTGTACCTGACACATTGATGGGACTTTATACACATTGCTATGACGTTTCATGAAGATATCCCAAACGGTTACCTAGTTATGGGGCATACAAAACTGACAGGGAAAAATTAATCAAAGGGGCATTACTTGGAAACTAAGGAAGGGGAAGCAACCATTTTTGTCCGCGACACGTTCCCCCAACCTAATACATATTCCTACCAAATATCATGAATATATCCCGAACTGTTACTGAGTTATGGCACGTACAAGAATGTTTACGGACGGACGGACGGACGGACAGCGCCACGACATAATACGTCCGTTTTTTCAAAACGGGCGTATAAAAAGTGGAAGGCCCTCAGCAACACAATGCCCAATAGCCAAATACCATCTGTTGGAGACTATGTAAGAATAGTATGCTCTTTGTGTAATGCATTTAGATCTCCTTTGGTAACGAGCACAGATTCAGACAAAGTCATTGCCAGACGTATGATGGCTCTAGCAAAATCTCCAAATAAGCTGCAGGATAAAGTTATGAAAAGTGGTTGGGATAAAAACGGGTAATATGAAAAAAGATTGAAGACACAAAGCTTGACAATTTCCCAGAGTTGACTGAGGATGAACTCAGGAACCTGACAATGGGAATATACCAACTTAAACAGGCCAAATCCTACACGGATGAACACTTTGACAAAAAGGGATCATATGAGATAATGGCACACAAAGAAAATGACGGTGTTCTCAAAGCAGATACGTTCTCGTCACACATCAAATAAAACATATAACTTGTGGGTTGAATACACTCAAGGGCTGACCCAATCACTGGATGGTATTGTGGGTGCAGAAGTGGTGCTCGCACCGTTGGGTGTTGTGCACATATGGCTTCAGAGCTTTGGTATTTAGGATATTACCGCAGCGAAACAGAAAACAGTGAAGCCAAACCCAGCAAGGTGCACATTGATTATGTAAAAGATGCTGCTCTTGACACATGGATTATGTCTGCCGATTCTGAAGAAGATGAATAATAACCAGCGTAAAAACACGAATGGGCCATAAGGACTTTAATTTAAGCATTTAGCATGAGTTTAATGACGTTGCAAAAACTAAGCAAACCCTGCTTGTAAGTCATTGGCAATTTGTTAATTTTCCAGATGCGAGGTATCCTTTTTTCAAAATTACATAAAATATGACATCGTCGCATGCAAAAGTAAATCCAATGCCTACAAAAATCAACAAATATTTGCATCAAAAGGTGTTATTAACTTCCAAATGGAGTTTGGAGTACTATGGAATGACAAATGCATGCATGCTAATATTGAAAAATGGACAAAATCAAATTTCGTGAGGAGATAACTCTCATATTAATGATCATAAAATAAATTCTGACATATGCCTGCAATGACTATTATATCAACATAATAATAGCAAAAGATTTGTAAAAAATCTTGAAAACTGTAAACGTGTTGTGGTTTTTCGTAAAGTCGGAGAACAAAAAATGCTGAAATTGGGGTACATCTTACAAGCGAATATAAACTCTATTCTGGTATGAACTTCAGAACAATATTATCATCATCTTTTAAGTACAGAAGTGTACTTTTCCTATTGCAACCACCATTTTGAAGCATGAACTTAGAATAGAAAAAAATAGCATTTTTGTAACTATACTTTTAATGGGGTGGAATTACCCCACCCACCTAAATCGTGCATACAGCAAAAACCAGTGAACCAAACAATCTGGTATTGCACCATAAGACAGTCAATACATATCAAATAAAGTATACAAAGTTTAAAGAAAATCGGTTTTAGCCATGAAAATGGCCTTATAAAGACTGGTCCTTTCATGTTATTGATAGAGAGCTACTCAAGGAACATTTCCGTAAAAGATTTGTCAAATCATCTGCAGAGAAATAGCAATAAATGCAAATTTTCATTTTTTCCCATACAAGTCAATGGAAACTGTACGTTGCCATAGCAACCAAAGTTCTGAAGCGATTTGGATGAAAAACAGTATTATTGGTTCCCCCTGCCTATAGATGCTAGATATGAAATTTGGTAAGAATGTGCCTTGTCGTTTAAAAGGAGGTGTTTACTAAATAAAGACCAAGCACAAATACATTTTCTACATTTAATTTTGATACCGAACACAAAATATTAACAAAAGGTGCATTTTTAGCAGTTTTCTTGTTTTTATGGCCTTGCCCTTGACCTTGGAAGATTCTGGAGGAAACGAACTGTACATGTATTTGAAAGCTATTGTAATATTCCAAATAAAGACAAAGTATGAATACACATTCTGTATTTACTGTTGATACGGAACACAAAATATGAATGAAAGGTGCATTTTAGCATTTTTCTTGTTTTTGTGACCTTGACCTTGACCTTGTAGGTTAATGGAAGAAACAAGCTATATGTGCATTTGAAAGCTATAGTAATACATTAAATAAAGGCCAAGTCCAAAGACATTTGCTCTATTAAGTGTTGATAAAGAACATAAAATGTGAGAAAAATGTGCATTTTAGCATTTTTCTTGCGTTTGTTACCTTGACCTTGACCTTGGAAGCTACTGCAGGAAACAAGCTATATGTGCTTTACAAAATTATTGAAATTTATTAGATAAAGACCAAGTACAAATACATTTTCTGTATCTACTGTTGATACAGAACATAAAATATGAACAAAATGTGCATTTTTAGCATTTTTCTTGTTTTTGTGACCTTGACCTTGACCTTGGGGGTTACTGGAGAAAACAAGCTATATTTGCATTTGAAAGCTATTGATATATACTAAATAAAGGCCAAGTAGAAAGACATTAAATAAATTTACTGTTGATACAGGAAAAAAATATAACACTAATGTGCTTTTTTTAGCATTTTTCTTGTATTTGTGACCTTGACCTTGACCTTGGCTGTTACTGGAGAAAGCCAGCTATGTATAGGTTAGAGGCTATGAAGAGAAATCTTCGCAATTAAGAACCTGAAGCGAGCGTAGCGAGCGGAAGGTTCTGAATTGCGAAGACTTCTCTTCATAGCCTCTAACCGGCTTAGTGTTTGCCCCAGATAATAAACTGATCCTGATCTGCCCTGTTTTCCAACATCTTTCAGATAATCTTTATTTGAGAGGTATTTTGTGTTAAAATAAAAAAAAATATTGATAAATCAAAAAAATCCCAAAATGACCACTCTCCAATGTACCTTGATTATAGTAATGATGCAACATCAAAACATGATGCAGTATCATGACTGTCCCAAAACAGCTTGGAGAGGAGGGACTTAATTTGAATACTGCTTTTAAAGTTTTTGTCATGCTGTCATTTAGCTTTGAGAGGAGGAGCATAATTAGAATACTGCTTCTAGAGTGAGTGTCATGCTGTCATTTATGATTTGTGTTCAGATGACTTTGCACATTCCCATTCATTCAGTTTTTGGAGCTCAGTCATGGCAGATCACTTTGATTTTCATTTGTTTTCTTCTCTTTGCACAAATCATAGTTATTTGATTTGTGTTACGAGATGCATCTTATTACAGAGGAACATATATAAGAGGAGTATTTTGTGATAATTTGGAATTATTTTTATTTCTCCATGAAAAACGTATGTTGTGGATATTTATTAGAACTGCCTTTTCGAGGCAATTCTAATAAAAATCTACAACATGCTTTAAAACAATGCTGTGGGTACCCATAGAACTGTCTCGTCGAGGCGATTCTAATAAGTATCCATGTTTTTACAATATTATGTGTTTATTGTAAAAATAATGTTATGGATTGCCATAGAACCGCCTCGTCGAGGTGGTTCTAATGAGTAACCATAAAATACTTTTTATGGAGAAAATTGCTAAATACTCCTTTCATCTGTTCCTCTGTAACGAGAAAAAACGCTCATTCGAGAAATCTACATTGACTTCTAAATCAATTTGACCTGTCATGTTGAAGCTATTTTTAGACGTGACAAGCCACAGAAGACTACATTTCTGATCACTTGAATTTTCAAGTCTTCAGTAGACTTATTGGTGAAGACTCTCTTCATGGATAAGAGATGAGTCTACACCAATAAATCTATTGAAAATTTGAAAATTCGGGTGATCTGATTGGTTTATTATCTGGGGCAAACACTAAATGTGTATTTGAAAGTTGTTTTCATTCACTAAATAAAATCCAAGTACAAAGACAATGCTGCAATATTTTGTTGCTAGAGAACACAAAAGCATAAGGAAAAAACGCATTTTAGCCATCTTTTTGTGCTTCTGTGACCTTGACCTTGAACATAGAAACTAGCAATATGTTGATATTTTATAAAAGACCAATTTACTATTAAGTGTTTTTAAAAATTTAGGAACACATATATTTATAAGATATGATGATTTGACATTATAATCATCAATTTGGAATTTTGCGACGGTCCACTTATTGTTGCTATGGTAACGCTTCAGGAAGTATACTTTCCCAGGCATGTTTTTCCAGAAACTTATTCTTGGAATGTTGCTTTGTTAGATGAAGCTGCACACATATGCCGGTATGGCTGCAAGAATTCTACAAATAACCTTAAAACTGCCTTAAAATAGCCTTTCGCAATATAGCACTACCCCCACCCACTTTGCCAAAGCCTGGTGACATTACAAGCATTCCAAATACAATTCAAAGTTTTGGTGTCGACTCAAGGTGAACAAGACATTTACATATGAGAAGTATTCAGAGTATGTCATTCTTTTTCTAATACATAAATTTGTTAGAAATATGTCTATTTTAGTACAATTTTTACCTATATTTCTGACAAAATATTCAACAGCCGTTGCCATGGCAACGGGCACATGTAGGAATGAAATCGACATGGTTTTCTTGCTTTGGTGTCACAATAAGTAAATAAGGAAAGTTTGAGCAAAATCGATGACTATGCGTGGCGCGACTTTTTAAGTGCTTACAGAGAATGGCTCTTAATACTTGGTATACATGGTCGACTAAATGACCAGATGAAGATATGTCACTAAAGGTCAAGGTCATTCCGTTGGACCATCCGTCGTCAAGATTTTCAAACATCTTCTCCTCTGAAACCACTGGGCCGATTGAAGCCAAATTTCATATGCAGCCTCCATGGGTTAGGGGAACGAAAGTTCGCGGTATCTGGATCACATGACCAAGATGGCCGCCACGCCCATAAATGGAAAAAAACCTTCAAAAATCTTCTTCTCCAGAACCAGTAGGCCTATGATCTTGAAACTTGGTATGTAGCATCGGGCATGTGGGCCCATCATAATTTGTACAAATCATGACCTTGCGTTGACCTTGACCTAATTTACGGCATGGTCAACTTTGTAACGTTAGGCTTTTATATGGGAAAACGCTTAAACAGTGGATTTCTCAGAAACTATTTAAGTCTAAGGTTTAATACTTGGTATACATGGTCGACTAAATGACCAGATGAAGATATTATGTCACTAAAGGTCAAGGTCATTCCGTAGGACCATCCGTCGTCAAGATTTTCAAGCATCTTCTCCTCTGGGCTGATTGAAGCCAAATTTCATACGCAGCCTTCATGGGTTAGGGGAACGAAAGTTTGTTCGCGGTATCTGGGTTACATGACCAAGATGGCCGCCACGCCCATATATGGTAAAAACGCTTCAAAAATCTTCTTCTCCAGAACCAGTAGGCCTATGACCTTGAAACTTGGTATGTAGCATCGGGCATGCGGGCCCATTATAGTTTGTACAAATCATGACCTTGTTTTGACCTTGACCAAATTTACGGCATGGTCAACTTTGTAACGTTAGGCTTTTATATGGGAAAACGCTTAAACAGTGGATTTCTCAGAAACTATTCAAGTCTAAGGTTTAATACTTGGTATACATGGTCGACTAAATGACCAGATGAAGATATTATGTCACTAAAGGTCAAGGTCATTCCGTCGGACCATCCGTCGTCAAGATTTTCAAACATCTTCTCCTCTGAAACCACTGGGCCGATTGAAGCAAAATTTCATATGCAGCCTCCATGGGTTAGGGGAACGAAAGTTTGTTCGCGGTATCTGGATAACATGACCAAGATGGCCGCCACACCCATATATGGTAAAAACCCTTCAAAAATCTTCTTCTCCAGAACCAGTAGGCCTATGACCTTGAAACTTGGTATGTAGCATTGGGCACGTAGGCCCAACGTAGTTTGTACAAATGATGACCTAGCGTTGAACTTGACCTAATTTACGACATGGTCAACTTTGGTTCCTTAAGCTTTTATATAGGGAAACGCTTAAACAGTGGATTTCTCAGAATATATTTAAGTCTAAGGTACAATATGTTGTATACATGGTCGACTAAATGACCAGATGAAGATATCATGTCACTAAAGATCAAGGTCATTCCGTCGGACCATCCGTCGTCAAGAATTTCAAACATCTTCTCCTCTGAAACCACTGGGGAGATTGAAGCAAAATTTCATATGGGGTCTCAATGGGATGGGGAACGAAAGTTTATACCCGGGGTCTGGGTCACATGACCAAGATGGCCTCCATGCCCATATATGGTAAAAAACTTTCACAAATCTTCTTCCTCAGAACCAAAAGGCCTATGACATTGAAACTTGGTATGTAGCTTTGGGCATGCGGGCCCATCATAGTTTATAAAATGATGACCTTGCGTTGACCTTGACCTAATTTACGACATGGTCAACTTTGGTATGTTAGGCTTTTATATGGAAAAACGCTTATATAGTGGATTTCTCAGAAACTATTTATGTCTAAGGTACAATATGTGGTATATATGGTCAACTAAATGACCAGGTGAAGATATTATGTCACTGAAGGTCAAGGTCAATTTGTCGGTCTGTCCGTCATCAAGATTTTCAAAACATCTTCTTCTCTGAAACCACTGGTCTGATTGAAGCAAAATTTCATATGGAGTCTAAGTGTGTCCGGAATAAAAGTTTGTTCTCGGGATCTTGACCGAGATGGCCGCCATGCCCTTATATGGTAAAAACCCTTCAAAATCATCTTCTCCAGAACCAAACGGCGTATGACCTTGAAACTTGCTATGTAGCTTTGGGCACTCAAGCCCATTATAGTTTATACAAATGATCGTGCGTTGACCTTGACCTAATTTATGACACTGTCAATTTTGGTACATTATGTAGGCTTTTATATGGGAAAATGCTTAAACAGTGGATGTTTCAGAAACTATTTAAGTCTAAGGTACAGTGTTTGGTATATATGGTTGACTAAATGACCAGATGAAGATATTTTGTCGTCAAAGGTCAAGGTCATTCTTTGACTTTTGTACAAGGTCATTGAGATTCTGTCACCCGTCAACATTTTCAAACATCTTCTCAGAGGCCACTGGGGTCAATTGAAGCCATATTTCACATGGAGCTTCACCGTCTTAAAGGAACCATAGTTTGTTCAGATGGTCTTGGTCACTTGACCAAGATGGCCACCATATCCATATATGGTAAAAACTCTTCAAACGTCTTTTTCTCGAGAACCGAAAGGCCTATAACCTTGAAACTTGGTACCGGTATGTAGCATTGGGCACTCAGGCCCATCATAATTTATACAAATGATTACTGTATTTCATATGGAGCTTTTATACTGGGTCAAAGGAATCAAAGTTCGTTCAGATGGTAATGGTCACATGAACATGGTGGCCACCATGCCCATATATGATAAAAACCCTTCAGAAATCTTTGTCCAGAAACAAAAGCCCAGTGACCTTGTGGCTTGGTATATAGAATTGGTGCTCAACTTTAATGTCCAAGGGAGGGGGTTATCTGCCCCTGGCCTGGTGCTATATACATGTATAAAAGCATTAAAATATATACCAGGACCAAGTGTCAGGTGAGCTACAGGACCATTGGTCCTCTGGTTGTTTGTTGGGATGTCTTTGTCAATCTTCCCCTTTGATGCTGGGGATAGGGTTTGGGATCTGATTCAGTCAGTTCCTGAAGTGTAGTTACTCTTTAAATTTGTCGCTCTATACTTTCAATCCTCGCCATCTCGATTTCCCTATCCGCCGCAATCTTAGCTTCTTCCGTCGCGATCCTAGCCAATTCAATTTGCCTATCTTTTTCGGCCTGTGCGATCCTCTCTTTCTCCGCCGCGATCCTCTCTTTATCAAGTTCCCTTACCGCGTGCCTTTCTGTCCTCTCAGTCTCTTGCTGTTGCTTCAAAAATTCCTGCAAAACCTGCCCCTCATAACATAACTCCTTTCCCGTCTTAACTAACTAATCCATGATGCTTAACGTAATGCTCACGTTAACTTAACTGAAACCGACGTTCACTTATAGTCACACACGTTAACTAAAACGTTAACAATATTAATGACGAACTAATCCTACTAAAACGTTGATTTATTAGTATACTCGCGATCTGGACGTATCTATTAAAGTTACGTTCATAACAGACCGGAAAAGACATTATAAACTGACGTTGACTTTGCCAAGAACTACTTTCACTATCAAATGACGTAATTAGATGACGTAAATAACCCACATTACAATTTGATCTAGCATATCGGATAGACCGGAAAAGACATTATAAACTGACGTTGACTTTGCCAAGAACTACTTTCACTATCAAATGACGTAATTAGATGACGTAAATAACCCACATTGCAATTTGATCTAGCATATCGGATATACAAACGTAACGTATGTAACGCAACGTATTAACACTGACATGACACTTGTACGTCCTACATTACAAAACCTTATAAGATACGAACGGTAACTCAAACTCGAGATTCTGTTGTTAGGTTTAATTCATTGTAACGATATTATACAACGTTACGGCTGACCAACGTTACTAATTCAGGACATACAATGGAACTCAGTAACGGTTACGACACAACGTGCAAACTTTTAGATTAATAAACTAACAGATTGTCATGCAACAGCAGTGCCAAGATACTCAAACGGACCTTAAAACTAGATATGTATCATCCGTGCCAAGACAATTCAGGTCTATATACCTCAGTTTCCCCACTCAGATATGCAACCTGTTACATTCTATCACAAATTAATGCATGGGCTATCGCACTTCATCACGCAGGGAATAAGGATAGTTGACCTTAATTGAGTGAAGGTTACATTTACGAAGAATTTTGTGGCAAAATGGCTATCCTAAAATTCACATCAAAGCAAGCAGCCTTACGTCACCTTAGAAAATAGCAATCAGAAAGTCAATAAAAAATAACTGATAAAATTGTGCCTAGATTCTATGTATATTGTCAATGTCTTACACTGGCAGATATTAACTGCAAACCAATCCCACTTCTGACACCATGTTACGCAGAAGGTTTTACACACGGTGTAGAGTGTAGAGCCTTATGCGTCGCCAGGACGGCGGAGGGTGACTTCCGGTTAAAGAGTTATCGACCAGTGTATTACATTAACAAGGAAACTCTAACAACGTTAGAACTTTTGGAGTTTATATATATAGTAATGTAAATTCTATATACAGACAATACAATTTACAACTATCAAAATTACAATAATATACAACACATATCAGTTCATGTCGCTGGCCCAAGTAAGGTGTTTGTTTCGAATCTGTAATCGATTTGCGTACGATACGCAAATAGATTACTGTCTGACGTCAACACCGTATTCGGCTCAGCGCCATGAACTAAAGGAAAATACAAAGAACAAAATCGTTAACTGAGCTCATAAAAAAATAAAGCCTTATGCTGGTTGAATTCAATTGGTCGCTCCCTGGATCCTACCATGGGCCAGTCCATATATTATGGGAATCACCGACTTATATTATATCGCGCACGCACTTATATACTGGTCTCTCCCTCGATCGTACCAGGGACCAGTCTATATATAATAAGAAACACTTTAGTGGACGAACACTGTCCCACTTTCACCTCCGCAGCAATCACATCGACGTAACCGGCCGACTTCGCCTATATTTTGTGCTTCCCGCCTCGGCTAGGAAACATGCACAAGCGGCGTTGTAACTGCCTCTTCCCGGGTTAGTATTAACCTGAGATGTATTTAGAATCTCCAGGTGAGACGTGGCTCTAAGCCCAAACAGCTGACTGCCGGACTTGAAGTGCCCATCAGGTATTAACACTGAATCTAGGCACACGACAATATAACATCCTTCGTCTTAGCATTAAAAAGGCACGTCCAATTTTTCAATAATAGATACGAGTATAAATACTAAGCGTCTCACTTTTAAATCATGCGACTCGAATTAAGTATGCAGGTCATATCATGCAGCACGCTGTACAGTGCAAACTGCCACGTGAGGTATTCACCAATAACCCAGGCATGACCTAGCCACAATTTCCGTAAATGTTTTATTACCACAGTTACTCTAAAAACTGTAGCCCTGCTGATTGAAAGGATTAAAATAATTTCGACGACATAGTCGAGCATAGGGCTATTATTTTGAATGCAGTTGTAGTTATTCTTCTAGTCGTAAAACAAGAATTCTCATAGTCACATGGAGAAGTAATCATATTTGTCTTCGAAAAGCAAATGGGAGTAAACAATTTAATCAGACTGAATGCAAGCATACCGTAAAATTGTAAGAAGAGTGATTGAAACACTGAATCGCACAGAATCAGAATTGTTTACTGGTGATAAATCTAAGCAATATATGTCACAAGGACCTGTAATTAGGGAAGCTAGCCCCTAGACCTTACAAGAGAAGTAAAATTAGTGACTGGATCCTCTGCACACTCAGCAGCAGAAATAAGGGACTCTTCTAGCGAAATCCAATCTCTAATAGTCTGGGAGAAGAAACTTGACTTCTGAATGTCAGCCCCAGCCAATGGGATTTGAAATGTCAAGGAATGATGATTCCTAATACGCCTATTTGGATTAACATAGTCAGTTATGGGTAAACTTGCTGCACTTTTCAGATTTTCGAAAGCAATATGAGTCCACTAGCCCACTAGCGTTCCTCCTGTTTTTTTGTTTTTTTTTGTTTGTTTTTGTTTTAGATTCCTACTTAAGTTTCTCCAGTTTCTCCAGAAAGCCAGACTTACAGACATACTCCCAGTTTCATAGGTATAATTGTCTATTAAAAATCTAGCTGCCTTTTCCTGCACCTTCTCAAAGTCATCATGAAGAAGTTTTAAATACAAATGGTTTATTGTGATGTAGGTCACCAGCCCATAAAACATACAAAGTATACAGACATTTTAGAATTATACACAGGTTGTCGTTATACAGCTTATGATAAAAATGCCGATATTTTTCATATTATTTTCAAGTTCGAAATGACTATATACTAGCAAGTATTTCGATCCGCAATATAAATGCATGATATAAAAAGTGTTGCAACACCTTGTAATACGGTTTCTGATTTCGTACACATAATCATATTAAATTTATAAACACTTGGCTGATGATAAAATTTACGTGGAATATACTTGATTCTTAGGGTTGTATATGCCGGACAAGATTTCATCTTTGATATTATGTCCGCACAACTTACACATACGTTTATCCCTTGCATGACCATTGCTGTAGATATTGATCATTCAATCTTTGCACAAACTAAGTAAGGAATATTGTTGTATTTGGTACATTCTGATCATTCCATACTTATTCAAATCCATTTGAGGATAACAGGTGTTTTATTTTACTAGCCCAATTTGTTTGTCCATATTCGTCCAGTACTTTGAGCATATTGTAACTTAACTTTACATATCTATTATCTGGCATAGCTTATATCTTTAAAAAGTATTTAACACATTTTTGGCGGCTTCTACAAAGAGGGGAAATCTCCCACAATCACCGAGAACCGCACTATTGCACGAACGTGTTCCTCCACACATATAACGTTTACAAGCATGCCGCTGTACTAATTCTATGGCTTCCCTTTTGGAGAATCCCCATATTCAGACCCATACAATAATATTGGGTTTATCTTTCTATCAAATAGCTGAATGAAAATATCTCTTAACATTTGCCCCCGCTCATATAAAGAGCTTATTAAGGAAACTAACACTCTTTTACCTTCACTGCTTGCTCATTAACCATTCTATTGAATGACAGTTGTATAGAAATAATACACCTACATATGTAAAACAATTAACGACTTGTATATGTACATCATTAAAGACCAAGTGTTCATTTCTAGCTAGAGTAGGCCCATTTTAAAGACCATCACTTTGGCTTTCAATGTACTGACAACTAATCGACTCTCGGTACAGTAGTCCTTCAATAGATTTAATTGTTTTTGCAAACCAACAATAGTGTCGGATATGAGAGCGACATCGTCAGCAAATAAGAGGAAGAATATTTCAACCAATTCTGGGTATAGCTGGGTACCTCTTAAATCGCTTTTTGAGTTCGTTGTTAAACAGCTAGAAATGTATCGGAGAGACCATGCATCCTTGTCTCAAACCCATATTACAGTTAAAATACTCGGACAGCGCACCTTTGCCCCTACGCAAGTTTTAACTGATTTATAAATACTCTGTCTTGAACTCAACAAATTTCTCTTCATTCCATTGTTTTGAAGGACCGACCATAACTTATCACGATGCACAGAATCGAGTGCTGCTTTAAAATCGACAAATGCTACGTAAAGCTTTCAACGTGGCTTAGAAAGATCTTTACTAATTAATGCTTGCAGAATAAATGCATTGTCTATGGTGGAATATCCCGCGCGGAAACTAGCTTGAAATTCTGAGATCTTACTATACAAATTTGTAAAACATATTATACGTCTTTTTATAATACTTGTATAGAATTTTCCAAAACTATCTAACACAGAGATACCCCTGAAATTTTCAACACAATCTTTATCTCCTTTCTTGTGCACAAGTATAATACAGGACCATCCCTATGATTCCGGAAATTCACCGGTTTTCCAAAGCCGATTGAGCAAACGTAAGATAAGAGGAAGTAAAATATCTATAACATGCATAAAGATGACAGACGGAAGATCATCCAACCCAGCTGCTTTTGATTCGTGCAAAGCTTTTACACTCTTAAGTATTTCTTCTTCTGTAATTGGAGAAAAAACAATATCTTCTGTTTCATCTAAATCCATCTCAAAGTCCATATCTGTATAATCGATTTCATCAACGACATCGTTATAATTTTTAAACATAAAAAAAACTGCTGAAAATGCGTTTTCCGCTCTTCAATGCTTATAATGTAGCAGTAGCACGGGTATTACGTGATAAGTTCTTAACTTTCTTCCAAAATGATTTCGTGTTTCCGACTGAATCAATCAATGAATTTCACTGAGTAGTATTAAAAGCCTTTTCATTTCTGTCGCACAGAGCTTTGAAATCTTTTCTAGTTCGTTTACACTGATTTAAATCAGCAACTAATTGTGTACAACTGTATCGTCTGAGGCATTTGTACTTTTCTGATTTTTACATTCTCCGTCAAACCATACAGGCTAGACATATTTTTATGACGCTTTTGTTCGGCAATAATACTAGCGCAGTGTTTTAGAATGTTTTGCAATTCTTTAATAATTTAATTTACATTAAACAGAGATGATTCGATTGTAAGCAAAATATCATGCGTACGTTAATCGTTTGTTAATGTTGACTGTAAGGCATCTCTGTAAGATGCAATAGTCTCAGTTTTGAATATATATTTCAAATGATATTGATTTGAGCAATCATCTCTAGATTCCCGGTTTATGTCAATAATACTGGGCACTTCAACTGAAAATGTTAAAGGAAAATGTGGTAATTCTAATCTCTGCACTACTGAGAATGAGTTATTTTGTCAAATATATCCTGGTCACATAACACATAGTCCATAACGCTATTATCAGTGTGACCAAGATGTGTAAAGTTCCAAATTCCACTATCTTCTGCAAATCGACCGTTTACAATCAATAATGAATACGATATACAAAAAATGATCAGATCTTTCAAACTTTATTTGTAGTTTTATAGCATGACGCTCTGCCATGTATATTACAACTGATATTTAGAATATCATCATATTCTTCTAAGTCCGATACATTATTTACAAACTGAATATAATCTAGTTTTCCAGTAGACCTGCGTTCAAATCACCGGCTTTAACAAGGTGAACATTTTCAATTTGTAATTCTAGTAACTGATTTTCTAACATAATAAACCTCGTGAACGTATGTTTTGATAAAAATGGAGAATTATCCGGTGGAAGATAAACAAAACAGAACAAAACGTACTTTTCCAAATTCAGTATCTTTTTGTCTAGTTGCAGAAATACTGCGAAATCGCAATCTGAATATACACGACGTATACTTTTACAAATGTCCCGCCTCACAAATACGGCTATTCCAGCCATAGCGCTACATAATGATCGTGGTTTCACAGCCGCGCAAAAGTAACACTTATGGTTTACGTAAACATTTTCAATCAAATCTGATTTTGTCGCCCATGTCTCTGTTAGAGAAATATGTCAAATATATTTAAATATGTTATCATGTCTGAAAATCGTAGTTTTGTAAGAGCACCTTCAATATTCCAAGCTGACAGGGAAATTAGTTACTGGTGATCGGTCTTCATCCTATAAACCATTTTTGTTAATCGCGTCATCCACGGTTAATACTTCATCCTCATTGTTCTCAACAGACATGTCGTCAGAAGTTTCGTGAAATTCGTTTTCTGTTTCTTTAACTCCTTTCTCTAAAACATGTTCAACTAGATCTAATCTCCTATTTGCACGACGAAATACACGACCTGTTTTGATAAAATGGAGAATTATCCGGTGGAAGATAAACAAAACAGAACAAAGCGTATTTTTCGAAATTCAGTATCTGTTTGTCTAGTTGCAGAAATACTGCGAAATCGCAATCTGAATATACACGACGTATATTTTTACAAATGTCCCGCCTCAAAAATACGGCTATTCCAGCCATAGCGCTACATAATGATCGTGGTTTCACAGCCGCGCAAAAGTAACACTTATGGTTTACGTAAACATTTTCAATCAAATCTGATTTTGTCGCCCATGTCTGTGTTAGAGCAAATATGTCAAATGTATTTAAATATGTTATCATGTCTGAAAATCGTAGTTTTGCAAGAGCACCTTCAATATTCCAAGCTGACAGGGAAATTAGTTACTGGTGATCGGCCTTCATCCTATAAACCATTTTTGTTAATCGCGTCATCCACGGTTAATACTTCATCCTCATTGTTCTCAACAGACATGTCGTCAGAAGTTTCGTGAAGTTCGTTTTCTGTTTCTTTAACTCCTTTCTCTACAGCATGTTCCACTAGATCTAATCTCCTATTTGCTCGACGAAATACACGACCTGTTTTGATAAAATGGAGAATTATCCGATGGAAGATAAACAAAACAGAACAAAGCGTATTTTTCCAAATTCAGTATCTTTTTGTCTAGTTGCAGAAATTCTGCGAAATCGCAATCTGAATATACACGACGTATATTTTTACAAATGTCCCGCCTCACAAATACGGCTATTACAGCCATAGCGCTACATAATGATCGTGGTTTCACAGCCGCGCAAAAGTAACACTTATGGTTTACGTAAACATTTTCAATCAAATCCGATTTTTTCGCCCATGTCTCTGTTAGAGCAAATATGTCAAATGTATTTAAATATATTATCATGTCTGAAAATCGTAGTTTTGTAAGAGCACCTTCAATATTCCAAGCTGACAAGGAAATTAGTTACTGGTGATCGGCCTTCATCCTATAAACCATTTTTGTTAACGCGTCATTCACGGTTAATACTTCATCCTCATTGTTCTCAACAGACATGTCGTCAGAAGTTTTGTGAAGTTCGTTTTCTGTTTCTTTAACTCCTTTCTCTAAAGCATGTTCAACTAGATCTAATCTCCTATTTGCTCGACGAAATACACGACCTGTAGGTTTAATATCTGACTCTATTTTAGGTCTTTCTATTAACTTTCCTGTATAGAAGTAACCCACTTTACCTTTTCTTTTCAGATCTTTCAGTTTCTCGCGCTGCCTCAGTGTCAAATCATTTGAAACACTTATTCCGTGCCTACGTAGCTCTTCACGACCTGCAAATATTTTAGCTTTGTCATCGTCGTACCTCAAGCAGACTATCACAGTTGATGGCTGATTTTCCCTTTCATCCTCAACGCGATAGACACGTTTCAGGTCGTCACTCTCCCATGCCACCGACGGACATGCAACCTTTGGAACATTTTGTACCACATGCTGCCTAACACTTTCATCAGTTTCATCCTGCAGTACTGGAAGTCCAAAAACTTGCATCATATCAGACCTAGGTCTAGCGTCTAACCTATCAGAATCATCTTCCTGTTTTTCAATAGTAGTAGTTTTTGAGCCAACCGTGTCACTTAAAAAAGTCAATGTCCAACTGCATTTGCTCTGTCAGTTCAGATAAAACTGGTTTTCATTCTGTTGTTTATTAGTATCACTAGACATATCTATCTGTTTCTGTTTTTTTTTTTTGAGTTTACTTCAAGTTTGGTTTTGGCTTGGTCATTTTTTATAAGTACTATGTCATTTTTAATTGACATTATCTCAAATTTAATAGACCGTATCTCCCCAAGCACTTGATATTTACTTGCCTGTATAGCTGAGAGGATCTTGTTCATGTAGGTAGGACCAGGGTTAGATTCTATGTCTTGCGACAAAACTAAAAAATAAAGCGAAGATAGATGCATATTGCTCTTACAATGAACTTGACTATACTGCTTCTTGTAAAACATGAAAGCACAACGATCAAGTCCGACAATACACCTATAATCAAATGATTTCACATTGTCTTTCAAATATGGGTAAGGGTATGTAAAACTTGTAGCAATAACTAAGAATATTACCATAGTGGAAAACATTTTGTAATGGATATCAGGACCATTAGCATAGGGTGGATAATTTTGATCCGAAATTTTGTGTTTCCCTAAATAACCACGGCCAGAGCCAAACACAGCGTTTTTCAATCGATAGGCAACCAACTCTATCCCCGTTTTGTTGCATATGTTATGTTATTGGCACTAACAATGATAATTGTAGTTATATGATGATAGGAAAATAGAGCTTGATTTAGTTATGCAATTTTGTTGAAGCGGGAAAACATTACAACCGTTTCAAGGCTTTTTGTACTGTTCGCCACGATATTAACAAAACAATTTTGTTATGACACAATTTGAGCACCGTAGAAACGATAATTTATTTATATCCTCCGTGAAGCGGGGTAACATCGCTACACGTTCGAGTTGTTTTCTAATTGCTGGCGAGGCAATACTTTTGAAGTATATCAACAGCAATACAACATCGCCACTAGCCGTTTAGGCATGATAATAAATATATTGTAGTATAGCGCAGCTTGGTCTGCGTAGAAACAAAAATTTGCTTTCTATCCTATAAAACATTTGTGAAGTGGGGTAACATCACAACTCAATCAGATAACCAGTTTTAGCAGCGGGGTAACATCGCAACTATTTCGTTTATTGTATAACCTAACCATATATTGATTCTGAATTCTTAGTTTCTGGACTGCCCTCTTTTCATGGTATCAATTCGCTTCCTTGGATTTATTTTTCCAGGGGGCACTGTCTTCTCTGTTTTATCTCAGCTATATGGCATAAAATTTGCTTCCGTAGATTTATTTTTCAAGTGTGCACCGTCTTCTATTGTTATTCTCGGCTTATAGATATAGCCAAAATTGCCCCATGGCAGTGTTAGTATTTCACAAAATATTTGTAATATAATGGAAAAATGAAAATTATTAATTTGAAAGTTCTTACAGAAGCTGTTCATTCCATCAAGTCCATAACACAATAAACATACAGCACTCTTTCTACCCTCCAAAGATCAACACATATAAATGTCTAAAACGGTAAAAAGTGAACGACCATACTCCAGGGTTGGACGCATCAAAGTCTTGTATGCTGACTCTTTAACTTCCTGTGGACATGCCGTCAAGTTACGTCTAAGGAAACGAAGGGTCCTATTAGCATTTGTGCAAATATTGCTGTCATGTGTGCTCCTTTTAAAATGTTTGGTAATGCTTATGCTACGATGCTTGATAGTTCCTACGTTATCGAGGACCGTTGCCTCAAAGGTAAAGGAAGCATTGGTCTTCGTGATTTGTTTCCTTGTTATCTGCATAGTATTACATTTGACTGGTTGGAACCTCATCCCCAACTCCTTTCCCGATACCCAAAATGATCTATATCCACTTGAAGTTGCATCGTGTCTTCATTATAATCTCTGATTTCACGATAGCAAACATGGCGTCAGTCAACAATCTTAATTCTTAATTCGGTCACCTGAGTATAAAGACCAAATTTAACCCAGGGTTATTATTTTGAACAGGCCTAAAACTATATGAATCCCAAATGCCAATTAAATTTCGTCTTCATGTGTCATTCGGTTTTGCAGGAGAAGCGTTTTAAAGGTTTGTAACATAAATAATATGATCAAGACGACCATCTTGTTAGCCGATGTGATTTATTTGTTCAAACATTTTTTTTATTTCTGCAATCCTTACGTTGATCAAAGTATTTGCAAAGCGTTATCCAAGCCTTCAACAATTCTCGAAAAATCGCATTAAAAGGTCAAGGTCAGTACAGGGTTGCCATTTGAATAACTTTTATGGCAATGACACGGGTCAGGCAGCGCAGTTTCGCTTGTCTAACTTGACGGCTAATAACAGAAGCATTGCCGGGTAAAAATAAATGTTTTATTCGACCATTATTTGGAATGGCATAAAGGCTTAAAGGCCCCATTGCTCTATCAGCATGAAACATTTTATCGTGAGGTATCGCTGCAAACGTCTCACAAAAGTTTCGCCATTGATTATTTTCGTGATTGGCCGGCTTTGAATAATCAAAACGTCCTTGAGTTTACCATAATATAGATTTGAAAAAATAACTAGGTCATTTTAGTTGCCAACCAAAATGACCTACTTTCGATTTCGTAAGCTTGATTTCATGATAAAAATACAACGTACAGGCGGTAAAAATATAAGGTACAGGCGTTTAACAAGTGATAAAAATACAATATACAAAAAATTAGGCAAGGATCCCATTGATTGAGCCGCTATTGCATTATTGCATTGCTTAACGGGAAACCAGAGACGAAACCCGTATTTTTATGGAGAGGCTTATCATTTTTTCAAAATACCTTGTTCCTTCTTTTTTGCCAGTTATATACTACAAAAAACGGACATCAACCACCGACATATTTTCATCAATTCTGAAGGCTGTACAGGTTTCATAATGATTTGTATTCTGACGGTTTTTACCTTTGATAGGACTAAGGAGACTTTAAGTAGCATGTATTACTGTCAGTTTTCGGGGTATTTTATATATATATATTAACAACACACTTTGGCAAGATAGCTGCATGAGCTATTGTTCCTGTTTCAATTGGTTGTATCTGCGCATCAAGTGAGGTTTCAAAGAACGAATCCTTAATTCACCTGGCGTGCGCTGGTCTGCATCTTGTCACTCGGCCTGTCAAATTTGTCGTTAGTTCTGCTTTTTTGAGCTTTATGGCTGAAATGCATGCAGGGCTAAAATAGTATATTAGCCGGAGCGGGAGAGCTGCTTGAGTACTGGCAATACTTCATATATACCCAAACTGGTTAGGATACGTATTAACACAGTATAACTCAAAGTCATTATGCTTCTTCCTGAGTTCGAAATAGCTGTCCCGATATATTTTATATCCGAAAGCATATAACCCGATCTTTGATAACCTGACATTTAAATTAAGGCTTTATCAGGCATGTCAATATCATTTCCAACGTTTTTCATATACAGGGCAGCAGATGAGCCAAAGTTGTCTTCATCTAGAGTGGATTGTACAAGGATTGTGTTCGAAACTGCAACCAGTCATAGATGGGAAGTCATTCCATGTAGCTCCATCAACATGGCGGATTATGGGATCTGTCAATACCCTATTGAAAGGCTTAACAATACTGCAGGAGATAAAAGCAACGGTAAGAGGCTGGGTAGTATGGAGAGGGGTTCAGTAGAACGAACCAGAGGCCCATTTAATCAGAAGGTAAAGCGCTGGCCTGCTAAGCTAGTGGTTCGAGTTCGAATCTCGATTGAGGCTGATGACTTTTCTGTTATACTGCACACAGTCTTTCATTATTACTAGTCCATCGGCTCGATATGTCAGAGAACTCTAAAAAAAACGCTATAGAACCACAAGACATCAGTCCATAAGTACAACCATTGCAGCATTTTGCTTACTGTCTAATCCTGATACATTTGAAATTGTATTGTAGTACATGTATGTAATTTATAGTTAATAAAATTTCGTTTCAACTAACCATTGTAGTTACACAGTCCGAGCTTTGAAATATAAAAAAATTGCTACGAAATTCGTTTTAAAGGCATAACGAAATGTTGATGTTGATTGTTTCGAGTTGCAAGGAATTTCACGTTTCCCTGCCATACACCGACCGACCGTATATTTTTATGGTGTTGACCTTGTGTGCGGTCTCTTCTCTGTGAAAATTAGGATTAATGACAATTGTGATCGTGCATATTGACAACGCGTAATTACTAGTTTCACACCAAAACTGAAGATATTTTTGACGTCTCTTTATATTTCAAGTTAGCTATCTCAATACAACAGAACATCAATGAATTTTTATCCAAGCCAGTATGGAATATGACACACGTTGTCAGGACAACAAGTAATTTATGATAACCACAAAGCCTTGAAAACGAAGGGCATGCCGTCAACAAGATTTGTTAGATGCGAAAGAATGACTTGTTACAATGTGCAAAATTGGTAGCTCAGTGGAATAAGCACTGGATTGCTGATCTAGCGTTTCAAGCTCCGCTGATCGGGAGAATCGTCTTCAGTCGTAGACGCGGTTTGCATTCAGCCCTTCATTATCACTCATTCATCGTCCTGATATGGTTAAAATACTGTTAAAAATGACGTAAATTTGCAAGTCATTATTTAATCTATCAAGTGTGTGTACACACACGTTTCATATGAACGAACAGACTTTTTATTCAAGTTATTTTGATCCACACGCACCTAAAGCTCGTACAAAAAAAACATTAAGACCTCGAAGTAAAAATTATTGAACGTTGCGAATAACGTCATACAAGACAGTCCACAATGTTTGTGAATCTGAAGCTAAATATTTTCCTTATGAATATTGTTACCAACTGAAATTTTCAGGAAGTGTCACGATAAAACTTATTGTTCATGTCAAATTTTATATCATGGGTTTTGAAGTCATGTTTCAAAAGTATGTTTTTAATTTATGAAAAATTATCGATATTTATAAATTGACAAATCTCGTTATGCCATTGATCGTTATCATATAAGAAATAAATAAAACCAATTTCATCGGTTCCGAGGCTGATAACGTGACGTACCTTTTTTTCGCATAATTTGTGAGGTAGCGTCTTAATGTCGTATGGTTGGTGACGCAACGTCTTTATGGGCATTGGTTGTGAAGCAATGTCATGTGAAATTTGACGTAAATGGCAGCAATTTCAACTGAACTCAATATTGTTATTATGGAAAAACATCTGTTGAAATTTGTTTCGGTAGACATGAAGTGTTATTGAACAGTGAACAATTTATATTGACCTCCGTTTCGTGTGGGTCAATATTAAGTTTACTGTTCAATAACAATTCATGTCCACCTCAACAAATGTCAATTATTGTATAATGTCATAAGTTATTTATAACTGAACGCCAGTAAATATTTCTCCATTTACACTTGGTCTACTATCAACTTTTGTTTAACGCGGCGAAAAGTTAGGACACCTTAAGAAATTACTGATACTGTCCTAGAGAGCAGTACGAGGGTTAACAAAACGTTTTGAGTCTCACACATTTTTTTATTATTAGGACAGTAAAATACAGCATACCTGTGGAGTGCTGGCCGATCGGGTATCAACGGCTGGCAAACTTGATGGAACAAGTGTGTGGCGTTGGAAGAGGACTATGTTGAAAAATAAAACCAAATATCTTGTATTTATTGTGTGAGGCTTAAAACATTTTGTTATCCCCTCGTTCTTTTAAATATGATGCATATTGAATGGCAAACAGAATAGACCCTCCGTTAGGAGCAGTCTGATCTAGTCTTCATTGTTTTCTCGGACCTATCCGTCCCAATATGTAGAATTTTAAAGATATTATATTCAAAAGACCTTTCTGGCTTTATATTTCAAATAGATACAAATGAAGAGGTCCAATCGAGTTATTCAAACATATCGAAAGAGCTTGTTTCCAGTTATTATCGGTGTAAGGGTGGCGAGACATTATCAGTAATCGGCATATGTGATGGCCAGCGAGACTGCTTCTATGGTGACGATGAAATCAACTGTAAATCTGAGAATTGTATGTTTAGTTTTATCTCATTTTTCTTTTTTTTCAATAAGAATCAAAAAATGAAATACACAGTTAAAATTTGCAAAAGGTAATACGATTTGCCCGGCATTGCCCAGCTAAGTGGTTTTTTTTAGTTTTCTTCATTTAAAAGTTTTATTCATTCAAGCCTTTAGTTATTATTTCACACCTCTATTTTGGGGTCCACGTCTGTGTATCTAAAATATTCCGGTATTGTCAATGTTAAAATGACTTACGAGTTCGGATTTATGTTTTGGGTACTTTAACCACTTTCAGTTCAACCTTAAATGGAAATCCCGTTTTGTATAACATATGATATATTTTGTGAATGAATGTACTGTTTCATATGTTGGTTATATAAAGAAAATAAAGTTTAAACCAAATGAAAATCATCGTTTCAGTGTGGATCATCTTACTCTTTTAAATATGCCATTTTAATGAAGCCGTGACAATTTACATGTGGAGTGTCAAAGCACGTAGATATAGTGGCTATCTGACTATATAGACTGAACGCCAAAAGAAACGTCTGCAAGTTAATGCTCTTTTTCTCTGCACTGTCGCTTGGCAAGTCTAAATCAATCTTTGCATAGGCTCCGAATTGCATCCGACTACAGCACACGTTAAAGCTATCATGATTTACATTTTTCCATTTAAGAGTTTCTCATTTTCTCGAAAACTATCAATTTCCAGTGTAAGAGTTATCTCTCCTTCTCCAGTAAAGCATATTGTTTTCAGAAATGGTCTCAAATATGCAACTGTTAGAAACCTGCTAAATTCATATGAATGTAATGGTGATTTGTTAAACGACAAAGCTTTGAAATCGACCAGTTTTTAAATTATCTCCCTTTGTATTAAACAACGAATACGTTTTGAAGACCGATAACGCCACTGTCTATGGCTACGCGCTGCAATTTATTTTATAAGTGATTTTAAGTGTTTCGTTTGACTACAGTATTAACTGATACAAAGGTTTTGCTATTCTGTTTGAACATACTCGAGTTAGACTGGTTAATGGAAAACCCTAGGGTACAGTAAAAAGCCTGTTTTTACGCTTTCTTGATACCTAAGTTTCTTGGCTTGATTTTCATGAATAAAAGACAGCCCATGACAGTGGGAACGCGCATCTATGGCGGAGTGATATTTTTAAACATATAGCAACAAAAAGCATTCTAAATTTCTGAGATTCAGATTCAATCGATGAACGTGTCGCAGCTTCAGCGCTGCTTTGTCGGCGAATCAAACTACACACAGCCGAAAATAATATTTGATAATATTCTTTACGTCTTTTTTAGTTCTTTTTGCCTTTGAGAGCAGAACTAAACACCGAAATATTCGGCAACCGAACGTTTTACGTGATCACGTAAAGACGTCTCTTGTCCATTAACTTCAATAGCAAGTCTTAAAACAAATCGACTTTCTCCCGTCGGCAGACATATGCCATGAAAAACCATGGTGTATGTCCTTTCTCCATATCAAAAATCAAGTAATTCGGTGTGTTGGACAATTTCCTTTGCAAAATAATGTTGAGGCACCCTATCCATTTTCTCAACAAAAAAGGGGGATAATTTTCCTGATAGTATGGAAGATAGACAGTCAGTAATAAATTCAACTCCTACGGAGATTTTCTTGAATCCTAATATCCGACACACGTAGAGGAACGAAACTTTTAATTCAGTATACAACAAATTATAATTTCTCGTCTTCATTCAGAAAGATTGGACAAAGAAAGCTGATCAGTAGCCTACACTATAAAGAATGTAAACAAATTGATTTTTGACAGTTGATGTGTGACGCAACAACTAAACTACGTCAACTGTTTCGGCTTTTGAACTTACCTGCTTAAAAGTTTTTACACCGATAAGTTGTGGCCAGAATCATGCGGGCTGCTAGAAAAAGTAATTTTGCCATCCAATTTATACTGCACGTGCCAATATTTCAAAGCCACTCCTTCAGCTCACACGATCACCCTGTCCATCTTAACCCCCCCCCCCCCCCCTCCCCACACACAACCTTTAACCTGTTTTTTTTATGGAACAAAATAAGCAATACTGCAATGACTAAATCCTTGATTCAAAAGAGCAGTGTAGACCTGGGTAAGACGACTTCCAAAAGGACAGTCTAACCAGGGTTAGTATTTTGATTTTCCCGGCTGTTTCGACGCACTGTCAGATGTTAAAGGTGTTAGGAAAATTGCAGCAATGGAGATAATGTTTCAACTTTAAGCTTAGAAATGGCTTAGCCATGTATACACTCCTTTACAATTTCAGCTAAAATGAGAAGCAGCATATCTACTGTAAAATCAGGCTTAGGGTTTCAAATTTGCAATATATATCTTTTATAACATATGTTTTGGCCCTCTTTAGAATTGCCTTAATTATGAAATGCCACGTTTGTCAAATACTAGCTTATCAGGTGAGGAGGGGGGAGGGGGCTGTCAGCTCTGCAATGCCCTTGGTTCATAAATTAAAATGCCACAGTGTGTTTATATACTCAGTAATCTTTTGAAGGATTTGCTCTAACTGTTGCCAAAATTCTCATGGAAATCTATCAGTAGGGGCAAAAATCATGAGTTATTCTTTATCATTTCTCTTCAAGTAAAATGTACATTTCTATGTTGTGGTGTCTCATCACAGTTGCTTTTGATAAAAAATAAAATAAAAATTTCAACAAATTTCAAAGGAAAAAAAATTCTACTATATAGGTATTGTAAATGTATAAAGCTCTGATTATATTATCATATTTACATTAGTCTGGCCTTGCTCTTCAGTGTTTTCCCTATAAATACAAATAAATAGCTGTCCAAAATAAATTATAATATGAATTAAATAGGTGTTACCTATATACGTGCGTTCCCATCCACTTGATATGGCTACTTCTTAAGATGGATGTATATAACGATGTTTAGGCCAAAATTTATATAGCTGTGAAAAATGTAGGTGGATGTAGGGTTCTTTTCTCTGCAAATCTTCTGATGATGGTTTATATTTGAACCAAGTTTTGTAAAAATATCTTCAACGGTTATAAAGTTACAGAGGGAACACCATTTCTATACTGAAAAATTACAAAGGGGCATAATTTCATTAAAAATGTAGGCAGAGCTACTGATCTTGTTTTTCTGCACATCATTTGATGATGCTTTATAATTGAACAAAATTTCATGAAAATGTCTTTAATTAAAGCAAAATGTACTATTTTCAATGCTCAAAAGGGCAAAATGTACTATTTTCAATGCTCAAAAGGGATAACTCCAAAAAATCCGGAATAACTGTCTTGTTTCCTTCACATCTGTGTAAATTTCATGAAAATATCTCTTTAGGTTTTTAAGATACAGAACATATGGATCTTGTTCTCTGCACATCGTCTGATGATGCTTTATATTTGTATAAAAATTGCTGAAAATATTTATTACAGTTTTAAAGTTTTTAAAGAACAAACATGATTTACATACCGTACTTTAATTTACAAAGAGGCATAATTCCATAAAAAGTGTAGATGGAGTTACAGTCCTTGTTCACTGCACATTGTCTGATGTTTTATATTTGTACCAAGTTTCACAAAAATAACTCATATAGTTTCAGAGCTATGGAGCAAACATGATTTCCATATTAAAATTTTCAAAGGGGCATAATTCTGTAGTAAATGTAAGCAGGATTTTCTCTGCCCATCAAGTCATGATACTTTAAAGTTGTACTAAGTTTTGCGAAAATATCTCATATAGTTTCAGAGTCATGGAGCGGACACAATTTCCATACTAAAATTTACAAAGGGGCATAATTCCATAAAAATGTAGGTGGAGTTACAATTCTTGTTCTCTGCACATCCTCTGATCATGCTCTATATTTGTACTAACTTTCATAAAAATATCTCATAAAGTTTTAGATATATGGAGCAGACACGATTTACATACTAAAATTTACAAAGGGGCATAATTCCATAAAAAATGTCAGTGGAGTTATGGGTCTTGCTCTCCGCATTTCGTCTGATGATGCTTTATATTTGTACCAAGTTTCTTGAAATCATCTCAATTGGTTACAGAATTATTGAGCGGACACAATTTCCATACTAAAATTTTCAAAGGGCCATAACTCTGTAAAAAAAGTAGGTGGAGTAGCAGGTCTTGCTCTCCACACATCCTCTGATGATACTCTATATTTGTACTAAGTTTCATGAAAATATCTCGTACAGTTGTAGAGTTATGGAGCGGACATGATTTCCATACCTAAATTTACAAAGGGGCATAATTCCATAAAAAATATAGGTGGGGTTACGGGTCTTGCTCTCTGCATGTCGTCTGATGATGCTTTGAATTTGTACTAAGTTTTGTTAAATTATCTAAGTCGGTTATAGAGTTATTGAGCGGACACGATATCTAAACTAAAATTTTCAAAGTGACATAATTCCGTAAAAAATGTAGGCGTAGTTATGGGTCTTGCTCTCTGCATGTCGTCTGATGATGCTATATATTTGTACCAAGTTTCGAGAAATTATCTCAATCTGTTACAGAGTTATTGAGCGGACACGATTTCCATACTAAAGTTTTCAAAGAGCCATAATTCCGTAAAAATTGTAAGTGGAGTTACGGGTCTTGCTCTCTGCACATCGTCTGATCATGTTTTATATTTGTACCAAGTTTTGTGAAATTATCTTAATCTGTTACAGTTATTGAGCGGACAGGATTACCATACTTAAATTTTCAAAGGGGTATTATTCTGTAAAAATGTAGGTGGGGTTACCGGTCTTGCTCTCTGCATGTCGTCTGATGATGCTTTATATTTGTACTAAGTTTCGTGAAATTATCTCATTCGGTTACAGAGTTATTGAGCGGACACGATTTGTGACAGACGGACGGACAGTCAGACAGACAGACGACCAGGGCAAAAACAGTATGTCTCCGACCCCTTCGGGGGGAGACATAAAAAATAATCGTACATACCTTCCTATTAAAGCTTTATATCTAAGGCTTCCTTAACACCAGATACCTCAAACCAGTATGTAGCATTGTCAATTTTTCTTCTTGGTGACTTTGTGGAAGTTGTTGAAATCATGTATGGCAAGCTCAAAATAATATACAGAATTGATGATTGCTGAGTTAATCACAGACAAACACCAATGTGTATGAACCAGCCAATACAAATATCTAAGTCTTCTTTGGCTGTGACTTGTCTCCCAATCAGATGTGCTGGATTACAGTTAAAATCTCCTAAAATGTATAAAATGAAAAATGATTTTTCAGTTATTCATTTTTACAGTACATGCAAATGCATGTACATGTAACATGTACCAAAAACATCTGAATAGCTCACCTAAGTCAAAAGGTCAAAGGTCAACCTAGGATCACCATTTGAACAAATCCGAGAGTATATTAATTTCAAATGCTGTGTACATGTACATGTACCAAGTTTCAGTGTCATGGGTCATTTGATTGTGGAAGCTTTTTAACGATATGTGCATGACACAATTGGTTACCAGGAAAAATTCGAAGTTGGTGAAATATGAGTGACCTTGATCAAAAACTGATACTGACCTCTGTTACTCAATAAACTTCAAGTAGCCATTTATTTGACTATACATACAAACTTTTATACCAAAGGTTTCAACAAATTCAAAGATATCTCATTAAGTTGCAGAAATTTCTCAAGCATTAGGAAGCACACGTCTGACCTATGAGTTATCTGTAAAAAGGCCAAGATCAACTCAGGGTTATCATTTGAACACGGAAGTGCCATTTAAATAGAGACAAAATCTATGGTCCAGTGAGACTCGAATGATCTGCAATCTATGATCCAAGGTCTGAAGCACCTAACCACTTACTTACACTAGGTAACTGGGATGCAAACTGAGTTAACTGGGATATGCTTCATTCACACAGTTGATACTTGTCTGACTCACTCTAAAGTGTAGAAAAATTGCCATCAGAGGAGATGGCAAATCCCCCAACTGAAGACCCCATGGGCCTTGGTAAAAAGGGTGCACTTCAAAACACATATAAGTAATATATTGTCGTTCTTTTATGCTTCTGATTGACATTATCTGTTTAACAGATGAATTATTATCTTATACTCAGACTTAAACATTATGCTTGACTGCTAAAAAGAGGTGAAATCTCAAACAGCCACCATGTACACAGATGTATATAGCATATGATACATTCAACATTTGATTGTGTGAAGAATAATTTCTATTTAGCACAAACCCTACAAACCTAATTTTGAGCTCTCAAGTAGGTGAATTTGGACAAAGAATCCAAATCTGAAAAAAAAATATATTTTTGTTAAATGGTTTTGTAGTGGGTGTGGCGGGGGGGGGGGGGGGGATTTTTGACTGATTTAGTGCTTAACGTCCACGGTAAACAGCTATGGTCATGTCGGGACGGTCAGTTAACCTAACATCACTACTCCTGGGCAGGCTTAGACTAGAGCTTAGACCTCCTAAGCCGTTAGCCATTGCTAAGTGCTCCTCTTTCACCAGTAACTGATAACTGCCCTTCTTGAATCAGCAGATGGAGAAATGAAAGTGGCCGGAATGGGTATCAAACCCAGGACCTCTGGCTTATAAGTCACATGCCTTACTGACTGCACTACCCGGCCCAGCTCAGCATAAATTTAAAAAGAAACAAATTTTAAGAAACTGGCCTTACCAGGAACACGTAAAGAAAACCAACAAAGTGGTTGTGCAGGGATAAAGACTAACAGGGGTCCAGTTGCCCAAAGCCCCTAAACTTTGGGCTGGGCCCCTGAAATTTGGAAGAAAATGCCCATACCCCTAATGTTAAATTCTGAGTTTTGGCATAATCATTAGTCATTATCCCTGTTGTGCGCGCAGCGCAGACTTACTGTCGTGTCGGCCTATTCAGCGCATAGGCTTAATCGGTGCAAGTTACGTAACGTAATTTACCGTTAAACATGTGTTGATAATTTTTGTCGGCAGTTATCCAAGCAGTCCTTCAAGCGGAGATCTTTATATGCGGTAAAGAAGATCATGTCTGTCCAGAGGGGTTTGTTGCACTTGGTTTTATGCAGATATTTGCAAATGTTACTTGCAGCTCGGCATATGTTGAATACAAACCGTATTTCGCAATCTTTGTTTACAAACACAGTGGCTCTGAGCACACATCACGAATGTAGGTCAACTCACTTCAGCAGCACTTATAATTTGTAAATAATAGCTATCACTCTATGCATGCCTTGCATAAATGCACATAGTAAAGAAGTGAATTATAAAATAACTCACTCAGCTAATGTCCAAAGAATCATGATTTAACCTTGCTAAAGCAAATAGTTGTTGAAACTTTCCACAAGCTCCTTCAGCAGCCCACGGAGTGATGTCATGAGTATAGTCTGTTTCACAAATTAGCCCATTATTTATGTCAGGAATAAGACATTTTCAGAAGCTGTGTCGAATTGGCCGACAAAAACGGGGTCCCTCGTGCACAATGGTACATGAGTTTTGAGTTTCTTTTCATATTGTGATCAATACCAGATGGTGGATTTGAGATGAAATAAAGGGTGATTATTGTACTTTATAAACACAATATCTGTTGTTTATTTTTTACCATTCTTATTTACACAGTTAACGATTCTTTGTTTAAGTGCGCCGAATAGGCCGACAGCACTGTTAGTCAGCATCTGCCCAGTCTTCAGGTCTCATCGGAGTTTTCGCCGTGTGCCTAAATGGTAGCTTTCTTTCTTCCATTTACGCCTTAGCCCCCAAAGGGTACACAGACGGTGTACTTTTGTACACTCCGGTGTTGCAGGATGAAAGCCTGGGTATAGCCATGTAGCTATAGTAGGGATCTCAGGCCCGGATCCAGATAATCACGTACTGGTGGGGCTCTGGATAACTGGTGGGGCTGGGAGGTGCCGAAATGTATTTTTGTGGGGGAGGGGGTTTGAAAATATGACATATTTATGGTTCAATTTCAAGAGAATTTTTTCATGTATTTTTTCCTTGAAATATATGTTGTGATCTCTCATTAGAATCGCCTCCCCGAGGCGATTCTAATGAGATGTCACAACATATATTTGAATATTTTGATCGAACTACATAGGATATTTTTCTCAAACTGTCATATCAGATACTTCTTATTATCCGGAGGCCTACATATTATACATAACACAGAGGCAGAATGGCGGGGCTGCAGCCCCAAAGCCCACCCCCTGGATCCGGGGCTGGATCTTTAACCTGCACAGGGGATGACTCTCCCTGCACAGGGGGCCTCCAGTTAACGTCCTGATCCGAAGGACAGCACACTTGTTAGCATCATCCCTGCAAATGATGCTAGAAAAACGCATTCGGACATAGTTAGATTTCGCCTCGGGCGGGATTCGAACCCACAACCTCTGGCTTCAGAGTCAAGTGCACTAACCACTGAGCCACCTCACTTCTCCTAAAGATAAAGGTGTAAGCAGGCATTGTAAGCAAGCTTCATGCGGACAGCGAATCTGATCAGACCGGGCGAATGCCCAGGCTGATCTGAGTCTACGCTGGGCGCACTTGCCCCTTTGTTGGTTTTGTCGTGTCGCGGCTCAAAACTGAAATCACAGTCATATCAAACGTACAGGGTGTGGTATGAATGACCAGGGTACCATTCAGTTTGACAGAAGACTAGTTCAAGCGATACACCATCGTGACTGAACAGCGAACCTCCTGTGGTACGAAACGGATAGGATACGAGCAGGGTCCATCGAATTACCCCAAACCACCCCAAACCGCCTGAAAATCACCCCAAACCACTTTTCTTTATTCTGTTTCAGGTTAAAATAGCTTCTAAACGTTTTGTTTCTGCTTTTAATGATTTCAAAATTGTAAAATGAAAAAAAGAAGTATTATCTTTTTAAGCAGAAACAATGATTTTCATATGGCATATGCTGATAATATGTTATATGTATGTTTGCGGTTTGTACGTATGTACACATGTAGACACTTAATATGCTTGCATGTCTGCATATATGTTTGACAGCACATGCATGTTTACATGCATATGCATGTGATATACCATTCAGATTTATGGAAGCACAGATACACAAATATAGCCTAGATATTGGTAATGACAGTTGTTCCCTAAAGCTGCAAAAATTAATGTAAATCAATTATCATTAGTTATAAATATTTTCAGCATTTCTAAAGCAGTGTGAGTTCCTGGAAAATACCAAATTTGGTTTGGAGTGCTCTGGTTTTGGTGATTTGGGGTGTTTTTATGGGCGGTTTGGGGTGGTTTGGGGTGTTTTGGAGTGGTTTGGGGTATTTTGGGGTGGTTTGGGGTAATTCGATGGACCAGATACGAGCACCAGTACTGATGCATTTTCCTCTTCGATTTCCTGAATATTTCATAAACAAGATAGCTGCGCACTCTCAACTGAGACTGCCTATAACGTACAGGCCTAGTTCAAATGATTTCTGTTCTTACCAGCTGATAAACAACCTGTTTAAATCAATAAATCCTCTTTGAAGCGACGAAATGTTACCAATGGCCGATTGAAAATAGCCGCGTTGCCAAGCGGTATCATGTGATCAACTTGGCCAATGAAATTCTTTCCTGCCGTCGCTAAGGTAGATTGGTTCCTTACCTAATAAGTAATCATATCTATTGATTATTGGCCAACATGGGACCAGTTTATCGCGAAAGGAAGCCGAGGTGGACTGAATGGGCAAAATCTGAGGCGTACTCCTTGCTTGATCATCGCAATAGCATTGAAATGCAAGCGTTTTCTCGATCGAGCGCCTATGGGGAGCACGACAAACGAACTAACAACCTCAGTCTATAGTCGTGCGTTCCGCACGACGACGCTTCGCGTCGTCGGGAACGCACGTATTAACATATGTACATGATAAGAAAAAAAATCTGGAGACATTTCCACAAGTGATGGTTTTATGATATGATTTTACAAACACTCAGTTGGGGCATGTTAGCAATTCTGAGAATTCTGTCGTATTCAGCCATAAAGACATTTGTTGTGATCCATTAACAGATCCATCTATGATCTTGCAAAAGTGGTTCCAATGAGAGGGCAGAGCAGGTGTTAATATGAAGCCCATTGATGCTGGTGCAATATTTATTGTGGAACTGTGTTAATTTTTCATTCTAACATAGACTGTAGAACTGACATGTAGAAGGACAAACATAATTATGCAACGTTCCACATAAAGTGCAAGGTCCCGCAGTTAGCAGGGTATGGCCCATTCATTTTTTTGTGCGTGGACACTTATAATGATATAAAAAATCCTATCATAATAAAGTCCTTAATATTTAGCCAATAAAATCCTCTGTGAAAATGCTTTTAAATAGGTAACTTAGGTGTGTGTGTGTGTGTGTGTGTGTGTGTGTGTGTGTGCGTGTGTTGGGGGGGGGGGGGGGAGATAGACATGAAGGGGCTACCTCTCATTCATCTGCACTAAACTGCACCCCTTTACAGTCATGACTCATTTAATATCTGCCATCAAGGTTTTCTCTCTAGTTCTCTAGTAACTTAATAACTGATTATAAATTACAAGTTTCTTTGCTTTGGTCAGAAGCTGCAAACAATTAAGTTGGATTAAATTAATCAGGAAATATAAAAATATTTTCTAATTTTTAAGTTTATGGTATTATTTCTATTGATATATAACTTCAATATAATTCTATTAATTTTTTTTTAGATTCAAGCTAAAACATGACTTTTGGCATTTAATTCTAGAGAATATATATTTCTTCATGCCCCCTCTTCCGCCTCCCATCTCAGCCCCAGGCCAAGCATACAAAATATTTTGTTTGCAGTTGCCTGTTAACTAATTTTTTTTTCGGGGGGGGGGGGGGGCGGCAGGGAAGGGGCTTTTTTGTAATCCCTGCAAACTATGAAAACAACAAAACAAATAATAGTAAGTAAAATATCACACATAGTTACACAAATTACCAATAATACTAAGATAACAGCACCCTACATTTTGAACATACTTATTTCATCCACAAATGGTGTACCAAAAAGGCAAAAGATGCAGTCCCAGATCAGACTGCTTCTGGGTCAACACTGTTGAGTCAGACCTGTTTGTCTTACTATGCAGATTGATCGGGTAAATTTGCAATTTAAAACAAAAAAGAAAAAAGGCTGTCCAAAATGACCGTTTTTTGTGGGGTGGGTGTGGGGGTAGGAAGGATTTTGGTGGGTAGGTAGGCAGTTGAAACAAATTGGCCTACCTACCCACCAAAAGTGCAGTGTCCAGCAGTTAGCCGTCAATCTGTGAATTAGGCCTGACCTTCATCATGTTATTGAATCAATCTCACTAAAACTTGTTCAAATCTCACAAAATGCAGTCTGGAACAATGACACATATGCAGTTATAGCTCAGCTGGTTGTACGAGGTTTGACTGTCTCACCATGTGCTTGTGAGTGTTGGGAGTGCATGCGCAGGAGTGTGTGTGAAGGGGGAGGGGTAGTTGAGGGTAGTAGAAACATTTACTTAGTAATGCGGCTGATGACTAATACATGTATGTGAATGTATTTTTTTTAAATGGATGAACATGTGTGTGTGTGGGGGGGGGGGGGGGGGGGACGGGGGAGGCTGATGGTGTAAAAAATGTAGATATTAAAACATTACTATAAATATGGGGGGTAGGGGGATGTGCCCCTCAGAAGCCAGTCTCATTTTAAAAACTCAATTCAAATGAAATAATCTGTAGACTCTTTTTTGAAGTTTTTGGTGGAGCCAGGTTATTTTTTTTTTTCACTTAATTTTGAGGCCAGATTATTATTTTAAATCTCCTTATGAGCTAAATTATTTTTTCTTGCATATCCAAACACAGGGATTTTTTTTTCGAAAATATACCAGCCCCAACCCCACCCCCACCCCCCCACCCCCAGAATATCAAATGGTCGGCGCCTTAAGCCCCAGTCACACATTCACGGTTCTTGCCACGGTTCACCACGGTTTCACAAACCGTAGCACCCCGTCGTGATTCGTAGTAGCACCGTAGATGCAGCCGTCGTGTTTCGGAATGATCCCTGAAAAACCGTGGTGATCCGGGAGTCGGTACGGAAATTTTAAACTGTTTAAAACTTCCGTGGTGAACCGTGGTGACTTTTGGGCGAGGCCTAAACGTAGCGCAACCGTAACAGAATCGTGCTCATTCGTAGCGCTACCGTAGGTGTATCCGTGATTATCCCTGGCTTTCCGTCGGTATTCGTAGACAACCGTGGTAGTTTTGTCACCGCAAAAACTCACTATTTATTCAAGTGGAAAAAGTTCCCAGACTCGAAAGTTTATGATCTTGAATTACTTTCCTTGTCAATGCTAAATGCCTATTCAAAATTAGTTTTTAGTAAAAAAATTTTACTTGCTAACCGAATTTCAAACTTTTTGCTGCACATTTTACAAAAACATTAGTATTATATAATGCCACAAAATATTTTCCTTGCCTACAAATAAATTAAACACCATTAACAAAAATCATTATCATGACCACTGTTAACCGTAGAGAATCGTGGGAGACCGTGGCCCTACCGGCTTGAGTCATACTAGCACCGTATCGAACCGTAGTAGCTTCGTAAGTGTCCGTAATGCGACCGTGGAATACCCTTGTTGTCCGTAGTGCTGCCGCCTTGCACCGTCGTGAATTCGTAGATCATCCGTACAGACACCGTACAAATACCGTGAGAAACCCTAATAGAACCCTGGCAAACCGTAGTGATGCTGGATTTTCTACGGTACCTCCCGGTTTTGGCGTCTAGGTCAAACCGTCGTGAATCGTAGTGAACCGTAGCATGATCTGTGAATGTGACAGGGCTTTAGCGCCTAGCGGGACAGGCATTTTACAGATTTATGGGGAAGGACAAGCTGTCTCTTGTACTTTTTATGGGATGCCTTCTGAAAGGGTACGTTTTTTTTTTTTTTTTTTTTTTTTTGGGGGGGGGGGGGCAGGGGCGGGGAGGGGGGGAGTGGGGGGCCGTCGTCCTGGACGGAATTCTTAAGAAGGGCGAGTGGTCTCAGAATGTGGGGCGCGTTATCTTGGGGGAGTTGTCTCGGAATCTGGCGCGAGTTGTCACCTGAAGGTGAGGCGACTTGTCTCGGTGCCAGATTCTTGTGGGGCGAGTTGTCTTTGGGCGAGTTGTCCGTATTTCGACTAAAGCATGTCCTCTTTTCACTTAAAATATTTATTTAAGATATTTATTATCATTCCGCATGCTGTTGCTTGTTCCACTATCAATTAAATAGACGGTCAATCACTCAACGTTTTTCGTTTTTGTCAAACTTTGTGGTTGACCAGTGTGTTTGTTTTGCTTTCTCCCGTTCTCGGCATGTAGCCTAAATTCAGAAGCCCAAACAATCACAGGCAGGCAGACTAACGCAAAATCTTAAGGTGGTGATTTATTGTAAATATAAAAATCTGCATTAAACCATAAAAAAGTAACGTATCTCCCTGAAAGTTAGCAGACTTCTTATTTTTGTTGTTCTTTACAGTTTAGAATACAAAAAAGACGTACATGCTGCTTAAAAAGGTGTTTTTATAAGCAAAGATCAAAGGTAATTTTCTGCGAATACATCTGCGAAAATAATACCGTTATTGAAAATTTACATAGTGCTGAAGGTGCATTATTGCATAACGTAGAGCGTCCTAGCAATTATTTATTCCAATTCTTTCTCAAATTGTAATGTAGACCAGATGCAAACGGTAGCTTTTTCTCAAATGATCAACCATGTACAAAGTAAATGTACACTGGGCACATTTATTAAATATAGGGTAGGCAAGCATACCTATGTTAACACCTACAATATAAATAATACATTACTGACATGATCAGTGGTGTGTAGATGACATTGTTCAACCTTGTTAAAATAGCCTCACCTGTCTCACCTGTGTGTTTTGACAAAAATATTTGGACACAGACTGCATCTTTTTTCATCCGCTCAGCCTGATAATGTGTGAAAGAGTTTGAAAAAATAATTGCTAGGACGCTCTCCATTATGCAACAACGTACTCTAAGCACTAAGTAGATTTTCAAAAATGATATCATTTTTTTTCCAGATTTATTCGCAGAAAATTACCCTTTGATCTTCTCTTATAAAAACACTTTTTAACATTAAAAAATGCTGCATTTTGGGATTCTAAATTATGAGAAACAACATAAAGAAGGCATCTGCTAAGTTTTGGAAAGATCAGTGTTATTTTGAGTATTTTTTATGCAGATTTTTGTCTTTGTCCCGAATCAGTGATTATCACCACCTTAATAAATTCACAGTATGCTAAATGATTACAAGCTTTACTATACCATAAATGAAGAAAAAGTTGGTCTCCTGAAGTCGATTCAGCAGAAAAATGTTTGTGTGTTGACAAACGAACGTGCCGTGTATGAGTAAAATGACCAACTTCATTATCGATTTTCAACGTAAATTAACTTTCTCCCGAGGAAATGCCTAGCTAAAAGACGGTCAAATATATGAACTACGGTTCACTTATAATGGCATCCAATTTGGTTTGTGGGACAATTTTCTTTGCAAAATAACTTTGGGGTACTGTCGTAGGCTTTTACTTTTCTGAAAAACGGTTGTCAAACTGTGATCGTTGTTTTGGGTGTGCAAACTGCATTGAGGTACCCATATGCGTCTGATTTCGATAACAAAACATCAAATTTCATTCTGATCTGGTCCGTGTGAAAACTATGACTACATATCTTATCAAACGAGCATTATTTTGGAACTGTTTCTGTTCAAAATTTCCCGCCATTTTTTCCGGCGAAAAAAAGGATTATTTCTTTGTGCGTAGCCGACCGCTCAGAAAATGATTTTACTTAAATGTGATAAGTCTGCGTTCCAACTATGAACAAAACGATATTTTTTTCTGATAAAGAGACTCACAATCGTAAGTAAATAACCCCTAAAGATTTTTTTAACTTTAACCCCATATTCAAAGTGTTGGTTCTCACAGCTACACTGTAAGATATATTGAGGTATCAGATAATTAGTCATTTTTCCAAACCTCATGGGCACATCAAACATATAGGACAAGAACTATCAGTTGTTGTCTACTTTTCCAAAACATGTATACTTTGTTTTTTATACTTGTATCCTTTGTTATTTTGACGTTCATTATATGTTTATAACTTGATGATCTGTATTCAAATAATTTCGTTCATATAAAAAATGCAAATGCTGGGAAAAATCTTCATTGGGGTGTACATTTTCTCATGTTTGCTTGCCGAAGCGTCGAATTAACATCTCTGTGCAATTTACTTAGAGAATGTCTTAAAACATAAGTTTAATTACATGTACTAAAATTTGGTCAATAACTAACTTCCTTTTTCATGAAATTCTCCTTATTTAATTCTCCTTATCACTTCTTTTTCAGCTACTTGCAGCAAAGAAGAGTTTCGGTTAGTTGAACTTTTGTTTATTACTTTTTTTACTTTTAACATTAAAACAGCTAGCGTTTACGCGTTAGGAAATAACAATTGAACGTGAAATCTTGGTCAACTTACTTCAGTTTAAGAAAAATCAGGACACACAGTGAACTCGTGTTTTGCAAGTCCAAAATACAAACAGTTTTCCGACCTAAATTGAGACTTCAAACTTAAACGAAATTGTTAATTTACTCCCGTTTCTGACTTGTAAATCTTAGTTTCAAACTATATACTTTTGAAAAGTAATAAACAATGAATTAAATCCATGTTTCAAGACTTTCTTGGAGTGTTTTATCCGGATCTTACATTTAGATACCGTACTACTCTTATTTAACGCTCCGTGACGTTGCATTTTACGAGAGGGGGCAATTTTAGAGCCTAAAGTCTAGAATCGTAGCCACTCCAAAAATCTCTCTCTCTCTCTCTCATCGTCACGGTAGTTCAGCCGTCTAAGATGAAGTGATGCAAAGTAAATGAGAAGACAAGCAACGACCAGGAATCAGCACAATCGCTTTACACATTCTGCCCTAAACACCTCGTGTTAGAGAAAAAAGATAGAAAACACAAAATGCAAAATAAAACAAGACAATGTGAAAGCCAAGAGGTTAGCTCTATCCAAACAGACTCTAAATAATTTGCAAAAATTCAAAATAAAGACACACAAAGCATAACAAGAAAATGTGAAAACCCTAAAATGTACAACGTGTCAGCTCTTTTCAAGCCGACTCTAAATAATTTATTCAGGTGCAACTCTTCTATTTTCTATGCCTTCCTTCTCAAGCCTTCAAGAATTGAGAAGCATGTTTTTCCTTTATGCTGGCGTCACACTGTCCCGAAATTGACACCCGATGGCCATACGAATATGAAATTTTGAAATTCGCGCCAAGTTGGCCCCGAACTTGTTCAACAGCCCATCAGCAACCGAAGAAAGTACGATGCCTACAGAAGGTCCTGCGATTGCCTTTGAACCACACATGAAAGCTATGCGAAGGCTATACGAAGATGTCTATTTCTATTTCAAAGTTTACCCGCAGTACACATGATGGCCACACGATGGTTACACGACGTCGTATTGAGCGTACGATGAATACGAACTAGGTACGAAAGGTCACGCGACCTCCCGATGGTATAAGCATACTATATGGCCAGCCCTTTTACTATTTGTTCTGTAATATATGTATCTAATATACTATATAAGATATCTTATCTCCTAATTTAGATATTTTATAAACTATATAAAGTATCTAATATAACAAATAAGATATGTACTAAAGTATATAAGATATCTAGTATTGAACATCAGATATTTAATATATTAAGCAGGATATCTTATCTAATTTGATATATTAGATATCTTAAATGTTAAATTAGCTATTTAATGTTTCATATTAGATATCTAATCTTAATAATTATATATCTTATGTACTATAAAAGATGTCTGATAAAATATTTAAGATATCGTATTTTTCCAAGTAAATGAGATATCTTATCTTACTTATATACTAAATAGTATATTTGAAATGTTAAATAATATTATCTTATATAGTATATTAGATATCTTATATAGTGTATCAGATATCTTATATAGTATTTAAGATATCTTCATAAAATGAGACATCTAATATATCATAATTGGTATCTTATTCAACAAATAAGATTACTTCTATATTAAATACGATATCTTATATACCATATCAGATATCTGCTCTTTTCGAGAAATAAGATATCTAATATACCAGATTAGATATAATGTATCGTTTATTAAATATCTAATATATCATATAAAATATCTAATATAATATATTAGATATATGATACATAAAATAAGATATATATTTGTATATGAAGAGGAAATCGGAAACACCATAACAAGTCACATTTTGGTTTATCTCTCAAGCGCTTTCAGTAGTGTAACATTATCAAGAGGTTTAGAAACAATATGGCGACGTCGTCAAGGGTAACAACGTAACGTCATAACAAGAATTAATTTCCGGTACGTTCGGAGTTGAGTTCTGGCTTAGGTGTTCTTATGTAAAACGACTCCCGTTGTTTTCTGCTTACAACACTATCTGTTTGCATTTTAAAGAAAGGGAATATATGATATTTTGGAGTCTTTGCCTTGGCACAATTATCTATATTTGTGCTTACTTGAAGCATCCTTGTGGTAATGTCTCTAATTTGTTGTTTATGGACAGTCACACTTTTCGCAGGTCCCCGGTTTCGCCTACATATTCTTTACCACACCCCGCACAGACAATCACGTAAATAACATTCTTTACATCACATGAAATGTTAGTTACTACTGTCATAATATTACCTCATTTAAATTTGAATTCCTCACCTTCAATTAAATGAATACAAAGTTTGCCATTCAATCTATTGCAGCGTGATACTTTTAGACTGTCGGGAATTTCTGTAAATTTAGCTCTTGTCAGTAACTTTTTTTAAGTTCTTTGGTTGACTTTTGCTTTTTTATGATTTTATATGGTTCCAAAACTTCTTTCATATGTTCATCTCTCGTTAGAACCTGTAAATCGTTCCGAATATCGCCAAAAATTTCTGTTTGTTTGGGATTGTGTGTGCTGACGTAAGTAATTAAGGTTTGTTCATTTTTACTTTTAACTATTCGAACAGTTTTTAAATCGAAGGCTTTTGCTGTTTTCAATGCCAGCTGTAATTAATTGTTCTGGGTACTTTTGTCTGGTCAAAAAGGATTTTAGTTCAATGAAGCGACCATTTAAAACATTTTCGTTGGAAACAAAACAAAGTAAACGTCTTGCTAAAGAGAAAGGTATGCTTGTTTTAATATGTTTGGGATGGCAAGAATTAAATAAAAGATATAACTTGCTGTCGGTAGGTTTATATAATATGTCCGTTTCAACTAGTCCGTCTACGTTTCTTATCTTCACATCTAAGAATGGTAATTCTTTTTCACTGGTTTCCATTGTAAAGTTAATATCTTGATGTAAATTATTTAATATTGAATGAAATTTTTGGAGGTCGTTTTTAGTCTTAGACCATAGACTAAAACAGTCATCTAAAATCTTTTCCATGTCTTTTCAAATTCTTTCCTAAATGTCGGTCCGAAATTTGAAGCTATCTGATTATAAGGTTTTTGTTCAAGATAACCAATTGTTAAAGTAGCGTAAGTGGGGGCAACTTTTGTGCCCATCGCTGTACCTTTCTGTTGTCTGAAAAATTCATTGTTAAATTGAAATGTATTGTTTTCTAGGATAAAACGTAATGGTTCAATAACAAATTCTTTTGAAAACCTTTCAGGTAGCTCTTCAGAAAACTATTCTATCCAAAAGTTAAGAGCTTCTATTCCCAGACTATGGGGTATATAAGAGTATAACGATTCGACGTCAAATGTTGCTAGAATTGTTTCTTTGGGTATTCTGTTAGGTAAACTATTTAAAAAACCTGTTTATCTTTTAGAAAACTTGGTACATGTTTAATGAATGGTTTAAGCAATATGTCTAAGAGGTTGCTAATTCTGTGAGTCTGACACGCTGGACCCGCGACTATCAGCCTTAGCTTTAAATCATTTACATCTTCAATTTCAACATAGGATGACTCTGTAGTTTTGCACTTTTCAGAAATTTGTTTACTTTTGTGGACTTGCGGTAGTCCGTAAAATTGACTTTCTTTCTTTTCGAAACGCGTAAGGTAGTCTACTTTTTTATTTGTGAGACACGTGCTGTATTTTTTGATAAGTCTATCATATTTTACACGTGTTTCTTTTTTGGGATCATCTCTTAATCGTTCATAATAAGATTCATCCATCAAAATGTTATTAACCATGTTCTTATAATGTTCAGTATCCATTATGATAACCGACCCACCCTTATCAGCTTCCTTTATAATTATATTTTTGTCTGTAGATAATGACCTAATTGAATTACTTTCATGCCTTGTCAGATTATCTTTTGCTGTCCTATCATTTTCAGTTAAAGTGATACTCTCGACTTATTTTACGAACTAGTCAAGAGCTTGAATTCTGTTCTTTGGCGGTTCAAAATTACTCTTATTTTTTACCAAAGACATGTCATCGTTTTCACAATTATGAAAGTACTCCGCTAGACGAATTTTACGGGTGAATTCTGCTAAATCTTCAGTTATTTCTTGATTATCTGTTTTAACGGGGGTGGGTGTGAATTTTATGCCTTTTCCTAATAGCTTAATTTCTGTTTGATTGAGTCCCCTTTTAGATAATTAATAACTTTTATATCAATATCATCTCTATAAGAATCACTGTTACTTATCTCACCCTGTTCCGATGTCGTTGCTGTTCCAAAAATGCTCCTCAGTAGAGCGTTGACTTCTTCTGTCATCCATTTCATTGATATTTTGATCACGTGTTTCCCTGCGCTGTCGATACGTATATTCTCTATCTTGTTCATTTTCTTGATTTCGTTCATATGTTGAATTTGGAGACTGATAACGCCTTCTGAAACTTTCCTGGTTCCTGTAGCCGTTATTGGTTTGGGCTCCAATGTATGTAACTCGGTTGTAGTAGGGGTTGGTTCTGTTTCTGCTGTTTCTGTTGACATTCACTACATCAGCATAACTTTGATACTGTGTTTGTCTATATCCGGTATTCGTGTGTATATATATATATATATATATATATATATATATATATATATATATATATATATATATATATATATATATATATATATATATATATATGAAAAACAGATGTACTTGCGATCACAGTATAATTCACAATAAAATCCAATCAGTATTTAAATTCTATAGATATGGTAGCAGCAATAACACAAAACGCGAGCGCTTTCATTTCCAATCTTCAGGCGTTTATATATATATATATATATATGTGAGCCAGTCTCTGGGAAAACCGGTCTTAGTGACATATCAATTAAATTTTAGATATTAACATCGCGGGAAAGTACTATAATTTTTAAACGTTTCCTGAAAATTTGAGACGGTCATTACTATTTGTTTCGAAGATATGGTCTTTAGAATCATACAGGTAGTGCAGATTCTTTATATGACGTTGTAAACGTCATGCAAGTATGTTTTGACGTCAACGTCATAATGTTTGTTTGTATGAGTTTTGGCGCGTGTTAGGCAAAATCACTCAGAAAAAATGAGGGTTTGTTCATGTTTAATGTGTATATGATAGCACACACGTGAAAATTTGCATGATGCAACATTCTTTCACAAGTTATAGGTCTTTGTATTGATATATCACATGTTTTCAAGGCTTCGGGGTTACCATGGATTTAGCGTTGTCATGGCAACATTTATCATATGAATGACTAAATTTTGTCAGAATTCATAAGTATTCTGTTACATTTCAACGACTTAGGTATTTTCATGAAAACAAAGAGAGGTCAGAAAAATCATTTTTTGGTGTTTTTCAAACCTTAACAACGTCATTATTACGTAATGTCATTAAGCCCGGTTTTCACAGAGAATGGCTCATATATATATATATATATATATATATATATATATATATATCGTATTTAACATACTAAATGTCTAATTTAACATGTAAGATATCTTCTTTAGTAAATAAGATTTCTCAATTCGTTTATAAATAAGAAATCTTTCGAATGTAAAATAAGAAATCTTATATATAATATCAGATATCTTTTAGCCCATATGAGATACCTTATATGCGATAAAAGATATCTTATTTCTAAAACAGATATCTTATCTGCTGTATTAGAAATCTTAATAAACTTATAAGAGATCTTATATGTTAAATAAGATATCTCATTAATTATAGATATCTGATACAGCATTAGATCTCATACATTTTATCATATGTCTCTTTAACAGGGTAAATAGTTTATTGGCGTGCCATGAAGACAAGATTAGAACATAATTACTGTTATAACAGCATTGACAGTTACACATTACTGAGGAAGATGCTCTGAGGTTGCCCTTATATATGCCCACGTTATCATGACACATAAAGAACGCTTGAACTATGCAAATTCGGCTGTCTTCGCCGGCACCGTGGTCCGTTCTCCATGCCATCGCACTATAATTCGATGGCTACTCGCTTGCATTACGAGGGCTTTACGAAGTCGTGTTGCCTTCCGAAGACAATCGGGCTGCTTCTTGTTACCTTCGTAATTTCTTCGTGAGGCGAATAATGCCCGATGGCACCGATGATCACACGAAGTGAAGTCGAAGATGACACGATGCCATCACGATGGCCTTACGAAGGCAAAATGGACACACGTACTAAACACGAAAAACAGCCTTCGCAATGTCCTTCGGCAGTTTTTTGGCATGCCACAGATTTTGCCACCGCTCACGAAGTTGCTGCCGAAGCATGAGAAAATCCTCCGGCGGTCGTGCGATGGCTTTAGATGCTCTCACGAATGACCCGATGTTATTACGATCAGAGCCGAATTTGAACATTTTCATTATCGTATGGCCATCGGGTGTCAATATCGGGACAGTGTGACGCCTGCATTAAGGTGGTGATTTATGGTAAATGTAAAAATCTGCATTAAACCATAAAAAAGTAAGGTATCTCCCTGAAAGTTAGCAGACTTCTTATTTTTGTTGTTCTTTACAGTTAAGAATACAAAAAGACGTACATGCTGCTTGAAAAGTGTTTTTATAAGGAAAGATCAAAGGGTAATTTTCTGCGCAATAATCAAAAAAAATAACATCGTTGTTGAAAATTTACGTAGTACTGAAGGTGCGTTATTGCATAATGAAGAGCGTACTAGCAATTATTTATTCCAACTCTTTCTCAAATTGTAATATAGACCAGATGAAAACGGTAGCTTTTTCTCAAATGTACAACCATGTACAAGGTAATGCACACTGGATGCATTTATTAAATATAGGGTAGGCAAGCATACCTATGCAACACCTACAGTAAAAATAATATTTTACTTACATGATCACTGGTGTGTAGATGAAATTGTTCAACCTTGTTAAAATAGCCTCACCTGTCTCACCTGTGTGTTTTGACAAAAAAATTTGGACACAGACTGCATCTTTTTTGAACTGCTCAGCCTGCTGATGTGTGAAAGAGTTTGAAAAAATAATTGCTAGCTCGATCTCCATTATGCAACAAGGAACTCTCAGCACTAAGTATATTTTCAATAACAATATTATTTTTTCAGATTATTGCGTACAAAATTACCCTTTGATCTCCCCTTATAAAAACACTTTTAAACATTCACAAATGCTGCATTTCGGGAGTCTGAATTGTCAGAAACAACATAAAGAAGGCATATGCTAAGTTTTGGAAAGATGAGTGGTATTTTCAGTGTTTTATGCAGATTTTTGTCTTTGCCCAAATCAGTGATTATCACCACCTTAAAAACCCACTTTAAAGAGCTGACGCTGACTTATCCAGATGAGAAACAAGTCATTCATGCAGACGAATATACATTATTTTCGGTAAAGATGCAGCGGGGGATTTTGTTAGAGCAGAGACTTTTATTTGGATTAATACGGTATTTTAAATTCGTAGTTTTTGACTTTCAAGGAGTAAAGTTTTGAAAGCTTTACATATGTTGTGAAAACAAGAATTCTGCGGAAGTCTATGTCGCCCCTGCTGTGTGCCTTCACATTAAGAACTCAATGAATATACCAAGTGGTTCTGGAGAAAAAGTTGATTTTACTGGTTTTGCTATTTTCGTAACGGCGACCATCTGGGATTCTCGACCATTCTCTACTTTTACCATTCTAAAGCCCTGCAGTCTGATCATGCTGCATGTGAAATTTGAGAACCATGGATGCAATGGTTTCATAGAATAAGTCATTTAAATGGACTTAAATGCTAGGGTCGACATAAATTATTCTAGGGTCGACGTCAGGTCACTGTGACCTAATTACACTACAAGAAAATACAGAATACCATGGTCCCATTTGTGCTTCATACAAAATTTCAGCCTAACATACAAAGTGGTTCTGGAGAAAAACTTGATTTTATTGGTTATGCTATTTTTAGTAACGGCGACCATCTTGGATTCTTGACCCGCGTGAATTTTACAATTCTGAAACCCTGCAGTTTGATCATGCTGCATGTGAAATTTGAGAACCATGAATGCAGTGGTTTTAGAGAAAAAGTCACTTGAATGGACTCAAAAGCTAGGGTCGACGTAAAGTATTCTAGGGTCGACATAAGGTCACTCTGACCTAATTCCGCTACAGAGTTTTTTCATTTTGACAATTCTGAATACCAAGGTCCGACTTACGCTTCGTACAAAATTTCAGCCAAATATACCAAGTGGTTCTGGAGAAAAAAATTATTTTATTGGTTTTGCTATTTTTAGTAACGGCGGCCTTCTTGGATTCTCGACCAACCTGAATTTTACCATTGTGAAGTCCTGCTGTCTGATCATGCTGCATGTGAAATTTGAGAACCATGGGTGCAGTGGTTTCAGAGAATAAGTCTTTTGAATGGACTAAAATGCTAGGGTCGACGTAAATTGTGAACGGAATGACGGACGAACGGACGGACGGGATGACGGACGGAAAACCGGACGCCTATATCGCACCTTGCTAAAGCAGGTGCGACAAAATGATATTTTTTTTAACTAGGATTTGTCGTAGTCAGAGCTACCCATGAGGGCAGGTATAGAACCTAAGACAGGAGAGCTTGAACAAAGTTTGTATTTTAAGCTAACCTATAAGCTTTACCATAGATTTTAATACCCATTGTGCATTTGGCGTGCCTTACTCAAGTTCAAATATAAATGAGTATGCGTATAATCTTCACCAATGTCTGTCATTTCTACATTATGTATTGCACAAACGCATTATTTGAACTTCCAATAAATTATATTTTGTAGAATGGTAGTGCTCCAGATAAGAATGGGGGCTCCAGGATAATTCTAAGATACTGTTCATATGACTTACGGAAAAGATATGCGGAACCGTCTCGCTAAAATGCTTTTTTATGAGAGGACATAATGCATGTTTAATAGAGAGATGTGGAAAATTATTTCTCAATTATCCCTATAACCGCTTCTAAACTGGACACCTTTGGTACACCTTTGAGGGAGATCACTATGATCTGGCAATTGTTTGCACCCATTCCCGTATGAACCTACTCGTTACAATGGTTGAAGAGCTTCTAGAATGGGCTGGCGTGATTTGTGTGTTTGTTTGTTGGCATTCTTTAATTTTCGTTTTTATTTGTCTGAGGAAAGAAGGGAGCGCTTCGTCATTCTTGCTTTATAAATCAAAAAATAAGATAAAGCAAGAAAAACAGAAAAAATAATGCAGATCTAATATTAATGCTAACATGTTGCGAATGGTATGTAGTTCTATTTTCAGCTGCGTTGATGGAACTTGTATATCACTGAGTTTATTTTGTGACCATTATCCCGACTGTCCAGACGGTTCTGATGAAGACTGTAGTAAGTTGTCTTTTTCCTTGATATCTGATTTTATACTGAACCTAAAAAAAAAACACAAAAAACGCTCGAACATCAGACGTTGAAACCTGTTCGTTGAAAAAAATAACAAATATACAGATTTACGATATATAGATTGATCGCTTTACTGACATTAGGATTTATGAAATTTAAGTAATGAGTCAAACGTTAAGGGGACGCAAAGCTAAATATCCTCGAAAAGCAAAATTCACAAACTTTGGGAAATATGTATGACTTCCATGAGTAGCAATACCCTTTGACAAAGACTCTATAGAACTGGGGCGTTACTTTTGAGGTTCAGCATATATAAATCGCATCGCAAGGAAAATAGCCATTTTCGAATAGCCTAACACAGACGAATATGTGCAATCGTGTGTTTGATCAATGTGTATTTCCTTTTAGAAATATAGATTATAGGGCGTTTGCGAAAAAGTGGAGGGCAAAAAAAATGATTTAATTTCTTTAATACTGAATAGATTCTCATGAAACTTTGCATGCCATAATCTGTTACCTAAACAAACTCACGCTAGGATATTAGAAATTTTTGACCTTTGAATAAAAGGTTTCTCTATTAATCATTACCATTTTTCTTCCCAGTTTTATGCCATCCTTACACAGGAGCTAACCATAATGGTACAACAGCCATTGTTGTTCTATAGTTACAAGACTAATATGTTCTATAAAAGGGTTATCCTTTGGAAGCAAGTAATACTATTATTCATTCACAAATTACCACGTGGTCTGAAATGTGTTCACTCACTACTGAGATTTGAAAGATAATTAACCAATCATTTAAAAAGGATTTTCTAGTGTGTTTCCCTTATATATAAGTAAATGTCCATATAAGGGATGCACATAATATAGTGTGTCTAACACTGGCTGTTCCAAAAACTGTTCCAACCAAGCATAAATCTTCAAAGATTTGGGACAGATTTAAACATGTAGTTGATCTGGCATTTTTCTTTATTTTGCTCTCCAAAAATCTGAGATTCCTTGCATGAGTTTGTATGGGTAATATATTAAGGTCTGCAAAGTTTCGTGAACAATTTTTTAGTGGTAAAGAAATAAAATCGATTTTTGCTCTCCACTTTTCCGCAAACGAACTATACTGAGGCATATTTGAACACCAGCTTCCTGACGATGTTAAGTGAACTGAGGCCCGATTTCACGTCACAATTCGTACACGGATTAGCATTTGGAACACCAAAATTTTTCATTGCGCCCTACGGTAAAATAGACCACGGACTAGTTAATCCGTCTTTAAACTGTGATGTGAAATCGGGAATTACTATTTGTGATATTGTTTATTTAGTGCTGTCAAAAACTTTCACTTATGTCGAGGCGATCGTTCAGCAAAAGTGGGGGGATATTGGAGTTCCCGGGAAAATCTCAAATTGACTTCCGTAAGAAGAAAATGCTTTCTTGCTTGTGCGCCAGCGGAAGCTAGAAGCCACAACGATAAGAGACCTAATGTATAAGAAGAGCCCACGCTCCTAACCAGTAGGCCACGCACGTAGTCCCATTAAATGAAACTAGTAACAAAAGAATATATTTTTTTTCGGTAACTAGCCGTTGTTGATTGAAGTTCGTTAATGTGTAGCTGCTCTACTTGTAAATTTTTATTTACTTCCTTTCTGATTTACCAGTATTATCCGTAGGACATACCCTCTGTCTCTCTCCCTCTGTTTCTCTGTCTCTGTCTCTCTCTCTCTCTCTCTCTCTCTCTCTGCCTCTTTTCGTCTCTGTAGTTTACGTTCCTCTGGGGTGATGCACGCGAAAAGGCACGAGAAGCCACGCAAGGATCAAGAACCTTCAACACCAAATGGAAAGGGAAAAAAGCGGCTCATAAAGCAAAATCAGCCAAGAGGTCAGCCCTTTCCAAGCAGACTCCATATAATGTACAAAACGTCAAAGTATTATTGAAAGCCGACAAACAATGTCAGTAACAGTAATAAATTAATGTGCGTTTGAGGCGGGTGGGAGTGGACGGTTGTGTGTGTTGGGGGCTTTAATCGATAAGGTTTATCTATTTTGTGCTCTCTCCACCCATTATTCAATATGACCCACATTTTGATCTGCTTGCAGTGTCTTCGAGCGGTGTCGTTGCTAGGCCTGATGAACAGTAAACACGTCCATACTATCTGAGTTTACCTTGCTTGACAATGATAACCAACTTTTTAAGGTGGTGGTGTGTGTTAAATAGAAAGATCAGAAATTAGCCATAACAATTTAACGTAGCTCCGCAAAAAGTTCTATTTTTGCTGTCCTCTATAGTTTAGAATACAAAGAAAGAGTAACATGTTGATTAGAAAGTGTTTTTATAAGGAACAATCTAAAGGTAATTTGGTAATTTGTTGCTTAAAAATCTAAAACATTAAATATAATGTCGTTATTGATAATGCATTTAGGTCTAAAGGTACAGGAATACATGCAGAATAACTTCCAAGCAATTGTTTGTTCCAACTTTTCTCAAATTTTAAGACTGAACAGATGAAAAAAGTAGCTTATTCTCAAATTCTCATTGCATGATTTTAAATTGTGAAATAAATATAAAGAAGGCATCTGCTAAGTAAAGTAACTAAGTTTTGAAATATAATGTTGCATTTTAAGCAAGCTGTGCAGATTTTTGTATTTCCTGCAAATCAATAATTATCACCACCTTAAATTAAATGGCTACAACTTCACGTTTCAAACAATTTTTCTAAGGAAAGAAAGACAACGTTTTGGGGTTCTTGGTTCCGTCAACAGAATGCAATGAATCCCTTTCCTTGTATGTACAGGGATTTACTCAATCATAAAAATGGCTGAAATTTGCTTTGTTGAAAATGTACTAATTCACCTTCAATTGGTCACTTGGTTTGCTTGGCTGAGTGCGTAAATAGTCATTTGTAGAACTGAATCATTGCACACAGGCACATCAGTAAAACACCGCGACCGCACATAACTATGCAAACCTTAGACTAGAGACTTCACTCGTTCGTCTTGATGATATTTTCAGGTTACCAGTCGTGTAGTTCGGACGAGTTCCTGTGCAACGATTATGCTTGTATCAGTGAACAACTGCACTGTGATGGAAAATATGACTGTATTGATGGGAGTGATGAAATAGAATGTGGTATGTAAATATACGAGGGTTGGACCAGAAGTAATGTCACTGCAGCTCTAAAATCTTTTAAAGTAAAAAAGAAATCCCATATCCAAGTACAAAATCTATTTGCAATATGTTCTTAAAATCCTATAAAAATAAAGTCTACAATTACAAAGATATCAAAATAGACGGCAATCGTTATATTGAATCAGCATTTAAACTCTGATTCTGTTAAAATGAAAACACATGAACAAAAGTGAAAAAAATTGCTGCTTCCTATCAGAGCTATTGTGGTTATGCTGTGTGGTGGCCCTAACATGATCAGATACTATGATGAAACTATGGCGAAAAGCTTGCAGCGATACCCCACGATAAAATATTTTAAGCTGATAGTGCAATAGGGCTTTTAAGGAGAAACATCTAACACATTTTCAAGTGATTGGCCAATTATTGCTAAAACATTATTTTACCTGGTAGTGAGTGAACACATTTCAGGCCGCATGGTAGTTTGTGAATGAATAATAGTATTTGCATAGTAATTATAGGAGCAGCAATGGCTGTAGTACCTTTAATAATACCTCCCACGTAAGAATGGCATTAAAATGAGAAGACAAATGGATGCAATTAATAAAGTTACTTGTTATCTAAAAGTAAAAAAAAATCTGAATTTCCTTGCCTGAAATCGTATGTGTAATAGATTCATGTATACAAAGTTTCATGACAATTTATTTGATGAAAAAGAATTTAAATCATTTTTTGCCCGCCACTTTTTCACAAACGAGATATAACTAAGTTTTCTTATGCAACTGCAATTTGGGTTGGGCGCATTCACAATAAAATCTCATAAATTATGGGTCTGCGATATTCAATGCTTAGTGAATTGAATGTTCAACCAGAATGAGCGTTTTTTCTGACAACATTGTACCTACTAAAGGTAAGTGCTTAAAACTGTAATACTATGCTTGTCTGTCGTCACTCATTCTGTGACTGCCAACGGGAACGTTCTTAACGGTCATATTCTATTATTACATTTAGAAGCCCGACCCACTGAAAATATACCATATTTCTTTGATTTTGATAAAATATTTGAACACGTAGCTGTTTTCACATCCAGATATTTCTTTATAGACTAAAGGCGATGTCACAGGTGCTAATTGTCTCAAGTGTTGTTTCCGTATCTGAAAATGTTATTTTGAATATACTGTATGTCGTACTCGTTCTCTTGTAGGCATTTAATTTCAAATGTCATCTTATTTTGCGAAACTTTTGCACTTAGTTAATTAAATGCGACATAATTCACGTCATCAAGACGACTGGCATATCAAAGCCGTGACATCGTAATTCTAGGACGAATATACCAACACCATATCAAGTCTACTCCATATGAAACAAGACAAATATTGGCTGAAATTAGATAAAGATTCTCAATAATTTCCGGTCTTTTGAAGGTTTGAAATAAAATGACGCAAAACAGGTTTCGATGTGACAAAATCATCCAAGTTCGTACTGGCTTTACTTCAATGCTAAATCGCACAGATACGAGTTTTGAGAAGATTGATACTTTGAAGGCAAAGCAATACTTTAAAAGATTTTTTTTGTTAGAAAACAAACTGAAAAAGAACAGCTGTTACAGTAGAGATTTTGCGAAATTAAAGAGGTTGTTAATTAAATCAGCATTGTTATATTTTTGACTTTCATCTAAATGTGTACGTAAAACATTATATTTCAGGCAAGATAAATTGCAACAATGGCATGGCATTCTTGTGCGGCACTGAGTGTATTCCTTCCTCTTTTGTTTGTGACGGGGAAGCCGACTGTCCAGATAAGTCAGACGAAAACAATTGTGGCTTACCCGATACATGCCGCGATTGGTGGCTTGCGGGTTATAACGACAGCGGCGTGTATAAAATACGTGAGTACAGAAGCAGCAAACTTGAATAATGTCCGCCTAACGAATATTGTTTTAGAACAATTTTCGACGAATCCATGTAATATTCATGATACAGTAAAAGCTCTCTATTAACACCACTCGAAATCAAGACCTCTTTCTTAGTAAAAGTAAAAAGTATGCAAAGACCAGGAACTGAAACAATCAAAATCCAAATCCAGCCCTCAAACCATAGTTGGAAACAACTAAGATTACAAATAAACAAGATACAGATAACATATGGCCAACCGAGTGAGCAGCTTGTTCCCGAAAGGTTGCCACTCAGCAACCCAAACCGAACCAAAAATTATAAGAACATACATAAGGTAAAACATCACAGAAACTCTGACACCAAAAACAGGCAACAGAGAACCACAACAGAACTACCGCCTTGGAACGGTCAGTAATGAATTACTGGGGGGCTTAAATCGATTTTACAGGCCCAACCTCACCCTCAGTTTCTGAAGTGGTACAAAACATTTAGTGGTTGTTCGGTTCGCATGATAACCCTCTAACTCGTCAATGAATCATCACGGTAAACACATAAATCAAATTTGAACACCATGAAGAAGCAAAGGCGAGGACTCAACAGATACAACGGGCCGTCTGACAGGTGGAGATCCCTGGCCTGCCAAACAACCCCACTGGAAATCTAAAGCAAAAGAAGGTCACCAGTTGAGCCCCGGTGGACCAAGCAACAGACAAAAAGGCTCCGGTCCCAACCAACTAAAATATATAGCTTTAGGTCGGGGCCATCATAGAGTCTGACGCCCGATCCCCCGGTGTGCAATTAAAGAGTGCAGCAAAGTTTCCAACCGTGATTGGGTTAATCACCAAGCATGCAGACTGTCGCATAACATTTAAATTATAGCCTATACGTTTGTGACGTTTTATTATTTTTCGGAATTGATCAGAAAAATCAGTCCTACCCTTAATCTTTTTGAATTTGTATACTAAGTCACCATAAAATTCTGGTTCCGATAGGCCTTGTTGTAAAAGAAATTTTAATCCGACATCAAATTTTGAAACCAATTCATGGTGTCTGCGATAGAATTTAGAAAAAGCCTTTCTAAGCTTATGATACCGATAGCCTGTTGAAGAAATTTAGCAGGTAAACATTTATTACGAGCATTTAAGTCCTCTACCTGACTACACACTCTAGCAAATCTTATAAGTTGAGAAATATACACTCCATAAGAGGGACGACGTGGAACGTCACCATCCAAAAATGGAAAATTAACTATATCAAAGTCAAAGTCATCACGTTTATCATAAATTTTAGAAGATACAAAACCGGTCTTTGTACAGTCCAAAATGATACTTTCTTTATGATTTTATATTCGGTATTAAGACCACCTCACTAATATGGCCACTTTTAGCAGCCTGACAGGTAGTCTTAATTAAGAGCTTTAACTGCATTGATTACACGGTCCAAATAAGAAAAAAATGGGTATTCTTATCGTAATAATATTATTTATTCGTCAATAACTTGAATCTTAAAAGGCAAATGTCATGTAAAGAAAAATAGCCAGGGGCTGACCAAAACAATTCCACATCCAAAATGAGACACCAAATTGAGAATTGTTACACGAAGCGAAATTCAAGATGTCAAACAACACGAGCTATTACCATAATGAATATGAGCCGCAACAGGAGAAACCAATAATGTGATTGTGCGCCCAGTGCTAACTCCGATCACCCTGGGCATCCGCCAAGTCCGATCAGAGTCTTTTCTAGGCTCTTAAAGGGTTGCTGAGGATCTAAGCTACCTCCATGCGGACAGCGAAGAGTCTGTTCAGACTTGGCGGATGACCAGGCTGATCTGCGTTTGAGCTGGGCGCACAACCACTGTGTTGGTTTTTCTCGTGTAGCGGCTCATATCTGTTGCCAAGTAAGAAGTTCATAAACCCAGTCTGAACCAAAGATACATTTATTAGGCATATAGAACAAAGCAATTCAACAATTGACCCGGTACAACCGGCTCTAGCGCTGGTTTGCTCTCGGAGCCGGAAACGGCTCTGGGAGCCGGTTTGAGAGCCGTTTCTCACGACTATATAAGGCGCGATTTTGACTAGTCAAATCATAACTTGGATTCGCACTTGTCGAGTCCATTTTAGACAGGATTTCCCTGAAGAGTCCGCATAATGGACGAAGCCTAGGTCGGGTACACGCGTTCCTTTACAATACAACGCCGGAGACATGGGAAAGCAGTTCAGTCCTGGCTGTACAGTCATTTTTCTACCAATTCTACAATTTTGTCGCTGCTAAAACACCGGATTTTTTATGAATACTTATTCAGCAGTCATTTATCGTATGCTCCTATACATGGCTGTCACTTTCAACTAACTAATCATTTCTGATCCAGGAGCTACGTTCATTATCCTGAGGACGTATGATTGCCCTGCACAATGTTGTTTGACGACTTAGAATAATTAGCTGACAAATTGTTTAAGATTCTCTGAATCTTAGAGTGACGTGTCATAACGACGTGAATTCTAGTCTGGCATTAAAACATTTGGATTATTTTGGCTTGTTGCAGTTGTTGTTTCATTCAGCATCTCCTCTCTGATAAACTGCATGCCATTTGTATCGGGCCGTCTGGAGTCAAGTTGCTTGATAGGGGAAACCAGACCCCAAGGTTACATAACTTTTTTCATGCTCAACTCAGCTACAATTTAACCTGCAAATAAATAGCAAACTACCGATAAATACAGTTGTTTTCTTGATCAGTTTAGCGGAGCATGAAATTTTCTCTGCTTACGAAAATTAAAATGCCAACATTAATATTGGCATTTTCATCTCTATCAGCAAAGAATTTTTATGCTCAGCTGAGTTGGGCACAAAAATGTTTTATAAACTTGGGACCTGGGCTCGCAAGTTATTATGCAGACATCTCTTTCACGATGTCTGCAACTGCTCTGCATTCTAGTTTACTCCAGAGTATAGCTAGGACATAGTTGCCATCTATTTTCCCTACCAAGACCTGGCGCTATCGTTGTTTTTTCCTTTCAAACATTTGCGGTTATAAAAAGACACTGAAGAAAGTAAATACAGTAATCCATGCGCATGTGTAACATTAAATTTGTTAAAGTTACCTTTAAAATTATAAATTAGTAATTTTTGTTTAACGGACCTACTAAAAATGTATATACAATATTTTGTACAAGGCACTCAACAAATCTAAAACCTAGAAAAGTCTGACTTTTCACAGCAGAATCATGCCTTGAAATTTCTAATTACTTTTTTTATACTTTCCACGTATTTTATACAGTACTGACAACAGTACAAGGCAACTGACAACGTCAAGTCTTAGAAACCTCCGGCTTCCCATTGCCCTGTGAATTTCTGTTGACAGGTATTGTTAATAGGAAACAGTTACAAGTTTTTCTAGGTAGGTTCAGTCTTTAATTCAGTCTGTAAAAACATTGCTGGGTCCTTCATTCTTCATAAACGCTTCTACTTACTCAGTGTGCAAGACAGTCTCACTCAACACTAGATTCAAATGATCTACTTTTGGAACTTGTCTCCATGTTGAATTATCGAGGTTAGTCCTGTAAACTTCGGGCAAGCGTTGTTTTGCATATGGTACGTATAAAAAGAAATACGACTTACAAATTTCATTTTTGTTCCAAACAGATGGCATCGATATGGAGTGTCGATTTCAAGATAGTAATTCTTCAAAAAGAATTATTATAACTAAATACCACCACATAGACTACGAAAGATACTTGCAGCGACATCTGGATACATCAAGCCATCCACTGTCTTTCGAAAGCAAAGATGCTTTGATGAAACTGATCTTTGAACATAGCCCTCAAACCTTTCCAACACACGGATGTTATCTAAGTGTTGATGAAACATGCGAGCCAGTGCTAGAGAGGTTGAAACAGTTTGGGTTTATAAAAAGTAAAACGGAGTGTGACTGCTTTAGAGAGGTTCGCTGGGCCACGCATTCGAAGTAGTAAGTTCATACAAACCCTTCTTTAGCTGTTAGTAGAATTCACAGTAAAATGATAAACAATGTTCAGAGCCTTATACAGTCAAGCAGATCTTATATCGTGCAATGTAAATCAAAAAGGTAAGTGGTACATAAACTTATAACAGTTTACCAAAGGCGAGCACGGTACATTGAATGATAGTTGGTCATGCAGCTATCCAACATAGGTGGTAATGCAGTTATCCAAAGTAAAAAGGCTACTCACATATCAGGTGAACCAAAAACTGACAAGGCTACAGTAAGAATCCACAACAGAAATACTGCCTTTGGAAGAGACAATAATAAATTACTGAGGGCTTTAACTGTTTTAATTCATCCAAACCCTTACCCTTAGCTTTTGTCATGTATCAACTCAACACAAAAGTGCTTCCTATTCAGAACTTATTTACATAATAGATAAACGAATATATAATAAATAATTAATAAATAGTTTATTAATATAGCCAAAACAGAGGTTATGAGAAACAGATGACACGTCCTTTTCTATTTCTCTTTTCTTTTCTTTTTGTTTTTGTTTTAAATTTTAAAGTACAAAACAAAACGGAAAGTTACGTGGGTAGCTTTACAGATGCAGCGTTGATAGAAGACAAACAGGCAGACACAAGAGGAACCACACGAGAAATACCTACTTGGAATGTTCAAAAATGAGTAACTGGCAAAGCGGGCTTAAACTGATTTTACTTGATCCAAAGCCTCACCGGTAGCTTCTGCAATGGTTCAAACATTTAGTTAGCTGTTCGGCAGTCCACGCGAAGGGTTTCAAACCGATCAATGACTCATCTCGGGAAACAAAAGCACCCGCATTAAAATATGAAAATTCAGAGATAGGAGCTCGACAGAAAAAAATATTGCGACACTTTAAGATCCCTGGGATGTCCGGCGACACCACTGAAATATAGTAGCGCTTGAAAACCTGCAAGGCGAAGCAACAGACAGTAAACAAAAAGCGGTCCGTACCAACTAAAACAGATAGCTTTATGTCCAGACTATTTTTAAGTGTAATGCCCGACCCACCAGCGTGATATTAAAGAGGAAAGCAAGGTTATTAAGTATGACTGAGTTAACCAGTAAGCACTGGTACACTGCATACTGTTATATCCAATACGTTTTTAACTTATGAGATGTTCTAAACTGGTCGGAAAATTCAACCCTGCTTACGTTTTGTTTTGAGTGTGTGAGTGTGTGGAGGGGGGGGGGGTGTAGATTATAGAGGCTGCTGTGGTTCCGAAACGCCGTGCTGCAAAATGTTTTCAATCTGACACTGAACAGACAAACCAATTCAAAAATCGAAAAAGCCTTTCAGTTTTTTTTTGTTTTTTTTTTACACCGACAAACCTGTTGCAGAAGTTTAGCCGTGAAACCTTTATTTCAGCGATATGAATAGATACTGTGCAGCCCGGATAAGTTGGAAAAACTTAACCACTGGATTTTACTGTTTTGTTTATTCTACATGTAATACCGCCCCTGATTATGTTTTGAAATTGATATACTGCTTTTACGTCGCTCCTCTTTTCTTCCATATGTTCGCATCAAATGTTTAATTCGGATTGTTGCAGATTTTGTCCCTGGGTGTAGTTTGGATTTTGTCCATGGATGCCGGATAAGAAAAAAATAATACTGTTTACAATATTCCCCGGAACAGCTTTAGAGCTAAGTCATGCCAGTTTGTATTATTCGGTAACATATTTGCCTTTGCAACACCTCCTAGACGATTAAGGCTGCTTTATATTTTTAAAATTAAATAATAATATTGCATATCTACCTTAAGATGTGCTCAATGTTATATCTCAAATTCTTACCCTGTTTGTATATGTTTGTCCTGTTTTTTATAATTATTTTATACGCCATTTCGCATTGATTCTATGAATTTTTTCATGAGGATATTTTCATTATTCTCCTGTTTTAGTAGCTACGTATTTGTCCGTTTTGTCTAACACTATGATTGCCTTACGAAAGAATACGGATTGCCTGGCTTGCCGACTACTTGTGTGTCCATGTTTTTTTTTGGATAAACATTTTGCTACTCTTTTTCTTGGACAAGGGGGGTTGCACAATTTGATTTTGGAAATCCTAGGAGATTTTTGATAAGTTTTCTTTGATAACACAGTTTTATGTTTCTACAACCAACAAAGACTATGATAGTTGCCGGTAAATGTCATTCCAAAATGATACACTTGATGTTTTGCAGTTATACAATCGACTGTGACAGGGAACCATTTGAGGCTTTCTTTGACGAATGGGCATGGTCACCGCTAAGGCTAGGATACGTCGCCTTTCTAGAGGAGTCAATACCAACGGAAATCGTTTTTAAAGACGGGTTTCCCCCGGATTATTTTAGATTTAGACTAAATCCTTTCGAGTGCATTTCGGGTAAGTTTATTTTATGCTACCTATGCGTTTGCTGTATGTGGATAGTTCAAATAGTAAGCACTTAGCAAATTGTACTCTAGAATGTACTTGAATATTTAAATTACTCTGACACCACTGTGCATCCTCGCAGTCTGATAAAATTTAGTCATTGTTTCCAAGTTCTTATGGAATCTGTAAGTTTACGGTACCATGGTTTTCAGCCTACGCTTGAGGAGAGGAGATGTATAAGTGCATGTTTGCCTTGGTCACAATGTCTGAAAAGGTATAATATGAGCCGCGACACGACAGAACCATCAAAGGTACATGTGCGCCTGGCGAAAATTCAGATCAATCTGGGTATCCGACCAGTCAGATCAGAACCTTCGCTGTCCGCATGGAGCTAGCTTAGACTCTTACCTACGCTTTAAGCGACCAACGAAGACTGATGGGATTGGGCGGAAGCTTAGGCTGATATGAACCTTCGCTTGGTGCAATGCCGTTTTGATGGGTTTATCGTGTCGCTAAGCTTCGCTTAAAGCGCACAACGAAGACTGCTGGGGCTAGGCAAATGCCCAGGCTGATCTGAACCTTCGCTTGGTGCAATGCCACTTTGTTCGTTTTATCGTGTCGCGGCTCAGTTATTTGCTTACCTCAAAGTTTGCAGGCAAAACCGTTTGGCATGGTTGAAAAGCAGAAGTGAGGATAAAACAGGAAGCATTGACAATAACTTGGTTAAACGAACCTTTCAAATTTCTCGTTAGGAAACTCGAGCCAATTATTTACTATTGTATGACTAGCGAACTCTTCTACCTGATTCTTTTGGCAGACCAATTTCCTATTTAAAGGCTGTCATAACTGATATATCTGTTAATAAAACAACCTTTAATTAAGGCGAAAAGTGTAGACCCTAATCAGACGCTATATTTATGGAGTACGATCTAGTTCTACACTGTTTGCCAATATCCCTTTAATGAATATCTAGACAGTAATTGGTAAATGCTCGGGCATGTAGGGTGGTTAAATGATAACAACCCAAACAAAGTTGCAAGAAGGCTTTGGTACTGTAGTTTGTTAATTCTATGATTGTTTCAGTAAGGATCACACGAGCTGATACATTTTACGAGAGTAAAATGAGAGGAAAAAGAAAGGAACGTTTGTCGCTTTCCCCGTTAGCAAACTGTATACAATCAGGTACTCCTCAAAGACAAGAAACCGAAATCTTACATAAAATGTAAAACATCTTAGAACACGCATTTAATTATAAAGATATACTGCCTCGCCAATTCACCATTTACAAATAAAATTGTTTTACCAAATGTCCTTAAAAATACAATTAGTATAAATATTAGATAAGTGTGAATCCAGCAGTACAATAGCATAGCAGTACAGCAGTACCACAGTACAGCAGTAGAGCAGTGCAGCAATATAGCAGTACATAAGTATAGCGATATAGCAATACTGCATTATGGCAGTACAGCAGTGCAGTAGCATTGCAGCCAACAGTAAAGCGGCACACCAGTAATGCAGACACGGTGACCTGCAACAACCTTGAGAAAACCGATTTTTGTTCAATGTACAAATATGAACGCTGTACATAACCCACTAGGAGCACATCCATGTCAATGGATACTAGGGGTCAAAGCAATGCTGCAGCACTGCGTTTATATTTTACTGCTATACTGCCCCACTGCTGCACTGTTTTACTGCTGCATTGCCTTACCGCTGTACTGTTTTACTGCTGTTCCTCCTTACTGCTATACTGCTAACCTCGCGCACATAGATATTAGGCCATCGTACATGTACCTAAATCCTGGGTGAAAATTCATAAAATGGTTTGGTTTGAGGTAATTATGAATTAAACCAAAATAAGTTCAAAACGTATGTGCAAATAGGAAAGAAATCAGAAGCCAGTAAGAAACATAATAGTAGATCTTGCTATCCCATGATGCTACTCAGCTAATTTTCTCATTCGTGCAAGATATTTAAACCATGGCATGCCCGCTTGTCTGACAGAATCTACGAGCTTAGGCATCGTACAGACTGACAACTATAGTATGATTGTTCAACATCACCCTTATCTCTGTTATCATACAAAGTACGAACTTTTTATGCCTTCGCCATGAAAGGGCGGAAGGGCATATAGATTTTACCCTGTATGTATGTATGTATGTATGTATGTTGCCGAAATCGTGTCCGATCCATAACTTTGGATTGGATCGTGGAATTCAAATATTATTTGGCAAAACTGATTATTTTGACAAGACGGTGTGTCGCGTGCAAGAACTATGTCGCTATCTTAAAGGTCAAGGTCACACTCCGCGCTTAAACTTTATACATAGGTTATAATAAAATATGTTCATGACCGACCCATAACTTTAGACTGCATGGTAGGATTCAAAAATTATTTGGCACTAATGATCATCATGAAAAGATGGTGTGTCACGTGCAAGAACCATGTAACTATCTCAAAGGTCAAGGTCACAGTCCGCACTTAAACTTTGTACATAGGCTAAAATGAAAGATGTACGTGTCCGACCCATAACTTTGGGCTGTATGGTTGGATTTAAAACTCATTTGGCTAAAATAATTATCATGACCAGAAGATATATCCATAGATTTGTCCTGCATGGTGAGATCACAGAATTATTAGCATAAATAATTGTCATGACAACATGGTGTGTCGTGTGCAAAAACCACGGTGCTAGCTTGAAAGTCAAGGTCATAGTCAGCACTTAAGCTTTGTGCATAAGCTGTAGTGAAATTTTGTCCTGCATGAGGGAAGGGCATAATTATTGATTTTACCCTGTATGTATGTATGTATGTATGTATGTGCGTTAGTTTGTGTGTTACCGAAATCGTGTTTGATCCATAACTTTTGATTGCATGATGGGATTCAAACATTATTTGGCAAAAATGATTATTATGACAAGACAATGTGTTGCATGAAAGAACCATGTCGCTTTCTCAAAGTTCATGTGTGTTGCGTGCAAGAACCATGTCGCGATCTTAAAGGTCAAGGTCACAGTCCGCACTTAAACTTTGTACATAGGCTATAATGAAATATGTTCGTGTCCGACTCATAACTTTAGACGGCATGTTTGGATTTAAAAAAGATGGCACAAATGATTATGATGACCAGACAATGTGGTCATGCAAGAACCGTGTCACTATCTTAAATGTCCAGGTCACAATTTACACTTAAACTTTGTGCATATGCCATAATGAAATATGTTCGTGTATGGTCCATAACTTTGTCCTGCATGGTGGGATCACAAAATTATCTGGCATAAATAATTGTCATGAATGTATGGTTTGTCGTGTGCAAAATGCAAAAAACACGCCGCTAGCTTGACGGTCAAGGTCACAGTTCGCAATTAAACTCTGTACATAGGCTGTAGTGAAAGTTTGTCCTGCATTATGGGATTTCAAAAGTTGATGTGTCACATGCAAGGATCATATCGTTAATTCAAAGGTCAAGGTCACAGTGTGCACTTAAACTTTATGCAAAGGCTTCATGTCCTGTCCATAGCTTTATCCTGCATGGTGGCATTCAAAACAATATTGCATAAATGATCATCATGACAAACCACTAGCTTGACGGTTGAGGTCACACTGCGCTTGTAAACTTCAGGTATAGGCTATAGTGAAAACATGTTTGTGCCCGGCCTATAACTTAGTCCTGCATAGGTTGTTTTGATATTTCGTTTCTCTTGATTTGCCATTTATATTGTACAAGTCTGCCTCTATGAACGTAGTTATCCTTCAAGTGCCAGTAACTTAATCAAGGTGCCATCATACGCAAGGCACTAGGCGGGGGTATCTGTGTCCTGTGGACACATTTCTAGTTTCCTATAGTTTGCATAAATAAACAATAGAGAGATAAGATTATACAATAATAGTTATAATAATGCTTGCATGACATATATTGTCCATTACAACAATATTGCGACGAAAACATTTTTCTTCACGGGATTGCTTGTTTTATACACCGAGTTTCTGATACTTTACATTGCATGCATGTACTTTACTCATGAATTGATAAATTAAATACTGTTAGAATCAACATCGGCATATTTCATGGGTTTTTCTAAAGCCTATAATTATTGTTGATATCATGTCCATACATGTATATAAAGTTAGTTAAAACTTCAGGGGAGCGCCTCAAACCTATTTAGACCTGTTGTTACTGAACGTTATTTTCCCAAAACCGTTTTCATTATTTACAATTCAGTAATCACCGCATTAATCCTATTAAACACCTTCGGGGCGTTGAATTTTGCGAAAGGGGTGTTGTTTATAGCATGAAATAATTTTATTCGGCACTGAACATATTATATATGATGACAGCCTGCATATCATTTAAGTGTCACACATTTATTTCCCTATACATGACACAAAAAGATAATAGAAAGCACATTTACATGGAAGGATCTAGCAAACATTATTTACAGCCTAAAGTGCTGTAAATCAGTCGCGCCGTATACTCCTAATAACAGTATTAAGGTGAATAGGTACACTAGTAGAGCGAGAAACTTTAATAGTTTTGCCTCCTTTCTCAATAGGGGTCAGCTCTTTAAGGAAAAAAAAGGGTCCTCTTTCCTTTCAGAGTAGACTCCATTTCCAAGACATACTCTCCCAAGAGAAGAAAACAGGTATTCATGCAAATTGTTTTGTTAAGTTAACAACAAGTTAAAATATCATAATGTTCAGAAAAGAGTCAGGGTGGGTGTGGGTTATTTACGCAGAAGCGTTATTAGGATTAGGTATGATACTGGTTATATATTTTACTAACCGTTAAGACCTTGACAACTGTTTATAGAGATGCCAGTTGCTAAACCAAAATTTCCCTGTGGATATGGTTTATCAATGAAGAATGAGATGCAATGTCTATACGACCTTGATGATTTCCACCACATTATAGGATGCCGGTCTCTTGCTCACCTCCAAGGTTGCGGTAAGTCCGACACTGTCGAGTGCATTTTTATAGTCTAGCGGATGTAATTCTAAACACTTAATGTGAAAGGCGGTTGCTGGCAAGTAAGTCAGAGAGTTTCTTCTGACTCAAATTTAAGTGAGACAAACGAATGCTTGAACTGAACTGATTTGGACAGGCCAGTATGTAATGACTTTTGTAAGATTAAAATCTTTAAGAGTTCCTTCAAGAGCAGAGCAAACATTCAAAAGAAGGAACATGGGCCACACTTCCAAGTTTCGGCTATTCAAACCTCATCAGTGACCCTGACAATATCTGGTTACGAAAGCCAGAGAGAAAACATACTGTAATTTCTTAATTTTGGTAAGGCTGTCAATTCAAAGACTGATTAGTATCAATAGGATTCAAATGATAAAAAGCGAAGATTTAGAACAAAAGTCAAAGAGCCAAAGGTAAATGTATCCCATAGCCTTATAGCCGTAGGGGCACTGGGGGTTAGAGACCCACTGTATCTTGGGCACAGCGGATGAAAGGCGGAGCCCATCTCTCTCCTTTCGCTGCCTTATCTTTCCCTAATTCGAAAAAAGTACACATTTACTGCTGGGTTGACAGAGAGAGTTTTCCAGTCGTCGGATGGCGACGGTGAGCCGCGAACTCACGACCTTCCGGTGACTTTCTGAACAATTGCCGAGCCACTCTAATCACTCGACTACCGCGCCTCTCCGTCTAAACCAATCAAGAATATCTGATTTCTCAGAATATATGCTATGATCGCAAAGTACAAAAAAAATATAATCTGCACTATGGATGATGTACGGGATGAAGTTTCACGGCCGCCATATGGCACAACATCAGCTGCAGTAAAGTCAAATGAAAATCTTAACGTCTATCTGTAACATATAAATTTGCAATGCCTGATCAAAGGCTTCAATGTGCGCTTAAAGGGTAACTAACGGTCTACGCTGCCTCCGTGCCGACAGCGAAGTGGGCGGATGCACAGGCTGATTTGAGCCTTCGCTAAGTGCACATACCACTTTGTTTATTTTGTCGTCTGAAGGAAAAAGCGTTATTTTGTTCTTTCTCCCGGTGCCAGTTATAATGTATGGTCTCTGGTAGTGTGGCTTCCTGCGTAAGTACCGTAAAATAAATTATTTTTGGCGACTTCTGAATTTTGTCGATATTGTCGGTTAAGTCAAAGAGCGCTAAAATATAAATCTGCCAATATTACAGACAGTCAGTACAAACATGTACATACGCAGCGCATAACGATGGTTCCGATAAAAAGGTGTATTTAAAGAGTATTTTAGATGTTTCTGTACCTTTATATTAAACTATACATTGTAGCATCTCATTAGAATCAGTGAGGTGATACTTATGGTGCCACAATGTAAAGATGAATAGAAATTTGGAAAAAATGTATTACAAATTTACTTTCAATTTCTTTATCTGAAGCCATTGTACATAAAGACCGCAAAAATTTATGTCATTTTTATTAAAATGTGAAATTTTGATACCGCAGGAATTAAGTGTTCGACAGTTTATTGTTATACGAATGGACGAGACAATTTGTTTGAGGGTTCGTTAATTTTATCTGTGATAATAATTTATCTTTATCTGCTCTTTTCTATCGAATTTTCCTGTTTCGCCATTATTTTGATTTCAAAATTTTGTTTCAAATATTTAAGTTAGATGTTTTTTTTTAAATATCCAATCATCTATATCAAAAACATGGAAACTAAGACTCGGACAGTTCGTTTTTTTTTTTTGTTTTTTTTTTAACTTTTGCTTTTAAATATTCCCTATCACTGACAATCTTATCTGTGCAATACATTGGTATCTTTTTAGCATCTTTTACATGCCCAGATGGCTTTTTCAAATGTCCTGAGAGCTTTTGTCTGCAGAGTAGGTTTGTCTGTGATGGCGTTATTCAATGCGAACATGGCGAAGACGAACACGATGATTGTGGTATGTTTGCTATTTACAACAAACAGAAAACTTAATGGTTTGAAAATGAATTACCGATTTCAGTAAAGCACACCTTTCAAATGTATGAATTTCAGGTAGCATCTAACATAGTTACTGAGGAGCATGGCATGCACTGTATACCATGTTCCTTTCGAATTATAGTGAGATTATCTATAGATCTGTTACCATAGCATCTATGGAATTATGTCCCCCACCAAAGGTGAGGGGGGACATATTTCTTTTTTTTTTCTTTTTCCCGATTAATGTGCAGAAAACCTTGGCAAAATGACTTTTTGAGGACGTCATTGAAACATCGATATGAACTTTAAGCTGCTATCTTAAAAGAACACTGACGTCATTTGTTTCGGAGCATGGCTCGGAGCATGGCATACATTGTATGCCATGCTCCGCTACTTTTTCAATCACATGACAAACTGAAATTCTTTCAACAGAAACTTCAGATTTTTTCAACCATAATTATTCTCAAATCATTAAATTCTGCGATAATAGTGTTTTGAAACAAAAGAGCTGCCATGGCAGCAGTAAAATCAATTAGAGCTGAAATTAATTTAATGCATATGCACCCTCACGCTTACTCCTGAAGCAAATAAGCGTTCCATTCGCGTACTGGCCTCCTATCCTATTTATACAACTTATAAAAATTTATAAAACTACGATGAATCAAATGTATTGTCTTTCTATCCGAAACGAAAGAAAACAAGACACAACTTGTTGAACCACGGCGATCCATCCAAAACCGTTAGTGGTCAGGAATCAATCATCTGTAAACGGGCTTAGGAGGGCGGCGATATTTCGTTTGATACCTGTCTCACCATTGTGAAATCGAAGAGGGAAGACGGCGTTTTATACCATGAATGGCTGACCGCCATGCATATAGAGGATCTTATACGAGTGATCATTCCATATAAAATTTATGAAACGAGCTTTTGGCAAGTTTCATAATTTTAATATGAAATGACCACGAGTGTAAGATTCCGTTTATCAACTGACCTCAAAATGGGATTTTTTCCTTCAAAATGAACATTATATCTGTAAGAAACCGCATTGTTGACACGGACGTTGTCAATGACGTTAAGTGTACGTTCCAAAGTGTTATTACACGTGTGGTCATACGATTTGTATAACAAGACTGAATAGCAGCGACGTCATATGATTAATTGTTTTCCGATTATTATCAATAATTGTGCAACCTTTCTGTTAATATATGTTTCATTGCTCCATTGATATATTTTCTTCCAGACACCAGGGTCTGTGGTTCTCTGTACAGGTGTTTGAATTCGTCTGTTTGCCTTACAAAGAAATTTCTCTGCGACGGCCATCGAAATTGCCCAAGAGGGGATGATGAAAGACTCTGTGACTTTAGGTATAGGCTTAATTATGTTTGATTTATATCTGTCAAGTACATTAACATGTTTTCCAAAGTTCGTGTTAGCAGTTATTTTGAGGCTCTAATTATACCCCCGCTTTGAAAAAGTGTGGGGGGGGGGGGATTGCTGGTTTTACATCTGTCCGTCCGTCCTTCCGTCCATCCTTCCGTCCGTCCCCTTTTAATTTTTTGTCAAAGATTTCTCCACATCAATGCAAGCTAGACTAGTCATATTTGGTATACATTTTGGTGATGATGTATTATATCGTGGGATTGCAAACCAGCCTTCTCCAGCTTATTCTTCCCTTTATTTGTCCGATTTTCTTTCTTTCCATACTTTGAATAATGAAAGTTTTCGTCAAAGACTTCTCCATAACCATGCAAGCTAGAATAGTCATATTTGGTATACATGTCAGTAATGATGTGTTGTATCGTGGGATTGCAAAGCAGCCTTCTCTGGCTTATTCGTCTCTTTATTTGTCCGATTTTCTTTCTTTTTATACTTTAAATAATGAAAATTTCGTCAAAGATTTCTCCACAACCATGCAAGATAAAGTAGTCAGATTTGGTATACATTTCGGTAATAATGTGTAGTATCGTGGGATTGCAAACCACTCTTCCCCGGCTTATTTTTCCCCTTTATTTGTCCGATTTTCTTTCTTTCCATACTTTGAATAATGAAATTTTTCGTCAAGGATTTCTCCACAACCATGCAAGATAAAGTGGTCAGATTTGGTATACATGTCGGTAATGATGTGTTGTATCGTGGGATTGCAAACCAGCCTTCTCCGGTTTATTCTTCCCTTTATTTGTCTGATTTTCTTTCTTTCCATGCTTTGAATAATGAAATTTTTCGTCAAAGATTTCTCCACAACCATGCAAGCTAGAATAGTCATATTTGGTATACATGTCGGTTATGATGTGTTGTATCGTGGGATTGCAAACCAGCTTTCTCCGGTTTATTCTTCCCTTTATTCGTCCGATTTTCTTTCTTTCCATACTTTGAATAATGAATTATTTCGTCAAAGATTTCTCCAGAATCATGCAAGCTAGAATAGTCATATTAAGTATACATGTCGGTAATGGTGTGTTGTATCGTGGGATTGCAAACCAGCCTTCTCCGGTTTATTCTTCCCTTTATTTGTCTGATTTTCTTTCTTTCCATACTTTGAATAATGAAATTTTTCGTCAAAGATTTCTCCACAACCATGCCAGCTAAAATGGTCATATTTGGAATACGTGTTGGTGATGATGTATTGTATCGTGGGATTGCAAACCAGCCGTCTCCGGCTTATTCTTCCCGTTATTTGTCCGATTTTCTTTCTTTCCATACTTTGAATAATGAAATTTGTCGTCAAAGATTTCTCCACAACCATGCTAGCTAGAATGGTCAGATTTGGTATACATGTTGGTGATGATGTTTTGTATGGTGGGATTGCAAACCTGCCTTCTCCTGCTTATTTTTCTCTGTATTTGTCCAATTTTCTCTCTTTCCATACTTTGAATAATGAAATTTTTTATCAAAGATTTCTCCACATTCATGCAAGCTAGAATAGTCAAATTTTGTATACATGCTGGTGACGACGTGCTTTGAAAAAGTGGGAGTATACTGGTTTACATCTGTTCGTCCGTACGTCCTTCCGTAATTCTGTGACACTTTTTCGTCAAAGATATCTCCACAACCATTTAAGAGAGAAAGTACATATTTGGTATACAGGTTGACAACGACAAGTTGTAACGTGGGATTGAGAACCAGCATTCGCCTGCTTATTTTCCCTGTATTTGTTCCTTTTTCTTTCACTCCAATTTTTTGGTCAAAGATATTTTCTCAGCCATGTATGATAGAAAGTTCATATTTGGTATACAGACTGACAAGGACAAGTTGTATTGTGGGATAGCAAACAGGCTTTCTCCAGTTTGTTCTTCCATGTATTTGTTCACTTTTTTCCTCTCCATGCATTCTGTCCATGCATTCAGTACTGTAATTTTTCGTAAAAGATTTCTCAGCAACTGTTGAAGGTAGATGGTTCATATTTGGTGAATGAGTTGACAGGGGCTTGTTTTTTCTGTCCATGTAAAATATTTATTCTGTATTTCATAGAAATATTAGGAGAACATTTGATATTGGCTATACATATTGACGATGAGTTCTCTCTCTCTATGTTCCATGTAATGAAAATAACACCATTTTCCTAAAGCTGTTAAGCGGGGGTATAGTCGGCTTGTCCGACAGTTCTAGTTGTTTCAAATATTTTGCATGTTCATATAATTCAGATAGTCTAAGTTATCCTTTCAAACTTCTTTTACCGATATCAGTTGATTTTGCACTAAGACTTTTTTGTAAGTCTGTTCATTCGAATGGTTTCTATATAATTTGTATTTAGGAATAGAAAATATGTTTAAATTGAACCGTCTTCTACCAGCACTAACATAAGCACCCTCGTCATACTGACTGTTGTCAAGCGCATTTTCGGATCAGCATTGAAGTACCTATAATATATATTGACCTTCACCTTGATGCACATTTCATTCTCTTGCAGCTGCCCGGATAAATGCTCATGTTTCGGAGCGACAGTGGATTGTAGACATGATATAAACGTAAAACACAACCAGACAGACATCGACAACCGCAAAATAAAATTGGCACCGGGTACCAGAATGTTGGACTTAAGTACAAATGCCAACCTCTTCCATAGTATACAACTGGAAATACAATATTTATATTTACTGTTTGACTTAAACATTTCAAACTGCAAAATAAAAGACATAGACGAAAACTTTCTCCAGAATCTCACAAATTTAGTTATTTTAGACATGAGCTATAATAGGCTTTCGGTACTTCATTCTCAGATGTTTAGAAATCTGAAGCGGCTTAAAAGTCTGCACATAGACAACAACCTTGATATCTTGTCAATAGAATCAGAAACGTTCGTTGGCTTATCTGCAGTGAATATTTTGGATTTATCGTTTCTCAAACTAGGTTTGATTTCGAAAAATGCCTTCACCTCAGCTGATTGTAGGACACTGGACCTGTCATTTAGCATCATAGAAAAAGTAGAAGACCAAGCCTTTGAAAACTTTCAAATTCAAATTTTGTATTTAAATGGCAGCAAAGTGAAATCGTTTTCTAAGGATATGTTCAAAGGCTTGAATAGCATTCAGAAGCTTGTGGCTGATGAATATGTATTCTGTTGCATCAAGCCATCGGCTTTGCCGGCTGAGAACTGTTATCCACAAAAGGACGAATTTTCTTCCTGCTCAGATCTTATGAGAAATGAGGCTTTGAAGATTTTAATTTGGTTGATAGGTCTGTTTGCGTTAACAGGAAATTTGTTATCTCTGATTTACCGCTTTATATATGAACGAGCGAAAATGAAACTTGGATTTGGAATTTTTGTAACCAATCTGGCTATAGCAGACTTCATGATGGGAATGTATCTCATTATAATTGCCAGTGCCGATGCAGTTTTACGTGGTGAATATATTTTCAATGATAAGACTTGGCGTACAAGTATTTGGTGTACTTTTGCTGGAATACTAGCATTTGTCTCTAGTGAGGCATCCACTTTCTTTGCAGCCCTTATAACGATAGATCGATTCATTGTGATAAAATATCCATTTGGTCAGGTTCGCCTGACAATGAAAAAGGCTATTGCACTGTCAGCGGCTGCTTGGGCTCTCAGTTTTATTTTTGCATTAACTCCTATTGTTATTACACCTTATTTCAAGGGTGTGTTTTACTCTAAGACAGGGGTGTGCCTGGCCCTGCCTCTCACGAGGGATCGCCCACCTGGCTGGCTCTATTCTGTTGCCATCTTTACTATTCTGAACTCGATCACTTTTGTTCTGATTGCTTTCGGGCAATGGCGTATATATAAAGAGGTAGAGGCTTCGAAGAAATCTTTGGCTAGAAAGCAAGCAAAACGGAAGCAGGACTCGGCAATAGCGAGAAATCTTCTTCTAGTTGTAGCAACAGATTTTGTTTGCTGGTTCCCAGTTGGGATTTTCGGTAAGTTAAATCGTCGACCTTTGGTAAGCCGATGTTAAACGTGTTTTACGGAACGTACGAAAAAATACCTGTGCTAAAGGCACAGGGGCCTTAGCAACATGTGCAAAAATTTACATAATGATAGCAACTTGCAAATATGCACTTATTCCTTGATTGTGTTTGGCGTCATCCATATAAGGATCGATAAATTGTTTACAAGAAAAAGACACTGATTAGAGTAGTCATTTTGCAATACGTGTCATATCTCTTTCAACGCAGTACTTCGCATATATCTTAGAATTGGAATTTATTTCCATCTTTTCATTTTCATTGTGATCACTTATGAATAGCAAAAGTGGAGAAAAAAAGTGAAACTTTAATCTTTCATATCGGCAATGTCTCCTCATGGTTACAGTACTAGATGTGTTTCTCAGGCAGCTTCTATGCTTTTGTTTTGCTGCAAGAGCGATGCTATGCAGTCTCTTCTTAGCAATTAATAATGTCTGTTTGGCAGGCATTAAATTTACCGAACAGAACTTGTTAATTAATGAAAATCCTCTGATACATGTACCAGCCCGATTTTCAGTCACATTTACATTTTCCGAGCGGTTTGGTTTCAATTAAATTATATGAATGGCGAGATGCTTTTGACGTTGACATTCGTAAAGTCTAAATTCAAGTCATTAGATCACAGTTATTATTTTATTTTATCCGTTTAGTGTGAATCATTCATTATAAAAAGGTTGTATTCAAGTTGGAGTTAGGTCTCAACCGAAAAACTTCGACATACATACAAAAGATAACCATGACAAAAAACAGTTGTTTGCGCCCAACAACAGAGTTCTAAAGGCTAAGGCGGCATACAACTAAAGATGATTTCCGTCGGACCCATTATAAAACATGTAGTTTAACAATGTACCTGCCTGCGTACAGGTAAACGGAGTGTTGAAGTATTTTTTTTTTATCATAATTAAGTCATAATCAAGTAAACAATCTGTTCGCCTTACTAATTTTCCCGCATTTTCCATCGGGACTTGTACTCGACTGGCCAACAGTTGAGTATAAATTGATCTTGGGCTGTGCTAAGTAAACGCAGCGGTTTCAAGCACTCAGATAAACTGTGTCAACGCCAGTGCTTTTCAGGCTACGTTGGTGACTTCCTTTGATTCGCAGTTAAACTAGCATCACAACTGGAAAGGAATAACAGTCAACTCTCGATATCTCAAATAATGATATCTCAAAGTCTCCCCTTATATCAAAGAATATAGTTAAGACAAATTATATATTTTTATTTATAATTACACGCCTTTTATCTAAAATTGTTATAAAGCAAAGCAAATTTTATGGGAGAAGACAATTTTCTTTGAGACGTCGGTAGTTTTTAATGAACTTTGAGTTTGAGTTGTCGAGAGTTGACTGTACCTGTTTATAGACTTGAATGGTTTCATCTTCACCTAAAGCACAAAAATGCTTCCCTGGTGCCAAGCATATGAGAGTAATGTCCTATCACTTAATTTTCCAACGTTTTCACAGTCATCAGGTTGAATGGATAAAAGGAAGTGGCATGTGCCCAAATTTTTTGACGAAATTATATACTAGTAGAAGAATTTTGACAAAATTTTGACAAATTATCAAGAAAACACAGCGGAGCCCGCTTTTCAAGGCTGAATTATTTCACTAACACACCTATATGGTAGCATTAATGTCGTTTTAATGCCTTTTATGTAGCCGTCTCCCGGAGAGACGGGGAATGAAAAGAGGTATGATTGGCGAGAGAAAAAATTCATACAACCCCATCCGTACATACGGCAAGCATAAGCCCTTGAACCATTATTATCCAAATCAGTAGGACGCCCTGCAATGAACGCTACCTTGCACCATCATCCGACCCGACACACACCCAGCCCCGTTGTAATACGACTAAATCTGCCTGCCCTATAGATGATGAAATTTAATGCAATCGCGTTCCTTACCATATACATGGTTGAAAAGTTGAGAACTAGCTACTTTTATCACCAGCTCAACTTTCTGATTTGTGAAAGAGTTAGAAAAAAGTAACTGATTAGCCATTTCTCTCAATGCCTTGAAGTGACTGCACACCTAAATGCATTTTCATTAACCATTGTTATTATTTTTTTCTTATTATGTTAGCGCCGCAATGAGCCCCTTTTGACATACAGAAGGCATCTGCAAAGTGTTCTGAAGACTTTTCTTTTATATTTGCAGCATTTTATGCGAATTTCTATATTCACAACAAATCTGTTAGTATCACCAACTTAAAACACATAGACGGGTATAACAATCAACTTCAGATCCACCTGAAAAAGCTGAACATAACCTTCTTCTTCTAGATCTTCACTGTTTCACTTATTCTATTTGTTAAATACCAAGGGTATGCTATTTTCACAGTACCAAAACATGTATTTCGTGCCAGGGAGAGAGCGCAGTGTTATATAATGCTAATATCACTATTTCAGGTATATTGGCGATGTCCGGCCTAACCATATCGGTTGATGTGTATGCCTGGATAGCCGTGTTTGTGCTACCCGTGAACTCCGCACTGAATCCATTCGTCTACAGCTTGTCAGCTATTCTGAGGAGACAAGTAGGTTCGGTTTTAACAAAACATTCTTCCATAGGCTATGCTCGCAAACATCTTGATTCTATTCAGTATCTGTTGCGACCCATATACTGAAATTTTTCATATAAATCAGGGACAAAATAGATGTGCATCAAAATTTGAAAGTTATGTGTCATGCCTTAACAGTATTGAACAATGTAAGTCTCATGCTGTCTGTTAATCATTTTACAGCAAAGCTTATGGCCAAACATGCCATAGACGTGTTTAAAGTGACAAATTACGAATGCAGTCTCAGGCTGAGTATGCTTCAAAGTTGTTTTCTCTTTCGAGAAAATT